>CM053625.1:278823514-278856655 GCA_028646595.1 Phalanger gymnotis | reverse complement strand
GGGGGCTGGGAGTTCCGTTTGGGACAGACCTTACCCGAGACCATCCAGGCTGTCCTGGGCTGGAGCCCTGCTTCCCTCTGCCACTTTGTGGGTTCTGCAGCTCTAGAATTGGTTCAGAGCCATTTTTTTATAGGTTTTTGGAGGGACTTGGTGCGGAGCTCACGCCAGTTACTGCTTTCCAGTCGCCATCTTGGCTGCACCCCCCCCCCTAGTTTTTCATTATTTATGTTTTGTTTAGTTATTTCTTGATCTCTTATAATTTTGCTGGCTTCACTTTGCCCAATTCTAATTTTCAAGGTGTCATTTTCTTCCTTAAGATTCTGGATCTCCTTTTCTAATTGGTTGACTTTTTTCATAACCTTCTTGTTTTTCTTGGATTATTCTGATTTATATATTTATTAGTTTTTCCTCCATCTTTGTCATTTGATTTTTAAAGACTTTTTAAAGATCTTCTATAAATTCTTTTTGGGCAGGTGACCATTTGCCGTTACTCTTTGGAGGTTTCTTTACTTCAATATCCTCCTCTGAAGATGAACCCCAGTCATCTCTATTCCCATAATAGCTTTCAAATGGTTGGATTCTTTCTCCTTTGTCTGTGCCTTTTTTGTCGTAATAGCTTTATTTTTCCAATCGTCTCTAGACCTGGGGTATGGGAAATGGTGCCTTTTGCCCCAGATCTTCAGTTATCCTCTCCAACCTGGAACCAAAGCCAAACCTCCAACCTCCTGTAAATGCCCACAGCCAGGGGCTTTCTGTCCCACTGCTTCTGTACTCACCTGGCATGTGGTGGTTCCTTCTCACCCCCCCCCCCCTGCTTTCACTGCACAGATGGGTCTAGTGTTCCTCATCAACAGAGGTTCTCTCAGTCTTCCTGGGCTCAAATGCCCAACTCCCTTCACTATCCCAGGGTGAAAACTTCCTGTGGCTGGGGCCAAGGCAGCCTCTCAAACCAACTAACCCCAGGACTTGCCCCTTGTTGTTAAAACAGAACCTAGCCTGGAGTTGTTTACTCTTCCCAAGGACCAAGTCAAGTCCTGGGATTTTTCTGCCGATCTCAAATTGTCCCAGGAAAACCCCATTTGTGCCCCTATTCTTCTTTATGTCCACCCACACTTTGTTAGCCCTCAGGTGCTATTTTAACTCTTTTGTGGGGAAAAATCTTGAGAGTCTGGAATTTTCTGACCTATTCTACCATCTTCCCAGAAACTTCTCCCACTTACTAGCTTTATGAGGTAGGAAAATCAATTTGCCTCTCTGATCCTCAGTTTCCTTATTTGTAAAATAGGGAAAATAATACTGACACTATCTTCTTCACAAAGTTGTTGCGAGGCAATCATATAAAGCTGCAACATAAATGTGAACTTTTATTATTATAGTGTTCATAGTTCTTGGAGTATATGTTTGAATGTCCCTCACTAAACATCAGGCTGTTTGAGGCAGAAATCACATCTTTTACTTCTTTCTATCTCCCATACCTCCCAATATGAGAAATTATACATAACAATCACTCAATGTTTGTTAAATGAATGTATGATTAGATTTTAATGAGAAAGCATTCAATACAGCTTGCAAGTTTACCACCAATTCAAATTAATATTATTGACTTACTATGGAGTATATCCTCCAGAAGTCTATACTCATCTCGTGACATGGAAACGACCCTGGGTTTTCAAAGGCTATACAGTGGAGCACAACCTTCGCCAGGTTCTATTGTTTTGGAAAGGATGTGTAGTTCACGCCTATTTTCTGAGGACCAACATAGATTATAATGAAGCAGCACATCAAGAATAGGCTGGACACCTGATAGTTGGTTTCTTTCTTTGGTCATGGCAACTCTAGAAACAAATTTTAAAAATGCCCCTCAGCCGCTTTCCACTTCTTCAGTGATGTGGCAGAGTTGTGGGAAATGAAGCAGAGGATGTTAAGAACCATATAGCTTTTAGATCATTGACAAACTCTAATTTGATTATCAGTATTCTAAGTGTGAGGTATTTGTGAGATACCAACAAATGAACTTAATTCTTAAGGGAGCTAACCAATAGACAAGGTGGACAACAGAGATTGCCTCAACATCAGCTATAATAATTTCATGCATCGGTTTAACTAGTATAAATTAATTGCTAGAACGAAGAGACCAGAAGAGTCCAGAGAAAATCTTAGTCAGCAAACATCCATGTATTTGCCAAATAGAAAGAGATGGCTGTCAAAAACAACACCAGCTTAAATGTAAGTTCATCTGTAAAATTTTATGAAGGATGGTGGACAATTTTGAGCAAAACTGTCTCATACAGCAAAGAGAAACAGTGTCGGATAAAACCAGTTTAAAGAAAGCTTGGTAGGATATCTAATTAAGCAAAGTTTCTCCCAGGGTATTCAAGATGAAAATGGAAGGAGGATTTCCAACAGAAAAACTGGAAAAGATTTGCAAAAAACATAACAATTTTGTCTATCAAGCAAAGTAGAACCATCACACTTGGTCCCAGCAGTACATATAGAAGTATAAGTGACACTAAAAGGAACAGCGAGGAAGAATGCAGCCAGATTGGACCAAGTGTACATATTCTTGTCCTCCCTCCATTCTAGAGGCAGCGCATTTGTGAGGACATTGAGGGACTGGTTTGCAAGGTATTTGAAGTAGAGAAACATGCCAAGGATGTGGAAAAATTTCAAACTTTATTAATGTAATTATAATGCTGTATTAATACTTTAAAAGGTGACTGGGAAAGTATAAATACTACCAATCCATCTATACAAATTTTTTTTTATGAATCATCATTACATGAATCAAAGGCATCCTCAATGATCAAATAAACAACTTTCAAAAGTCATATTCAACAACGGACTACATCTTTACCATTTAACAATTAATTTAAAAATGTAGAGAAGATATGATGCCAATTAGCTTATTGTTTGCTGATTATGGGAAAGCATTTGGTTCAATAAAACAAAACACTGCCTTAATATCTCTTTACAAAACAATATCTCCCATCCAGATGTGAACTTCATTTAAGATTCTTTGGAGATATAACAGCAGAAGTAATCTAGTTCAGTGAACATCTGGATGTGTGTGTGTGTATGTGCGCGCGCGCGTATCCAGGAATAAATCAAGGAAATGTATGCTTTCTATAATGGTGAACATCCAACACAGAGATCCATCTGAAGAGGGATTCCTTGTGGATGGCGAAGCCTGCTACATGCTCTCGTTGGAGAATGACATTGTGCCGATCGTATCAGTCCACAAGGAATTGAAGAGCCTCCTGGACAAGATCTGTAATCACTCAGAAGAGGTAGTTACCGTCTAGCCACATAGGTTAAAAAAAAATGAAAATGGAGGAAAAAGAATGTATTTTGCTCAGATCAGCATACATTTGAATTGACACAACGTAGAGTTTGAACATTAGTATGCGTATATGAGATAGACAATACAGATGGACGTGTTCAGCCCAGAATTAAACAGGAGAACAAGAGTGAACTGGATTGCTTTGTGGAAATTGCAAAACAGATGTATTGATCCAAACTTCCCATATAAGCAAAGCTCCACATTTATAATGTTAGCCTTCTATTTGTGCTGCTATACGGAAGCAAGGTGCATCATACAACTATCCCTGGAGAATTAAAAATGAATGTCACACAGAGGACAAAGGAGAAGATCATGGTGAGCGTGTACAGATTGCAATATTTAATAAATGAGGAACACTAAAGAACAACATCAAAAGACTTAATCAAAGATTTATGTGATATAAAGAAATGGTGGGCTGGCCATGTGACAAGACCAAGGGTTGACAAATGACAGCCAGAGTGTTTCTCTAGTGCCCTTGCAATGTCAGGAGAAAACAAGTAAGGGACCTATGATGTTGTTTGGACAGCTTGCAGTAAACATGTGGGACATAGGGAAAAGTTGCAGTGGATGAGCAGTCATGGATAGATTGCAGTCTGCATCATTGAAGGGAACCCCAAATTAATGCAATCACATATCTGTTTGAGCACAGAGCACATAGCATGGGTGTTAGGTACTTATGGTTTGGACTAATCTATAAAGAGAGGAAAAAAGCCTTCTATATCAAATGAAACCATAAGAGTTTGTTAACAAGGCCCCTCTTTTCTCTTTTAATGAGTCTATTATCTTTTCTATCTGTGCTATCACCTTCAAGATCCTTTATTAATTCATTGGTTTCTAGGCCATTGCTTTTGTAAAGTGATTTAAACAAACATGTTCTTACTTTCAAATAAGACACCTTTGAATGAAAATCTTGATTATATACTGGGACATTTTCTAAAGAAATTGCCTACATCTTTTGAACTCAAAAAAAAATCTTCCATTGCTTAGGCATATGAAAAATGCCTTTTCCATCTATAATTGCTTTAGAGTACTCTAGAAGTATGTGTATGCTATTTCACCTTCAAAGTTGAAAATTCTTGAAAATCAGGTATTATGTATTTTTCTCTTCTCTCCCCTTCCCCCCACAATTCCTACAACATTGTTGGGCATATATTTTAATGATTTGACGAGTCTGTGATTTCATCAATACAGGTTCTTCAAGCGGTACAGATTGTAACCCATATACTTCTTCTAATCCTTTTCATCCATTGTCCATGACATCCCACAGTTTCTCCATATCCTTTAGGTCTCTTGACACTAAATACCAATGGAGTATTCCTTGACCCTTGATATGTGGCTGGCCAATTTTTTTTTCCAGTCACGCAACCTTCTGCTGTTATCATTCACACAACTTCTTCACAGTTCTTCATTGGTAATTTGATACAGCCCATTCATGCCCACCATGTACTATCCATTGCCGTCTGTTTGATCTGCAACTTTAATTCTTTGGAACATGTGGCATTTCTTGGCTCTTGGCATATAATAAGTTTCTTAATATTACATGAATTAAAAGAAAAAATATGCTCTTGTTTTCTTTTTTAAAGTATTTATACATCTAATTCAGTTCAACAAATTATTTTTATTAGGTGTTTAGGGTTCAAAGATAAAAATTAGACAGCCCTTGCCCTTGAAGAGTTTATATTCTGTAATATATAGCATGTGAATAAGCAAGTACATACAATACAGTTGAGGAAGAAGAGAGTACTAACATGGAGAGGAAGCAATTAGAAAAGTCTTTGCACAGGAGGTGGCACCTCTTTTGAGCTTTGAAGGAAGCCAAGAGATTCTAGGAGCAGAGATGAGGAGGGAGGGCATTCTAGGAATGAGAGACAGTCTTTGCAAAAAGGAAGAAAGAAACAATGGAATGTCAAAGTTCAATTAACAGTAGGCTAATTTGGGCTAGGTGGGACAGTGAGTAGAATACTGGCCCTGAAGTCAGGAGAACTTGAGTTTAAATACAGACTCAGACACTTGACACACTTACTAGCTGTGTGACCTTGGGCAAGTCACTTAACCCCAATTGCCCTGCCTTCCCCACCTCAAAAAACAGTAGGCCAATTTGACTGGAATAGAGGATATTTTTAGGAGAGTAATGTTAGATAAGGCTGAAAAGGTAAACTGGAGCCAAGTTGTAGAGGGCCTTAAATGAAAGAGAATTCTTTTACCTGCTATCGTCTTTATAGCTATAGATTTAAAGTTGGAAGGCACCTTGTGGATCATCTAGTCTGGTGCTTCTAAAACTTTTTGGCCTAAAGATTCCTTTGCATTCTTAAAAATTATTGAGGCCCTCTTCAAAGAGCTTTTGTTTATATGGGTCATATCTATCAATATTTACTATGTTAGAAATTAAAATATATTGATGTTATTATGAAAATAAATTTGACCTCATGGACCCAACTGAAAGGCTCTCAGAGACCTCTAGGGGACCCGAGAGCATTCTTGGAGAGCCTCTAGTCTTTCATTTTACAGATGACAAAGCTGAGGTCTCAATATGTTAAAGTTACATATTCCCAGCGAACATGTAGTAAAGAGTAAATAATAGAACTAACATTTTAACCCAGGACCACTGATTCCAAATCCAGTGGTCCTTCGATTCCATCACAAAAATCTTCATTCATATGAGGAATATTTGAGAATAGAAGTTTTAAAAATTTCTGATGTACTGGAAACTTACAAGAATGAATATGAAGAGGATTAACATTGAGGAAAAGCAAAGGGAATTGCTGGGGAGCTGGATAGCAGCCTGGACACCACAGGGACAGTGTAATTGTTAGCACCCCTTCCCCAGCACTACTTCATATTCACTTCATATTTCTGTGCACACAAAATCTCTCACAGTAGAAGGTAAGTTTTTTGAGAGCAATGACTTTTTTAAACCTTTGTCTTTGTTTCCCCAATACCTAGTAATAGTGGATTATTAGAAGTCAGATTAAGGCTAAATATCAGAATGCCCAAATAATCGTTTTTGTTACCAGAAGGCCCTGATCATAGTATACACACGCAGCCTAGGAATTGGAGGCAGAAGAAATGCCTTAGGAGTTTTCTTTTCTCTTTGCATGTAAACATAATAATTTATATCAAATTAGCTGATGGTCACCTTGGACAGTTGGGAGAATCTGGCCCTAAACAAATTTAATCCAATTTAATCAGCATTTATCAAGTACCTACTGTGTGCCAAGTACTGTTCTGTGTTTGGGATGCAAAGATAGAAAACAAACCAACCACTGCACTCCGAGAAATTACACTCCATTGGGAGAAATAACACAAATGAATATAAAATCTATACAAAATGAATTTAAAGTAATGAAGGGTACATTTACAACAAGGGGAACCTCGAAAAACTTCATCTAGGTGGTAGCACTTGAATTGAGCCTTGAAGGGAGGAGCTAGAGATTTCAAGAGATAGTAGTAAAGAAAGAATATTCCAGGTATGGTATACAGCAGAGCTGTCAAGCAGCTGATCCCACAATATACCCAAATGCCTGGAACCAAATTAAAAAATTGAGAAATATTTGCCAAAATAAATAAAAGTAAAATAGAACACAGATAATGCTAATATGTGGTTTTCTAAGTCAATATGCTAGTAGCAAGGATTCTTGGATATAGTTTAATGATCTCCCCTGTCCTTAGAGTTTGACACCACTGGTGTACAGCTCCGAAGTGTTAAGACCATCTTGGCAGTAAGGTAGACTTAGGGGATGGAATAGTCTATATGTTTCCAAAAGAATTCTACAGTGAATTACATCGTTACATAAAGTTTGCCTAAAGTTTGGCCCTAAGCTGCTCCACAAACCCTATCCCTAATTTGTGTCTTCTGGATCCTCTGGTTTAGAGACATATTCAGTTCCATCTCCTGCATTTTGCTCCCATAGGGTGAGGGAAAACATTCTAACTGAAGCCTGAGAGGTGATGGGGAATCTACTCTCCTTGCTCCTTACTTCACCAGAGGCCTGCTTAGCAAACTTGGTCAGCTTTGCCAGATCTGCACAGAAAATGTGGTCAACTCTCCCAGAAGGCAGTGTGTATGCGTGTGTGTGTGTGTGTGTTCTTGTTGTCAATTGGAGGTGAGCCATAAAATCAATCTAGAAAAATTGGTCTGAACCAGATCATAAAGACTGACCAGATGAGTTTGTATTTTATTTTAGAGGCAATAAAGAGCTACTGAATGTTGAGCAGCATAGCAACATGGTCAGATCTGTGCTTAGGAACGTCACTGAGATAGATGCGGTATAAGAGGGAATGAGCAGGAGCAGTAAGAAAGCATGACACACCAACTGTTGGGATAGAGGTGGTGGAGAGTGGAGAAGAGCTGCTGAAAAGAGTCAGTGACTAGCAAGTGGGACATACCAGTGAGATTTCTGGGCCTGAGATAGTAAAAGCAGAGGGAAATAAGAGCCCAGTGTTGAACTGTTTGCCACTGAAGCTAGCAATTCATTGTTCATAATGGAGAACAAATCATACACAAGAACACACAAGTACAGACTCATTCATTTATTTTAGGCCGAAAAGCTATTTGCAGGGCTTACTTGGCCCTGTCCTGTTATGCTGAAATATCTGCCATATCATCAGGGAAACTGCTAAGCCACTGTCAGTGAGAGAGATGGGGCAAGAGTGAAACAGTTGACCATAATGTTAAGTCCTGAAAAAATTCTAGAGTACAATATTAAATAGATGATTGATAAATAATAGGAAAAGAAGCAATGAATGTTACAAACAGCATAGGCTAATTGAGAGCTTTAATTCTAGGTTAAATTTGTATGTCTTTTCTTTTTTTTAACAAAGTTGCCAGACTGGATTTCAATAAGACATATAACAAAGTTTCTTGTGATATTCAGTGAAAAAAGGTGAGAGATGAGAGTGAGATGTGCAAACAAGTGGTTTTGGAACTGGTTTAAAAATTAAGTCAACCATGAAAAGAGGTTTCTAAGAATGGATGAAAATGATTGGTGCTTGCACGTATTCTATCCAACACTTTTATCAATGATTTGTCCTGGATGGTATGTTAACAAGGTTCAGATTAGAAAGCTGAATTACTACCACATTGGATAAAAGAAATAAAATCTTGAAAGATCTCAGAAGGTTGGAATGATGGAACAAATCAAATCAGATAAACTTTAATAGGGATAAATATATAATTTTTTTTCACTTAAGGAAACCAATTGAATGAGCATAGGATAATGAAAACATAGCTGGATAGTATTTTATGGTAAAAAGCATACCTTGAGATTTTCCCACCAGTGGTGGTGTTCAAGTAGAGGCTGAATACCCATTTTTAGAGGATTCATGCTTCAGGTAGGCATTAAACAAGACAACACCTGCTATTCCCAAGACTCTATGATTCTGTATAGATGTTACTTATTTTTCACTCTGGGAAAATGCAAATTTCTTATTCTAAATAGTGATTCCCACCCCCACCCCCACCCCTACCACACGCACCTCAGATTCAATCACTTTTAGAAAAGACAAAGTAGAAAGACCTCAGGATTGGGATTCATAGGAGCTCTGTTTGAATTCAAGCTTTGTCACTTATTGCCTACTGTGTCAGTCACCTTATTCCCCTGGGTCTCATTTTATTTTTTTTTTCCTCTGGGTCTCATTTACTAATCTATCAAATGAAGGAAATGGCCAGGATGGCCTCCAAGTTCCATGCTAGCACTGTCTTTAGTCCTCTGGCTTTGAAAATGTTTTTGAAATTCCTCAGTTCTGTTTATAACATACTAATCAAAGGACAGCTATTGTTTCCTTTTAAGTGGTCTTTTCATTTCTACCCTTATCTTATTCTTGGTGATTTTATTCAATTTAAAATTTTGACTCATTCCTAAATTCTTGAGGGAAAGTTGCATTTCAAAAAAGTAATGCTTAAAAATGCCTTTGAAGAAGCATTTGTAAAATGCAGGTTTCATTATGTTAAATCTAGTTTAAGAAAGAAGAGCCATAAGGTCAACAAAATTTCATTTCCATGATCAAATATAGTTTGAGGGATTAATGAAGGAGCTTGAGTGAGCTTCATGTTAACTTTACTTTTTGTAAGTTGAGTCAAGAACGTAATATGTGGGCCAAGGATAGCACATACTCTCTCATCCCCCAGAGTGCTAGTTGGAAAGAAAAACGTCTGAATTTCTGAATTTTAAGCTGATCTGACACCCTGTAGAAGATTATCTCTAGTTCACAGAGTAAGTGCATACAAGCAAATTAAATCTTGACTTTTCAAAAAGTGATCTGCACACCAGGGACCTGTCCAGGGTAGTTGGTTTAAGTTCCTCTTCCTTAAAGATAAAAATCTCTTTTGTGAATCCTAAACTAAAAATTATTCTCTTTGTAGTTGTTAGTGTCCTATATATGGTAGATGATTTTTTTTAAAATTTGTTTAGTGATTAACTGTGAGGATGGAATCAGACCTGCAAATTTAAATACTATATTTTTTTTCTTTTTAATCATTGCAGAAATACTAACAAAAATAATAAATATATAGTACCTTAAGGTTTTCAAAACACTTCAAAAATGTTATCCCATATTATTCTTACAATAGCATGGAAGGTGGGAGCCATTATTATCCCCATTTTACAGATAAAGAAACTGAGTAGAAAGAAGTTAAGTGACTTATTTATTTATTTTAAACTTTTTCCACAGTTGCATGTAGAAATGCTTTCTAACATTCATGTCTAAAACTTTGAGTTCCAAATTCTCTCCCTTCCTCTCTCCCCTCCCCACTGCCATTGAGAAGGCAAGTAGTTTGATATAGGTTATATATGTGTAGTCATGAAAACATGTCCATAATAGTCATGTTGTGAAAGAAAACATAGACAAAAAATAAAGCCAAAAAAGTATGCTTCAATCTGTACTCAGACACCATCAGTTCTTTCTCCAAGAATGGATAGCATTTTTCATCATAAGTCCTTCAGAGTTGTCTTGGATCATTGTATTGTTCAGAATAGCTAAGTCATTCATAGCTGATCTTCTTACAATATTGCTGTTACTTTGTACACAGTACATTTCACTTTGCATCAACACATGCGAGTCTTTCCAGGTTTTTCTGAGAGTATCCCGCTCATCATTTTTTGTAGTACCATAGTATTCCATCATAATCATATATCATAACTTGTTCAGCCATTCCCCAGTTGATGGACATCCCCTCAGTTTCTAATTCTTTGCCCTAGAAATGAGCTACTATAAATATTTTTGTGCATATAGGCACTTTCCCTTTTTTTTTAAAAAAAATCTCTTTTGGTATACAGACCTAGTAGTGGTATTGCTAAGTCAAAGGTTATGCATGGTTTTAAAGCCCTTTGAGCATAATTCCAAGTTGCTCTATAGAATGGTTGAATCAGTTCACAACTCCACCAGCAGTGCAATAATGTCTCATTTCCCCCAACGAACCCTCCAACATTTCTCATTTAGCCTTTCTGTCCTATTAGCAAATCTAATAGGTGTAAGATAGTACCTCAGAATTGTTTTAATTTGCCTTTCTCCAATCAATAGTGAGTTAGAGTATTTTTTTTTCATATCACTATAGATGGTTTGATTACTTCACCTGAAAACTGATCATATCTTTTGGTCATTTATTAATTGGTTAATGGCTTTTATTTTTATAAATTTGACTCTATTCTCTATATGTTTGAGAAATGAGGCCTTTATCTGAGAAACTTGCTTCAAAATTTTTTTGCAGTTATTATTGCTAACTGTATTTCTCTCTATCCTATCCCTCCCATTTATTCTGTTCTCTCTTTCCTTTCATCCTGTCCCCCTCAAGAGTGTTTTGCTTCTGACTTCTCCCTCCCTCAATCTGCCCTCCCTTCTATCACCCCCCCCCTTTCTCTTATCCCCTTCCCCTTTTATTTTCCTGTAGGGTAAAATAGATTTCTATACTCCATTGCCTGTATATCTTATTCCCTCTTTGAACAGATTTTGACAAGAGTCAGTCACCTTCCCCCTCTTCCCCTCCATTGTAAAAGCTTTTTCTTGCATTTTTAGGTGAAGTAATTTACTTCATTCTACATCTTCCTTTCTTCTAGTATATTCCTCTGTCACCCCTTAATTTCATTTTTAGATATCATCCCTTCATATTCACTCACACCTGTCCCCTCGGTCTGTATGTACTCCTTCTAACTACCCTAATAATGAGAAAGGCATTATGAGTTACAAATATCATCTTCCCATGTTGGAATGTAAACAGTTCAACCTTATTATTTCCCTTGTGATATGATTTCTCTTTCCTGTTTACCTTTTTATGCTTCTCTTGAGTCTTGTATTTGAAAGTTAATTTTTTATTCTATTTCATCAAAAATGCTTGAAAGTCCTCTATCTCATTGAATGTCCATTTTCTTCCCAATGGATTATATTCGGTTTTGCTGGGTAGGTGATTCTTGCTTGTAATGCTATCTCCTTTGTCCTCCAGAATATCATATGCACAGCCCTCTGATCCTTTAATATAGGAACTGCTAAATCTTGTTATCTTGAATGTCGCTCCACTATACTTGAGTTATTTCTTTCTGGCTGTTTCCAATATTTCCTCCACCTGAGAACTTCAGAATTTGGCTATAATAGTTCTGGTCCCATTTTGGGATCTTGTTCAGAAGATGATTGGTGGATTCTTTCAATTTCTGTTTTACCCTCTGGTTCTAGAATATCAAGGCAGTTTTCCTTATAATGTCTTGAAAGATAATGTCCAGGCCCCCTTTTTTTTTTTGATCATAGATTTCAGGTAGTCCAATACTTTTTAAATTCTCTCTCCTGGATTTGTTTTCCAAGTTAGTTGCTTTTCTATCTATATGAGATATTTCATATTTTTTTTCCGTGTTTTCATCCTTTTGGTTTTGTTTTATTGTTTCTTGATTTCTCATAAAGTCATTAGCTTCCACTTGCTCCATTCTAAGTTTTAAGGAATTATTTTCTTCAGGGAGCCTTTGATCCTCCTTTTCCATTTCGTCAATTCCGCTTTTTAAGGCATTCTTCTCCTCATTGACTTTTTGGACTTTTTGTCATTTGGCCTAGTCTGTGTTTTAAGATGTTATTTTCTTCATTTTTTGTATGTCTCCTTTATCAAACTGTTGACCCATTTTTCATGATTTTCTTGCATCACTCTCATTTCTCTTCCCAATTTTTCCTCTGCCTTTCTTACTTGATTTTCAAAATCCTTTTTGAGTTCTTCCATGGCCTGAGACCAATTTATATTTTTCTTGGAGGCTTTGAATGTAGGAACTTTTACTTTGTTGTCTTCTTCTGAGTGTGTGCTTTGATTTTCCTTGCTGTCATAGTAACTGTCTATAGTCAGAGTTTTTTCCATTATTTACTCATTTTTCCAGACTATTACTTGACATTTAACTGTTTGTTAAAGTAGGGCTCTGCTCCCAGGGTGGAGGGTGCACTATCCCAAGCTTCAAGGGTTTTGTGCAGCTGTTTTCAGAGATTCTTCTAGGGACCTGTAAGTTTTCAGTTCTTTCAAGGTGGTATGATCTAAGGAGAGGTGTTTGATCTAAGGTGATACGATCTAAGGAGAGCTTTGCTGTGGTCTGTGAGCAACCACAAGCACTCCTTTCTGCTCTGGAACTATGAGGAGGGTCCCCTCTTCACTGTAGCTGCAAGCTCTGGTGTGCTAGTGCTCCTTCTCACCTTGGGACTGCCACCCAGGACCCTGGATATGAGTGTGGGCAAAGCAACAGAGTTCTGCCTCAGTGCTAGAAAAAGGACTCCTATAATCTCCTTCCGACCAGTTGTTCGACTCCCTTATTGTCTGTCCTGAGAGCTCTGAAAGCAGCCACCACCACTGCTGCCACTACTGCCACTGCTGCTACTACTGCTGATTCAATCATTCCCAAGGCTTGTTCCTGGTTTGCTGTGGCTGGAGCTATGCTGGCACTCCCTGAACTGGACTTCTCTCTATTCTCACCTAGGTGTGATAGCCCCTTTCTGCAGACCTTCCAAGTTGTCTTTGGCATCTGTGGGCTTAGAGGTCGGGAAACTGCCTCTGTTGCCAGTGATTCACCTGAGGCCTGCTCCATGTTTGCTGGGTCCTGGTCTGGACTGCACTCTCCTCTCACCCTGGTGCAGCAGACCTTTCCTGTTGACCTTTCAAGTTGTCTTGGTCTGGGAATTTGTTTCACTCCATCTTTGTGTGGGTCTGTTGCTCTAGAATATCTTTAGAGTCATTTTTAAAGGTATTTGGAGGGTTTGGGGGGAGAGCTCAGGTGAGTCCCTGCCTTTACTCCACCATCTTGACTCAGCCTCCCAGTTAAGTGACATTTCCAGAGTCACACAACTAATAAGTGTCTGAGGCTGGATTTGAACTCACATTTCCCTGACATGAGGTTTAGTGCTTTATCCAGGGTAAGCAAATAAAACTATTTGTATGTCTAGTATGAGACCAGTATATGGCCATCTTTTAAATTCTATAAACATTACTGAATAGTCCATGAAAATGAGACAGTATCTGCCTCTGATCATGAGGCTGATTGCTCTTCCAAGAAACAACATGATTGCATTTGGTGCTGCACTCTAGCTTCCTAGCTAATAGTTCAGGCATTTTTAAAATGGTCCATATATACAGCAGTGTGGTTGGATTAATTACTTTGTCTTCTTCCTAAAGATTGTAATCAAATTCCAAAGACTGACTACTTGCATTTTCTTATTTTTCTCACCCTCAGCTTGTTTGACACAGCTAAAACAGACAGCGTTACTCAATGGGTCACTTAGAAGTGTCACTACAAGCTGTTTCCTAGTATTTTGGGTTTTTATTTTTTCTGTCATCAATACAGCCATATGTGAATGTTTACATTACATATGTCATATTCATTTTCCTCTCATGGTATCTCCAATCATCCGTTCATCTCAGCCCTCTCTTTCTGAGACCATTCTGTGGTTGTGTTTATGGAAATACCATATGTTAGGAACTATTTTCCTGTACCCATTATTCAATTTGTCAAAAGTCCTCCTTGTCACTTAAAGACATTCCTTGATAATTAATCAACTGAAGGACTTGGAAAATAATTTTCTGAAGAAGAAATGCAAACTATAAATACATTATGTTTCAAATCAATAATAATAAAAAGAGAAAAGCAATTTAAAACAATACTGAGGTGCCTTCTCACACTCATCAAACCAGAATAGATGGTAAAAGATGGAAATACTCAACTTGGAGAGACTATGGGAACACAAGCACACTAATATACTGGGACGAGGCACACTATGAATTGGTCCAACCATTTAGGAGATGATTTGGAGTTGTATGTGAAGAAATAGTAAACTCTGTTACCTTTTGATCTAACTAGTCCAGTACTATACTCACTCCCAAGATACCAATGACAAGAAATAATACTCTGTGTTTATTAAAATATCCATGACAACATGTCTTGTAGTAACAAAAAGCTGGAAATAAGATCTACATCTGTCGGTTCATAAATGACTAAAAATGTGGTTTATTGCTAATTTCATATTATCATGTCGTAAGGAATAATGGATATGAGGAATTTAGAGAAACATGTGAGTACTTATATTAACTAATACAAAACAAAGAATGCAGCACCAGGGGAATGATATATACAGTGTAATGATACAAATGAAGACAGCACTAATAGACCACAGAATGTGGATTAAATATAGTAACTACAGGGTAAATCCAGGGTATACCACTCTCACTATTATTTGACATAATTGTAGAAACGCTATTGCAATAATATCAGGGAATAAAATTAGAGGTCTAATAATTGGCAAAGAGGAGACAAAATTATCTCAATTTTCAGATGACAAGATGATATATTTAGAAAACCCTAGAGAATCAGTGAAGAAATTAATTTTAAAAATTAATAGTTTCATAAGGTAGGAGTTCATAAAATAAATTTAGAAAATTATACCATGGTACTAATAAAAAATGAGGAAATGATAAGAGAAATTCCATTCAAAACAACTACAAAAGACATCTTAGATTTAACCTACCACAATAATATGAGATTTGTATAATTACAAAGCACTCTTTACAGGAATAAAAAGAGACTTAAATAATTGTAGAGCTATTCATTCCTGATGGTTAGTCTGTGCCAAAAGAATTAAAAACCCTATCATTCTTATATCAATTTACATATTTATTGCTACAGTTGACCAATCAAATCACCAATAGGATGCTTTATAGAACTAGATAGAGCCATAACAAAATTTATGTGAACAAAGGATCAAGGGTTTCAAAGAAAATAATGAGGAAAAATATGACTCAAGGAGGCATAGCATTACTAGACCTTAAACTATTTTATAAAGTAGGGAAAAGTAAGGGGGATGCCAGGGAGAAGTAGTGACAGTGATGTCATACCTCAAAAAATGCAAGGAAAGAAAAGGGCATCATTGAAACATGTACAAAAACAAAGCAGAGAAAGTTCAGAAGGTAACACAGACAAGTAGGACAGTGTTGGCACTACTGGGTTAAATTGAATATGTACTTTTAAATGATCTATTTATCATAGAGATTCATGGTTGCATATAAAATCCTCTTTTCTTTGTATGTATTTATGTTCATCTTTGTTGATGTTCATCAAGTTAACAATAAAACATTTTTTAAAAATCTGGTACTAGTTTAAAAATAGAAAAATAAATTAGTAGATAGATTCAGTGAGCTAGGGAGCGATTGAAAATGGTGGGTTGCCTCCTTCTGAGGGAAGGCACTAGCAATAGTGGAGTGGAGATGAGGAAAGGCCTCCTGGTGAAGGTGGAATTTAAGCTGAGTCTTGAAGGAAGCTAGAGAAGATAGGAGAATATGGTGAGGAGGGAAAGCATTCCAGGCATGATGAGAAGACAGTCCAAATTCATGGAGTCAGGAAGTGTCATACAATGCGGGTGGAACAGCAAGTGGGCCGATATGGCTAGATCATCAGGTTTAGGGAGGGAAGTAAAATGTAAGAAGACTGGAAAAAGGTGGGAAGGGGCCAGATTGTGCAGGGCTTTAAAGGCCAAAGAGGATTTTATATACTGGAACTAATAGGGACCTACTGGAGTTTATTGAGTAGGGGAATAACATCATCAGACCTGTGCTTTAAGAAACTTACTTTGGACAATTCTAAAGTACTCATGATAAAAAATGCTATTCACTTCCAGGGAGAGAACTAATGAACTCATAAGTGCAGATTGAAGTATGTTGTTTTTCACTTTCTTTATTTTTCTTGCTTTTGCTTTTTTTTTTTTGGTAACATGGCTAATATAAAAACATAAGACTTCACATTCATAATAGACATCATGTTGCTTGCCTTCTCAGTGGATAGGGGAGGGGCTGGAGGAAGGGAGGGAATGTGGAACTCAAAAAATAAATGTCAAAAATAAATTAAAATTTTAAAAGAAGCTTAATTGGGCAGTTAAGTGGAAGATTGATTGTAATGAGAAGACATTTGAGACAAGAGACTAATTAGAAGGCTACTGTAATTTTCTGGGTAAGAGATGATGAGGGCATGAACCATGTGAGGGAAGAGAAGAAGAAGCATATAAGAGAAAAGCTGTAAAGGTAGAAATGACAAGATTTGCCAATGGATTTGTATATGCAGAATGAGTGAGAGTGAGGAGTCAAAGATTATGCTGTGTTTGGGAACTTGAGTGACTGAGAAGACCATGGTGCTCCTTATGGCAATAGGAAATTTGGGAAGAGAGAGTGATTTGCAGGGGAAATAAATAATGAGTTCTGTTTTTTTAAAATGTTGGGTTTGATACGCCTATGGAACATGCAATTCAAGATGTAAAAAGGCAGTTGGTGAGGTGGAAATAGAGCTCAGGAAAGAGATTAGGTATGGATACATAAATCTGGGAATCAGCTGAATAGAATTATAGTTAAACTCCTGGGAGCTGATGAACTCACTAAGTGAAATAGTAGAGAGGGAAAGGAGAAGAGGTTATATCAAATATTTTTTGTGTATACCTATATGTGTGCATATTGTCTCCTCTGTTAGACTGCAAGATCCTTGAGGGCAGACATTGTTTTCCTTTTTTATCTTTCTGTTCTTGTCTTTGTATCTTCTCCACTTAGCAATGTCTGGCATATAGTAGATATTTGATAAATATTTGTTGAATGATTCATTGGAAAGAATTCTTAACTAAATAAGACACAGAGATAAAAAATACAGAAGACCATTTCAAGGCAAGTCAACAACTTGATTGAAGAATGGGCACAAATGTGGGACAAATATTTGCATGAAAATTTTAATATTGAAAATCCAGTGTTCAAGATATAGAAGAAATTGACACAAAAGGCAACACAGAGTTGTTTTCTGATACTGATGTGGTCAAATAATATCAACGGTTTTCAAGAGGACTGAAGAGCATTTCAAGAGAATTCAAGAAAATTGATGTCCATTTATAAGCTTATTCTCGGTTGCTAATTTGGAAGAAATTAAAATGACACTGATATTTTACCCCTCCCTTAAAATTGACAGAGACGACCCAAAAATGACAACAGTTCATGTCAGAGAGTTTGTGGGAAGATAGTTATCACAGACACACTATAGATTGAGCTGTGACTTAGTCCAACCACTTCAAATGTCAGTTTGGAATTAGTGAAGAAAAGTGACTAAACTGCCCATACTTTTGGAACCAGTGATCTTGCTTTTAGGCATATCGCTGAAGGAAATGAAGGACAGAGCAAAAAAAAGATCCCATATGTGCTGAAATAGTCATAGTAGCACTCTTTGTGATAGTAAGAAATAAAAACAAACTGGATGTGCACTTATTAGAAAATTACTGAAAAAATTATAACATGAATATAACAACATATTATTGTGCTGTAAGAAATTATGAGTATTAGCAATTGAGAGGAACATGGGGAAAATTCAGAAAAACATGAGGAGCAGCATGGTACAGTAGAAAGGGACTGGCTTTGGCATTAAGAGTACCTAAATGAGTGAGTCTCAGTCTCCTTTGACTCCGTTGCCCCATCTTTAAAATGAGGGTATTGGATTAGTTGGCTTCAGAGGTCCCTTTCAGCTCTGGATATGTGACTCTATGATTTTTGTGAACTGATGCAGAGTGAAACACGCAAAATGAAAAAAATAGTGAGGAGTACAACATAAAAGGGAAGATCCCCTAAATATCAGATGATGCAGCATGCCTCCTCCCTCCAACATATCAGAGAGGCAGGGGACTCAGGGCTGAATATTGTATAAACGTCAAATATAGTCTATGTATCAGGTATTTTTATTTGATTGTTTTCCTTTATTACAACGGTATGCACAAACTGGGAAAGGTGGGAATTCCCTTCAGAAAAGATTGTAATGATGAAGAAAAAAAGCATCAATAAAACATATTTACAAATACAGCGATCATTGTGGGTCCAGATGACTGATGTTAAAATATATGTCCTCATTTTATCTTGGAAAATAGTAAAATATAACAGTTGAATATTGCATGTTCTATCAGATGCATTAACTATGTTAGTTGCAAAGGAACCCACTATAGGAATGGATAGTTGGAAAGTGCCATATCAAAGCAAAATGAATCAATAAAACATATTGAAAATCCATCTTATTTCTTTTGGGTTGGCAGCACAATATAGTATAGGGAGCACCTCCTCCCATCCAACTTGATAGTAAAGACCCCCAAGCAAACCATCGATCATAATTCATATATGTAATAGGCTTGACACAAATAGAGGGGAATCAAGGGAGGCACACATGAAGCCTTATGCTGAATTTTGATGTAATAATAGCTAACATTTGGATAGCTCTTGCAATGTGCCAGCCATTGCGCTAAGCTCTTTACAGTATATCTCATTTGATCCTCACAACAATCCTGGGAGGTAGATGCTGTCATTATCCCCATTCTACAGGTGAGGAAACTGAGGGAAACAAAGGTTAAGTGACTTGCCCAGGGATCCAGCTCATAAATATCTGAGGGAGGATTCGAATTCAGGTTTTCATTATTCAGACCTGGCACTGTGCCATCTCACTGCCTGCCCTTCTAAATGACATCTTGCCCCATGCCTTTTTTTTTTTTTAAAAAGTGGCCCTCCCTAACCCCTTTGTACTCAGGCCATTCTGTATTGTGCAGAAGACTGAAGTCATGTAGCTCAATATAATTACTTAAAAGAGTTCAGTGTATTGAGGTTTCATTATGTAGAAACATTTTTTGAAAAGTTTAGAAGCCTTTTAGACAGTAGTGCCACAAGAATGTTATGTGACTGCCCATCTTTGTTTTTCCATCTCCCCACCCGTTTTCCCTAAAGAAGTAAAATATGTATATAAATGTGCGTCAGAATCAGAGAATTTATGTATTTGGAAGCATACAGCCTTTACTCATTTTTCCTCTCTCGTTAACATTGCTTCAGAGAGGAGGGGAGCAAGCAGAAATAAACCATAACACTTAATATTTCACCCAAGATGAAGTGTAAAAATATGAACGGTGACTAAGAATGTGATGATGAACATTTTGGTCAGAATATTAGATGATTTATTAATGAATCATTGAATTAGCCACCAGGGAAAAGAAATACCGTCAGTGTTACATGCCAAAAGATCACTTTTAAGGAAAAGTAAATGCAGAGCATGCACCACGTCAGAAAACTAATTTTAATGGTAACAATGGATTGAGGCTTCTTGGCTCTAAGAGGAAATATTCCCGCCGTCACTGCCTTCCACAAATAAGTTGTTGGAAGTAAACGAGGTTTGCTATTTCAGGACGAATTTAGCAATACCTCTGCTCTATTATCAGCATCATGCACAGTTGGTTCATAGCAGAATGCAAGCCTCTCTTGTCTGTGAATAAGCATCAGGCTGACTGTGCAGGACGATAATTGCTCTGCCTGCACTCCCTTTGGCACCTCCTGATCTCTGCTAAGTGGTTAGTAAAACACATTTTTGTACGAATGTCAAGTACTTCTAAAATTTTGAAGGACTCAGTTTTTGATTGTTCTTTTTCTTATTATTAAGTTTGAAGAAAGTTCAGGCAAAGCCTTTTCCTCACTGTCGGAGTTGCTAGTCAACATATTAAATAGCAGGGCTCCCATTTGTCTGTACTTGGTATCTTTTAATCAGATTTTTTTTTTCTTTTTGCATTATGGTGTGACACCAACCGGTATGTATTAGGATATCAAGTGACTGACTTCAAACAGAAGACAAATTCACTAAAGTGAAAATGATCGTGATAGCTCTCTCATTCCCCCCACAGTGTATGTAAAACTGACTTTTAAAGTGTTTAGGGGATAATGGATCATGTAAGGTCAGTACTAGCCATAGCTGTTATGGCTCTTATTTTCCCTTTTCATGGGAGGGTGCTCAGCAAAATGAGATTGTCACACTCTTTTTTTGAGAGGACAGCGACAGACAGTTAAAAGCCTCTTCATGTAAGGATGTTATTTCATAAAGACACCAGCACTGGATTATCCCCTTCACTTTAAACTTCTGCCAGCTTGTACAAAAAGATAAAACAAAATAGCCCTAGTCCCAGGGGTGGGGAAGTGCTGGCCAGATCTGCCTGGGTCCATAAGCTTTCATTTTGATTAGTCACATGTGAGGAAAATTCACTTAGTCTGAGAGGTACATTTAATACCAGTTATGCCCATGCTGTTCATATCACAACCATTTTCACATGATGCCACTTAATTCCCTAAGAAGCAGAAAGGTAAATCGTTGGCTGGCCAGCTAAGGTGTCACAATGCATTAAGACCGGGGTTCGCTGCAGGGGATAATGGTTCTGATTGCTGTTGACTCATGTCTCCACCAACTGCCTCATGTAAAATAAGTGACATTTAAAAGACATCAAGATGTGAGAAGAGGTACAAAAAAAAGATGGAGGAGGAAGAGAATGATAAAAAAGTGAGCACCATGAAAGTTGCCACCTGAACGTAAAGTCCCCTTTTCACCCTAAGTGGTAAGAAATGATAACTTAACATGCCATGGGTGACCTGCAATAAGCTTTTAACTTCCTGTCTTGTGTTTTTAGAGAAAATCTGTAAAATTGCTTCTGGGAACTGCTCCAACATGTTATCATTTATTTCCAATTTAATTTTTTTTAACTTTTATTCTTTTGCCCTCAGATATCAGTCTATTCATCTCTTTAAAAGCTTTAGGCTGAATCAAGTTAGGCAGTGGTATACAACAAGAGGCAGCCTCCTTTCTGAAGGCCCATTTACGTCTGTTTTTATAAAGAGAATCAAATTCCAGTTTACAGTAAGCATATGCTTCAGTTGACATCTGTTTCTAAGACTTGGATGCTTTGTTTGCATAACAGGCACCAATAAATGGCCTTGTTTTAAGTCTGCTCACTGAGTTGTATTTGGGTTGTTCAGCTGGGGATTTTAGCTGCAGCTGATCCCCTACCGCTCATAGCTGATAGGAAAGAGAAAAAATCTGAGAAGCCCAGTCCTATTTATTAATGCAGATTTTAACATTCTCAATGAACCACTTATCTAGTGTTATTCGGCAACCAAATCCTTATTTGCTCAGGTGGGGGAGGGGGTGCATTATTCTTCAAAGTATTAAATTAAAGCTTACCAATTCTTTGAGGGGGGAAAATGGGGGTGTAGAGGTTCTGATGTTTTCTTTAGTCAATTTCCAGTGAAAATTCTTAGTACAATCAGATAGAATCATTAAGGAAGAGATCATGAACCAAGCTTATGGGGAATGACTTTACTGTGAAACATGAATATCTGATGTTTATATAGATAGAAATGCAAGATTTTTTCATGCAGAAAATTTGACAATTTCTATTAAAAATTTGCATTTTTTGAAGTGATAACATAGGGTTGTATTTCATTCATAGGGCTGGTTTTGTGCCATGAATAGCATACCTGATTCAAAGTACATAAGAAACAATATTACGATAACATAATATTAAGATATTTTAAAAATGTATGCATTACAGTTTTCAGAATTATTCCTGCTAATTTCTGCCTCTGTTAAGCTCCAGCAATTTCAAAAGTAATCCATGGGGGTTATAAGTATTTTCTTCCTCCCCTTGCTGTCTTAAATACATTCTGGTAGCTCCCGAGATAAGAAGAAATAGAACCCCAAAATAATTCTGTTCATTTAGTTCTACTACTTATCACCTGTATGACCTTGGGCAAGTCATTGGGCAGTGCCTTTCTGGGTCTCTGTTTCCTCATCTCTTCATTGAAGGGAGTGGTCTTGGGTGATCTCTGAGGTCCCTCCTAGCTCTAAATCCTTTTATCCTATTGTCTTAGGATGTAAACTTTATTGGTAGAAGAATTTGTGTTAATTTTTAAAAATACAGATGTAGCTAGCCTTAGAGTGTATAAAGACAAAGTGTAAAGCACCTTCAGCATGCTGATTATTACTGCATCATATCAGTAATAGGTTATGGAAAGTGTAGCATTTTTCAAAGGGATTTACATATCAACTTTTTCTAGTGGAACCAACAACAGTAGTATGAAATATATCTACTCCATTTACTCTTATCCATTGCACCTATTTCTTTTTTCCCTTTAATTTTTATATATGGTAAAAATTTCATTGAAGAGAGATTTTAGATGACAGGGCTGTAATTTTAAACCCAATAGAAGAGGTGTAAGCAATTTGAGCTTAGCTGAAGCATAATCTTAGGTTGTCAAGAAGAAACCCATTCTCCCTATGCTAATCAATCGGTATATCAACCGACCAATCATCTCTTCAGCTTAGCATATATCCTAAGGTTTGATATATCTATTAGCTGCCCATCATGCAGCTGGTCTCTGGATGATGAGATTCCCCCTATCTTGGCATTTGGAGGCAGACAACTGAGCTATCACAGCCTCAGATAAATACCAAAGTGGAGATTGCAATCCTGTTCCTGAGTGCAAAGACAATCCAGGAACATTGAAAATATTCTCAGAAGAGAATACACAGAAAATTACATTTTTCAACACCGTGGTGTGTGTGTGAAAATTGTATATATTATTTGATTTTTTTTCCTCCAGCCACAACAATGTGAAGGAAAATGACTATTTTATTATGATTGGAATTCTGGCAACCAAACAAGGTATTGGAATCTTTTATAAACTGTTAATTACAATAGAAATTATGTATAGATATGTGGTTAATTAAAAATAATGACCTTTTGAAGTAACTATTTATTGAAAACAAACAAAAGCCCAACTCTATGAAACAAAAGAGCGAAATAAATTTAATCCTGAGGAAAAGGATTGTTTTTCTCAGATAATTGTATACCTGCTTCTTGGCTTCCTCTCTGAGGTATGATCTTAGATAGTCAGAAACAAAACACATCTACTACAAAACCAATCTTCTAGTTTTTAACATGTATGGCATAGATGCAGTGCATTGTTTCCCAAAACATGTAATTGAGAAGTAGAAATCAAAGACTTGAGTTTTTAATTTAAAACAAACATTTATTGTATCCATTGTATACAGAACCATGTGCTAGATACAGGGAAGTTGATTTCCCCTGCCAAACAAATTAATTCTTTGAAATTTTAACAATTAATAAAAAAGATAATTCCCCCCAAAATACACACACCCCTCCCAGGGCATTTTGTTCTGCATTTCTCTATTACACTTATTGTGAGAAGGCAGGGTGATATAATAGATAGGCTTGGAGTATGAAAAAGGCCTCAGTTTGCATCTTGCCTCAGACACTTAGTAGTGATGTCATTCTGTATAAAGAAATCCCTTTGACATGTCTTGGCCTAAGCTGAGAAGAGCTCTCAGCTGTCATGGACCATATACCAGCAGTAAACTATAACACAAATGCGAGCGATTAAAATACAAAACAGTAATAATAGCTGACATTTATGTGTTGCCTTTACATTTACTTTATACGCATTCCTTTATTTGACTAAAGGTTAGGTGCTATTACTATTATCCTTTTACGGATGAAGAAAACAGAGGTTGAGAGAGGTCAAGGGGATTTACCCAAGGTCACATAACCAGGAAGTGTCTGAAGCAAGAGCCAAACTGAGGCCTTTTTCTTCCTCTAAGCCCGAGGCTCTATCTACTACACCGCCCTGTCTTCTCATGATAAGTGCATGAGAGAGACACAGAACAAAATGCTATGGTGGGGTTTATGGTGGCGGGGGGGTGGTGAGGTAGAGGCAAGGACTGTGATCTTTTTTATTAATTGTTAGACTATCAAAAGATTAATTTGTTTGACTTGCTATTTAGAACATTTAATTCCAGAAATAAAGATGCAAACATAGATCATGATCATACCTACTTTACTCATGTATAAAGAGGGTCAACGGAGATGCTTGTAAAGGGCTTTACAGGCCTTGGAGTGCTCTTGTAGGTAAATAATTCTGAGGAAGAGGAGGAAGAGGGGGAAGAAGAAGAGGAGGAGGAGGAGGAGGAAGAGGAAGAAAGGGAAGAGAAAGATGGTGATGATGATATGGTTTTTGAAATGCTGTGGAATGGAAAGAGCTCTGAATGGCTGAGTTCTAGTCCCAGAACTATTGCTACCTATCTGTGTTCTGTTGACCAAACTTCAGTTACCTTCTCTATAAAAATGAGTAATTCAACTCTGTTGCCTCTAAGAATCCTTCTTGCTCTAAAATTATTTTTACTAATAACATTGAGAGACAACATGGCATCATGGGTAAAGAACAGGCCTAGGAGTTGGGAAGACCTGGATTCGAGTCTCTCCTCTGGCACATAATTGACATTGTGACCCTGGACAAGTCTGCAGAATTGTTGCTAATCTATGTTAGTAGAGGAAGTTTCCTCTCTGGGAGTTCCCTATACCAGTAGTGTCAAACTCAAGTAGAAATGGATCACTTTGTCTATACAATGACTTATAAACCATGGATTAACATTATCTATGTTAAATTGTAGGACAGCAAGGTGAAACAGTAGGTAGAGTGCTGGTCTTGAAATCAGGAAAACTCATCTTTGTGAGCTCAAATCTGGCCTTAGACACTTACTAGCTGAGTGACCCTGGACAAGTCATTTAACCCTGTTTGCCTCAGTTTCCTCATCTGTAAAATGAGCTGGAGAAGGAAATGGCAAACCACTCCAGTATCTCTGCCAAGAAAACTCCAAATGGGGTCACAAAGAGTGTGATATGACTGAAATGACTCAACAACAACAACATTTTGATTTTTGTGTTAAACATTTACCAATTGAATTTTAATCTGGTTCAGGCTCCACTCAGAAGTTTGGCTGTGGTGCCTCAAGTGTGATACCTCTGCCTCAAACCTAAGAAATCCAGATCTGATTTAATAAAAAAACAAAAAAGCAACAGTAGCTCACATTTATATTGCATTTCATAGTTTATAAAGTGTGGCTAGGCAGGCAAAAGCAACGATGATAAGTTACTAATAAAAGATATACTCTATGAACTGTGTGTCATTGTCTTTCTCAGTCTTGTTTGCACCATTATTTCATGGTACCTTCAGTGTACATTCAGTCTCCTGTAGTGTACGATTAGCTACAATGTTGCAGTGTGGCATCTAGCATGAGTAGAGGAAGACATAATCATTCAACATTTTGGATTTCTAGGCATTGTTTCACACATAAGTTAAGATGGGCCAAGAGAGGAGGGAAGGACGAAGTCCGTGATAATATGAACTTGGTGTTGGCTGCTGATTGTAAACAGAAATGGGTTTTCTGACCAGGGAAGTACAAGAGTCCAAAGGGATGGTTGTAACATCTCCATTCTGAACATCACAGCCAGTGCACTTTGATCTTCATCTAAGAATGCTTGTATGTCCTGGTGTGAAAAGGCTGCTAAATATATAACAACTCAAGAATTTTTGTATTTTTCCGAATGGAAAGATAATTGTGGTATCAAGTGTGGAGTAGGACTTTGGCTTAAGTAGTTTATTTTCTAGGCCCTTCTCGGGGAATTGTGATTGTGGGAGAAAACACCTTGTTAAGCGTGTTGAGTTTACAAATTTTGTCACAGAAAGTTAGGGGCAAAATAGAAGTAGTCCCAAGGAGGTTTATTTTCTCTGTCTTAACTCATTCAAAGGATTCACTCTGGGACTCATTCTAGGTTCCTATGACTGGAAGATCTGCCTATTTGTCTGATACTCACAAATAAGCCACAATTGCCAACACCTGTGATAGCTGCCTAAATGAACATGGCAAAGAGATTGATTTGGAGATGGATTTCCTTTTGAATGTGACTAAACACCTGGTAAATGTGAATGCTCTGTTACTTGTCTGTGAACCTACAACACATGGACCTTTTGGTACCAGGGCATTCCCATTCCCAGAATCCCTTCTTCTTCTCTCCTGATCCTGATTGTCACTTCCAGCATTGCAGATTATAGACCCAGATAGGAAAGCCTGTGGGTGGAGATGTGGATTGGCTATCATTAGAAACTTATCCACTTGAGATTTTATTACATTCCTGGTTAGGATCAGGTCTTAGGTTAATGCTTCCTGACTCTCATGAACTTCACAACATCTTTTCATTATTCTTTATTGTATATGGTGTTTAGGATGTGTGTTGGATTAGCAATATCTAGGAATTTAAGAACATCAGTCATGTTTTGCACATACCTTAATGTGCATTCTGCAAAAATTCTACATAGTATTCAAGAACTAAGTACCTTGGTTTTTAGTATATGTTCTAAGAAAAGATGTTAGCAGTCAAATCAGTTCATTAGGAGGTCAGTAAACAAGCATTTAGCAAATTCTGACAAGGTCCAGGCTCTGTGCTAAGCATTGGGGATAGAAAGATAAAAATAGTTCCTGTTCTTGAAATGCCACATTTTAATGGGAAAGACAATTGTGAAAATATCTTGGCATGTATAAGATATATACAAAGGAAATGGGAGATAATTTAAAGTTTACTTATTTTTATTTTTTTAAAAAGGTGAATTTGATTTTTAAGTGATATATCTTTCTATGAATTGCATTTTCTACCTATCTCTTCTGCATCTTCATCAGTGGAAGAATATTGGCTTTAAAGAAGATGGAGTTTTGTTTCAGGGAGAAGCTCAGGATCATTAAAAGTAGAACACAATTTCCCAATACATCTTTCTCTCTTCCTCCTATTCAGTTTCAGCCCAGCTGATGGTCCATCTGCAGTGCCTATCCAAGTTATATGTACTGTTGGACCAGCTCAATGATGCGTCCATTGAACTGTGAATCATAATTGGCCAAAAATAAATCACCTACTTGCTTTTTCCTGTGTGCTAAACATTTAAATCTCATTTAGAATTCTCTGTAAGGGTTCTGAGGCTTGAAAAAAACAATTCAATGTCACTTGTATAAATAGGAGCGCCTAGAGAACCTCGCCATCAGAGAGGAGGATAAAATGGGGGAAGATCAAAGTGTAAAATTGCAGAAAAGAGGAGATGGGAATAGAAATAGGAGGAGGACAGGAAAGAAGATGAGGCATATATGGGAGGAAAAAAATGTATGTGCAACCCATAATTTAACAAGCCCTATATAACTATCACTGCCATTTCTCTTACTCTGGTTGACCTTATCTGTTCTTATCCAAAAGCCCACACATACATTTTAGATGGTGTAAATCAATCAGCATATGATATTTGGGTTCTAATGGAGAAAATAAGGAGGAAGTGGAATTTCGTAGTAGAGGTGGGTTGATTTGCCCACAAGACTTGGCTTCCATTTTTACTGCCATGTTGTTCCTACTATTTTAGTATTCCAGAAATAGAATGAAGGAATGGAGACTATAAAAGGAGGATCCTATCTATAGCGCAAAAGTGAGAATGCCCAAATGATACCCCTGCCAAAATATCATTGAAGAGACCAGCATTGTCAATAAATATTTGTTAATTCAATTTTGATTCAACAGACATTCATTAAATTCCTGCTATGGATACAGCCATTCACTGTGCTAGATGTTAGAAAGCCTGTAAAATCCATAGATATACTGTTATGGGCAGGAGGAGTCACTGAGCAGAAGAAAGGAATAGGGAAGGAAGCACAGAGATAAGAAGGTGCCTGGAGAGTTCATTAGATATAGTCTTGGAGGCTTCTGGTCATCTAGCTGGTCCTCAACTCATGCTGTTCTTTTATACTTCAATGGATCTTTGATGGGGGTACTCTTTCCAACAGTGCAAATTGTACCAGCCATGTCCATTAAACAAAATGTTATGATTTAAAAATATTAAGAAAAGAGAATATTAATTCCTAGATGAGTAATAAAAATAAAAAGATATTCTGTCCATTTCAACAAACATTATATAAAGTACTATGTATCACCATCATCCTCAATAATATATTGATTTGTTTTAGTTTTAGGGGACTTTTTTAACCAAAGAATGTGTTGTGTGTGTGTGTGTGTGTGTCTGTGTGTGTGTCTGTGTGTGTGTGTATTTTGTGTAACATCCGCTAGAGTAATTTAAGATTATACTAGAGGAAAGCAGAATATCAGAGATTCAAGTATCATTATGTAGGCAGCTGTTCAATTTATGTTCCTGCCTTTACCAAATCTCATTTTAAATAATACCTTTACTTTAAGAGGAAAAAACCTTAAAATATATATGTACTAGCAAGCTCATGCTACATGGCGGGGGGGAAGGAAAGCTATCAGATGAGCTATTATGGAATTTTTTCTCAATATTTTTGCAAATTACTATTCATTTAAATTTCATATTCTGAAAAACCAATGACTAATCCTGAATTCAGGTATACTGCCACACTGGCTAGGCAGATTGCTAGTTGATCATGCTAAGATGCTCCCTTATCCATTATTGGATCAGAAAAAGAGGAGGATTAAGAATTATCTGACTTCTCAGTTAATGTGCAAATCATCTAAAAAGCTCAGCTTAGGAAAACCTTGCAAGCTACCTAGTACTAAAATAATAATAATGTCTTGGGATGTCTAATAGCTGAAGCACTGTCTTAAGTTACCTTAAAGTTAACTGTTTTCTGTTGGGATTGCTATGGGATATGCGGACAAGCATTTAATGGACTTGTGAAATTACAAGTTGGACAATTAAAGCTTACTGTCCAAAAAGTTTATCCCTAATGTGAGATTATTTTCACTAAATACTGTACTATCAAACAGCCCTGATGCTTTCCAATATAATTCAATTTTATAGCAAATCTTTTCTTAAAGGGGTGGTATGTGTGTTTATACTCACACACAATAGAACATGTCTAATAAAGTGTGACCGTGTCACAGAAGTGAGAGTATTTTATTTTTAATTTTCATGTCAGTTCTAGTTATTTTATAGCCCCCCTGTGGGTTTTTTTTTTAAAGATCAAAAGGTAACCTCATTTTTCTCTCATTTGAAGGAAACCAAAATGACAACTTCTTCATTTTTTTGTCCTCACATTTTGAGGATGGCCCCACTCCATGTATTGGTTTTATCATTTCTATCACTCAGCTATGTATGCTAACTTTTCAAATCTGCGAAAAGTATTTAAAAAAGAAAGAGAGATTGTTAGTGTTTCAAAACCTATTATAATGCATTTTCAAATATGTCAGACACATCTTTGTTAAAATTAAACCAGGGATTGGTTTTGAGCGAATAGCCCTATATCCTTACAGATGCTGTGGATGGATGCATCTAAGCTGCTTATTATATTGATGGGTTTTGCTGCTCTGCAGCAAATGAAAACAGGCAGCTGCTTCCTCCATCAAAGCAAAAAGCAGCCCGAGTTTTTATTAACCGAGTGTTCATTTCTTCTATTGCCAAAATTCTTACACAAAACAAAAGAGCAGTTTTTAGCACATTATTGCTTAACTAGACATGAACAACTGACAGCAAGTGATAAGCCTGTCTGCTTTTCACAACTGGTAATCATTTTTGGAATAGATGTTTTAATATAGTTGAATATAAAATTTTGTAATTTCCATCTACAATGGTACGTAAATTTATAGATCCAGTTTGTTGCAGGAGAATGAAGGTTATAATCACAAAAGGCTTTTCCCAGTGTTGTTTAATTTTTAATGACTATTTGAAAACTGGGTAAGGAAAATGAAATCAAATTCATTCCTTTGAAAGACAGTGTTAAAAACAATCATACAAGTTGGTTGGCACCATTTGTGGATGGTACTTACAGAGCAGACCTGTGTGTTTACAGCTCTGACTTTCCTGGCATTCCATTTCCATCATAGTGGCACAGAGATGCCCAAGTTTGTCCAGCAGAAGAAATTTCTGGAGTACAGACTTTCAGGTTTCCTTCATATCCATGAATAATGATGGGGGAGGGGATGGGAAGGACTATAGTGCTGGGGCCATTTTGCACAGTCAAGATTTTCAGTTAGCTCCCAAACAGGTTGTTCAGTGGACTAAATGTCAGAAATATCATTTTAGATGGGGTGGCAAACAGGAGATTTGTTTAAAGTATGTGTGGAAGAACACAGTAAGATGTTGCCTTATTTATAGCCTGTGTTCTCTTAGTAGTGTCTTATGTTGTGAAACTTGTTAATGGCAATTCCTACTTGGAAGGATGAGACACTTCTCCTTCTTTCCCTTGACTCTTCTCCCTCTTCTCTCTAAGACTTAGAGGAAGTAGCCAGGGGTGTAGGCAGGATTGAAGTGTGAAGTACACCTTCTAAATGACAGTGCCAGATTAATTATGTTGTACAATACCTGGGCTGTTTAAGAAATGGACTGTAGTTTTACACCAGTAACACTCACCTCTCTTATGCCATATTCTTTCCATGGAAGCATTCATATAAGTGCAGAGCATGTACTCCACATATAACATATATCCTTGTGAACAGGTTTAGAACAGAGCCAGTTTTTCTTAATGGATCTGTTATCTCACTGATGTGAGTACCCCTTCCCACAGAACAGATTGCCTGCCATGCATCCATTCATCCATCTGCCTGTCTGTCCATCCATCCATCCATCCATATATACATACATGTCCATGAAATGAAAGGTCAGTCTGACCTCTAAGGAGAGGAATCTTGTATAAAAAGTCTAAAGAAGCAAATGAATAATGTACCCTGGAGAAGAATCTCATAGTATTTTTGTGTCATGTGTCAGGAATAGGTAGGCATCTCTGTTTTGTCCTGAGCATTTTTATTCAAAATTAGAAAAAAAATATTTTGGTAGCAGTTGCTTCTTTCTCTCATGTCATTGCTCTTCTGATTAGACTTCTGGCTTTAGGGTTGTCAAAAGGATGAACAGATTTATAAAGTGGAAAAAGGGGAGACATATTACTGCTCTAGAAGGATTTTGAGGGCATAGCTCAAAAGTCCTTTAAAACAAGATAATCTCAGAAAAGGGAGGAAGCACTGCCTGATCACTCAAGCCCTAATATAGTTCAAGTAAAAGAAGGTGTTCAGGGAGAGTGTGAGCTGGATTAAAATTGACAATATAGAGCTATTTTTTCCCCAGCTTAATCATGTTGGAGCAAATATGCTTTAGTCCCAGGGAAATCCAGGTTATATTTTGCTTTGGCATGTTACTATTTTCTGCAACATATTATTCCCAGCCTGGTAGACCCATTGGCTAATGTGAGGGAAGATAATATTAAACTGGGTTCATGTAGGTTGTTTTGATGAAGAGGCCCTTTTTAAAAAATCTGTCCTTATTCTTAAAGAGTTGAGAGGGCAGCTGGGTGGCAAAGTCAGTATAGCACCGGCCCTGGAGTCAGGAGGACCTGAGTTCAAATTTGGCTTCAGACACTTGACACGCTTACTCGCTGTGTGACCTTGGGCAAGTCACTTAATCACAATTGCCTTGCCTTCCCCCTCCAAAAAAACAAAGTTGAGAGAGTTTGTTTCTAGAATACTTTTAGTCACCTGGGGACCAACTGTTTAGGGAGTGGGATGGAAGAGAGAGGCCACAGAATTGTTCATTTTGAAACTTTCTCTTTAAAAAAGCAAATATTGGGGGGAGCAGAGCCAAAATGGTGGCTGGAAAGCAGGGACTAGCCTGAGCTCCCTGCCAAGTCCCTCCAAAAACCTATAAAAAATGGCTTTGAACCAATTCTAGAACTGCAGAACCCACAGGGTAGCAGAGGGAAGCAAGGCTCTAGCCCAGGACAGCCTGGATAGTCTCTGGGTAAGGTCTATCCAACATGGAACTGGGAGCAGAGGGGAGCGGAGCTGAGCAGAGCAGAGCCCAGCATGGGCAGTGTGGACCAATGAGACCGGGAGCCGGGCTGAGCATGCCTTAGCGCCCTGAATCAGTGAGCTGCAGCAGTTACCAGACTTCTCAACCCACAAACACCAAAGACAACAGAGTAGGTTAGTGGGAAAAGCTGCTGGGAACAGGGAGTTTGCAATTGGGCCACCGCCCTGGGGGCAGTAGAGGTGGGGCAGCTACAGAACTACAGCTGCAGTTACTTCTGGTCCCAGGCCCACCTGGTGGGAGGAATTAAGTGGCAGATCAGAGCAGGAGTGAAGAGCCTGCTGAAGATCTAAGTTCAGTCCAAGTTGGGGGTTCTTGGGGAAGGAGGAATGCTGGTGAGGCAGAGCTGGTGCATCCCCCCAAGAGTGGAACATAGAACTCTTTAGTCTACAAGCAGTCATACCCCAAGGAAAAACTCAAGGGTCAAGAAAGTTGTCTGGAAACATGGCCAGGCAGCGCAAACGCACCCAGATTCAGTCTCAGACCTTAGAATCCTTATTTGGTGACAAAGAAGACCAAAACATACAGCCAGAAGAAGTCAACAAAGTCAAAGAGCCTACATCAAAAGCCTCCAAGAAAAACATGAACTGGCCTCAGGCCATGGAAGAGCTCAAAAAGGATTTGGAAAAGAAAGTTAGAGAGGTAGAAGAAAACTTGGGAAGAGAAATGAGAAGGATGCGAGAAAACCATGAAAAACAAGTTGATGACTTGCTAAAGGAGACCCAAAAAAATACTGAAAAATATACTGAAGAAAACAACACATTAAAAAATAGACTAACTCAAATGGCAAAAGAGCTCAAAAAAAGCCAATGAGGAGAAGAATGCCTTGAAAGGCAGAATT
>CM053625.1:278769227-278823014 GCA_028646595.1 Phalanger gymnotis | reverse complement strand
GGGAAACCAGAATATACACCGTTTTGGAGTGGGGGGGAGGGTAGAAATGGGGAGAAAATTTGTAATTCAAACTCCTGTGAAAATAGATGCTGAAAACTAAATATATTAAATAAAATTTATTAAAAATAAATAAATATTTTTTGAATTAAAAAAAGCAAATATTTTGGGGAGAAGGGGTGACAATGAGGGGGTTGCCCATTATTAATAATTAACTTGTTAAGAGAACATAATGAGTAAAATATGTAGATTCTAGAAGGAATTCTTCTGCAGAATCTATATATTTCAATTATCTTATATAAATTTTAGTTAAATGCTAATGTTAGCTGATATTTATATAAGAGGGGAAGGGAATAAGCTATTTGTTGTTCAGCCATTTTTTAGCAGTGTCTAAATCTTCAATGACACCGTTTGGTGTTTTCATGGCAATGATGGTGGAATAGTTTGCCATTTCCTTCTCCAGATCATTTCACAAATGAGGAAACCAGGGCAAGCAGGGCTAACAGACTTGCACACACGACCTGTGAGTGTCTGAGGTCAGAAAATAACTCTTCCTGACTCCATGCCTGGTACTGTGTCGAGTGTGCCACCTAGCTTCCCAAAGCCATCGTATAGCACTTAATGTTAAGTGCCAGGCACTGTACTGTGTTTTTTTTTTAAGGTTTATATAGGTGCTTTACATGAACTATCTTATTAGATAGCAGTCCTTCAAGGTAGGTATTAAAAGTATTACTCATGCTTATTTTATACATATGAATTAAAAAAAAACTTAGGCTTTGAGAAATTAATTAATTTGCCCAAGGTCACACGACCAGTGACCTTGTCAGAGGTGAGATTCAAGCCAAGATTTCTCCTGACGTTAGGTCCAACGTTATAGTACCATATTGCCTTTCTTGTAATAAAATGAAATGAAGACTTTTGGGAAAAAAATTTGGAATGACTCAAATCACTAAACTCTTCATACCTTTTGGATATACCCTGAGGATATTAATGAAGACAGAAAGAAAAATCCTAGATGAGAGAGGGATAGAGACCATCCTGGAGATTTCTTCAAAATAAGGAAGTGTCTGGTGAGATAATTTATTCTATCAAGGTGAATCACCATCTTCTCCACAATGTATATTCCTAGATTACATTTATCCCTTCCCCATCACAACTCTCCTCATTGTGGTTTTAATATATTGCAGGTTGGCATAAGAAATTAAATGGGAATTTTGGAGTTTTATGGAAGCCATAGACAACACACAAAGTCCACTTTAGAAAGGCAAGTTTAGAAACTCAGAAATACATAAAATGTGTGTATAGTATTGGATAATATCAGCATATTTTATCTTTTAATGCCATAATAATTCAGACTTCTCTGATATGAAGAGAGGGCCAAAAAATTTATGCAGATTTTCCAGATGGGGGGGCACTAAGCTCCTACCAACCCCCCTGTCCCCCAATGTGGAAGGGACAACTGTACTGAGAAATTGAGTGATTTACCAAGGGCTACACAGCCAGTATAGGGTGAGGGGCAGTGCTTAAATGCAGGGCTTCCTGGCTGTGCTATGCTGTCTCTTTCAATCAGCTGTGGAATACCCAAACAAATGAGGGAACATAAAGCTAAAGAAATGATGACTAGAAGACATTCGGAGAAAATGTGGATCAACTGGGTCATACAAAATGAAGCGAGCAGAGCCTGAAGGACCATGACCAAAAATTTCACTCAAAGGCAGGCAAGTTAACTCAGATTAATTGTGGTGACCACTCTTGTATACAGTGCTAGATTTGGATTAAGGAAGACCTGGTTTAATGCCATCATGCATAGAATGCTGCATTTATAGATGAGAAGACATGGGTTCAAATTATGCCTCTAAACACTTAATGGCAGTGTCGGCATGTCCTTTGGTCATGTCCCTTAGCCTCCCTAGGGCTTAGTATCCTTGTTGTTGTTCAGTTGTTTCAGTTGTGTCCAACTCTTTGTGACCCCATTTGAGATTTTATTGGCAGAGATATTGGAATGGTTTTCCATTTCCTTCTCCGGCTCATTTTACAGATAAGGAAACTGAGGCAAATGGGGTTAAATGACTTACCCAGGACCACAGCTGGTACGTCTGAGGCCAGATTTGAACTCATGAAGATGAGTCTTCCTGACTTCGGGCCTGGCGCTCTTTCCTCTGTACCACCTAGATGCCTCTATTAGTATCCTTACTTGTAGTACTTGTAAACATAAAAAAAAAGTATTGAGTCCTTCCATCTCTAGGTCTATGATCCCTTTTTTAGCCCCAGTTTCTTCATCTACAAAATATGGATGAAAATGCCTATGGTTACCTCACAGGACTGTTGTGTGTATCAAATGAGATAATATTGCTTCACAAATTGCTTCACAGAGATTGCTTCACAAACTTTTGAGTACTATATATAGTTGGATGCTATCATATCATTATCGGTGTCAACATTATTGCTGTTATTGAGGCAGCATGGCATACTGAATGGAGGGCTGCCTTGGGGTCAAGAAGATCCTGGTTACTGTTCCATCTGTACCATATGCTGTCTACATGACCCTGAACAAGCCATTTCATTTACTAGAGCTGCATCTAGAAAATGGGCATCAATTGCAAAGGGTCATTGTGAAGATCAAGTCAGTTTATGTCTTTAAAGCACTTTACAAACCTTAATGAGCTAGGTAGGGAGGAGGATAGGGACTAGACCAATAATGTTATTGCTTTGGGAACTTCCAGATGATGAAACTCCTTCTCCCGTTACAAGCTGGCGTGTTCTCTGCAACTTGGAGATTTAGAGAGATGCCCAGACCTTTATGGTAAAATGATTTGTCTGGCATAAAAAAGCCCAAATGGGACAGAGGCAGCAGGCCTTCCTGTCTCCAAAGCCAGCTCTTCATCCACTGTTCTATTAAAAATTATAGTTATCATTATTGTTACTTATCTGTGTGATTTTTAATGTTTTGAGGCTAGAGACCAATGATATGGTTTTTTTGGAGGGAGGAAGGCAGGGCAATTGGGGCTAAATGACTTGTCCGAGACCACATAGCTAGTAAGTGTGTCAAGTATCTGAGGTCATATTTGAACACAAGTCCTCCTGACTCCAGGGCTGGTGCTCTACTCACTGCGCCACCTAGGTACCCCTCCAATGATAGTTTTTAAAGCAATAATTTGGAAAAACTTGATGCCAACATTTTACGTGTTGTCATAGGCATCTTTTTTTTTAAAAAAAAACTGAAAGGTAAGCTTACAGATTATTTCAACCAACTTCTATGGATGAAAAAACAAGCCTACAGAAGTACAAGCAGTTGTTCAGACTCACGAAGCTCATTAGTCATAGGTGGAACTTGAACCCAGATGTTCTGAATCCTGTTGGGAGCTCTCTTTCTACTATACCACACTACCTTACCGAGCCTTAATCACTGAATGGGTGTTGCCTCAGTCAAACTGAGGCCTAGGAAAGACCTTAGCTTAAAAAGGCCAAGTGGACTTCCGGTAGCCAAGATAGCAGAGTAAGAAGTAAATCACCATACCTCTCCCATATTCACCTTCAAACAACCATAAAATATTGCCCCCAAACAAATCCTGGAACAGCAGAACCAGCAAAAAGGTGGGATGAAACAATCTTTGAGCCCAAGAGACTTGAAAGTTTGGCAGGAAAGGTCTGTCTCACTTGGATAACAGGGAAGTGTAGTCTAGGGAACATCCCAGGAAGCCAGCAGCAAGCCCCACCTCAGCAAACCAGTGGTAGATTCTGAGCTCCAATGTAGTGGAGCAGACAAATGCCAATACCAGGACCCCTTATGTGCCTCAGCATAGCCTGGGGAATGGGCAGACTCTACTCTGTGAACCACCAAGCGCTTCAGCATAGCCGTTGGCAAACAGGCAGCCTCTAGGGACTAGACCTCCGCTTGCTTCATTGTAGCTCTGGGCAAACAGGCAGCCACATGTATCCTCAGGGAAATGCAGAAACACCCCACTGGCCTCAGGATGTGCCAGACACTACCACTAGGATCCCAGCTCAGCACCAAGTAAGCTGCCAAACCCCTTTGGCCTCCAGCAGCAGAAGCCGTCCTCCCCAACCCCTCTGTGCAACACCAGACACGAGGGTCCCTGTAGGTCTCAGGGCAATAACATCAGTCAGCACTAGGTAAACAGCCAGGGCCTGCACCCCCTGTCACAAGAAGCCTATGGCAGTGCCTCTTCTATCCCAGGAGCAGAGCTCAAATTTAAAAGAAAGGAAAAAGGCCAGAAAAAGATGAGCATACAAAAACAAAAAAGAATCTGAACATAGAAAGTTATTATGGCGATAGGGAATATCAAGACATAAACTCAGAAGACAACAATGTCAGAACACCTATAGGCAAAACCCCAAAGAAAAAGTCCAGAAAGAACTCATGGAACAGCTTAAAAGGAGCTTAAAAATCATATAAGGAGGTAGAAGAAAAATTGGGAAAAGAAAGGAGAGTGATGCAAGAGAATTATAAAAAAGGGTCAACAGCTTAGACAAAGAAAACAATTGCTTAAAAGTAGATTTGGCTAAATAGAAAAGGAGATACAAAAATTCAGTGAAGAAAACAACACCTTAAAAAGTACAATTGGTGGGGCAGCTAGGTGGCGCACTGAGTAGAGCACCGGCCCTGGAGTCAGGAGGACCCGAGTTCAAATCCGGCCTCAGACACTTGACACGTACTAGCTGTGTGACCTTGGGCAAGTCACTTAACCCCAATTGCCCTGCCCCCCCCCCAAAAGTACAATTGGCCAAATAGAAAAGAAAGTACACAAGTTAACTAAGAAAAATAACTCCTTAAAAGTTAGAATTGGGCAAGTGGAAGCTAGTGACTCTGTGAGACATCATGAATCAATCAAACAAATTCAAAGGAATGAAAAAATAGAACCTCATGGGAAAAAACACTGACCTGGAAAATGGATCCAGGAAACACAATGGCAGAATCATTGGACTATCTAAAAGACATAATCAAAAAGGAGGTCCTGGACAGCATCTTTCAAGAAATTATCAAGGAAAACTGCCATAATATCCTTGAAAGAATCCACCAATCAAGAAAGAGATCTCAAAATAAAAAACTCCAAGGAACATTATAATAGCCAAACTTTAGAACTATCAAGTCAAGAAAAAATACTGCAAGTGACCAGAAAGAAACAATTCAAATATTGGGAAGTCACAATCAGGATTACAAAGGACCTAGCAGCCATAACATTAAAAGATCAGAGGTCATGGAATATGATATTCTAGAAGGCAAAGGAGCTAGGACTACAACCAAGAATCGGTTACCCAGTGAGATTGAGTATAACACATCAAGGGAAAAAATGACATTCCACGATATAGAAGGATTTCAAGCTTTTATTAGGAGAAGGCCAGAATTAAATCACAAATTTTATCCCCTATATCAAGACCCAATGGAAGCATAAATAGGTAAAAAGGGAAAAGAAAACATAAGGGATTCAATAGAACTAAAATGTTCATATCCATAGATGGGAAAATAATACTTATAATTCTTAAAAATTGCATCAGTAATAGTACAGCTAGAAGGAATATACATAGAGGGTACACATGTAAGGTGAATTTGAGGGAATAATGTAAAAATAATTAAGGGATGAGAAAGAGAAGTACATTAGGTACAGAAGGAAAGGAGTGGTAGAATGAGATAAGTTTTTTTCATATGAAGAGACATGAAAGACCTATTACAGTGGATGGGGATGATGGGAGAGTAGGTGATAGGCATTGCTTGAACTTTAATCAGTATTGGCTCAAAGATGGAATAATATACACAATCACTTGAATATAGAAATCTATCTTACCTGACAGGGAAGTAGGAGGGGAGGAGATTAAGTAAGGGGGACTGATAAAAGGGAGAGCAAATAGGGGGAGCTGGTAGACAGAAGCAAAACACTGGTGAGGAGGGAAAGAAAGGACAGACAGGAGGAAAAATAGAATGGAGGGATATACACCATTATTAATTATAGCTGTGAATGTGAATGGGATGAACTCTTCCATAAAGCAGAAGTGGATAGCAGAGTAGATCAAAACCAGAATTCTACAATATATTTTTACAAGAAATAGACTTGAAGCAGAGAGACACACAGAGTAAAGGCAAAGAGTTGGAGCAGAATCTATTATGCTTCAGCTGAAGTAAAAAAAAAAGGGGGGGGTAGCAATCCTGATCTCAGACAAAGAAAAAGCAAAAATAGACCTAATTAAAAGAGATAAAGAAGAAAACTATATCTTGCTAAAAGGTACCATAGACAATGAAGCAATATCAATACTAAACATATATGCATCAAGTGGTATAGCATTCAGATTCTTAAAGAAGTTAAGTGAATTACAGGAAGAAATAGATAGCAAAACTATACTAGTGGGGGACCTCAACTGTCTCATCTCCGAACTCGATAAATCCAACCAAAAAAATAAACAAAAAAGAAACCATGAAGATAAATAGAACATTAGAAAAGTTAGATATGACAGACCTTTGGAGAAAACTGAATGGCAACAAAAAGGAATATACCTTTTTTCTCAGCAGTATATGGAACCTACATAAAATTGACCATGTATTAGGGCACAAAAACCTCAAAATCAAATGTAGGAAGGCAGAAATGTTAAATGTATTTTTTTTGAGATCAGAATGCAATAAAAATTTCATTCAACAAAAGGCAGTAGAAAGATAGATTAAAATAAATTGGAAACTAAATAATCTAATCCTAAAAAATAAGTGAGTCAAAGAACAAATCATAGAAACAATCAATGATTTCATTAAAGAGAATGACAGCAATGAGATAACATGCCAAAATTTATGGGATGGAATCAAAGCATTACTTAGGGGAAAATTTATTTCTCTAAATTCTTAAATCAATAAAATAGAAAAAGAATAGATCAATGAATTGTGCATGCAACTAAAAAAAATCTAGAAAAAGGACAAATAAAAAATCTGCAACTGAGCACCAAATTTGAAATCCTGGAAATCAAAGGTGAGATTAGTAAGACTGAATGTTAAAAAAAAAAACTATTGAGCTAATAAATCTAGGAGCTAGTCTTATGAAAAAAAACCAATAAAATAGATAAGCCATGGATTAATTTGATTAAAAATGAGAAAGAAGAAAACCAAATATCCAGTATCAAAAATAAAAAAGGAGAAATCACCACCAATGAGGAAGAAATTAAAGCAATTTTTAGGAAATATTTTGCCTAATTATATTCCAATAAGTCTGACAATCTGAGAAATAAATGAATATTTATTAAAATGTAAATTACCCAGATTAATAATCAGGAAGTAGCATGCCTAAATAATCCCATCTTAGAAAAAAAATTGAACAAGCCATTAATGAACTCTTTAAGAAAAAATCCCTAGGGCCAGATCTGAATTCTACTAAACATTTAAAGAAAAACTAATTCCAATACTATATAAACTACTGGGAAAAATAGGTGGAGTCCTGCCAAACTTTTATAACACAATATGGTGCTGTTACCTAAACCAGGAAGACCTAAAACAGAGAAAGAAAATTATAAACCAATTTCCCTAATGACTATCATGACAAAAATTTTGAACAAAATGCTAGAAAAGCAATTACATCAATGTATCACAAGGATTATACACTATGGTTAGGTGGAATTTATACCAGGAATGCAGGGTTGGTTCAATATTAGTAAAACTATCAACATGATTGATCACATCAATAACAAAACCAACAGAAATCACATGATTATCTCAACAGATGCTGGAAAAAGCTTTTGACAAAATACAGCACCCATTCCTATTAAAAATACTGGAGAGCATAGGAATAAAGGGAATCTTCCTAAAAATGATAAGCAGAATCTTTATCAAACCATCAGCGACCATTAAGCTAGAAGCCTTCCCAATAAGATTAGGGGTGAAGCAAGGATTCCCATCATCACCACTGTTATTCAACATAGTATTAGAAATGTTAGCTATAGCAATAAGAGAAAAAAAGACATTGAAGGAATTAAAATAGGCAGTAAGGAAATGAAACTATCACTCTTTGCAGGTGATATGATGGTATACTTAGAGAACCCTATGGAATCAACTAAAAAAGTACTTGATGTAATTAATAATTTTAGCAAAGTTGCAGAATATATAATAAACCCATGTAAATCATCTGCATTTCTTTAAATGACCTGCAAACCTCAGCAGCAAGAGATAGAAAGAGAAGTTCCATTTAAAATAACTGTAAACAATACAAAATACTTGAGAGTCTCCCTGCCAAGACAAACCCAGGAACTGGCTGAACACAATTATAAAACAATTTTCACACAAGTAAAGGCACATCTAAATAGTTGGAAATGTATCAGTTGCTCATGGGTAGGCCGAACTAATTTAATAAAAATGACAATTCTGCCTAAAATAATTTACTTATTCAGTGCCATACCAATCAAACTACTAAAAATTATTTTTTCAATTTATTTATTTATTTTAGTTGTCAACATTCACTTCCACAAAATTTTGAGTTTCAAATTTTCTCCCTATCTCTCCCCTCCCCCCACCCCAGGAAGGTGTGCATTCTGATTAGCTTTTCCCCCAATCCCTGCCTTCTATCACTGCCCCCCTTCTCTTATCCTCTTCTCCTTCTATTTTTGAATAGGGTAAACTATATTTCTACACCCTATTGCCTGTTTATCTTATTTCTCAATTGCATGTAAAAACAATTTTAACATTTGTTTTTAAAACTTTGAGTTCTAAATTCTCTCCCTTTCTCCCTCCCCACCCACCCCCATTGAGAGGGCAAGCAATTCAATATAGGTTATACATGTGTAATCATACAAAACACTTCTGTAATAGTCATGTTGTGAAACACTAACTTATTATCTTCCATCCTCTCCTGCCCCCCTATTTATTCTATTCTCTCCTTTGACCCTGTCCTTCCTCAAAAGTATTTGCTTCTGATTGCCCCCTCCCCCAACCTGCCCTCCCTCTATTATCTCCCCTCTCTAATCTCCTTCCCCCCTACTTTCCTGTATAGTAAGATAGATTTCCATACCCAGTTGATTGTGTATGTTATTCCATCTTTAAGCTAAACTCGATGACAGTAAGGTTCACTCATTCCTTCTCACCTCCCCCCTCTTCCCCTCCACTGTGAAAGCTTTTTCTTGTCTCTTTTATGTGAGATAATTTACTCCATTCTACCTCTCCCTTTCTCCTTCTCCAGGAACATTCCTCTCTCACCCCTTAGTTTTATTTTTTAGATATCATCCCTTCATATTTACCTCACTCCGTGCCCTCTGTCTATATATATTCCCTCCAACTACCCTAATAATGGGAAAGATCTCATGAGTTACAAATATCATTTTTCCATATAGGATTGTAAACAGTTCAACTTAATAAGTCCCTTATGATTCCTCTTTCCTGTTTACCTTTTCATGCTTCTCTTGAGTCTTCTATTTGAAAGTCAAATTTTCTATTTAGATCTGGCTTCTCAAGAATGCATTAAATTTCTCTACGTAATTGAATGTCAATCATCACCCCCCCCCCCATTGATTACACTCAAGGTTTGCTGGGTAGGTGATTCTTGGTTTGAATCCTAGTTCCTTTGACCTCCAGAATCTTATGTTCCAAGCCCTCTGATCCCTTAATGTAGAAGCTGCTAAATCTTGTGTTATCCTGATTGTGTTTCCACAATGCTTGAATTGTTTCTTTTCAGCTGCTTGCAATATTTTCTCCTTGACCTGGGAACTCTGGAATTTGGCTATAATATTCCTGGCAGTTTTTCTTTTGGGATCTCTTTTAGGATGTAATTGGTGTATTCTTTCAATTTCTATTTTATCCTCTGGTTCTAGAATATGAGGGCAGTTTTCCTTATAATTTCTCAAAAGATCATATCTAGGATTTTTGTTTTGATCCTGGCTTTCAGGCGATCTAATAATTTTTAAGCTATCTCTCCTGGATCTATTTTCCAGGTCAGTTGTTTTTCTAGTGAGATATTTCACACCGTCTTCTACTTTTTCTTTCTTTTGGTTTTGTTTCATAATTTCTTGATTTCTCCAGCTTCTGTTTGTGCCATTCTAATTTTTAAGGAATTATTTTCTTCAGTGAGCTTTTGGATCTCCTTTTCCATTTGACCAATTCTGTTTTTTAAGGCCCTCTTCTACTCATTGGCTTTTTGGACCTCTTTTGCCATTTGATCTAGTCTATTTTAAGGTGTTATTTTCTGCACTATTTTGGGGGGTCTCCTTTAGCAAGCTGTTGACTTGTTTTTTATGATTTTCTTGAATCATTGTCATTTCTCTTCCCAATTTTTCCTCTACTTCTCTTGCTTGATTTTCAAAATCCTTTTTGAGCTCTCCCATGGCCTGAGACCAATTTACATTTTTCTTGGAGGCTTTGGATATAGGAGCTTTGACTTTTTTGTCTTCTTCTGAGTGTATGTTTTGATCTACCTTGTCACCAAAGTAAGACTCTATAGTCTGAGTTTTTTTTTTCCGCTGCTTGCTCATTTTCCTAGCGAAATACTTGACTTTTTAACTCTTTGTTAAGATAGGGCTCCACTTCTAGTGTGGAGGGCATACTGTCCCAAGCTTCAGGGGTTTTGTGCAGCTATTTTCAAGGATTCTTCTAGGAACCTGTAAGTTTTCAGTTCTTCCAATGTGGCATGCTCTAAGGAGAGGTGTTTCCTCCTCTCCTGGCCTGTGCTGTGTTGAGTGACCACAAGCACTCTTTTCTGCCCTGGAACTGCCCACTGCTGCCACAAGCTCTGCAATGCCAGTGCTCCTCCTTACCCCTGAACTGAGATCCAGATCCATCTAGGGGCAAAGCAACAGGATCCTGCCTCAGTGCCAGCAAAGAGATCCCTGTAATCTCCTTCAAATCAGTTCTTCCATCCCCTTAACATTTGTGGGCTGAGAGCACTGGAAGCCTCCACCACCCTGCTACCACCATTGCCACCCTGCTGCTGCTACTCCTGCCACTGCCACTGCTGCTGCCCCAAGGCCTCACTTGGGCCAGGGCTGGTCTGCGCTCCTCTCTCACCCAGGTCTGACAGAACTTTCCCACTGACCTTCTAGGTTGTCTTTTGTATTTTTTGGTTGGGAAGTCTGGAAACCACCTCAGCTGCCAGTGATTCAGTACCCTGACAACTGCTCCAGGTTTGCTGGGGCCTGGTCTGTGCTGGCGAGACCTGTGCTGGACTGTGCTCCTCTCCCAGCCTGGCACAACAGATCTTTCCCATCAACTATCCAGGTTGTCTTGGGCTGGAAATTTATTTCACTCTGTCTTGTGGGTTCTGCTGCTCTAGAACTTGTTTACAATAATTTTTTACAGATATTTTAAGGGGCTTAGGGGAGAGTTTAAGGGGGTCCTTGCTTTTACTCTGCCAGATATCTTGGCTCTGTGGAATGTAAACACAAGAGTCCAACTTTAGTAAGTCTCTTATGAATTCTCTTTCTTGTTTACTTTTTCATGCTTCCCTTGATTCTTGTATTTGAAAGTCAAATTTTCTATTCAGCTCTAGTCTTTTCATTGAGAAGCTTGAAAGTCCTCTATTTTATTGAAAGTCCATATTTTGCCTTGGAGCATGATACTCAGTTTTGCTGGGTAGGTGATTCCTTGTTTTAATCCTAGCTCCATTGACGTCCGGAATCTCATATTCCAAACCCTTCGATCTCTTAATGTAGAAGCTGCTAGATCTTGTGTTATTCTGATTGTGTTTCCACAATACTCAAATTGTTTCTTTCTGGCTGCTTGCAGTATTTTCTCCTTGATCTGGGAGCTCTGGAATTTGGTGACAATATTCCTAGGAGTTTTCTTTTTGGGATCTTTTTCAGGAGGTAATGGGTGGATTCTTTCGATTTCTATTTTACCCCCTCACTCTAGAATATCAGGGCAGCTCTCCTTGATAATTTCTTGAAAGATGATATCTAGGCCCTTTTTTCGATCATGGCTTTCAGGTAGTCCAATAATTGGCTAATATGACCAAAATAAGGAAAATGATAAATGTTGGAGAGGATATCAGAAAATTGGGACACTAATGCACTGTTGATAGAGTCTTGTGTACTGTTGTACTGTTGTGTACTGATCCAACCATTCTGGAGAGCAATTTGGAACTATTCCCAAAGGGCAACCAAACTGTGCATACCCTTTGATCCAATAACACCACTACTAGTTTTGTATCACAAAGAGATCATAAAAAGAGGAAAGCACCTACATGTGCAAAAATATTTATGGCAGCTATAATATGGTAAAGTGTTGGAAACTGAGCAGCTGCCCATCAATTGGGAAGAGCTGAACAAAGTGTGGTATATGATGTAATGGAATACTATTATGCAATAAGAAATGATGAACAGGCAGATTTCAGAAAAACTTGGTAAGATATGTATGAATGATACCGCACTGCTTCAGTGCATTTCATTTAAACTTCTCATCTTGGCAGTTAAATTGGTGTGTATGTGTGTGTGTGTGTGTGTGTGTATACTAAGATACATATATACATATACATATGTGTGTATGATGTATAGTATGTATATATAAAATATATGTATGCATAAGCATATTTGTGTATATATCAAATGCTTGCATATAAATGTATGTATGTATATGTGTGTATACATATACCCTGTAAAGAACTTTCTAAATCTTGAGGCACTGCAGACATGTTATCTATTCTTACTTTTATTATTATTGTTAGTGCCTTTCCTTGTTGTTGTTCAGTCGTTTTTAGTCATGTCTGATTCTTCATGACCACATTTGGAATATTCTTGGCAAAGATACTGGAATAGTTTGCCATTTCCTTCTCCACTTGGGGGTTGAGGAGAGAGGCCACAGAATGGTTTATGTTGAAATTTCTCTTCAAAAAAAGCAAGTATTTTGGGGAGGAGTGACAGTAAAGGGGTTGTTCATTATTAATAACTAACTTGAGAAATTATAATGAATAAGATATATAGATTCTAGAAGGAAATATTTTTACAGAATCTATATGGTTCAATTATGTTAGATAAATTTCAATTAAGTAATAATATTAGCTGACATTTATATAAAGGAGGAAGGGAATAAGCCATCTGTTGTTCAGGCATTTTTCAGTCATGGCCAACTCTTTGTGACCCCATTTGGGGTTTTCTTGGCAAAGATACTAAAGTGGTTTGCCATTTCCTTCTCCAGATCATTTTACAGAGGGGAAACAGGCAAACAGGGTTAAGTGACTTTCCCAGGGTCACACAGCTACTAAGTGTCTGAGGCCATATTTGAACTCAGGAAGATGAGTCTTCCTGACCCCAGGCCCAGTGTTTTTTCCACTGCACCATCCAGTTGTCCCCTTTCCTTATTTCCTTCAGTTTATTAGTATACATATACATATATATGTATATATACACATACATATAGACACATCTTCTATCTATACATACACACATGTATTATGTATCTATATATCTATTACCTATATACATATTCATATGAATGGAATGGAATGTCAGTGACATTGAAAATTATGAACATGAAAGAGAAAAAAACTCTGGACTTTTATGGATCTCTTCTAATAGAAGGTAAGCTTCTTGAAGGCAGAGACTGTTTCATTTTTTTCTTTGTATCTCTAGCAATTAATTGAGTGGATAGCATAGAATGAGCACTTAATAAATGCTTTGGTGTTTTGTGGGGTTTTTTTTGGTGAGAGTGAGGGGTTGCTTTCTTGATTATACATTGTTCTATAAAGTCCAGAGTTTTTTGTGTCTCTCATGTTTATAATTTTCAATGTCACTGACATTCCATTCCACTCATACACATGTATATATATATATATATATATATATATGTGTGTGTGTGTGTGTGTGTGTGTGTAATAAATAGATATGAGAGAAAGAGAGAGAAAGAGAGAGAGAGAGAGAGAGAGAGAGAGAGAGAGAGAGAGAGAGAGAGACTTTAGATCTGATTTTTAGAGCTGGAAGGAACCTAAATCATGGGTGCATGGTTTAGACACAAAGTAAGTGACAGGGTAGGATTTGAAAGCAGTTCCTCTAACTCCAAAGCCAGTGTACTTTTCCCCTGTACAACACTGCCTCACTTATTCAGGAACTTGTTATTCAGTCTCTCGATTATCTAATAACCTCTTCACTTTTCTGTCTTTCTCCTGCTAGAACGTTTTTTCTTAGTTTTTATACCTCAGGACATAGTTTATAGCCTTAAAAGGAGAGCCAAGCCCCAAAAAGATTAATGTGGTTACTTACTGATTATTCTAGTTAAAAGTTTTGGTTGCTCAGAAGGATGAACCCAATATTTTTTTAATTTCCTTCTCTTTTCCTCCATCCTTCCTTCCAGTAACCACATAAACACACATACACACACGACTATGGATAACAGAAAATTGAATTGTGTTTGGACATTCACTAAGCAATCGTGTTTTATTTCACTAAATAGCCTACTGTGTTGGTTACTTATTATGGCTCGTTCCCTCCAGTAGAATGCAAACTCCATGAGGGAAAGAATTGTTTTTTTTTTTTTGCTTGTTTTTGCCTTTCTTTTTTCCTAGGACTTAGCTTGGTGCCTGGTACATAGTAAGTATAAATGCTTGTCACATGATTCTCTGGATCACCTTGGAAGATTCCATTTCTTCAAACTGAGCTACTCAGTGATCTGGGGTCCAGAGGCATTGAAGATAATTGAGGTTAGCAATGGAGAGTTTAAAGCAGGTCTAGGTTTTAGTATAGAGTGTGAAGAGGGGCAAGGGAGACTGATGATGCCATCAGAACCATGTGTTACTTAGATATTTATTCTCTTTTGGTATCTTTTGCTTTTTTACAGTCTCTAGTCATGATATGGATTTCCTGTTTCAGCGTATTGGCGTTCGTGAAGATAGACATAGAAATAGCGATCACTCAGATGTTGCCATTAAAATGTACCAACATTGGCAAAATTTCCTCCATTGGAAACACATCAAAAAGTGGTTTTTATATGTACATATTGAATTGAAATAAGATCTTTGATGTGTCTGTTAGCATGGGAATGTTTCTGAAAACTTTTCAAGAAGTCCTTCTGCATGCTTTTTTAAAGGCCTCATGACATTATTGTCAAATAACTTCCTTTCATTCCGTCAGCCTTTAAATGCTTTTTAAAAGCCCTTTCTGTTCACTGCCATGGAAATGCCACTGTTAATGTTCAGTAATGTGGGCTGGAGCATTTTGTATATTTTGAGAGACCCTCACCTTCTGGAAGCAGCACAATGTCTGGGTCAACTATGTCAATGACATACCGAAATGCAGTCAGCTTGCAGGAATATGAGTCAGAGTGCATTTCTATCTTGGGCATCGTTGAGCTCATCCCCTTCTAAAAGCAAGCCAAGAAGCTTACCTACCTGTCCAAGCCAAAGATGCATTTGTTTTCATTAAGTTCACAAAAGCCTTCCCTAGCTGTCAACTCAGTGGCTTAGGTGGGAATGTGTGTGTGGGTGTGAGGGGGATGCCTTGCCCAGTTGAGCAGCAAGTTTAAGATAGACCTTCTGACTCCTCTTGATCTGCTCTGGCCTGTGATCTCCAGAGAGGTGTGAGCATTTAATCTGAAGTGGGGGAGAGAAAGGTGTTGCCTGCTTAGGGAGCAGCTGGTTATGAAGGAAGTGGTGTCATTCTTGAGTGAACAGGCTGCCAGCTTCCTCATCTCTGGGTAAATGTGCCACATTAAAACACTCTACTAGGTGATGGCTGTTGAAAGTTCTGATGTAGCTTCACCCTTCCTCTGATGGAAGGACACAGGAAGAGGGGGAAGTGCTGGAATTCAAGATAATTAGAAGCCCCCCCCCAAGGCTCCTCTTTCTATTCACTACCCCTCTCCAGATCAGGTAATTATAGGATCTACTTGGCATCAGACTTGGCAATAGCCATGATTGTTTTTATGTAGACCACAAAGCCCGGCCTTTAAAATAACTCTGAGTTAGCCACTTCACTAATCAACAATTTTGTTGCAAATAGACCAAATCCCCAATTTTTCTCCTCCCCATCAGTACCCAATTAATGTGCTACTAAAAATCAGCTTTCAGTCCTCCCCCAACCTCTCATTTGTGTATCGTGAATTATTAGAAATTGAATTCTTACTCCTGTGAAAATCAACACTGAAAACTAAATATATTAAATAATAAAAAAAAAGAAATTGAATTCTTTGGTGACTGGATCAGTCTTTCTTTTTGTTGGTATTTTTATTCCTAACATTTAATATGGCATCTGGCATATAGTAAGCACTTAATAAATTCTCGTTTTCATCCCTTCTTTCTTTCCTTCCTTTCTTCCTTCCCTCTTTTCTCCCTCCTCCCTTTCCTTCTTCCTCCTTCCCTCCTTCCCTCCTTCTTCCCTTCTTTCCTTCCTTCCTTCGTTCTCTTAGATGGTGGCTATACTTACTTGTTATTGCATATGAAGAGTCCAGCAAGCTTATTTGATCCCACAACAACAATGGAGTCTATAGCAAACCTGGCACTTTATTTGAAAGAAAATAGAAAATGAAACCAAATGTCCATGGAAACACTAGTAGAATACACTGTTCTTTTCCTAAATAGGATCTGTATTTAACTAATGCTTTTATGGGCCTGAAGGACTTGAAGAGCACTTTCTCTCTCTCTCTCTCTCTCTCTCTCTCTCTCTCTCTCTCTCTCTCTCTCTCTTTCTCTCTCTCTCTCTGTCTCACTCATTTAGTTTACCGAGGGAATCAAGGAAAAGGAAGCCATGAATCACAGAGCTACTTTTAAAAGTGTCCTAATTCATTCCATATGTTTTTAAGAAAAGGTTACATCCAGAATAAACCATTAATTAAAATGTTCTGTGATGCTTTTGTTGGATCAATAGTGTAGCTACTCTAAATGCCATTCTGTGTACTCCCTCCCCACAACTCCCATTCTTTTCTTTCTCTGATGGTGAGAACATAACAGGACTGCCTTGATTGATTGGTGGAGGCCCTGCTACATTTCAGATGGGATATGAAAATTGCAGGAGCTCACTGCATGGCCTTGTTAAGGGCTAACCATCCACCCTACCAGTGTGATTCCAGCTGCCCTGTTGCTTTCCCTCTGCCTTGAGCAGTCCCAGGGGATTGCTTTACTCCATGTGTGTCTACTAATGCCTGGGGCACCTCATTCTAACTAGGACTCTGTGATGTGATAGATATGTGTGGATAATACATGTCACAGATTCTAGAAGTATCTCATGTTGTAACCCTTGCTAAAGGCTGTATTTCAGACATCACACTGGGACACTTAATTCAAACTTGGATTTTGGATAATTACAAGCATCACCTCTCCCTACCCCAATAATATTTTTTAATTGCTAGAAACATGTGGAGTCAGATCATCTGAGTTCAGATTTTAAGTCTGGCACTTACTACCTGACTACCCTTGGGCAAATATTTAATGTCTTTGGGTCTCTTTTTCCTTGTCTGTAAAATAAAGTGGTTGGACTAGATGACTTCTAAGGTGCCTTCAATCTCTAAGTCCATAATCCTATGATAATATAATCATTATACCTACTCTGTCTATAGCATTATACTATCCTATGTACATCTGCTGTAAAAGAGGAAGTAAAATACGTTGTCACTCTCCCTAGAATCTGATAATGTGAACATAATATTTGGGTACTTTATATGTTTAGATTTCAGCAAGGCATTTAACAGAATCTCTCATGTTATCTTTGTGGACCAGATGGATAAATGGAGGCTAGATGGTAGTACAGTTAGGTAGATTTGGAATTGATTAAATGACTGGACCCCAAAATAATCCTTGGTGGATCAATGTCATCTTGGAAGAAGATCTCTAGCAAAGTGCCCAGAGATCTGTTCTTGCTTCTGCATTGTTCAACACTTTTATCAATGACTTAGATGAAAGCAGAGATGGCATGCTTATCAAACTTGCTGATGAAATGAAATTTGGTGAGATAGCTGATATGTTGAACAATCAAGTCAGGATACAAAAGTACCATAAAGGATAAATTGATTTCTCAAATCTAATAAGATGTAATTTAATAGTGATAAATCAAAGTGCTATACTTGAGTCAAAAAAAATCAACATCAGAATGCAAGATGGGGGAAGTGTGGGTGGATAAGTTTATATTAAAAAAACTAGGGTCTTAGTGAATGTGTTTCTCATGTTCAGCATGAATCAGTCAGTTGGTCAGTTAATAAACATTTAATAAATACCCGCTTATTGTCAAGCACTGTGCTAAGTACTGGAGACACAAAGGCAAAGGATGGTCCCTGCTCTTGAGGAGCTCACAATCTTATGAGAAGAAAACATGTAAACAACTACACACAGACAAGCTCTATGCAGGATAAGTAGCAAATAGTCAGTGGAGGAAAGGCTCTAGAGTGAAGAGATTAGGAAAGGGAAAAGTACAAGAACACAACCCAGAAAAGCCAATACAGTCTTGTATTACAGCAATATAACATCATTTTCAGTATGAGAGAAGTGATGGTCCCAGTTTTCTGCTACAGTGGAACCATATCTGGCATACATTTGTACAGAGCATCTAGGATGGGCAGGGAACTGGAAACCCAGGCGTGTAAAGATTGAAGGAATTGTAGATGCTTAGTCAGGAAGGGCAGTGCATAGAACTTCTATTCAAGTATTTGAAGGGCCATCATGTGGAAGGTATAATATTAGGTTTGTTTTGCCTAGCCTCAGAAGGCTTAACTAGTAGTAGTGGTCGGAAGTTGTGAAGACTCAAAAAGAATAACATTTTCATTACAATTATAACTATCTCTATGTGGAATAAATAGGTTGCCTCATGAAATAGTGAATACCTTTTCCCTAAAGATATTCCCACCAGCCATACTGTAGAGCAGATCCTGTTTAGGTATGGGTCCATTTAAACCAAATGATCTTTGAGGACATGACTCAATGCGTTGATTGGGTAGTTTTGAAACTTAAGTGTTCTTCCCCCTGCCCCTACAGCTGTGTAAATAAATGTTATTCCCCCTGCCTCATTTTCCCTCAGATCTTTCTTGAAAGATTGCACCCTCCATCTTTTACTGCTATCACTTTCACTATAGGTTATTGGCACTTGGGCTTCATTGGCATCATCACTCCCCTTCCCAACCAGAGGTGGAGCACTAGTTTCTAGTCCCAACTCTGCCATTAATTAGTTGTTCAGGTAAATTACTTCACCATTCTGGTCTTCCATTCCTTCAGCTGTTAGATCAAATAGGGAAGTTAGATCAATGGTCTCTAAGATATCTTCTAGCTCTAATGTGCCGTGAGTCTGACTACTACTTATTATCCTCCTTGCTCTTCTCTTGAGCTCCCATGAGCCTTCTTATCTAAATTTCCTTAAGACTAATTTATGCCATAATAAAAATACTTGTCAGTTGAATCCCCTGGACTTTTGTTCTCCTTTTTCCCCCTCTGTCGTCTTGTTCTTTGAAGCAGTCTGTTTTCTCAGTGGTGACAGCTGGGAATGTATACAGAAAGAAAAAATCTTATTGTGTGTGCCCTCAATGTCTGAGAAGTCAACACAGTACCTCATATTCTCGTCCCTGCCATGGCATAACATTCTTATCCTAAGAACTTGTCTCTGAAGTTGGCTGCCCTTGGTTTTTGGCGGGGTCACTTGTGAAGGCTAACTGCTGATCAGAGTAGTATGGTGTCTAGAAAAAGAGAGACAACAGGCTTACTCTTCTCTGCCTTTGTATAGCATGGAACCTGGTCTAGAGTAATCACTCAATAAATGTTTGTGGATTACTTTGAATTAGACCACAACTGGAGAATTGTGTTGAGTTCTGGCCGCCACATTTTAAGCAGGATGTTGCCAAGTTATATTGCATCCAAAGAAGGGCAGTCAGGATAGCGAGGGGACTTGAAACAGTACTATATAAGAGAACAAAAGATTTGGGGGAGATAGAATAGCTACCTTTGGGGTAATTGAAGGGCTGTTTCATATATGTATATTTGTATACACATATGTATATTTGTATACATATATACACATACAGCAACAAAGATATATGGTTAGATTTATTCTGCTTGGTTCCAGAAGGAAGAATTAGACACAATGGGAAAAATTTGCAGAGAGTAATATTTAAGATTGCTGTAAAGATAAATTTATTACATATTAAAGCTATACAGAGATGGATGGGGCTACTTACAGAGTTAGTGGGAATTCTTCCTCACTGGAGCTTTTCCAGTCCAAATGACCACTTGCTAAATATTTTGGAGCTCCTCTAGAGGGTATGGGGATTCTTAACTTGGGGTCTACAGACACCTTGATTTCATGGAGGAGGGCCTATGAACTTAGGTGGGGGAAATGCATACTTTTAATATAGTTTCCTTTGTAATTATCTATATTTTGTTTTATATATTTGAAAGCATGAGAAGGGATCCATGACACAAAAAGGACTAAGAACCCCTGAGCTAGACAATCTCTGAGTTCCTGTCCAAGCCCAAGATTCAGTGATTCTGTAACGTATTGGCATGCATTAGCTCAGATGCGTTGTCTTCCATGAAGCCTTTCTTCGTATTGCCTACCCCAATGCAAGTGATCTTTCCTTCCTCAGATCTTTCACAGTACCTTGTCTGGACCTGTATATTCCAGTTTGCACAGTAGCTGCTTCCCTCCTTTATTTCCTCCTACTGAATTGTAAGCTCCTTAAAGACAGGCCCCTTGTCTTGTTCATTATCAGACACGCTGGCTTCTAGCACACTGCCTTACACAGAATGAGGCATATGTACATAATGCATGTTTGATGAATTGTTGAGTGTTATATTTTTCATATACACAGTTAATTATGTAAACACAAGATTAATCCAATTCAGAATCAAGGCTAAGTGCTTAAGCCTTAGCTTAAATACAAACGTCTACAGGAAATTTTTCATAGCACCTTAATTCTGGTGACTTCCCTTTTTAATTATTTCCTATTTTTCCTGTATATAACTTGTTTGTACATACTTCTTTGCTTATTTTTCCCTCATTAGATTGTGAACTCCTCGAGAGCAGGGATGGTCTTTTGCCTCTTTTTGTATCCCCAGTGCTTAGCACAGTACCTGGCACTCAGTACACTCATTAAATGTTTATTGACCACCTGAGGAAAGTGAGCTGGAAATTCACAATTTGAAAAAAAAAAAGTCTTTTAGTTGAATTGGTCAATAGGAATAGTCCCTGAGATTTAAACAAGCTAGTGCTATAGACTTTGGCACGGGGCTGAACAAGGAGTTTAACTGGAGGTTAATTTGAATTAATTTGCCTCATGAATGGCTTTTCATTTGTTTTTATTTAGTACAGCCTTTACACAAGTGGTCATCCATATTGGAATGCCCTCCCTCCTCACCTCCACCTTGTAGAATCTTGAGCTTACTTTTTTAAAGCACAGATCAGGCACCCTTGTCTATATAAAACATCTTCTCGATCTCCCTACCCACCACAATTGTTAGCACTCTCTCATTTCAAAGTACTTTGTATTTATTTCATATTCACTTACTGGTATACATATCGTATCCCCCACACCTCTATCCTCAATAGAATCTGTCTTCCTTAAGGGCAAAGACTGCTGTTTCTGTTGAATCATTGTGCCTAGCTTAGCCCCTTGGAATTTGTGGTTTATTAATACATGCTTTTTTGTGGTTGTTGAATTGCATGCAAAATTTAATACATCAACAAAAACTTATCAACTGAAAAATAGGTTCCCATATATGAAAAAAGTGATGTACACGAAATTTAACCCTTGCTGTTTATAATTTTCCTTGTTTTCATTTAGAATCTTTATGGAAGATTAACTGGGTAAAAACCTATCTAGCATATATTATTTTTCTGGGAAGTAATGGTAACCACATTCCCATTTCTCAGCAAAAAAAAAAGTGCATGCTGTATGGTTTCAGATAGTAAGAATAGCAAATAATAAGTTTGGCTCAGGTTGAAAATGGCTTTTAAAATAATGGCCAAGTCTAAAAATGAGGACTTTTCTATTCAAAATGTGCCCTGTCTTTGTGTTTTATAGGTATCTGGCCTTCTGAAGAGGTTCTGGCCTACTACTGCCTCAAGCACAATCAGATGTTCAGGTACCAAGCTGCACTTTAAAAGACACTTTGCAGGCCATTAGGTGCATTGTATCTGCATGCATGGTATAAAGATTTCCATGATTAAAGTCTGTAGGTTAAATTGTAAGAAAAAGTTCAAGGTGAAAACATGTAGCTCTTGACAAAGAAATCCGGATGGCCTTTGGCTACTAATATAACACTGAGAGCTTTTTGCTACATGTCAAAGATTTTTGATTTACACCCAAGGCATTTTATTTCACTTTGATTTGGGGAAAACAGAAGTGAAGCTCTAATCGATCACTTCTGATTGTGAAGGTTGGAAAAAGTAGACATTGTTCAACTTCTACTGAGGAAACCACTAAAGAATATTTGATAAATAACATTGCACTACTATTATTTTAAAATGCCATCCCCACAGGATTTAAAGATATTTTATATAATTAACAACATGTGTTTGTAAAGCATAAATGATTATTATCAATTTATGCCACAGAAATGTTTTCATCTATGACTGTGAATATCAAACTGAACTAGATGGTGGGTTTTTTTTTTAAATCTGTTCCTTCATGCCTTGTAGAGCTAGAGAATATAGGGTTTTTTCCATTTTAATTCCCATCTTTTCAAAATCATCACATATGCACTTATTCAGTAGCCCATTACAATACCAAAAGAGCCATTAGGAATCATGGTGCATGTATTTCAAAATATGTATTTATTAGACTGATTCAAAAATATGCATTTTTCAAACTCCTTAGGTCAATATTTACAGGTAGTCCATAATTATTTTGAGCAACTAGATGGCGATTAAGTCCATTAAAAAATATCAAAGTCCTTTCCTTCTATCCTCCCTCCTTTTTTTTAGTCCTGCTTTTTCTTTTCACCCTAAGGCAAGAAATCACCCCAAAATGCGAAGAAGAAAAGATTCTGAGGGTTTGAACGTACCAAAGAAAAGCAGGGCAGTTGAGACTTGGGGCTGCAAATCTGCCCTGAAAGTCCAGCATTTGCTCATCTCGCTGAGCTTAAGCTTTTCTGTGGAGCTCCAATCAGGGAGCATCCCATCCTGGGTGAGAATGTCACCGGTAGTAAAGAGATACTTAGGCACAAAGGGGAAGGTGAGTGCAGAGTGCCACGTCAGATTTCCAGTCTTAACTCGAATCGGCCTTACTTTTGTGAGGCTGAGTCAAAGCTTGTAGCTTTACTTTAGCTTTGGGTTGGATGGGTAAGCCATAATATGCTCCTCCTTGTTTAATCACTGTGTTGTGTTGGGGTCACTTGTGATGTAAGTGTTACTTACTAAACGCTCTTTGTATAATTGTTCTTTGTGGAGCTGTTTGCCTTTCCAAAATGATTATGTTTGCTTCAGAATTTAAAAAAAAAACAAACCCAAAACACCATACCGAAGTGCATTTATTTGTGTGGGTTGTGTGTGTATGCAGCTAGATATAGGTACACACACATATATTCGCCATTTACTTGTCTAACTGTTTTTGAAGGAATGAATGTGGATTAACAGTGTTATCCTTTCCTGACAATTATCTTTCGCTACTCTAGCCAGTTTAGTTCTAAAAGACAGCGCCATTGACAAGGGAAAAAAGGGAACCTTCTCAGATTTTTCAGCTCAGCGGTGGTAATGTTGCAGTGAACACTAATGAGGGAACCCCCACTGATTTGCCTGCTTTGTGACTTTTCTATTTCATAATTATTTTTAAAACGCAAAACGACATGAGGTAGCCTAGTCATGTCTCTACAACTTCCTGGTAGTGCCGTTCTTACTGCAGATGGCAATTTGTTCTTGTAACATATATGTCTCTCTGGCCATTTTCATCTAATTTGTATGGGTTCTACCATTTCTTTTCTCTCTTTCAGGGACCTTGCTGTGTGTGAGCTAGGGGGTGGCATGACATGCTTGGCTGGGCTCATGGTAGGTCTTTTCTCAATTCCAATCCCATTCAGAGGGAGGAACAAAAGAAAAAATGTTCCAGTGCCTCCAACTGCTGGGTCAGAGAACCGTCAACAGCATCAGCTGCGGTCAAGCTGCCGAGTCTTGAGAGACCTTCTAGATTGACTTGCTTTCGGATCATATTGATTTTATGGTTGCCTCGATGAGCAGAAACATTTTACCTCCGTGTAGTCAATATCTCTTGTTGTGACATTCCAGGCCACGCACGGTCTTTCATTGCCATAGCTAAAGCATTTTTTTTTCAGATTATAGTCCCATTTGCTAAGATACAGGAATAGCCTGGCGAATCACAGTTGGAGCACCATGATATAGCTGCTAATGTTTTGCCTGCATTATTACACCAACAAACATGATCCAGAGCTCTCAGTAATTAGATTCTTTTGAATTAGATTGGCCATTCAGGAACGTCGTTCACCATTCTCTGGGTTCTGAGTCATGTATTCAGGAGATATTATGTAGCAGCACAGTGCATTAGACAAGTTTTTATGTCTCTACAAATAAAAGCATATTGTTACACTGATTGGCATTTGACAAACCTGTCGCTCTCATACAATGTGTCGAGGTTACAGCCCAATGTGTGAGCATGTCAAAGCTCACAAAAAAATTACCCTTACAAAGCCATCTGCCTGCAATGCAAAGTTATATGAAGGGCATCAGGCAGTCAGACAGAAGCCGAGTGAAAGGCAGAGTGACAGCCTTGTATGATGGCTCTACTAGATAAACAGAAGCCCGCAAATGAAAGCCTCTCAGAATACCATCATCCGCTGTCACAATGCAATTACTGAACAGAATGATAGCAAGATAGAGGCTCCCGCAAATGGAATGATAAAAGTATTGACTGATTTGATTGAATGATTAAAATAATGCAGACATAAAATGAAAAAAGATTGAAGATTGTTACAGAGAAATAGGTGAGGAAGCATGATACTGAAGGCTTGTCACTCGTCTTCCCTTCCACACAGACAAGCATATTTGCTCATTGTTTGCTGTGCTCCTTTTTTTTCAGGTTGCTATTTCTGCAGATGTCAAAGAAGTTCTGTTAACTGATGGGAATGAAAAGGCCATCAAAAGTATCCTTATTCAGATAGAAAACGGGGTTTGTTGTGCTCGTTCCTTTTTCCTGGCTGAGGAACAATTGATAGAAAGAAAGACAGCATGGGGTATATATGTTTAAAAAAAAAAGAGTTTCTCTTCATAAGTAATTAAAAAAGTAGAAATATATGGAATTCAGTGAACAAAAGTACATTGTTTTCCTATTGAAATATTCCTCACATCACTTCTTATCAAAGGGATGCATATTTATGGGCAGCAGAAGAATATATATAATTTGGTTGTTACTTTTCAGATTTTCTCTTTCTATTTTTTTTCAGTGGAATCCTTTGGAGAAAATCTGCCATTATGTGAAATTATTCATTCATTTAGTATTTATTACTTTGGGTGAGACTAGGAAAAATTTACTTCCAGTTTTCTTTCAGGCATTAATCTTTTATATTATTATGTGAGGTGTATGCTATAATATTGTTACTCCCCTATAATGCTGTTAGCACTATAATTGCCTTGAAGTTATCTACATCCTTCCACTTAAAACGGCTATCAGTTTTCCATTATTGCCTTTTATTTAGGATTACGAAAACCTATCTCCCTTTTTTCTAATAGGTTATTACAGTGCATACCCTATTATATTAGATTATACTTTACTAATATGTACACAGAGTTGGTGAAAATTGAACTGTACTTTAAGAAAGCAAGCATAATTTCTGGCCACTGCAACCATGGAACTGGTTTGTTCAGGGAAGCTAATGGCCATTAGAAATCGAGAGGAAAAGTGGAAGATATGTTTGCTTTGGATTTTTCAGTTTGTGTAACATTTGCATCCCAGAAAGACAGACAGTTTTTATTTGATTCTTAGGCCACTGAAATGTCAGATGGGTTTTATTTTTTTGAATTGTATTTGAAATGGCCCTGTATGTGCTTTGGATTTCCATTTTGAAAACTTGACCATCAATTATTGTTTCTCTTTCCTGGGAATTTGCAGCAGTTTTATCAGGCTGCTCACACTGAAAAAAAGGATGGCAGCTAATATTGTTCAGTTCTACGTGTCCTCTTGGGAGAGCCCTACCCATCTAATTGTCTGACAGACTTAAAAAAAAAATTCAGGGAGAAAAACATGACCAATCAAATCTCGGCCTCTATTCTTTAAAATGCAGACTTATATCATGATCCAGAAGGACTAATTGAAAATTTTTCCAAATTTTTTTTTTAGGATAAGCTGATGCTATTGCATTCTAACTGAATTTTATGTCACAGCATAGTTTTATTCCTTAAACATGTCAGTGGAAAACCAGGGATCAAGGAGGGATCAGCTATTCTCGTTCAGCTCAGTTTGATGATGTTAGGAAAATTGGGGTGGGAAGGAGGTATTATTAGTCAAAAAGAGAGAGATATTTTAACCACAAAAACTTTCAGGCTTCAGTAACAAGTGCAATTTGCAAGGTGGCAGCTACCTCTTTTAACACGTCCACAAACCAATTTGAACTTTTACCAAACTGAGGAAATATCTATAGTCAGAATGTAAATTCAAATGTATTGAAAATACCCTCTCATTGAGCTAAGCCATAAAGCTTCCCCCAAAGGGTAAAAATGTTAATGTCATTTAATTAATACACCTATGCTTTATAGGTTCCATTTTGAAGCTACCATCCCAGGTCTTAAAATCATAGAGTAAATCTCAGATTCTGCATTCACTCTGCTGGCCTTTCAAAGAAATGATTGGTGCAGCCCCCTCCCAAGAAAATGGATTTTTAACATTTGGTCTTCAGAAGCTCAGCATTCAGAGCACTTTATTGTGTCCCTATTTTACAATGGGTTTAATATAGCGGGGGGCCGTAGGGCAAGAGGCAAAAAAACTTTATAATGTAGATAGAGTGAGCCTTTTCAAGAGCATGTGCCAAAATGGGTATTGTGTTTTATTTTACTGTCTTCCAGTTTCTCCTGATGTACTTATTTTTATCTTGTGGTTGTTCCCTATTAACATACCCTTTCCTATAAGAACTAGACCTGATTTTCTTTTTCTCAAGTATAAAAAAAGCAGATATAAAACCATCAAAACTAGTGATGATTTCTTGCCAGCTTTTAATACTAATGTTACTTTACTAACAGAGTTTATGGTTAGCTGGCATTTATGATAATCTGTTTTAATGAATGAAATTAATATGAATGAAATACTGTTTTCTAGTCCTCTGCCCACCTTTCGTAAGAATCAGTAATACCTTAAATTATGCATATTATTAATGTTCTGTGACTGAAACTCTCCTTAAAATTACTGTTTGCACTTTCCCTATAAAATTTGGAAAGCTTAAATCATGTACCAGTTATAGTATACTATCCAAAAATTACTTTCTACAAAAGTAAAAATGAATGTCAACAAAAAATGTAGAAACACTGCCAGGAGCCAGGAAATCTCTAAGCAAAGCTGCTAATTATTCTTAATGGGCAAGATGAGCACATTAAGAAACAAATGAATACATCAGTGAAATGTAATTGAAAATCAACCTGGCAAGAGTGCACTGCATCTGAGGATCTGCCTGTGTATTATTATCATCATTATAAAAATGATTTTTGTTGTTGTTGTTGTTATCTCTGTTTAATGAGTGCAACTGGGTCTGATTTCCCTCTCTCTGAAGCTTATGAGGTCCGAGCTTTATCTTTATTTGGAACACCATTTGGGACATTTGTCCCCCTTTTTTCCCTTTTTCATGTCTGCCTTTTACATATAAGGTGATGAGTGGTCATTTAGTTTTGAATCTCTGTACTGTAGCAGTGTATGAGGGCCCCTTTTTATTAGAATAAAAATATTGCCAGCATTTCTTCCAAATGTCTCGACACTGAGCCTCAAATTAAAAATGTTTATTTGGAAAAATGTCCTTCCTAGTTCAAAATTCTATGATTCTTTGTTATGTGGTCATACATGCCTCAAGGTGTTTTGTTTGGGATTAAGGGTGTGTTTAAAAGCCTAAATGTTTTCTGAAAGCAAGCAGGTCAATTTTTCCTTTGTTTCCCCCAAGCCTTTAATCTAGGTGGCTAGGGTATAGTTAGTCAGTCAATCAACACTTACTTACTACATGCAGGGACTGTGTTGGAAATACAAAGAAAGGCAAAAACAGTCCCTGCCTTCAAGGACCTTATATTCTAATGGGGAAACAACATGAAATTAAATAGGTAGATATAATATACATAGAAGTAAGAGAACCTTAAAGGGAAGATACTAGCAACAGAGAAGAGCAGGAGAGAATTCAGGCAGAAGATGGCAAATGAGAGGAGTCTTGAGGGAAGGCAGGGAAGCTAAGAGCTAGAGGTAAAGAAGGAAAACATTCCAGGTGTGAGGACAATCAATTCAGAGGCATAGAAATGAGAGATGGATCCATGAGGCATAGGGCCACTGTAGTTGAATGACAGGGTACATGGAGAGGGGGTAAAGTCTAAGAAAACTAGGAAGTTGGGAATGGGCCAGTTTGTGAAGGGATTAAAATACTTATCAAAGGACTTTGTATTTGATCTTGGAGGTTGCAGGGAGCCATTGGAGTTTACTGAGTAGGGGAATGATATGTATGGTCAGATGTATGATTTAGGAATATCCCTTTGGTAGCTGAGTGGAGGATAAATCAGAATTGAGAAAGACTTGAGGCACAGAGACCAATTAGAAGGCTATTTCAGTATCCTGGGCAAGAAATAATGAGGGTCTGAGTCATGGTGGTGGCTATATGAGTGAAGAGTAAAGGATGTAAAAGAGAGATGTGAAGGTGGAAATGACAAGATTTGGCAATAGATTGAATATGTGGGGCGAAATGAGGAGTTAAGAATGACACCAAAGTTGCAGATCTGGGTGCCTGGGAAGATGTTGGTGTCCTCAATGGTAAGGATGATATTTGAAATAGAGAAGGCTTTGGAAAAAATAATAATGATGAATTCTGACTTAGGCATGTTAAGTTTTGCATGTCTAAGAGACATCCAGTTCAAATGTCCAATAGGCGGTTGGTGATGTGGCACTGGAGCTCAGGAGACAAAGGCTAGATTATATAGATCGGGCATTCATCTGAATAGAAATGAGAAGAGAACTACACCAAAAAGAATCCCAGAATTGCATAAACAGCATCTAGAATCCGGAAGTAATTCAACTTAATTCACCAATTAATTCAGCAAACATTTATTGTTCCTACCATGTACAAGGGCCTGTGCTTGTTGCTATGGATACAAAGATAAAAACAAAACAGTTATGGCCCTCAAGGAGCTTCCATTCTACTGGGGTTGAGATGGGGAGAAGAGGATACCATGTCTGCACAGATAAGCTTGGGATAGAGATACCAATGAGAACTGTGATTTCATTGACAAAAGCAATTCCTAGATAAGGAAATTCCCTCCACCAGTGAAAATTGTCACCTTCTCAGTAACTGATAATTGTATGAGTGACCTGGCACACTGAGAGGTTAAGACTTGAACTAGTGTTCCTGACAACTGATGATGATGATGATGATGATGACTGTCTACACCATCTTTTCCATTTGGAACTTAATTCTCAATTTATTATAGCACTTCTCTGTCTTTGGAGTTACAGTCTTACAATAGGTAAAGTCCTCTGCCAATATTTTGTCTAGGTATACTTTGGTTCTCCAGTGGAATACAAGCTGTTAAGTTTTTAAATATGGGCCCCACCAAGTGTCTTGGAGATGGATCACCAGTGACAATTTTGGGGGTGGGGCTCAGCAACTTATTAAGCACTCTGCTAAGGCATGAAGGGATTAAAATCTGGATAGATCAGAAGAGTGACCACATGAGTGGAATCCTGGCATCTCAAAGAGAAAATCAAGTACCCATTCCTAGCTTAGTACATCTACTTACTAGGTGATCAATAAATGTTTGTATTACTCAGGTATCACCACCTACACAAGACCTTTCTTGATCTCTCCCAGTTAGTTCTTCCCCCTGGCCATCTCTCTCTCTCTGTATTATTTTTATGTACTTAACATGTATCTCTCTTTATTTACTTGTGTGTATTATATTGGCAGTTAAGTGGCTCAATGAATAGAATGCTGGGCCTGAAGTCAGGAAAACCTGAATTCAAATCCAGCCTCAGGCACTTACTGGTTCTGTGACCCTGGGCAAGTCATTTCTGTTTGCCTCATTTTTCTCGACTGTAAAATGGGGATAACAACAGTACCTATCTCATAGGGTTGTTGTGAGGATTAAATGAGATAACATTTATTATGTGCTTAGCACAGTACTGGGCACATTACAGGTGCTAGATAAGTGTTCTTTCCCTCCCCCTTTCCTCAGAAGTTTATAAGCTCCTTGAGGACAGGGACTTTTATTTCTGTTCTTTATATCCTTCATATCCAGGGCACTGTTTTACATGCAGGCAGCATCTAACAAATGTTTGTCGAATAGAATCCTTGGTAGCCTATAAATGAGAGAGGCCAAGCAGTGGCTGTCTGGGAAATCGCTAGTGTTGCACCTCTAGTTCCACTAGTGTTGGTCCTGGCTTTCATGAATTAGACACTAAGGGTATTTTTTTCCGTAAGTGATTAGGGACCACTGGAAGTTTTTGAGAAAGAGTAACAGAAGAGTACCTAATATAATAGGACCTAGAATGACTCAGCCCTCTATCACTTTGAGCATCTGCTCTGAAATGCTGGATCCAGTGCCAGGGATCACCCTGAGATTGGACAGAACCAAATGTATTACCCAAATGACATACCATACTCCTTGGTATCAGAGTTCTAGATTGATCCTGATCCAAGCATCATTAACTTGCATAACTTCCAGATAATGAATCTTGTGGTCTGTAAGAATCGGTGTATTTCATCCACTCCATATAGGATACAGTGCCTAGATTTAAATCCTAGTATCACTCACCTAACATAACTTAACACAATGCTGAATTTAAAGAATTAATGAATTTTTATAGATTCATGGTATCCACCAGAACTTCTGGTTCTTTGAGAACCTGGAACCATCATTTTCCGCTCAACTTATTTCCGTGATGCTGTTGCCAGCTAACATAATTGACTTTCTATTAAATGTATTATAGATGAACTTGATATGCCTTATACATAGTATGTAATAAAGAAATATTTGTTGAATGAATAAGTGCTAGCCACTGGCTAATGACTGACAATGATGAGTGCTCTGAAAAATGTAATTAGGTATAATAGAAAGGGCACTGAGTTTGGAGGTGGAGGACCTCAAATAATTACTATTTATATGACCTTACACAAGCCACGACCTCTCTGTGCCTCCTCTTCACATCTATATAATGAGGGTTTGAAGCAGGTGATATTTAGCCAGCCCTAAATCTTATGGTCATCACCTGAAAATGTCAACACTACTAATGAAAGAATCATGCAGTTAAATAAATCAGTTGGGTAGGCAGTATTGTCACACAGTCCATTCTTTGGCCATTCATTGTTGGCCATTAGCCAGCTGTAATACAACTCCATGACCCAACAGATTTATTCTAGCAAAGATATCAGAAGAGAATATGTAGGTAAAAATGTCTAAAGAGGAGCCAGGAAGTTCAAGAAATGGAAGCGTGCGGATTCATCAATTCAACAAACATTTATTAATGTGCACAGTGCTAGGAAGAGCAACTGCAATGATGCTGGTGAACAACTGCTAAAGCATTAGAGATTATCATCCCTATGGTAGGAACAATGTGTGAGGCAGACACCTGTTCTGCCAGAGTTTCTGACACTGTTCTCCTCCTCTTTTTCCTCCTCCTCCTTCTCATTGGTAAGGCAATGGAGTTAAGTGACTTGCTCAGAGTCACACAGCTAGTAAGTATCAAGTGTGTGAGGTCACGTTTGAACTCAGGTCTCAGATTCCAGAGCCAGTGTTACGTCCACTGCGCCACCTAGCTGCCCCCGTTCTATAGCTTCTTTTAGAATCATGGAATCTTGGATCTGGGACCTCAAAGGCCATAGAGTCCAACATCCCACCCTACATGGAATCCCTTCTACGATACCGAAGGCACACGGTTATTCCACCTCTTATTGAGCATTTCTGGGCATAAGAATCTGACCCTTCTGTGAAGTAATGCATTCTATGTTGGACATTTCTAATTGAAAGAATCTTTCCTGATAAGCCAAAAATTTGCTTATTAATAAAACAAATCTACGTCCTCTTCCTCATGTCAGTTCATGTGAAGACCACTATTGTGTCCCCCAAGTCCTCTCCTATCCATACTAAACATCCCTAATTTCTAGTTATTAGTTACATTAGTGAACTGTTAGGTTCAGGGCACAACAGTTCAGCATTATCATTTTGCTCAACTGCTGCTCATTTAATTCCACCAACATCCATTGAGGATCTTCTATGGGCTATGGGATTTGCTTGGCATAGGAGACAGATTAAGAGGCAGTATTGAGACCGTGCTCTTGAAGAGCTTTTAATTTAATGAGGAGGGAAGGCATGGATACAAAAGATATGTGAATAAGGGAGGGTAACATATGAAAATAGGAGGTCTAGGCAAAGTGCTATGATTATTGACTATAACAAAGCATTTTCTTAATATTTTGAATATTTTTGTTAGTATTTTATCGGCGTGTGATCTTTTTTTCCTTTAGATGTATGATGTTTGGTTTTTCATAGTGGTTGTGATTTGGTTAAAGAAGGATCGACATGTTTCACTGAAAAAAAAATCTTTAATTTTCCAATAGAAGACAATGGGAATATAGGTCGCATTTAGCAGAAATATCCTTAACAGCATATTTTGCTGAAACACATCTCTGCAATTTGGTTAGACATAATGATAAACAAAAAGAGAAAATATCCCTAGTAACTAAATTAAAAGATATACCCAAAGTAAGTTAAGAAATTCAACTTTTCAAACCAAATAAGTGCATACTATATATGCTTGTGTATAAGGCATAATCTGGCAGGCATTGCAGTACGAAGACATGTAAAATACAGTCCCTGTCCTCAAGGAGGTTATAAGATTATAAAGTGTGTAGGGAAAAAATATCCTCATAAAATTTCTTTTGTTTTTCTAAGAGCAGGAATACAGAGTTGATGAAACAATGATCCATATCTTTTTTCAATTCAACAATAAGCATACAAAATTATCTCCCAGAATTAAACTATTAAATTATTCCAAAGCAGACTAATCATTTAACCTTTAGACTGAAATGAATGACATGTTATAGTCTCATAGTTACATAATTTTGTCTTTTTTGAAAATAACAACTCAAGAAATTATTACATTGTGAAATTATTGCTCTGTGATTATTAATGAAGAAAGTAGAATCGTATTTTAGTTAAATCAGAGTTACCAAATGTTAAAATATATAATACGATACATTAATGTATCAAACGTTAACTTGAGAGTCTAGAAATGCTGTCTTACATGGTATTTAATCTTAATAGGTATTTTTAAATGAACTTTTAGAAATTTATGTTTACATTGCTATCATTATTTGGAAAAAGAAATCTGTCTTGAAGGAAGAATCACCAGAGGCAAAATTAAAATTGGAATCCTATATTGTAGGCTTGTCTCTATCAAGTGTTTTATTCAAGAGAAGCATCTAAAGATAGAATGCCTGTTTCCTTTTAGCCTTAAGCATATATTCTATAACTCTGGAATTCTCTATTACCTAGACAAGGGGAATCAGAAGCGATTGTGCGATATTCAGTTAATTGCAAATCACCTTAAGCCCTCAGCCTAACCCACAATATAGTAGAAAGAGCCCTGGATTTGGAGTCAAGGGGACTTGTGTTCAAATTCTGCGTCTGCTACTTATTAACTATATGTCCTTGTCACTTAATTTCTGTGACTTTAGTTTCCTTATCTGTTACATGAGAAGTTCAGAATAAATTATCTCCAGAGTCCCTTACAACTCAAAATTGTGTAGTTCTATGAATCCTTCAAAAGATGGGGTTCAAGTTTAGTGGTGAACAATATTTGGTCCCTGCTGTTATACATTATCCCCAATATGTTAACCATACTTATCAAATTTGCAGATGAGGCAATATTGTAATAACTAACATATTGTGCAACAAATAAGATAATGTGTGTATGTATATACACATGTATACATGTATGTACATATATTATTTTGCATCCCTTTAAGTGAAATATGAACAATTATCATGCTTGGTAGATTCGGGATCCAAAAATATCGTAAAGAAATGTAAGATGCTGGCCTGAAACTAATAAAAATAAAATTTATTAGAGACAAATGTTAAGTCTCCCACATGGGCTCAAAAACATGAACCTTATAAACATAAGATGGGGCAAGCAGGACTAGACAAACTATAGGTTGTCAGAGAAAGAGCTCAGTTGCTTCATCTAGAAAATGGCTACAATAACAGTGTCTGTCTCCAAGGATTACTGTAAAGATCAAATGACATAGTAATTGTAATGTGCCTAGCAAAGTGTCCTGGAACATAGTACGTGTTATATAAATGTTAGCTATTATTATTGTTGTGATTGTTGCTGTCAATATTATTATTATTATTATTATTGGGCTACAAGCTCATTTGGAGTTAACTATTACAACGATAGGTGCAATAGCATATATGTGTGCATGTACATATTTCCATACACATAACATACACATGTATTTGCATGTATACATAATATACATACATAAATATATGTATATACATAAATGTACACAGATACATATATAATTTATGTGTGTATATGCTATTGCAATGATAGATCAAAAAACTCCAATGGTGTAAGGCAGGATAACATATAGAAATAAGAGCTCTAGGCAAAGTGACTATATCATTATAGACTGTTGACTATAACAAAGAATTTTCTTAATATTTTGAATATTGTTAGTATTTTATCAGAATGTGATCTTTTTTAGATGCATGATGTCAGGTTTTTTACATTGACTGTGATTTCATTAAATCAGGGAGAGACCAAGAAATATACATACATGGATGTGTGCACTGAGAGGCATAAAGTCCAGCATTAGAGAAAGATCTGATGATGGTCTCACTGTATTCTAGCCTTGTCCCATTGACAATATTGTGTTCTATTCCGGATGCTGCATTATAGAAAGGGCGTTGATTGCATTGAAAAGCTGAAGACTCTCCAGAGAGCAAAGCCACACAGTGGTAAAAGGGCCTCGTGTTCATGCCATCTGAATCAAGTGAAGGAACTGGGGGTGTTTAGCTTAGAGGAGAGAAGCCTTAGCAAGGACATGATGTCTGTCTTAAAATTTGAAAGACTGTGATGTGGAAAAGGTGTCAGACTTGCCTGGCTTGGCCTCAGAAGACTGAATTTAGGAGCAAAGGGTAGAAGTTACAGATGCAAATGCAGGCTGCATATCAGGGGAAGATTCCTAACAGCTAAACCTGTTGAGGAGAGTGGGTGTAGAAGGTCATAGGCTCCAGCAAAAGGTAGATGGCCATATGTTGGCGTTGTTGTAGAGGGAATTTTTGTTTGGATGTGTTGGGCTTGACAAAATAACCCCAGAGGTCCCTTCTGACTTCGAAATTCTGTGATTTTGTGGCTAAATCCGTTTCTTTTATAACCTTAAGGAGAATAAGAACCCATTATTGACATTGACTCACTAAGAGCTACCTCAAAATCTGTGCTAATTTACCTAAGTAGGGCAGGGGTGGGGAAAAGAATGTATCCATTCAGGCAATGTTTTAAAACAGTTGTGCCATTTTTTTTTTCACTAGCATTCACTTGAAATAAAATACTCCTAAACCACAAAAGACATTCTCTTTAGTTCTAAAAATAGCATAGCCTAAACATTGCTATAAAAAATGTTATAAAAAAAGAAATTTGCCTTTATGATATATGTTCATATACTTGCTGTAGCTTGAACTCCCAGAGTGATGGATTTATACATTGTATAAAAATATGGAGTGTTAAGATGTTTACTAGAAAATATTAATAGGTTTCTGAGTTATATAATTTAACTTCACTGTGACTATTTTGTAACAAAATAATATGTTTTCCTTGCTAGATTAGTCATGCACTCATAGGGCTCTACAGGTGTATGCTGCACATTGTAACACGCTGTTGAATTCCATGGAAACCCCGAGTAGGGTGTGGTCTGAGTGTGGGGGAGGTTGATCAGGAACAGTCATAAGTTGACTCTTTAGTAATTTTCTTTTTTGAAAAATAAAGATGTCAGCTGTCCCTTTTTGCAAGACATTTAATTTAGAAGATTTTCCTGAAATACTTTATTCCCGAAATAGACAGAACTGTAGGCCGATTGTGTCATTTCAGTTAATCAAAACAAGTAGTCAAATTAGTCTCTTTTATTTTTTTTTAATGAATGTAATTTAACGGTATTTAATTTGCATACAGAAAAGTTCACCCTGAGGAAAAAAAAAATCTGCATTATAGCACTTTTGTAAACCTCAACAAAGCCCTTCATTAGGAGACCTAATTACTTTTTTCTACCTACTCCTAAGGAGAAAAGCTATCACAGTACCTGCTCATTCATTCAGACAAGAAAGTGGGCCAGGTGGTTCAAGCAGAGACATGGGTGTGAGATTCCTGTGGCTCTGTTCTTGCTGGGCGATTGAAACCAACTTAGAGTAGCTCAGGTAATCTAAGTTCTCTTCACTGCCCTGCCCTTCTGGGCATTCAGGAAATATCACTCAGGCCCTCTTTTGCTTTAGTTTCTTTAATTTACATCAAATTGGGCCTGCGATATCCTTCACTGGAGTTCTACTTCCTCTAGCAACTATTATTCTGTGTTGAAATGTAGGAAATTCTTTATCTAGTTAGAGGCCCTCTGGAAACCAAAAAGCGAGCTTTGAAGAAGTCTGTATGCCTATTCTCCACCTCTTCAGAGAGGGAGCAGCCACCCCAGGAGCACCCATCGGAAGCTTTGGTTTCTGCATGAGGCCTGGCTGTATTGGAGTCTCCCCTTGGGCTCATTGCTCTTATAAATGAGTAGGAATTGCACTAATTGCTGAGGTGAGAACAGAGGAAAAACATATCAGCAGTGACCCAAGTCGCTTTGCCATGCTGTAGTCCTCGTGGGATAGGTGTGGTGTGATATGTGTGCTATTATCCCCTTTAAGTTTCTAGAAACTGTGAGGGAAATAGAATAATTTTCGACTCGTACCTTACAGCTACCAGCAATCCCAGAACAGGAAAAGAAGGAAAAGAACAAAGGAATAAAAACTTTTGGAGGACAGCCATGTAGGTACACCTGGGCTCCCAGGTATTCTATGCACACAATAGGAGAGCTCAATTAAGAGAAATAATCATGGAATATTAGGAAAGGGAGCAATTAATATAACCCCCTCATTTTACAGATGAGAAAGCTGAGGCCCAGAGATAAGAAGCAACTTGGCCAAAGTCATATGCAATCAGTGAGAGACTTATGTCAACTATCTTTCAGGCCTCTTGGTTTCTATTCCATTATTCTTTCTACTATCTCATGTTAACATGGAGAAGACACCATAAAATTTGCATTTTATTTAGATCATTATATTTTTGTCTTTACAAATATATATACATATATGTGTATGCATGTATGTGTATTTATATATGTATATATTTCTGTGTACATGAGTATATATACCTCAGAGGCTTGACCATGAAGCAATTAATATTTTTTAGACAAAGAAATTCATGAAGATCGTCTACTAAGGTTTGAGAAGAGTTTCATTCTCCTCATGGCGTGGAGGGGACCCTAGATTCTCAAAGGCTTTACCATAATTTCTATCAACTTACACAAACTTTGATTAATGGCCTAATGGTATAATATCATCCTAAGTCTAGACTGAGGCTAGAAAGGCTTATCACTGAAAAGTTGGCTAAATGATTAATTTTTTAATTGTAATAACTCTAATGAGGTGTAGAGAAGTTGCCATGTGAGGGGAGCACATACACTGTTGAAATCACAGCTCCTTTGAAGTAAAAAAAAAAAGATATGAATGTAGTTCATGAGTACTCTGCAGATTATTCTTAACTGCATCCTGTAGATGTGAATGATATCATCACAAGGAACCGGAAGGAAGGCGTGTTTAAGACTCAAGCAATATCAAGCTGGTAAGAATTTTTCAATGTGAAAACATTCCGGGTATTCGCAAGTGTGCTCTGATGCTTTTAGTGTTCTAGAACAGTGAATGGAATTGTGATGGGAACTATTTGTGGTCTGAGATTATACAAGTGATAGGAAATTCAGTTTGATGATTTTTTTTAAATGAATGATGTTTAAGAAAATGTGATAGAATTTTCTCAAATTCTGTCAGTTCTGACCTGAATGAATAATGGTATTATTCCTTGACCAGCATCTATATATATATGTATATATATAGATGTATGTATGTGTGTGTGTATGTGTGGGTGTGCATACATATACACACACACACAGAGAGGGAGAGAGAGAAATAGGTCTTTGTACATCATTTCTCTGATCAGAGAAACAAACAGTTATGGAGTCCAAGATAGACCAGTTTTACGTAAAATGTCCATTTATGCATTTTGCTGTAGGCAATATTTCCAACATTTGCTGGGTTTTTGGCCACACATGATTCTTCCATCATTTGATATTTTAAGTTTCCTCTATGTCCAGGATACTTTTCTTTCTTCAGTAGAAAATGGGTGACTAGCCAACAGTGCTTAAAAGCTGAAATGATTGACGATATTAAACTGATGGCAAGTAGCAATGATTCTTACTTATAAGTGGGTAAATACAGCCTGTGGCTTTAAAAATGTCTCCTCTGTGATGATACTTAGAGCCAGTTGACTGGAACGTGCAGTATTTCTCATTATTCTACATGAGGTTGAAAAAGACCAATAATGTATCCATGTGGCCTTAAGCCTGGACTAGAAGAAAAAATGGAAGGTCAACCCTTAGCTATATTACTTCCTTCATTTATAAGACAGTGCTGACTACAGAATGGAGATTACCATACACTTTTTTTTGTGTGGGACTTCATCTTTTGTCATGATTTCAAACCTGGTCTTTTAGTTATCAATCAAAAGCACATTTTCTACATTGTCCTCATTTACATTTATCTAATGCTTAAGGTCATTTGTGACCATTTGAGTGAATTTCAGCATATGGAATCAGTGAATAATAGATTTCAGCTCCATGCTGTGAAGAAAGATTGTGTTTTTACAAGGCATAATGTTGTTTACTGGGTGTTAATAATCACTAATTAATAAACATATCTAGACTTCTAAAATGTTGCATTTTAAGAGATAAAAATGTCAAGTGTTTAACTTAGTGAGAGCAAGAGCATTTTCTATATAAAATAATTAAATCACACAAAGAAATGGAATCTAGTGATTCAACCCAGAGCATATCTAAAATGCTCAAAATATGAACTTTTCTATTCTTTAGCATGCCATCTCTGAAGATACACTTCTGAAATAGAAGGCTGTATAAACCTATGTACATGTATTGTGCTTCCTAGGGCCCTCCTTGATGATGGCTTTCCCCTCTTCTCCCATATTAATCATGGTCAGTTTCTTCTCTCTTAACCCCTGAAAGCATTTTGTCCAGAATCTCCTAAGGCACTTGCCCAGAAAATAGATGGATGAATCAGGCCCTCAAGTGCCCTGATCTTATATTAAGACGATACTTGACTACTTAACCTTCAAGAAGCTAAGAGAAAGCTGCCTACTGTTGTTGTAATATCTGCCTTACCCTCATAACCACTGCTTTCCCACCCATATCCAAGATGATAAGATGAAAGCATTAGCTCTATGGGAGAAGAATGAAAGGAAACGTTTTACAAAAGAGCTAAGTAAGATATAGTGTAGTATTCTTTTTTAGTGACTCGACACATCTGCAGAATTCCTCCTCCAAATTGGAGGTGTGAAATAACAGCAGCTACAAATTACTAAGAAGTATTTACCATAGCTACAAAGCCTACATGTGAGCCAAATATTTCTGCTATTAAGAAGTACTTCAAAGCTTTGACATGGGAATTTTGTAATGGCAAAACGTCTCCTGTAACTCCACCCATGGAGAAAAAGTACAAGAGGAAAGTGAAGTTGTGATGCCAAAAACAGAAGCATAAGAAATACTATTTCTACCATAGAATGCACAAACTTCTTCATAAAGCACATTTTTGTTCATATGATAATCACTAAATAGGGAAGGGTTCCTACTTTAACTATTAGCATCTCTCACAACTTCCAACTTCCTCCATATAGCCTAGCAGGTCCCTGCTGTAATAACCATCCTTTTCTAAAGTAACTTTCTTGCCCTTCACTGAAAACTCTCTAGATGCCCTAGCCCATTTTATCCCCATGTCATCTTCCAATGTGTGTCTACAATCTTAAATATCAAGGCTGTTCATTAGATCATTTATTCATTCATCCAGTATTTATAGCATACCTATTATATGCAAGGCATTTCACCTTAGGAGATGATAAGCAAGAAGGTATTGAAGATAACTGCCAGACAAGGAAGGAACTTATGCAGGGATAGCTAACCACTTACAGAGTAAAAAGTCTTGTACTCAGATTATCTAAATTATTGAATTTGCCTTAAAATGTCTCCAAGAGTTTGAATGCTTCTGAAAGAACCCCAAGCTTCTTGCGTTTGTATATCACCTGATCTTTCCAGGAATATTCCAGTGAATATCTTTTGCTAAATAGCACTAATTATCTGCTACCTTTTTCTTCTTTAATCAAATTAATCTGACTCAGTGTCTCTTTAAGGTATTTAAAGTAGCATTTAAATTTTTTTACTTTTAAACACATTTAAGTTTAATTTACATTATTAACATTTTTCTCATCACTTTTTTTAAAGTAACTAATATGTGCCAGGTTTTTATTAAGTGCTTTGTAAATATTATTTCATTTCCTCCCACTTAATAATATTTTATTTTTTCCAGTTCCATGTTAATATAGTTTTCAACATTCACTTTTATACAATTTTAGGTTCCAAATTTTTGGTCCCTTTCTCCCAGTCACCTTCTCCCTTCCCCAAGATAGCAAGCAATCTGGTATAAGCTATACATGTAAAATCACATTAAACATATTTTAAAGTAGTATTTAAGAAATGGGGTGACCTTTCTATAAAACTTGAACATGAAATAAAAGTAATGTGACATTGGTGGTGTGAGATGAACCATTCCATACTGAATGAACATGGAGTTCATTGCCACTTTCCAGCCTTCTTTGTAATATAATCTTCCAACCAAATAAACAGTTTGGGATTGTTTCTTGGTCTCCATTGTCAGTCTAGATTATGTCATTCTCTTTTAGCAAGCAGTTAGTTTTCAGGAGTGCTTCAACGGGCATGTTATGAAATGATTGGAAAAATATATAGTCAAATAAAGTAGAATATATAGGATTCAGTAGCTGGTTTTCAAGGTCTAATAGCCTGTGACCCCACCCTGTTGATTTCACCTTATTGCCTTGGGAACAGTCATATTGTTGTTATTGTTGTATAGTTCACCTAGATTTTAGTGAACAAAGCCTCTCTTTCAATTATTATGGACAACATGACCACTTAGGTAGATTCTTGGTTGGTTGAATGGCCTGATCCAAAGAGTAGTAGTCATTGTTCGTTCAATGTCAAATTAGAAGTTCTTAAATGGGATGCCCCAGGAATCTATGTTTGGCTTTGTGCTATTTAAAATGCTTGCCACTTATTGGATAAAAGGTGGCATGGTCATCAGGTGAGGTGAGACAGCTGACATGTTGAATGGCAGAGTTCAGGTCCAAAAAAATTTTTAAATGGCTAAAATGATGGACTGACTCTAATAACACTAAATTAATAGGAAGAAATACAAAGTCTTTTACTTGGGTTTTTCAAAACAATATAAATTTATAAGATAGGCAAGACATAGCTAAATAGCAGTTCATATGAAAAAAAAATCTAGGGATTTGCAGTAGACTATAAGCTCACTATGAGTCATGAATGTGATATGGCAGCCAAAAATTGAGCATAGCATACTCTTATATCACATTATGAGAAGCCTAGTATTAAGAAAGTCTTAAAAGATTCTGTAAATTGATTTTCAGCAACAGATTACATCTCCATAGAGATACATTTGACTAAGATGTATAGATAATTCTACTCTTTGTTGATTATTAAAAAGCATTTAACCACAATAGAGCAAAGTGGTAGAGCCAACTAATTAAAGTTACCTAGGGGCATTTAAGGAGAGAAATGGAAGAAGTCAACAAACATTTGTTATTAAGAAGGAAAATGAAAAGGAGAAGAAATAAAGAAAAGATCTTCAAGGATTTTTTTTTAAATAGCAAATTGTTTTGACAATCAAAGACAGTAAAGACATTATATCAAAGGCATGCTGGTAAATGTTTAATAATGATCTCGCCAGGAAAAAAAAAGATGTACACAGGACATACTTTTATGTTTAGTCTGTATTCTTAACATTTTCCCCATCAACATTACTTTCTTAAGTCTAGCCAGGTAACAAAAAAATAATCAAGCCATGATCTGTAGCATTTGCAAATTTCTGAAGTGTAAATGCTCACGCTGAAAATTTAGCCATTGGCTCTTGTGAGCCAGTTGGAATAGGCTCTACCACACCCCCTACATCATGATACAGAGGAAATCTATGCTAATGGGAGCATGTTAGCAAGAAAATTGGGAGACTGATTCCCTAAGTATTTGAAGGAGGGGGAGATAATAAAGGTCTTTCTGGGGGAAAAAATCTCAGATCTTATTTATACCAAAAAAAGACAACTTTAGAGAACCTCAACAACTACCAACTTATAGGCCTGCTTGCTCATCTAAACAATGTTTGGATGAAACCCATATACAAGTGAATTAAGGGCATTCTCAATAAGTATATTAGTAAAGAACAGTAAAGCTTTTGCAAACAGTATCCTGCAGTGAACCATGTCACCATTTTACAACTGATGGAGAGATCTAGAGAGCATAGAATCTTATCGTGTTTATTTATTGATAATGAGAAAGCATTTGGTTCAATAGAGCAAAACACCGCTTTAAAATCTCTTTTCCAACAAGGTATCTCCCATCCAGATTTCAGAACCATTCAAGATTCTTTGAAAGATATAGCAATATAATACCTGTGCTGAGCAATCTTCTGATAATAAGTATCAGATGAGGCATAAAACAGGGAGATTTATGTTCACCAAGGGTGTTTACCGCTGTGATGATTCATGATAGAGTCCAAAGAATTGGCCCTGTGAATGGTTAGGTGGCCCAGACACTTCATTGTTCTAGTTGCTTTAAGCTAAAGAGCACTGCAGAACCTTTTGGAAGAGATCTTAAAAGAATTTGTTCTGATTGTCCACACAATAAAGACCAAGTAGATGAAGAATGCCTATTGCCTAGATCGGTGCTTCTTAAACTGTGGGTTGAGACTCCATATGGGGTTGTGAAAAATTTTTCAATGGTAAAAAGTTTCTGAACATGCAATGACCAAAATCAGTTAAAAATCAAATCCCTGATGAACCCAAGGTGTTTCTGGCAGCACTTGCCTGTGTTGCATCGTGCAACTTCACTATAGCCTTGGATTTGAACACAAAGCATGGGCACTTTGCATCGTGCATGCCCTCAGGCCATGCAATGCCAACAAATACTGCCAAAACATTAAAGGGGGTCCTGGCCTAGATCATTATATGCAATTGAATGGACAATCTATAGAGTTTGACCACCAATATGTGTATCTAGGCAAATAGTATGAATGGATAATGAGTTGGACTCAGGATGAAAAAGGAAGAGAATAGGTTGGATTGCCTTTAAGTAATTACAAAGCTTCTGTAATGACACCAAACTTCTTCTGGAAACAAAAGCCTATAATATTTAATTTTTTCCCCAATTATATGTTAAAACAGTTTTTTAATGTTTGATTTTCTTCAAGTTTTGAGTTTTTTAAGTTTTGATTTCTATCCCTCCCTCCATCCTTGCCCTTTCCCAAAGGTAAGCAAGCAGATATAGGTTATACATCTTTTTAATTCCAATATTCTAATCATGTTCTATATCTACAAGAGAGGAACACTATAGTCCTTGAAAGATCTGAAAACGAATATCACCTGGGGGAAATGAGAAGTATGGTGAAGATGACTAAGTTGCAATTACATAATTAATGAAGAACTTCAAAGAAAGGTCAAGTCAACAAGCGTCTTGTCAACAAGCAAGGGTCTTCTATATGTCAGGCTCTGTGCTAAGTGCTAGTGATGCAAAGTAAGGGAAAAGACAATCCATGTCCATCTCCATCTCCCAAGGTCCAGCTTAGGTCTTAGCTCTTCTTGTGAAGCCTTCTGTGACTATCACAATCCCCACTTATCTCTCTTTTCCCTAAAATCCACAATGTGTAGGGCCTCTATTAAAGTTTTAAATTTACTTTGTATCTTAATGTTATTTATATGTGTGTGTCTGTGTGAATGTGTGTGTGTGTGTGTGTGTGTGTTGAATTAAAACACAATTTCCTTCAATCCGGAAAGTTCTTTTGTTTGGTTTTGTCATTGTATTCTAAGCTGCCTTGCACACAGTAGGCACTTAATAAGTAAATATTTATTGAATTATGTGCTTCCCCAGCTAGATTATGAGCTGCCAGAGGTGAGACCTATGTCTTCTCTGTGTCTTCTACAGTGGGCACACAATTTCTACCTAGGTCTTAAAGTTTTTTATATTTGTACCAGGATTCATTTGGGAGTCACAACTCTAATAAGGCTTATGGGACCCAAACAGTCTTTAAGAATAATGGAGACAGATCAGGCTTTCTGAGGACTCAAACATCAATTGTATTGTATTAGATAAGAGGCTGCATTTCAAGATAAGCTTCTCTTTAACCATGTACTTATGCACTGCCTCTGGACATGCTGGCCATGGGACTTTCTGGTCATCTTTCCTTTGTCCAGTTGGAAGGAAGAAAGGAGTTGCAGCCAATGAAGATAAAGGAGCATCCATAAACGTCCCTTATAGGGATGTTATATATATAATGTGTGTGCGTAAACATATATATATATATATATGCATATATATATATATATAATGGACCCATGCTAATTTTACCAATTTTAGTATATAGTTTTAAAATCCAGATGTGAACTGTATTGTGTAAATTATAAGGAACTCTGAATATTAAACAATTCCTTTTTTTTTCAGTTGCTATCTTGGATATGGGATACAAAACTACTGTGTGTACTTTCCTCACTAACATAACAATGATTAAATCACCAACTTTACAGGCAAAAGGGCAGGGAATGACATCTCCTATTCAGTCTTCTTTTATAAAGCAGAGTTCCCATAAGGATATTATTCAGTTTCATATAGTTTAATGTCTCTACTTTCTTTTTTCTATTTTAAAAGAAATACATGTGTCTGTTTTGAATGTATCTCAAGCTTTGGGTAATAATAATTACTGGTATATATGGTTAATTAATGTTTGCAAAGTGCTTTTTTATCATAGCGTTGTGAAATAGGTGTTATTATTGCCATTTTAAATATGAGGAAACTGAGGCTTAGTGAGGTTGCTTATCTAGGTTCAAACACCTGGTATGTATTTAAAACTAGTGTCTTCTGATGCTCCTTTTTCTTGCCTTCTCCTAGAAAAGGCTCTGCCTTGTAGTGGGCATAGCACTTGAGTTGAAGCCAGCCAGAAGACCTGAGTTCAGATTCAGGCTTTGCTTCTTGCTACTAGTGTGACCTAAGGCTTGAACTCTCTGGGTCTCAGATTCCTAATTTTAAAGGGTCAGCTTTGTGGTTCAAGAAGACCTGAGTTCAAATCCATCCTCAGACATGTACTAGCTGTGTGACCCTGGGTAATTCACTTAAACCTTGGCTTCCTCTACTGTAAAAACAATGTAATACCAGCACCGACCTTATAGGGATGTTAGGAGGTTCGAAGGAGATGACAATTGTGAGGATCTTAGCATAGTGTTTGTCACATAGTAGGAGCTAAATAAATAATAGCTATTACTATTAGTATAACACAGGGGCAGCTAGGTGGCGCAGTGAGTAGAGCACCAGCCCTGGAGTCAGGAGGACCCAAGTTCAAATCCAATCTGAGACTCTTGACACTTACTAGCTGTGTGACCTTGGGCAAGTCACTTAACCCCCATTGCCCTGCCTTCCTCCCTCCAAAAAAATAAATGAAAAATAAAAAAATTGTAATGGTAGGTTTGATTAGATGAAAGTCCTTTGATGGTAACCTAATTGTGATCTCATTGGCATAGGAAATTTCCTCTACTAACCGATGTCAACCCCCTCTCTTTAACTTTCAGAGTTGGAGAGACTGGCCTGGAGCTATTATAGTTTAGGTAATTTGCTTGAGGATACCACTAATGTGCATCAGAGGAGGCGTTTGAAGTCCTTCCTTCTTTGCTTCAAAGCTAGTTTCCTATACCTTGCACCATGCCTACATATAATCTTCCTCACACAACTTATAACCTAGACTTCTGAGTGTCAATGTCAAGTAACTAAAATGATCTGTTTCCATGATACTTCTTCATCCATTTGTTTTTATCCTGTGTATTTCACCCCACATCCTGAGTTCTCTTCTTTATGGTTCCCTTTACCTATAGTGAACAGAAGGATCGTTTCCTCAAAAACTCAATCATAGTGCGTCTATTGACGTGCCAGTCCTGCGATCCTAGCATACTTCTTCCTGGTGCAGGCTTCTCACTCACCCAGAATAGGGCAGAAGCTGTAATAGATAGCCAAGTATGACTTTCAGAACTTTGAAGCCTGGTAAAATTACCAAACAACCATCCTTGATTGTGAGGAAAGTCCTACATTTGGGCATTTGAACTGCAAAAAAAAAAACCTACTTCCAATCCAATTACCTTCCAAAGAAGTCTCTTAATATGTGGCATAAGCCCACTGAAAACTAAAATAAAAATTCACGTCTTATAGCTGAACTACCTTGGAGAGAGGTCACCCTAAACATCCATCCCACCTTTTCTTTTCTTAACCTGGGAAAGGTGCTTCAGACTTGGCAGGAAATAAAGGAATTGCCAGCTCGCCAGGCATTGTACATGAATGTGCCTTAAGTGTAAAGAATGAAAACATTTGTTAATTTCCTGATTTAGTATCCAAATGGTCCATGGCTGCAATTTACAATCCATTAGTTCTGATTTTCGTTATTACTTTGTTTTGGTACCATGTAAGTTAATCAGCTGTCATGATCATAGAATCAAAGAAATCTGAGATGGAAAATATAATTAGTAAAATAATTAGTACCTTTCATTCAAGGACCTCAAAATTCTTTACCAATCCTCCTTACCCAGGGTAGAGCATGTAGGTCACTAAGACGAGGTGGTCCAAGTGTCAAGCGACATTTGAATTTCACTTTTGAACTCTGAATCACTTTTCCTTTACAGTTTCATGACAGTTGTCAAAGTTGCAAAGGGTCAAAGGGTAGAGTTAGTCTCAAGGTCAAGCCAGGAACATACAATTGATAAACTAGAATACTCTCTGGGAGTTTTTCATTAAACTCACTAGCACTTAATTGATTTAAAAGGCCCAGCCTTCTATCCATTAAAACCAAGTCTGCCTACTTATTCTGTTTGTTTTGCAGCCATCATAAACCTCCAGACAAGGAAAGTAAATTATACACAGTCAATTAATTGTATGTATGCAGTTTATCTAATTTGCAATTATCTATAGTGAATTTTTCCTTCAGGCCTGGCCCTTCTTCATCCTGCAAATTAATTTTAATATTAACTTAAATATATAATGAGAATGGTAAATCTGTTGCAAGAAAATCAGATATATACTTTTGTTAGCCTGTCTTAGATAACCTCTGCTACTCTTTCCCTTCATTCATCTGCATAATTGAGACTCGAAAAATGGGCTCTTGCTAATACAAGAATTTGGAATCCACTCTATATTTCTGTTCCCATTTTACAGATAAACCAAATTCAATCCTGGGAAAGGCTGTCATTTTCCCATGGTAACCCAATGAATTTGTGGTTAAAGGATGAATTAAAATCAGTATCTCCTATTACATTAGAATGTCAAAACTTCTCTTTCTTTAAGAGTTAACATTCTTAATATTTTATTAACTCTTTATTAAGCTTCATGATACCACAGGCTACAAACTACTTATTATGTTATCAAAATGCACTCAAGAAACACTCCCCCCACCAAGTTATTTCCAAAGTGCTTCTCTGATGGAACAGTGACACATACCTATAATCCAAACTATTATATATATACATGTGTGTATATATATACATGCATATAAAAGTATATATATATATATATATATATATATATACATACATATATAATCTTAGCAGCACCTACTATGTGCCAGATGTTGTGTGAGGTGCTAGGGACATAAATTGTCCCTGCTCTCAGGGAGAGAATATGTATCAATAAAGTATAGACAGAATAAGTACAAGGTAGTTTAGAAAGGGAGGGCACTAGCGCTGGAGGATAGAAGGAATCAGGAAACATTTCATGTAGAATCTTGACCTTGAGCTAAGCTTTGAAGGAAGTAAATGATTCACAAAGCAGAGTGAGGAGGGAATGTGTCCTAGGGATGGGGAATGGACAGCGCAAAGATGTGGAGATAGGCAATGAAGTATCATAGTGTGTTGATAGGTGGATTGGAATGTAGCATGCAGGCAAGAATAGTGGACAGTGAAACTGGAAAAGTAGGATGGGTCCAGGTAAATGGAGGAACTCATATTTAATCCTAGAGGTAACAGGAAGCCACTGAAGTTATTTAATAGGGGAGTGATATGGTCAGATTGGCACTTAAGGAAAATAATTTCTGTAGACGTGGAAGATGGATTGGAGTGGGGAGAACTTTGAGGCAAATAGGCCAGTCGGGAGACTACTGCGGTATCCTAGGCAAGAGATGATGAGGGCCTGAAGTGAGGTAGTGGCCTTGTGAGTAGTGAGAAGAGGACATTCAAAAGATACTGTAGAGGTAGAAATGGAAGTTTTACTAATCCAATTAATTGAATAGGTAGGCTAGAGTAACAGTACCATCAGTCCAGGGTATCCTGAAACCCAAGCCCATCACAAACCTGGCCTTTCTCTTTACCTCTGGCTATATCTCTATTCCCTGCCCCTCCACACACACACACACACAATGACCCTCCCCGCCTCCACCATACACACTGTCATAGAGGGGAATCACATTCTCCATTTACCACCTTCTTTCAGTTGCCTCTCTTCCTTTCAAATTCACAGTATCAGAATTTTCCACCCAATTAAGATTATGGTGGCTGAAGGATGATGGCCCTATGGTAATTTTCATGATGCTGAAAGGAGATGAAGTCATGTAACTGTGCTGACTGGGTATACTATATATTCATATTATCCACCTTCAACTGGGCCCTCACTGCAGCTAGGCACTCATTTTATTGTTCCCTATTTTCCCCTAATTGATCCCCTATGCCCTATCTCATTCCCCAGAAAAAATTTTCCAAACCTTTCATTCCCTCTTCAAGTCTCTCATCTTCCTCCTTACCTCCTTCCTTCCCCAAAGATGTTATCTCTTTCTTTTATCTTCATCTTTATCTCAAAAACCCTTTACCTCTCACTTTACCTTTTCCTCACTCTCTCCTTCTTTCTCCCAGTCTTGGATTGTGATCCTTCTTGATGAGGCCAACCCTTGTACATATGCCTTTGATGTTGTCCTCTCTCATCTTCAGCAGAGTGCAACCTCACTCATCTCTCTGTCTCCAATCTTAAACCTTTCCTCCTGGATACTCCCTTTGGGCTTTCATAACACTATTCTCTCCTGGTTCTCTTCCTACCGGTCTATATGTCCCTTCTCAGACTGCTTTACTGGTTTATCATCCACTAAACCTCCTAACTGTAAGCGTGCCCTAAGGTTCTTTCTTAGGCCACCTTCTCTAAAGAGAAAAAGTAGAAAGACACTGTCTTGATGACCTCCTTAGCTCCCATATGTTTAATTGTGGCAGCTAATGCAGCAATGGAGAGTAGAAGGCGCTGCTGGAACAGTGGACAGAGTGCTGAGCCTGGTTTCAAGAAGAACTCGAATTCAAATCTAGTCTCAGGTAGTTACTAGCTATGTGACCCAGGACAAGTTACTTGACTTCTGATTGCCTCCATTTCTTCAACTGTCAAATGGGGACAATAACAGCACCTATCTCATACAATTATGAAGATCAAATGAGATAATACTTGAAAAAAATGTTTCTCATGGTACCTGGCACTATGTAAAGGCTTATTGCCTTCCTTCTAATTATCCTCTCAATGCCAATGATTCCCAGATCTGTATATAAATCAATTAGAAGTACTTCAGGAAAATCACTTTGGTAGCTAAGTGGAGGACAGATTGGAGTGGAGAGACACATGAAGAAGGGCAAGAGATGGTGAGAGTCTGAACCAGGGAAGTCTTTGTGAGAATGGAGAAAAGGGGCTATATATGAGAGAGTTTGTGAAGGTAAAAATGAAAAGATTGGTCAATTGATTGGATTTGCAAGGTGAGATCAAGTAAAGCGTTAACGATCAAAGCATGGCAGAGTCCTCAACAATGATAGCAAAGTTAGGAAGAGGAAAATGCTTGAGGTAAAGATCATGAATTTTGTTTTGGATGTGTTGAATATGAGATGCATATGGGACATCTAGTTGGTGATATGAGACTCACACTCAGGAGAGAGACTAAAACTAGACAAACAAATGTGGGAGTCATCTATACAGAGAAGATAATTGGACCCATGTGAGAACCCAGTGAGATAGCTAAGCAAGACAGTATGAAAAGAAAAGAAAAGAGGGCTTGGGACACCTGTGGAGGATGCCCACAGTTAACGGAGATGACATGGTTGAAGAATTGCTAAAGGAGTCAAGAAGAAGTGGTCCAGCATGTAGGAGAAGAGAAGAAAAAGCAGAGCCATGAAAACGCTGGGAGCAGAGAGGATCCAAGAGAAAAAGATTGTAAAAAAAAAGTGTCAAATATTGCAGAGAGGTCCAAAAGGGTGACAATCTGGAGAGACAATTCAATTTGGCAATTGAGAAGTCATTGGTAACTTTGAAAAGAAGTATCAGTTAAATGATAACATCAGAAGCCATTTTGAAGGGGATTTAGAAGAGAATGAGAGGAGAGGAAGCAGCTTTCAAGGAACTACATTGAGAAAGGTAAGAGAAACATAGGATGGTGAATGATTGGCATGGTAGGATGTAGTGATGGGCTTTTTTTTAAGGATGGAGAAAACTTGGGTATGATTGTAGGCAGCCAGGAAGGTGCCACTAGCTGAAGAGAGGGTGACGATTAGGTAGAGTAGGGATGATAGAGGAAGCAATATACTAGAAAAGATACCAGGGGATCAAAGGTCCATGTAGAGGGGTTGGTATTGGCTGTGAGATGGCCACCTCTTCCTCACTCCCTTTCTCTCCTCTGAGCTTTGTCTTCCAACATTGTCTTTTAGACATTTCAAAGTGGATGTTTTGGAGACTTCTCAAACACAACAAATTTAAAACAGAACTCAATATCTTTCCCCTGAAACCCATCAAACTTCCCTGCTTGTGTTGAAGGGCCACCATTCTGCTAGTCTCAGGTTCATAAACTTAATATCTCACTCTTCCTCACCCCACATGTCCAGTCAGTTGCCAAATCTTGCTGTTCGTACTCCTCCAATATCTTTTGCACCCAATACCTTCTCTCTACTCATACAGTTACTGCCTTAGTTCAGGCCATCATCACTTCTTGCCTAAATTATAAGTCTCCTAACTGGTCTCTCAGTTCAACCCATTCTCCACATTAATGCCAAAGTTATTTTTGTTAAGTGCAGCTCTCACTATATGTAAAACTCCTTTGTTTAGCTTTTAAAGGCCTGCAGAACTTTGTCCCAATATCTTCTCTGCTTCCTGATATTTTCCTCCCTCTCCTCCATTCTGTGATCAGGCTAAACTGGCCTCTCTATTCCTCACACACAATACTGTCTCTCATCTCTGTGCCTCTGAAATGGTTATCCCTCATGCATGGAGTACACTGTATTCTTACCTCTGCCTCACAGAATCCTTCTCTTCCTTCAAGATACAGCTTAAGTACTCCTTATCTTGATGTATAGTATGAAATATTTGTTCATATCTAAATTCTGCCATGTTATTTTTCAACTTGCTCAACAGTTTTTGACAAATAGTGAATTCTTACCCCCATATCTGGGGTCTTTGGATTTATTTAACACTATACTATTATGTTTATTTGCTTCCATGTGCTGTTGCCTAATCTATTTCTCTGATTGACCTCTCAATTATTTAACCAGTACCACATAATTTTGGGTATTTTTTTAGGATTATTGCTTTGTAGTATAGTTTAAGGTATGCTTCTACTAGACTCTCCTCCTTTCACTTAAAAAAAATTCCCTTGAGACTCTTGATATTTTGTTTCTCCAGATGAATTTTATTTTTTTCTACCCCTATAATATAATCCTTTGTTTGATGGGTATGGCACTAAATGAGCATTGGTAACTTTGGAGAGAGAAATTTCAGTCATAAGTCAGATTGCAAATGATTAAGATATGAGTGACAGGAGAAGCAATGAATGTAGACAGATTTTTCTAGGAGTTTGACTGAGAAAAGAAAGAGAGATATTGGACACTATCTTGAGGGTATAGTGAAGGTTGTTTTTTTAATGGGGAAAATGTGGGCATATTTATAGGCACCAGGGAAAGAAATAGTAGGTATGGAAAGATTGAAGGTCAAAATGAGAATGGAGGGGTGGAGCCAAGATGATGGCAGGAAAGAAGGGACTTGCTTAAGCTCCCCCCCAAATCCCTCCAAACACCTGTAAAAATGGCTCTGAACAAATTCTAGAGCTGCAGAGCCCACAAAATAGCGGAGGGAAACAGGTCTCCAGGAAAGGAAAGCCTGGATGGTTGCCGGGAAGGGTCTATTGAACAAGGCTGAGAGCGGAGAGCAGCCCAGCATGGGCTGCACCGGGACAGACCAGACCCAGAGTCAGCCAGACAGAAGAGGCTTTAGGGCCACAAAACAGTGAGTTGTGGCAGTTACCAGACTTCTCAATCCACAAACACCAAAGAGCAAGTTAGGGGGAAACTGTGGGATTGAGTTCAGAGCGGTCCGGCTGCCAGCTCTGGGGGTAGAGGAGGTCCTGCAGCGGTGGCAGTAACAACAGCAGGAAGCTCCTGAGGCTGCCTCCAGAGCACCAGCGTCAGCTGCTTCCTGAGTCCCTGGCTCACACAGTGGGAGGAATATAGCAGCAGATCAGAGTGGGAATGCAAGGAGCACTTTGTGGGCACAAAGGCAGATACTCTTGCTGTGCCCTGCTTGGATCTGAATTGCAGTCCTTGTTGGCGGTTCTTGGGGGAGGAGGAGCGCTGCTGGGACAGAGCCTGGGGTGATGGTGGAGTAGAAGTAGCTCTGAAAACAGCAGTGCTTGGACCCTAAAGCTTGGGACAAAGTAATCTCTACAAGCAGTCACATCCTGACAGAGCTCAAGGGTCAAGTAGTTGGCAGGGAACATGAACAGGCAGCAAAAATGAACTCAGACTCAAACTCAAACTCTAGATTGCTTTTTTGGTGACAAGATCAAATCATACAGCCAGAAGAAGTCAACAAAGTCAAAGAGCCTACATCAAAAGCCTTCAAGAAAGATATGAATTGGTATCAGGCCATGGAAGAGCTCAAAAATCATTTGGAAAAGTAAGTAAGAGAAGTAGAGGAAAAATTGGGAAGAGAAATGAGAGTGATGCAAGAAAACCATGAAAAACAAGTCAATGACTTGCTGAAGGAGACCCAAAAAATACTGAAGAAAATAACACCTTAAAGAATAGACTAACCCAAATGGCAAAAGAGCTCCAAAAAAGCCAATGAGGAGAAGAATGCCTTGAAAGGCAGAATTAGCCAAATGGAAAAGGAGGTCCAAAAGACCACTGAAGAAAATACCACCTTAAAAATTAGATTGGAGCAAGAGGAAGCTAGTGACTTTATGAGAAACCAAGATATTATCAAACAGAACCAAAGGAATGAAAAAAATGGAAGACAATGTGAAATATCTCATTGGAAAAAC
>CM053625.1:278680674-278768727 GCA_028646595.1 Phalanger gymnotis | reverse complement strand
ACTGAAGAAAATACCACCTTAAAAATTAGATTGGAGCAAGAGGAAGCTAGTGACTTTATGAGAAACCAAGATATTATCAAACAGAACCAAAGGAATGAAAAAAATGGAAGACAATGTGAAATATCTCATTGGAAAAACCATTGACCTGAAAAATAGATCCAGGAGAGATAATTTAAAAATTATTGGACTACTTGAAAGCCATGATCAAAAAAAGAGCCTAGACATCATTTTTCAAGAAATTATCAAGGAAAACTGCTGTGATATTCTAGAGCCAGAGGGTAAAATAGAAATTGAAAGAATCCACCAATCACCTCTTGAAAAAGATCCCAAAAAGAAGACTTCTAGGAATATTGTTGCCAAATTCCAGAATTTCCAGGTCAAGGAGAATATAATGCAAGCAGCCAGAAAGAAACAATCTGAGTATTGTGGAAACACAATCAGAATAACCCAGAATCTAGCAGCTTCTTCATTAAGAGATCGAAGGGCTTGGAATACGATATTCCGGAGGTCAGTGGAGCTAGGATTAAGACCAAGAATCACCTACCCAGCAAAACTGAGTATCATGCTCCAAGGCAAAATATGGATTTTCAATAAAATAGAGGACTTTCAAGCTTTCTCAGTGAAAAGACCAGAGCTGAATAGAAAATGTGACTTTCAAACACAAAAATCAACAGAAGCATGAAAAGGTAAGCGAGAAAGAAAATTCATAAAGGACTTATTAAAGTTGAACTGTTATGTTTACATTCCTACATGGAAGGATGATGTGTGTAAAACAGAAGACCTTTCTCAGTATTAGGGGAGTTGAAGGGAATATAGACAGAGGGCACAGGATGAGTTGAATATGAAGGGATGATATCTAAAAAAATGAAATAAATTTAAGGGATGAGAGAGAAATATATTGAGAAAGGGAGAGATAGAATGGGGTAAATTATCTCACATAAAAGTAGCAAGAAAAAGCAGTTCTGTTGGAAGGGAAGAGGGAGCAGGTGAGGGGGAATGAGCGAATCTTACTCTCATCAGATTCAGCTTGAGGAGGGAATAACATACACACTCAATTGGGTATCTTGCTCCACAGGAAAGTAAGGGGAAGGGGATAAAAAAGGGGGGATAATAGAAGGGATGGAAGAAAGGGAGAGGAGGTAAGCAAAAGCAAACATCTTTGAAAAGGGACAGGGTCAAGGGAGAAAATTGAATAAAGGGGGACAAGATAGGGTAGAAGGAAATATAGTTAGCCTTTCACAACATGAGCATTGTGGAAGTGTTTTGCATAGTGATACATGTGTGATCTCTGTTGAATTGCTTGCTTTCCTAGGGAGGGTGGGTGTGAAGGGAAGAGAGGAGAGAATTTGGAACTCAAAGTTCTAAAAGCAGATGCTTAAAACCATTTTAAAAAAAAGAAAGTGCTTCTACAGTATTGAGTACAATTGTTTTCATCCATGCTATTGTGAATTGTAGTGGTTCTTTTTGATAACTTGAAATCCCTTTCTCATAAGAGAAATTGGTTCATGGAGGAAAGAAAAACAAACTGCTTCAAGCATGGTGATCATTGAGCTTTGTGGAATGGTATTCCTCAAATTACACCAGAATTCCATTTGGTTTCTTTTATTCAGCTTTCCTGATGGTATGGCCATATAGGTTGCTTGAGGGCAAGAACCATATGCATATTTTTGTATTCCTTAAGGCATTTAACATAATGTGCTTAATAGATATTAAAAGGTTTATTGAATACAAAAAAAAAGAACGAGAAGAGAATAATTAAGGAGCAGTGTGCTAAAGAATAGAGTGGCACATGGGATCAAGGACATGTGTAGAGGGGTTGGCCATGGCAAGAGGGCCCACCTCTTTGTCAGAGAGTGGAGTAAAGGAGGAGAGAGTGGAGAATAATGTAAAAGAGTTTGGAGCTAAGGAGAAGGGGAGAAAGTAAGTTCACTGTAGATAGCCTCTATTTTCCCAGTAAAATATAAGGCTAGGACTTAGGAAGAAGGGAAAAGGGTGAGATGATTGAGAGAAGAAGTAAAGGTTTGGAATAGCCTCTGTGTTTAGCAGCAGAGAAAACCAATTAGGGAAGAGTATAAAGTATTGTCTTACTTTATTTAAGATCCAGTTGAGGTTAGATAGAAAATTTCATGGCTTCTATCAGCTCAGAGTTTTGACTTTCTCCTTTTCTGTTCATCAATACATAGGAGTAGAGGAAGGAGATGGTAGAAGCAGTTTAGGTTTGGGTTTTGCGAATGTTTACATAATTTAAATATTGTGTTGTTTTGGCAACTGTCTTTTAAGAGTTAATGCTTGTTTAGCTATATTCTCATTCTTTGCTGTGTCTTTATCCAAGTTATATCTGCTAGCTATGGATATCTCCCCCCCTAACACTCAGTCCTGGGCCCTCTTTTCTTCTCCCTTTATACAGTTTCACTTTGTGATCTCATCAGCTTCCATGGGTTCAATTACTATCTCTGTGCAGATGATTGAGAGATATATTTTTCCAGCCCTAATCCTCTCTCCTGACCTCCAGTCTCACATCTCCAACTGCCTTCTGGACCTATTTGAGTTAACTCCATGTCTTTTAGACATCTTAAACGCAGTATGTCCAAAATCTTTCCCCCCACCAAACCTTCTTTCTAACTTTCCTATTATCATTAAAAGCCCCACCACCCTCCCAGTCACCCACCTCTCATAGCCAATCTATTGCCAAGTCTTCTCACTTTTCCCTTTGCAACATCTCTCATAAATGCCCCCTTCTTTCTTCAACACAGTCACCATCTTGGTTCAGGCCCTCATCACCTCACACCTGGACTAGAGTCTGCTGTTTGTTCTTTCTGTCTCAGTTCTCTCTCCACTCTAGTCTATCCTCCCCTCGACTGCCAAAGTGATCTTTCCTAAACAGAGATCTGATCTCTTCACCCCACCACTCCCCTCTCAGTAAACTACAGTGGCAACCTGTTACCTCTAAGGGCAAATAAATATAAAATCCTCTATTTGGCTTTTAAAGCTTTCACAACCTGGTCCCTTCCCACCTTTCCAGTCTTCTTACACTTGACTGTACTCCCCCAACCCCTGATCCCACATTGGTTTTCAGGACACACCTCTCTCTCTCTCTCTCCTTTTTTCTCTCCCTCTCTCCTTCCCTCCCTCCCTCTCTCCCCCCACTTTTCTTTCTATCTATCAGACAACTCCTTGGCCTCCTTTGTTGGATCCTCATCCAGGTCACATCCACTAACTGTAAGTGTCCCACAAGGCTCCAACCTGGCTCCTCTCCTCTCCTCTCCTCTCCTCTCCTCTCCTCTCCTCTCCTCTCCTCTCCTCTCCTCTCCTCTCCTCTCCTCTCCTCTCCTCTCCTCTCCTCTCCTCTCCTCTCCTCTCCTCTCCTCTCCTCTCCTCTTCTCTTCTCTGTATTACTTCACTTGGAGATCTCAGCAGCTTCTATGGATTTAATTATCATCTCTATGCTGATGATTGCAAACCTACTTATCCTGCCCTAACCTCTCTGCTGACCTCCAGTCTCACATCTCCAACTGCCTTTCAGACATCTCAAACTTGATTTCCAGTAGGTATCATAAACTCGCCATGTCCAAAACTGAACTCATTATCTTTTCCCCCAAACCCTCTGCCTCCCCTACCTTCCCTATTACTACAGAGGGTTATATCATCCTCCCAGTTCCCCAGACTTGCAACCCAAATGCGATCCTCAACTCTTCCCTATCTCTCCATCTTCCATATCCACACTGTTGTCAAGTCTTGTGGATTTCACCTTTGCAAGATCTCCCCAATATGTCCCTTCCTCTCCTCTGACACTGCTACCACTCTAGTGCAGGCCCCCACCTCACACCTTGATTACTGTTACAGCCTGCTGGTGGGTCCACCTGCCTCAAGTCTCTCCCTACTCCAATCCATCCTCCGTTCAGCCGCTAAAGAGATTTCCCTAAGGCACAGGTCCAACCATGCCATCCCCTGCTCGGTAAACTCCAGTGGCTCCCTATCACCTTCAGGATGAAACACAAAATCCTCTGTTTGGCATTCAAAGCCTACCCCCCACCTACCCTTCCAATCTTCTGATACTTTCCTCCCTGCCGTACACTCTAGTACAGTGACCCTGACCTCCTTGTGTTCCATGAACAAAATACTCCGTCTCTCACTCCCAGCATTTTCTCTGGCTATTCCTCATGCCATGTCCTTCTTCTTCTCCACCTCCTGGCTTCCTTCAAGTCTCAGCCAAAATCCAGCCTTCTGCAGGAAGTCTTTCCCCGTTTGCCTTAATGCTAACGCTTCCCCTCTCTGATTACCTCCATTTTACTCTGTATATATTTTCTATGGATGCAGTTGTTTGCATATTGTCTTCCCTGTTAGAATACTAGTTCCTTGAATTTGGGAATTATTTTTGCATTTCTTTATGTGCATGTAGCACAGTGCCCTAGCACATATTAGGTGTTTAGTAAGTTCTTGTTGAGGCTGCTAGGTGGTGCAGTAGACAGAGTGCTGAACCTGGAGTCAGGAGGACCTGAGTTCAAATTTGGCTTCAGACAGTTACTATCTGTGTGACATTGAGCAAGTCACTTAACCCCAGATGCCTCAGTTTCCCCATCTGTAAAATGAGCTGGAGAAGGAAAAGGCAAACCGCTCCAATAGCTCTTCCAAGAAAACCCCAAATGGGGTCACAAAGTATCAGACATGATTGAAAAATGACTGAACAAAATGCTTGTTGCCTTGACTTGGAAAATTATCTACCTATTGGATAAATTCCTTTCTTTCTCACTAAGACTGACTAGCCATGGAATCACTCCCAATATGGTGGTATAGCATATCACAAATAACAGACAGCTCTGACCCACTTCTTTTCTGTCATTCCTACAACCACCATTTGTAAACCTGAATCCATGTTTGCCTCTTTTATGTTGTTCTGTTCTATCTCGGTATTTTTTCTTTGCCTGTATTTCTCTGATGCAGAATGTATTTTGTATTCTACCTTAGGTACAAATTGTCTTGTCCGTTGTAGTGTATACTACACCACTCCCTCTCCCTCTCACACATTGCCCAAATTTAATATGAAGCTGCGACAATAGTGGGGCAGGAGGAAGGGAGTGTTGTAGTGTACATTAAGATTTAAGTCCTAATAATAAAATCAAATTTATTATGTAAGGTGGGTCAATAGAATTAGCCTTCTGTTCCCACAGTGTTCAACTCTAGCCAATTAAAATCATCTGGTTTAATACAGTTGTAATTAATAAAAAATTTTCTAAAATAAATGAGATGGAAAGGAATATACAAAGTGACTACTTGTTGATGATTTTTCTCTTAAAATCTGATTTCTATGAGTTAGCGATGTGCTGCTTGGTAGAAATATGTGGGAATGCCAGCAGTTTTCTTTTCCTCTTTATTTTGTATAATAGATACAATGTGGCATAGTAAATAGAACGCTTAGAGGCAGAAAATCTGGGTTCATGGCCAGCCTCTGATACTAACTGTGACCACAGGCAGATCACAACTGCAGTCAATTCCCCAAGATTTATCTACTAAGTATGTGTGTATGCATGGCTGAGATCTGTACCTTACCTCCATTCCCAAGCCTTACCAACACAAGCCAGACTACCTTCTTAACATTCCCACTATACACATTAGGGCTTTGGTCATGCTCTTCCCTCCACCAAGAAAATGTCTTTCTCTGTTCCACCTGGTCAATTCTTGTCTGTCATTCGGGCGCCAACTCATGTTCTTCCTTTGCCATGGAACCCTATCCCAACTAATCCAAGCTACATTGATCCTCCCGTCTTGAACTCCTATATCACAGACCTAGGTTGCTTTAGGAACTTAATTATGTATCATATCATAGTTTTCTCTGATTGTTTCGAATCAAGGTCTGACCTTTCCAACAAGATTATAAGTCCTTTGAAGGTGACAGAAAATCTTCTGCTTCTCTTTTAAAAACTTAGCATGTTATTTAGCATATGATAGGCATATTAAATGCTTGGCTGGCTAACATATACATTTAAGTTACAGTTATGCAAGCCAAGGAGCCAATAAACAATAGGCAAAGGACCCTTCAATAACCAAGCAACTATTTAGTCAATGAATTTGGCCGTAAATTTAAATTATGGCAATTCTCTGAAGAGTCCAAGACACAATATAGTGACAGCACTTTTCAAAGCCCACAAAGGATTGGAAGAGATTGGGGAATGAAGCAATACAATAGCGAAGGGTATGGAAGGAGGGAGAGAAGTAGTTCCAAAATCTGGTTAATGCAATAAATGACCTGAATGTGTACTGCGAAATTGTTTTGAATGAAGACTTGGACACTGAGGCATAAAATGAAAGGAACTGGTATAGACATGGCTGGATTTCTCTGCAAAAAGAAGTGCTTTTGACAAATATGAAAGAAAAGCAACTGTCTCCTTTATACCACTCACAGAATTACTTGTCTTTTGATAGTTCCAAGTTTGTTTTTTTGCATTTGGCAAATATGATCAAGAATTATGTCAACATATTTATTTCACCACTAGAAAAGCAACGCCTTTTAGATAGTAGAGTTAACCAAATAGATTCATCTTCCTTACAACTAGGAGCCCACAATTATTACAGTAAACTATATGGAGATAGATTTTAACATTGAGATTATCAGAAAAGACATCCTTCAAAACTCTCCTTAAAATGAGTTGTCTGTAATCTCTACAATTAAGATCCAAACCAGGTTGAACCCATCTGGTTTCAGGTTTTACTATAACCTGGAAAGCCTGGTCTTACATTTGGGCACATTTTAATACATCTGGCTTGGGGGGTGAGGGGGGGTTTGTTTGTCGATGTTGTTTTTGTTGTTGCTTTGAGATGATGGGTACAAAAGAGCTTAGAGATGAACTTGACCTTTCAACTTCAGATTGAAGCCCATACTCAAATGCAGTATGAAAAGTCTTGAGTTAGGATAATATAATTACTTTCCTGTTCCCACAACATTGAATTCTAGCCCACTAAAGCTACCAAGTTTGATACAACTCTGATTTCCTTAAAATTTCTTTAAAGTATGATATGGGCCAGGAATGGTGGTATATGCCTTATATTACCTGCTAGTGGGAGTCTGAGGCTGGTGGATCACTTGAGTTTGGGAGTTTTAAGATATAATAGGGCTATAAAGCCAATTGGGCATCTGCACTAAGTCTAGCATCAGTAGGATTTGCTGCCAGGAGTAGGCAGGGCCACCAGAACACCAACCCTCTCTAAGGAAGGTTGAACCAGTCAAGACAGGAAGCAAGGAAAGTCAAAACTTCCATGCCAACCAATAGGTTGGGTCTGTGAGTGGCATTTCCAGCCTAGGGATGATAGGGAGACCCAGCCTCAAAATAAAAAAGGCATGGAAGAGAACATAAAATGGCTATTTGTTGATAATGATCTTTCTCAGTATCTGATTTCTATAGGTTAGCAGGGTACCCTTTGGAGGGAATATATAGAGACATCAGTATTTTTTTACATTAGTTTTAATACACATAATTTGTATCCACATTAGTGTTAACATGTATAAGCAGATAGAGTCAGTGGTAAGGTATTGGACAGAGTGCTGGGCTTAGAGTCTGGAAAACCTTAATTGGAATTCTGCTTCTGACACTTAAAAACCATGTGACCCCAGGCAATTCACCTAATCTTTAATTGCCTCAGGTACTTGTTAGTTATAGGTGGTTTTCCCTGCAATCTCATAATTCTAGTGCCTTCTCTCTCTCTCTTTTAAGTATTTGCATTTCCTTTTTATCCTGTATGTAGCTTGTTTGCACATATTTGTTTGCTCATTATCCCTTCCATTATATTGTGAGCTCCTTGAGGACAGGAAGCCTGTTTTTGTATCCCTAGCATGCCTGGCTCATAGTGGGTGCTTAATAAATGTTTATTGACTGACTGATGCTTGCAATCTATATGATGGTTTGTTAGAGAGTTCCTTCCCTGGGACCTCCTTAAATTGACCATATCACAGTTTACCTTTATTAACATGTATAACAAGTCAGGTTATAACTTGTCTTTTGCAAAATTTAGTTGTGTATATTTCTAATCGTCTGTAGGTCTTCGATACATATAGATACTTCAGCATCACCTCCTTTAGATTGCAATATTGGTATAGGTTAGGGATCACTTTGGGTTAATTTGTACAATGTCACTTACAGATGTTAACAATGACTAACTGTGACTAAGGCATTATGAGTCTAATAACCCAACTCAGCGTTTGAATTTCAAGTTTGGAATAGTAGTAAGCCTATGCACTAATAAACCAAGCTACCAACATTAGATAGGGCGAGCTGATACTTATACACAGGGCCCTTGGGGTTGTTTGGGAGCCAGGAGACCAAATCCCTTCAGATATTCAAATACTCAATACAACCACATTCTTTGCAGCACTTAAAAAAATTTTAAAAAAAAAGGAAAAGAATTTTGCTTTAAAAAAAAAAAGACATTCTCATCTGGTTCAAAGTTTGTTTATGCAAGTAAAAACTATTGTGGAGCTAAAGCAAGTTACACTAAATGGAATTGCTTAAGGCTCAGCCGGTACCCATTCACTGAATGTGACCAGAGTTTGTTCTCCCTTTGTGGCACTGCTGGTGCTCAGATCAGTGAGTTGGTAGACATGCATTTCCAAAAAAAAATCGCCATCTTTAAAGGCTAATATGATTCTCTCCTATTGGATTATAGAATCTGGGGAATTAGCAGCTGAGATCCAGAGTTCTAGTTTTCTCTGCTTCCTGGATATATGTAACTTTCATTAGCTCCAGAGGACTTTAGGGAAGTATAAGGATTTTAAATTTTATCTACAAAGCTTGTTTATGTGGCTTCTAGGCAGGAGGGCTAAATATCTCTCACAGGCACTTTCAAGATTGCATTTTTATCTGCTATACCTTAGGAAATTTGCATGTCTCTCGTGTTTCTGAGTGTACTTTGAAGGAATTTTGGGGTTTATTAGAAAATGACTGATGCTCTATTTAAGCTTTTGGAGGTAAAGGTCTCTTTTCTTCCAAAGTAGATTAGAAAACTAGAAACCTCACACAAAGAAAGATAAGGAAGCATAGCTGTACAAGATCAAAGAAAAGCTGTCAGTTTGTTTCAAGTTACCTTCAAACTGAAACACGGAACAGGATGTTTCTCTGCAAATCAGTCTTTGCTTGTAGGTAGGCAGGGTTCGGGGGTGGAGTATCTTTGCAATATTTTAATAAATTGCAATGATGATCATAGTTACTAAGAGTATCTTCACAACCATCTAGTTGACTTCATGAATACTGAAGTTTTCAAATTCACAGTATTCATTATTGCAATTAGTTTAAAATTTAAAACCACATCCTTCATTTCAGATTTGGTGTGAGAACTAGTGATTTTTGAAAATTTTCTAAAACCACACACACACTGCCAAACAAAAGTTGAATATTCTTTTATCTTTTCTTCTTAGACCTTGAAAAATGGGATATTTCAGCAATAAAAAAATGCAATCGATATGCTACAATCACACATCATTTTATTTTTGTAAATTTGTATTCTGATCAGATTGGCAATACTACAATTCCAAAACCCAGGTATAGAGGTCCAGAACATCCAGAGAGATTCCAGTGACCGTGGTAACAAATACTCTCTTTCTCCCTGATTCACCTACAGAAGCCTGACAGCAGCTTAACTGTTATGTCTAAATAAAGCTGAAACTCTTCCTCGTCAAGGGTTCAGCCTGAACAAAATACAGAATGCACAGTTATGTTCCGAGATTTTTGTCATATACCCCTTGAAGCAATATGTATATACCTTTTAAATAATTTCGGTGCCATGAAAAAATAATGTTAATAGCTTAGAATCAAAAAGATGAAAAAATCTAAGTCTAATTTTTTTTAATCTTTTTTTTTCCTCTAGCGTTTTACGATGGGATAATGAGACAGATGTCTCTCAACTGGAAGGACATTTTGACATTGTTATGTGTGCTGACTGGTGAGTACATAAAAATCATAAAACTCATGTTAGGGGGAAAAAAGAAGCTTTGCTGGAGTAATTGTGCTCTGCCGATTTGCTGATGGCTAAGCAAAGTCAACAAATGAAGCACAAAGCCACCTTCACCTCGACAAATTAATATTCATCTCCATGTGACAGTCCTAAGGTAGTCTTCTATCACACAGTAACTTCTACCGCATTATTTCCCAAAGATTGATTTTGAGAAGCATTTCCATTTTCTGGAATTGCCTCTGTTTCATGCTTGACGTATCCGTAAATGGACGACTTAGGCAAATTGCAAATAATTATGGCTCAGTGAGGAATAGTCTGGAGAAAAGGGAGTTTATCAACACAAACAGCTCAATTAGCTTACTTCTTAGGAGAGATCTGACTATTGATTTAAGAGGATATATGCATACATAACATACATATGTATTGTATCTATATATGTATAGATGTGAGAATATATCATCTTGATATATTCACCACCATATCCTGAATATATTTTATATATGTATTTGTGAATATATACATATGTATTCAAAACAACTCTAGAGAAAATATTTCTACAGCATCTGTGTTTGATATACAGTCATTTCAGTTTTTAGCCGGTGGCCGTTGTTTTTAATATGTGCTAAAAACAAAAACTAATTATAAAATTAAATTATATTAATAAATGGAAAATTAATACTTAAAATGTGGGAAATTTTGAAAGGCAGGCTTTTTTTTTTGAAAATAGACATTGGGTATTTTGCTTATTGTTTTTATTTAGCCAGACTTGTTTGTTCTTGAAAGTCTGCTTCTTTCTGAGTTACAGGGTAAACAAGCCTTAGCCCTTTAATAATTGCTGCAACTAATCTCGCATAATTTCTTTAGATAAGTTGAATAAAATTTTAATTTATGGAAAACTTTGGCAATTATTGCATATTTTCCATTAAATTTCAGTCTCTTCGACTTTGTGGTGGCATTTCAGATTTCTAAAACACAAGTTCAGAGGTAATGAACAAGCTCTTATTTTGATGAGCACAATCTGGAGGTCTAGAACACTAGAACAGACAGGGCATTAGTTGAATGATGTATTTCTGGCTCTCACTAAGAAATATGGCATTTTTAAAATGAAAGGAAATATATTTCTTTTTAACTCAAAAACTCTTTTTAGTTTCACAACATTTTCAGCCAGTCATTTTCCTATTTAAATCAACTGAATTATCTTTTCAGGAGAACCTGCCTCAACGAAAAACATTTTTCAAGCTTGTGACTTTTACTTCTTCTTCCTCCTTTACTTACACCGAATAGCAACAGCACTTCATTCTCTTATCATTTCATTTCAGAAAATGTCTTTGTTCCCAAAAAGGACAGACCCAGGTTTCTGACTAATCACTGATAATGTCTTAGAGATGCATCATATGATTAAAATAAGAAGCTAAACATGGCCATATGATTTCAGCAAGTAATTTTGTAAATGCCTTCCTCACCAAATAGGAGAATGGATTCTCCAGGTTTCATTGCACAGATGAAGTTAATGCCGGCAGGATTAGATCAGATTAAGTATGAAAGTCAGATCAGAGCACTAGTGGACAAGAGCAGGAGGGCAGCAGTCTTCTCGGGGGCTTAGACAAGGGTCGCATGTGGATGTTCTCCAGATTATGTGGGTGAGGCAAGGTCTGGCCAAGAGATTTAGAGTTAAATTTGTTCTTCACACAAATATCAAAACAACCTGGCTTTGTCATATCTTGTTCTATGGACACTCACACCATGTCATCCTATTTGTATTGGAGAGACTGGCAGAGAGAATAAGACTTAAGCTGTTTTCCGATTAATGTCCTCAGGTTAAAAATAGTCACTCTAACATTTTTGAAAATTGTATTTTCACTAGAAAACAACATGGATGTGCATACCCAATAAATACATAATGCATATTCAGTTTAAACTCCTTAATACAATCATACATATTTAGATAATGAGCAAGGCATTTGTAGATTTAAGTGATAATAAACCAAGTTTAGTTTTTAAAATTTCTTTTTAGGTGACAGATTGGTTATCCTCCTTCCTGCCTCCCACCCCCCCACTTCTAAGTGCCAGAATACTCATCATTTCCTTTAGTAAACATGGAAATCTAGATTGCTCTCACAGTATTCCTGATTGTTCTATTCCAAAGATAAACATTTTAGTATCTAGTCTATCATTGACTGAAAGTGGTTAAGCTGCTTAAAAACTTAATTTAAACAGCCAATGTTAATGACTTATACCTTACACATAGAGAGAGCCAGGATGGGCACTGTATTCTCTGGCCTTTTCCCCTCTTGGTATTGCTTAATGTCAAAGTCACTGTATGGATGTTGATTGTAGGAGCAGGCGAGCCATATTGCATGTTTAGAATGTGACACAGGAAGGGAAAAGGAAAGCTTTCTTCAGATACGGCCTCAGATGAGCATGAAGCCTAAAGTGCCCAGTGTCAAAAACAGGTGCTGCACACAAAAAGATCACGTTTAGTCTCACACTGTCCTCTTGCTATTGTCAGTCTATCAGATCTGGGATTAGAGGCCCAGAATATGAAGCAAGAATCTGAGTTCAAATATTAGGTCCATGGATTAAATTCTTGTTGAAGCCTTTCCAGCAAGGGTGGTATTGTCTGATTTCTTGAATAGCTAACCAGTGGTACTGCTTGATCCCATTTACATGAAAACAAGCTCTATTCACAAACCTATTCTAAACCCACATTGAGGTTCAAGTAAAAATGCACATGATTACAACAAGCGGTGATATGTTTATGTTCCCAAATCATTCATATATTCATATATTTACATTCAAACATTCACAAACCTCGTGTGCAGTGGTGGGAATAACTTATTTCCCAGAACAGACAGTCTGTTAGTTCACAACTAAATTTAGTAGCTCCACTAGATTTTAAAATAAAGAGGCAAACTGTGAAAGCTCGTCATTATTTCACCATTCAGCATTTTTGACAATAAAAAATAGTTTCATGGTTCAACAGCTCCTAAATAACTTGGAAAGTGTCAACTTTGAGATAAATAGAAGGAAAAAAAATCTAGGTGAGGCCACACCTGCAAAAAAAGATGTTGACAAACATCAAAATACTGGAATGTTTAACCACAGGGACAGAAAAACTGCTTATTATGGCTCCTCAGATGACTTGTTTCGGGTTGAATATAATGTAAGGATTCTTTTCTGCTGGAATGCAGGGCAGCCCCGTCCTTGCTGAGTTTAGAATAGCCAGTGATTGTTAATTTTAAGCCTGCCTTTCCAGACTCCTGTTCAATCACAATGAAATCTAAGGGTCTGGAAGTAAGATGTTTTTTACCCAATGAACGCTTTCATTCAGTGGTTGACGGCTCTCTGGTTTATTGGAACGCTGCAAAAAGAGAAGTGACTGTGTACATTTGGATTCTCTAAAGGCTTGGAAAGCATGTCTGAAATGCCACCCATAACCTGGCCTATTGTACCCAGGTATGCCAGGACAATTGTGGTATAAACTCACCCGCAGTCAGAGACTTTTAAAGACAAAATTGGGAGTGTGGAGGAAGAACAGTGGCTGTTAACTCCAACTTTCTTTTTTTTCTTCTTCTTTTTTGCTTCTAACCTTCTTAACACTGATAGCACTTCATTTTTCCTCTAGTTTTCCCCTTTGATACTGAAGAAATAGTTAATTTTAAGCTGGTTTTTTTTTGAGGAATGATATTTTCCCCTAAAGTAGACACAACACAAATTCTAGAATCCCTCCTCACTCAGCTGTGAGTTGAGATATTACAAGTATCAATTTAGGTCATAATGTCATAGGATTTAGAGTTAGAAAGGACCTTATAGATGGATAACCTAATTCTGCCCCCTTATTTGACAGATAAAGAGAAATAAATGGTATAAGCAGTATTCAAACTCAGAACTTACTCAAAACATTGTTCTTTTTACTGTACCATGAAGTTAGTAATTAAAATAACTCTTCACTCTTAGGTGAATGTCGAATCTAAAGAAAGTTAATTAAATGTGATAATGTCTTACCTTTAAAGTCCAATGAGAGTATTAATTTCTGCCAGATTACCCAAAAGATATTTTCCAGTCTGAGAGCCCACTCATTTCTCTTTTAGCCAATATTGCATCGGATGCCCTCATTTTCTATATAGAATTATATTCTATATAGACTGTAGACTCTTACTGCTAATGAGTAGAATGAACACAGAATAAACACAGCATCTTTCCCTTTAATTAGATCCAGAATGTAAAAATAAGAGTAATAGCAATATTAATAATATTATTACATTAGCAATATGCCTTGGTTACAAAATATTTTACATTTGCTGCTTACAACACAGAGCAAGTGTTGATATCTCCCCCTATTACAGATGGGAAAAGTGAGACCCAAGGAAAGGAGTCTACTTAGAAACAGGGATGAAAAAAATCAAAAGCCAGCTCTTCTGACTCCTAGGTGAAGGCATTTTTTTCCTCTTTGACTCAAGGATCAATAGCAGAGCTAGCCCCATAGACAAATTGCCCAGAAGTTTTGGTTTGGAGGTCAAACTAGATTAACCATCAATCTATCTTGCTTAGTAACTGAAGACAAATTTGAAACGATATCTCCCTCTCAACAGAGTGACTCACTGAGCTATGGATCCACTTAAGTTAACAGCTATTCTTCTAGCCCATTAGGATTTATTTAAAGGGAAGATTTTTTCCCCCCAGGGGTTTGTGCGGGCATATACCTTCCATTAAAGGACATTAGAATTGCTCATCTGACATTTTCCACAAAGTCTTGACAAACTTGTGCTGAGGTTGAGGCTTGGTTAAAGAACAGAACTATTAGAAGCCAGAAAAGTTTCCTTGGGTATTTTGGCCACCTGACTGGTGAGGGATAGATATGGTAGACAAGTGGTCAAAAGTTGAAAAAAATTGGCCTCCTATATATATAGATACATGCCAACTCTCCTTTGTATCTGATACATTGTGATTATATGCACCAGTATGGCAATCAATATCTCAAATATTCACTGCCTACTGTCTTCTGGATATTTAATAGGGTACAGTTTGCAAGAGTCAGTTTATTTTCTCTTTGATGCTTTACCTGTCCTGTGTTTAAATCCTACTTCTGACATGTACTAGCTGTGTATCCATGGGTAAGTTACTTAACTTCTCAGTGCCCTAAGACTTTAAGCTACAGAATAGTTGCTGATCAGTGGTGAACATTCCTCCAAAGTAATGCAATCATAGTTCCTCAACAAAAGAAAAAAATTACTTGATATTAAAATACACTTAGCCATAAGAGACAGATTGTCACTTGGTAATTACATCATAATCTGGCCAACCAAGCCTCCTATAAGTATAATTAACTGACCAGAAAATTATCTCATTTTCTCCATATTTTTTCTGTGTAAGTTAAACTTTTTTAAAAAAATAAAATAACCAAAAAAAATTAAAGAGTGAAGTAGATCAAATTTTTGAAGAAGTAAATGTTGAGGTACAATTTCTTACCCTTTCCATTAACCCTCACCTGTTATTAATCACTATTCAATATAAAATTATTTTTTATTCACTTCTGTTTTTACATTGCCAAACACATAAAGAAAAAGAGAAACCCTAAAGCCCATTAATCCAAAAACCACAAAAGAGTGTTTATATATGAGCAAAAGTACATCATTGTACATTTTATAATTTGCCATTTAAAAAAAATACGTTGTATGCCTTAACGATGTAGTACCAATAGCTTCCATTCTATTTAATCTGATCCTGCACTTTCCCCTTAATTCTCCTCCACATTTGCAAAGTATCTTAATATTTCTCTTCAAACATTGAATCCACTCATTAGATAAATTCATTGATTTTGTGTTAGACTTGTTTCCACCCATAAGAATGAATAGACAGCCTCAGCAGAGATTAAAATTTTCCCATGAAGTAACTATCAACCTATCCTGATTAATAATTCTCTTGTCTTAGGACTTTTCATCTTGATTTCTTGTTCCCCTAACATTCTACTGCATAGAAGCCTTCTTCTAGCAAAGGAGACATAGCTACTTTTCTCCACATCAGCCATGTAAATCAGGCACTCATGTTAGCATAAGTCTGCTTCCCTGACCCTGCCACATACTCCCCAAACATCTTCCTCAAACCATAGATTCATAGAGGTAAAAGGGAACCCAGAAAATCACTTTCTCCACTCTTTTCTCTTTATACTATGGAATAATCCCAACCAAACAGTGGGTTGTTGTAGGGAGGGAGGCTCCACAGCTTCCTTTGGTAGTTTAAACCCTGGCAGATCAACTTCCTTCCAAAGCCTACCATGGTGTCTTTCATGTAGTAAGTGTTTCATCATTGTTTGTGAATTGAATTATTGAGTTATATCCAAATGAACATTTCCATAATTTCCCTATTTTGGGACATCCTTTTCATGTTTTTAAAGTCCTATGTTGGTCTCCCTAGCCTTCTTTTCTTTATTGTCACCATAGGATCTATTTTCTCTTCTCTTTTTCATTTGTGTTGTTCTCTGACGCCACCTTCAATTTCTCCACATTCTTTTCACTTTGGAGAAACCCAGTGAGGTGCAATCCCTTAACAAAGGTCTGAATATAGGGCCAAGGTTATTTCTCAGCCCTTTCCTATCATCTGTTTGTTCATCCATGCCATTATCTTCTTGGCTTTGTAAAGAAAACCACTACAGTACTATCCTTTCCCTTCCCATTGTGGTTAGTACTTGCTTCCCTCAAGAATCAACCAATCTGTTGATCAACAAATCCTTATTGAACACTTTATCCAATTAAATTCAACAAGCATTTATTAAGGGCCTTCTCCTTGCAGGACATTGTGTGGGGCTACAGAGGTAGATTCAATTCAGATGCATTTCTCAGGGACCATTAAATATAATAGGAAGAATTGAGCATCCAATAGCCTTCTGCTTGATCACTGTTGCAGAGATACAAAAAAGTAGTCCTTGTCCTTATGGAGCTTAAAACTAATGCACACAAAAGCCTAGAGACAATTAAGTGGGGAGGAGTTCAGAGAAGGAGGAAAAATTTCAGAATAGTTTGGGCACTAGATTTGGCATCGGAGAACCAGGTCTCAACTCTCACTTCTGTCACTTACTACTCGTATGGTCTGAAGCGAGTCCCATTGCCTCTCTGGTCCTCAGTGTCCTCATCTGTAAAATTGAAGAGTTGAACTTGATGACCTCTGTGGTCCTTTCCAGCTATGTCTAAAATCAGGATGTGCTAGAATAATCAACCGAGCGTAAATCAACCAACATTTCTTAAATATCTACTCTTTGTGAGGCACCACGTCAGGCACTAGAGATACAAAGAAAAGGAACGAAACAATCCCTACTTGAAAGGCGTTTATATTCTAATGAGGGAGAGAACAAGTATATGTACATATGTATGTGTATATGTATGTATGCATGTATAGTGCGTGTATGTGCATATAAAATAAATAAGAGAATAGAAATAAGCTATTGACAAGGCAGTTTGAGAGGGAAGCCACTAGGAGTTGAAAGAGTTGGGAAAGATGATTCATGTAGAATTTGGTACTTAAGTTGCAGCTTAAAGAAAGTGTTGTATGCTCTGAAGCAGAGCTGAGCAGAGAGGACTCCTAGGCATAGAGAGAGCATGGCCAATACAAAGTCACAGAGGCAGGAGATTGAGCACCATGTGCTGAGCCACTGCCTAGCTCTAGTCACTCCAGTCATTCAGTCAGACTCATTTTCTTCCCGTCTCAATCTCTTAGTCTTCCCTCTTCTCTGGTTCTTTGTTTATAAATTGTTTAACTGCGATAGTTCATATATATGTATATATACATATATGTATACATATATATGTATATTTTTTTTCTTATTGATATTTATGTATATAGTAGTCCCTCTGAAAGTTACCTCCCCAACTTCTTCACATTTGAAGGCTGAGCCTCCCTGCCCCCCTCCCCCAAGGCAGTTACTATGTCCAGGTTCAAAGGTACTCAGTGGGTCCATATTCCTAAAAGTACAGCTTATGAGCCCCCACCACTCAGTACCTTTTAATAGTCAGCTATTATACAAAATTATCTCAAAGGTATTTGTAATGTGTATATATGTGTATATTTGTATATGTATATGTGTATGTATATATATGTGTGTATATTATTGATAGATACATAGATATAAATATAGATATATCTGTTCTTGATGTAGCCTCCTTGGAGGAGGGGGAGGAAGGAAGGGGGAAAAACAAAGTAAATAGTATATAGAAGAGAACAAAAGAAAATTTACAAGGAAGCAAAAAAAAAATGGACAGCTCAGAACACAATGCATAGTATTTATTATATAGGCTTTCTTGAAGTGGAAATTTGTTGTTGTATATTTTGAATCCTCTTACATTCTGCTGTGCATAGGGCAATGCTTTTTTTTCTTTTCTTATTGTGTATTTAAGTTTAAAATAAATTAATAAAAAAGTGTTTAAAAAGATAATATAATTAATAACTAGAGTCACAAAATAATCTTCCCCCCAAATAAACCTAGAGCATACTCTCCCACAAATACACATAGCATCAGTGGGAAAGGGTGGGCACATACTTGGAGTACAGTAGTAGTGAGTCACAGATGAAAGGAATACACAAGTCCAAGGATTCTCATGCCTCCAGTACTTCGGGGCTCTGATGTCCTTCTTCTTCTTGTGTTGTCCTCCCACTGTTTCCTGCTGTGGTCATTCCCTCTGCTGGGTGGATCACTCCTCTGGGCTCCCTGGTTCTTCCCTCCATGACTCAGTCCATGGTGGGTTCACTTCTATGTGCACAAAGGTTACACTCCTTAGAGCTGCTTCCTGCCCCCATCTCTAGTGTCTGTTTCTGTCTGTCTCCTACTGGGCAGATGGCTCTGTTACAAAATTCTGTAGTTGATATGAGGGTTAAGGAGGGGAACGTCCCCTCCTCCCTCATGCCGTTTGGTAGAGGTGCAGAGGTGATGCTCCATAAAGCTTCTCCCTTCCTCTAAAGCACTTCATTTCTCACACATTTAATGGCCAGGTTCCCTTTCCAATTCCATTAGAGAATTTTCTCAGATTTTGTAAAGACATGACAGATCTTAGAGTTTTGCTATTGTTATTGTTTTTTAGCCTTGTTAGCATGTTAATACCTCTGTTTTCTGCCCCTTCATTTCTGTGATTACATCAAACGGCTGGGAAGAGAAGAGCCAAATCCCAGCCCACTCATACACCCTCAAATCTCCTCCCCAGTTAAACATTTGTTTTCCCTAGCAAATCAACCAAAGTGCTTTTCAGTTTTGAATAGTTCTCTGGTGACTTGAGGAGGCTCAAGCATTATTCTTTGGAGAGCCTTCCTCAGTGCCATGTGCTAAAGAGACTCAATGCAGCACAGTTCTTTAATAGACTAGGAATTAACATTCTTCCATGAGGATTCAGGCCCACCATAGTTGGTGGGCCTGGAGATTACACTCACTCCAACAAATATATGTTGATACAATTCTACACGTAAAGATCATTTTACAAAATCCTAATAGGTTACCGCTTGCTTGTTTTATGTTTACTCTAACACAAAGACTTTTTAAACAAAAAGAAAAGAAAAACAAAGATAATCAAAACTTCCCAATTCAGAGGGAAAGCCTTGTCAAAATAGGACTCCTAACAGGGATAGAGAACCTGGGGTTGAGTGGAAGTTACCTCCTCTCATTACCTTTTAGGTAAGAAACCAAATTGTCATGGGTGAAAATTCCTCTACATCCCTGCAACACAGAGGACACCCAGAATTTCTCCAGGGATCTCTGCGGAACATAGTGCATTCCAACTAGAGGTCTAGACAAACATTTTGAATGGGTCCCTGCAACATAGGGGTACTAGAAATTTACACAGTGAACCCCTATAACATCTACAGCAGTCTGAACAGAGGTCCAGACTCACCCCTCACCAGAAAAATAAGCTAGCTTAAAAAAAGAAATCAAAATCAGATAAATCTCCAAGAGCTGTGGGGCTCCCAAAAAGGGATTAAGGCCTTTGAGGTGATTACCCAGGGCTTCTAGGCCATCAGACAAACCTTATCCTATGGACCCACAGTCCATAAGGATCTTCGATTAGCTGTCTACCCTCATACCCCAATGATGCACGAAGTATTGATCTGATCAAAAGTAAATTTTTAAAAATCACTTGAATGAGCTCTTATACCGTGCTCTAGATGAATTATGAGGCACCAGTATTCTAAGAATGTAACATCTAAAATACTCACGTCAGCTTCTGTACGTGTAATGGACACACAAATACAATGAACATCGTATGTCTGCATTCAACAATGCAAAAGTTTTCTCAGAAAAAAAAAGTTTTCTCAGAAGGTAAAGGACTCAAATCTTTGTGGAGAGGGGTTCCAACTTCATCACTGCCACCACCATCTACTGACCAATTTCAACCTACCAGCACATTGGTACTGGACTCTGGGAGTAGTAGCAACCCCCCTCCTTCATTCCTGCTTCTAGCCTAGCCCAGCTTCGCCTGAGGAAACATCTCACGGGAAGAAAGTTTTAGCCATCCTCTCCAATGTCGACCACTTGTCACACGTGGAGCAATCAAATCAGGCTAGCAGAAGCAACAAGGCATGCTGAGGGAGAAACAGGAGGTAGAATGTTCCAGGCCAGTCAAATCCCTATCACCACTTGACCACCATCTCCCCTCGAACCCTGATGGAGCCAGCTCAGGACCCTGAACTTGAGAGCCTTGGGAATCAAAATGCTTCCAGCCCAGTGCCTCCACTGTGGTCCAGGGAAGCAAGTCCTATATTTTGTTGGGTAGCCTGGCAACTGCTCACAGCAAATTGAGACTTCTTGCCACCAAAGTCCTAGGCAATGTCAACATCAGAATGCCCAACATCAGAAACTGATAGGATGTTATCAGTGGAAATAACATTAAAAAAGAAAGCATCAATATCTGCTTTGTCCCTGTATGCCGAGGACCATGGGACTTGTCCATCTGACTTACTGATGAAACCTTCCATATGTATTGTCTCCTCCCTTCAAATGATCTCCTTGAGAGCAGGGACTATCTTACTCTTCTCCTTTTACCCGCAATACTTAGAACAGCGCTTTGCACATAGTAAGCGGTTAATATATGTTTCACTCTTTCATTCATATTCTATTTAACTCCTCATGACACCTTTTACTATAAAAGTAAGGGTAGAGGCAGAAGGTGTCCTATGAGTGTGGTATTATAACAGTTTTGTTTTACTGAGACACACTCTTAAAGAAGAGACTGTGGAGAATCATTCTTTGGGATGCTACACAGACATTGTTCTTGGCATACAACAGCATAGTTTCAGCATGGGAAGCCTTCACCTGGAAACTCTTCCCCCGCTACAATAAAAACTCCAGTCTCAGCCTAAGCTTATGAATATCCCATCTGGTTACAATTGGCCCAAGTCTGGGGATCCATGAGGAGTTTTCTAATTCCAGAGAAAGATGTTATACTCCAGGTCTCCAAGGCAAATCCTAATGAAGACAAGGCCAGACAAGAGCAATTTGGAGAGTGACAGACCAACAACAGATGCTATTAAGAGGTCAAAAGAGAAAAATGAAAGATCCTGTTGAACTAGATATCAACATGGAGGTCAAGGCAAAAAATCAAGCATTTCTATGACCTCTGTCACAGCCTGACTAGACTGGATCCTTTGTTACAGAACCTTTTACTTCTAGGTCACTGGTTTGAGTCCAACCTCAATGGCATTTATAGTCATTGAAATTCATTACCATTTCAGTGCTATTCATTGATTTGTGTAAGATAGGTTGCTGGAGGATCCCATTGTGATGGTGGGCAGCCTCAGAAATCTCCTGAGACATGAGAGCTTGAGAAAGAGTAGGCCTGAAAAGGGAAGATTTTTTTCCCCCTGCCTTTCTAAGGGAAGCAAAGTATCTGTCATTCTGAAAATATTTAGTACTAGGAAGTAGCCTCCAAGTTGTGTGTTGACTGGCCATTTAGGAGATTGGGCTGAGAGCTACACAACACGGTGGGGAGATAGTATTATGGAAGGGGAATTAGAAACTGAGATGTGGAAAAGGATCATATACACTTAAGTGAGCTGGAGGGGTTGAGTAGAGGTGTTAGAAGAGAGAGTGGTTGCAGCGGTTGGACATTTGGGATTGGAAAGAGGGTGTGCGAGTGTGTTCAGAGGTCAGGAGCACTGTGTTTAGAACGTGGCATGAGAGCAAAGGGACTTAAGAAAGTGTGGCAATAAAAATAACCATAGTCCGTTGTGTACATGGTCTGAAAGCAGATTGGTTGAGGCTACATACAGGTATAGGGATGACACCTAGTTGCTGGTATACACTCACACACAGGAGTACACACACACATGCACGCACGCACACATTGTACCAGTCTGGAGTGGACTATGATGAAAGTTTATAACAGCAGATTCTATTCAGTCCATTATATCTTGGACTTTTTAGCTGTACCTGATTTTGGTTTCAGAAAATGAGCGCCCAAGGAGAGAGTGGGTAGGATAAGATGACCTAGGGCGTTGAGTGATGTGGTATCACCCAATGGGTGGATAGAAGAGCTGAGTCTGCTAGAATTTAAACTGTGATGAACTTGAACCCTGAGTGACATGAATAGTGTACTCAGAACCCCACCAGTCCACTTTCTCCCTTTCACATCAAAGCCCAGCCCAGCCAGGTATGGATCCAGCCCCATTGCCTACTGATGTTTTGACTTGATTTGGTTAACATTGGTTACAATATCCTTCCCCTCCCACTTTTCTATAAAGACATATGAATAGAAGGAAATTCAGACCTCAATTTCTCCTTTTTAGCGTTGTGTCAACATGGGTAATTAGCCTTGTACTTATCTGCATTAGTATCATTAGAATTGAAAACCCATTTTAATCTGGATTCTGTTCTCTTCTCAATGTCAGCCTGTTTCTGGACCAGTACAGACCTAGCCTTGTTGATGCAATAAAGAGATTACTCCAGCCCAGTGTAAGTATGTTTCTATTTTCTCCTGAACACTGGCTTCAGAATAATTAGTCTGTGCACAATGATTGAGAGAGAGAGAGTAATGGAATGGCAGGATTAATGTCATGTAATACTTTAATACTTATTATGTCCAACTTCAATTGAGTCTTCTAATCTATCAGATTCTTTCCTAATCATAAACCAGGAAACTTCTTACACTTGGCCTTCTGATAAGGAACACAGTGGGTAGCAAAAGAAATGAAAGCGCTTCAAAGATAGGGTGAAATCATTTGTTATCAAAGCATTTGTGGAGTATGTGCTTTTGATAACAATGTCTTCATATTAAAGTAAAAGTACAAGAGAGAAAGTTTTTACTTTGGTTCCTATCATGCATAATCCTTTCAATGGTAACCTTTGCCATTGTGTACTTATTTATTGTGAAAGAACATTATTTCTCCTCTCTTCATTTCTGTTTATGTCAAAGAGAAGGAACTGTAGATGAATCTGGATATTAAAACTTCTTTTCTTTCCAAAGTAAGCCCCGTATTTACATATTACAGACATTAGGTCACAATGAAGCCAGGCATGGCATCAAGCTTTGTGCACATTTTTTTACATTTATACATCCATTTATGCCTGTGAGTAAATTACATAGTTTATATCTACCTTTATTTTGTTGGGCTGTTACGCTAAGCTAGGAGGTCCTAAAACCGAGATGGAGAGTGAATGAATGTCTATTTAAAGGAGGGAAACATGTTTAAAGCCCAAGCATAAAAAAAATTATGTAAGTATGTGAGACACTTGCTGTGCCCTAAGAATTTAAAATAGGTTAATGATATTAACCTAGTTCTGACCCACTCACTCTAAGGCAGAAACTTACATTTCCATAGGAAATGAGATAGACTATCTATGAAGAAAAGAATTTCCAAATTTTTGTTTTAAAAGTCTTTAAAGAAAATAATTTATACTTTGGTCTCTAACCTCAGTCAGCCTAATAATACCCTTTAATCTTATGTTTATATCTTTTCCTTGCTGAAAGCTCCTAAAGCATTCTGATAACCATCCTCTACTCTACAATGTTGTTGGGGGTTTTATTTTTTAATTTTGTTATCTCGAAGTAGCTCCCAAATGTATAAATAGCTTCCTCTGAAGAACTCCAAAAGCTTTGTAAGTGTTAATCAATTAAATTAGATTGGCCTTTGTAGTCCTCACTGTGAGGTAGGTAGATATTCCTGAGGTGAGGAAGGGCCATACTCTGAGCTATTGAAGGCTACCTTAATGGTTGACTGATCATTCTAACTTGGGGGTGAAGGAAGGAATGTCTGGCAACTTGGTCCTCCTGGCTAGCCTTGGAGGCTGGGAGCCACAGCTCAGAGGTAAGCATTTAAAATGTGGTGAATGTTAAAGAAGAACGGCATTGAGATTCTGGAATGGGGAGGTCTGTGGAAAAATGTCATCAATCAATATGTCATTTTCAATATCCCCTGGATCTTGCATGGTACAAACAGTCCTTCCCTAATCACCAACATTCCTTCAAAGCAGATTTCTGGCAAATACAACTAATTCCATTTTGCTAAGGATTTTCCTGATCTACCTGGGATCACAGTAGAAGAGTACTCTGGTAACAAGTGGGTCAAAGGGCAGATTAAACTGGGATCTTTAGCAGTTCTCCTGCCCCTCTGTTAAAAATTGAATCATCGGGCCATGCACCGGTCCTTACAGCAAACCCTTGCTGAAGGAAGGCAGCCAATAGACCGAGGGCCCAGAGCTGTGGGAAGAATGCAGCAAATGCCAGGTGGTAGTTGGTGTTTATCCACAATATTAGAAAGATCCGAATCTCTGAATTGGGAGCTAAAATGAAATGACACCAGTTAAGACTTATTTATGGTAGACGATATCCCCTCTTAGTGAGTGCATAGCACAATAGACAGAGTGTTGACCCCAAGCCAGGAAGATCCAGCTTCTAATTCCAACTCGTAGCTGTGTGCCCTTGGGCATGTCACGACTTCTCTGGGCTCTAATTTCCTTATCAGTAAATTGGAAATAATAATACCTATAATACCTACCTTACAGGGCTATGATGAAGCATAAATGAGGCAAAGCGTGTAGAGTGTTTTACAGATAGTCAAGGGCTAAGTAAAATGTCAGTGATTATTGTTGAAACTAACATTCATATGTCAAATTCCTCAGGACCAAGGCCCAGGTTTCAGGTACCTTTTTGACATATGGAGGCTACCTAGTATTATTGAGACACACACACACACAGACGCAGAGAGAGACAGAGACAGAAACAGAGACACAGGGAGAGAGAAAGGAAGAAAGAAAGAGAGAAAGAAAGGGAGAAAGAAAGAAAGAAAAAGAAAAGAAGAAAAAGAAAGAAAGAAAGAAAGAAAGAAAGAAAGAAAGAAAGAAAGAAAGAAAGAAAGAAAGAAAGGAGAAGGAGAGAGAGAGGAGGGAGAGACAGAGAGCATGTTTTAGTCTAAGAATGATAAAATCCAAGATTTCTTTAAAAATTAAAAAATAACTTTTCTTTGTTCCATGAGATAATGGGAATTTACCTTACTGATAGCTAAATTATCTGAAGGTGGCACAGTGGATAGAGCACTGGGCCAAGAGTCAGAAAGACCTGAGTTCAAATATATACTAGCTGTGTGGTCCTAGGCAAGTCACTTAACCTCTGTTTTCCTCACTTTCCTCCCAGGATTGTTTTGAAGATTAAAGGAGATATTTATAAAAAATACTTAGCACAGACCCTGACACATAGTAGGCACTTTATAAATGCTTACTTCCTTCCCACTATCTACAATTTAACCAAACCTTCCAAGGTTTGAAGGCACAAATACTGTAGGGATTCTAACAGATCAATAAGGAAGAAAAATATGGTTCTGTAGCACTTACAGATCTACAAAGCACTTTCCTTACTCCACTCCTGTGGAATGGGTGGGCAAGCACTCTGATCCTCATCATACATTCCCTTATTCTTAGAGAGGGGATGACAGTGAGGAGCAGGAACCTGATCTGACCTGTGGCTTCCAACAAGTATACCGCTCTTCCCTCTCTGCCCCACTGTCTTCATTTGGAAGCAGCATCCATAGCCCCCTGCTAATAATTCAAAGTTCTGACAATTCCACATGAGACATTTATAGGGAGCTCTTAGGACTCTTGGTACTTCCATCACCATATTATTTATATACAATACCAGCGTTAGCTAAACCCTCCCTACTTGCAGGAAATACCCACTTGCTAAAGATCAGTGAATCAGCTTATTGAAGGCTAATTACTCATGGAACTCTAGTGTGCAGGGTGAAAGTGCAAAAGTCTTCCTTTATCTCTCTCCATAGGTACAAATGCCACCCAAGTAGCCCCCATGTTTGGGGAGGCGGGGAATGCCTGGAGATCCATTTGTTTTGCAGTGAACAAAGGCTTAAGGGGCCCATTCTGAAATTTGTGCTTGGAAAGTGTTGGGGCAAAATTTTCTCCACTTAAGAGATTGATCACTTGAAAATACCATTCCCTGACAAAAATGATTTGACTCCTAGGGAAATTTCAACCCCTAGATTTCTAGCTAAAGCAAAAACCAGCTGCTGGTTCCCAATGTGTCCAGAGGCCAAGAATGGCAAGTGGAGGGGGTTGGGGTAGAGGAGGAGGGCTGCTACTCAGTTCTTCAGAAGATTATAAATAGGGATGTGGCTGAGGGAGAAAGGGTCCCTGGAGAGAGCTTAATGAGCAAGGCAGGTTTCCAGTTTGGTTGAGGAGCAATGGAGAAATCTCAGGGTTGTGTCCCAGCCCTGCTGCTAATCTGACACCTGTTCCTGGGTGGGCAATTATAGACAACCTCCCGACAAGGAGCAGTAAGATTCACCAGCAGAGACTTGAGTTTGGGCAGGAAATGTTTGTCACCTGCTAAGAATGAAAACTTTCCCAAATTCCCTGGTTCGGGGGAAACTACAAAGACAATGGATGTCACTTCTGCCAGAATTCAACAATGCTGTGCGTGAGAAGATTCTGCAGCAAATCTGCAAGAAGACAGCAATGTGAATGATAGCGTAAAAAAAAAAAGGTTGGAATCAGCAAATTGTATTCAAAGAAGCAACACTTTCCTTTTTTTGGTGACTGGCTTCTTGTCACCGATGATTGATAGAGCGAGATGCACCAAAGTCTATACTACCGCAAGTCTAGCAATCCCAGTGTCTGAGATCGGAGGCCCCAAATGTAATTTAAAATAAGGCAACAGCCTGCAGGTTGAACTATGGACCAGAAATGACAACTAACAAACTGTATCTGCTAATTCTCCTCAGAAATGGTTTTGGCGTATACAGAGAGGGCATTCAGGGAAGCTAGGAAATAGGAGTTTACCTAGGACCAGGAGGAGATTTGGGGGACAATGATATTGACAGATATCCTGCTTGTTATCACTGTTACCAAATTGTCAAGAATTCAAAAATATCACTGCAGACTTCATTTAACCTTCTCTGGAAACTAGCCTTAGCCTAACTGCCAAATTCCAGGAGCCCTGACTCTATCTGAGAAATGCTGTAAATGTAAATGATGGGCTCTCTCTTTAGAAGAGCAATTTCTTTTTACTGACAGATTTTCTCCTCTTTTTTTATCTAACATCTGTAATCTACTTTATTTAACTGACATTTAGTACAAACTGTTTTTGCTTGTCTCATGGAACTTGGTTTTGTGAGCAAGGGCTGAGTGCTGTGAGTAGAAGACAGGGCGCCAGGAAACCCAGGTTCTTGTCAATTTTTCTACCAACTCTTTGACCTATATCATTTTTTTTGTCTATTTCTGGGTGAAAATGACAACTTACCAGGCAGTGGTGAGGACCTGCCAGGGACTGTTTTGAGAAGAGCCAAGTTGATTCAATTTTTCTTATAACTCAAAGAGCCTAAAAGAGAATACGTAGCCTCCCTCCTAGAGAGAGGAGCTATTGAGGGGACAGAGAAGAGAAAAAGTAACAAGATATATAAAATCTTTCCTCACTGAGAACTATAAACTATGCTAATAATGCTAAAGATTAAAGGCCAGCTAGTGATCTCTAAAATAGAGATTCTTAATGTGTGTATGTGTGTGTGTGTGATGGAACCCTTTGGCAGTCCAGGAAAGTCAATGCTCACTTTCACTTACCCCTTCTCAGAATAATGTTTTTAAGTCTATAAAAGATTATATAACATATAAAAATTGGTTGTGCAAGAAACCAATTATATTGAACTAGTTACAAAAAATATTTTTAAAACAAGTTCACTGACCCCAAGTTAAGAACCCTCACTCTAAGAAGGCATAAGGTCTTTCTCCAGCTCTCACTTTTTCTAAAAAGTACATTGCAAAGTATAAAAGTGGCTAAATAAATGTTAGTTGTTGTTATTCTGACCTCACACCTGAGGAAGAGTGCTCAGTTTCTTCATCTTTGAAATGAGAAGATTGGCCTACATCACCAATTCTGGATGCCCTAGCCTGGCTCGGAAGGCTCTTCCCAGGTTGGCCCCACCTCATTGAGCAGCCTTTTCACGCCACCTCTTGCCCAGCACTGATTCCCCTCCATTTAGGCTAGTCCCCTTGCTGTCCTTCACCTCAATTCTTGTTTGTGCTGCTTCACCTTACCTGGAATTCTCCTCCACTCCCCCATTCCAAAACTTAATTTTCCTTGAAAGCAAAATTTAAGACCTTTGTTCATCTTTTATACTTTGTACTTTATCATGAAATTTAGCATTTGATTACATACTGCTTTGTATTATTCGCTAGTTTCATCAATGTAAATCAGAGTAAATTCCTTGAGAGCCAGGCCAATGTCTTATATATTTTTTGGTAACCCCACCATACTGCATCACACCGGATTAGGCACATAGATGTTAGTAGGTGTAGGTCAGTGGTATCAAACTCAAATAGAAACAGAGCCACTAAACTTTCTGTAAGGATCCCTGATGGCCTCACTTTGACTTAGAAAACCATATGTTAACATGATCCATGTTCCACTGTATTTTTATTTATTTTGTTAAGTATTACTCAACTACATTTTAATCTGATTCTAGTAGGCTTGACTTGGAGTCAGGAGACCTGGGGCCAAGACCATAGGTAAATAACCTTTCTAAATGTGTTTCGCAAAACATGGTCCAGAGTGTGACTCCTTTCATGGGGTCTGGAAAGTCAAAACCATTTAAATAATACTACTAAGAAGTTTTAATTTCCAATACAGTAAATATTAATTGACATTACCACATGTAAAAAATGCTCTTTGGGGGATCCCCCATAATTTTTGAGTGCAAAGGGGTCCTAAAACCAAAAAGTTTGAGAACTAATGCTCTAAACTTAAGTTTCTTCATCTATAAATGGAGACAGTGATACTTTGCACAACCTACCTTACAGAGTTCTTATGAAGAAAGCACTTTGAAAATCTTTATGTAATTGTGGGTCTGCTAGGTGATTCAGTGGATAGAGTTTTGGGCCTGGAGTCAGGAAGACTCATCTTCCTGAGTTCAAATCTGGCCCCAGACACTTACTAGTTGTGTGACCCTGGGCAAGTCACTTAACCTTGTTTGCCTCATTTTTCATCTGTAAAGTAAGCCAGAAAAGAAAATGGCAAACCACTCTAGTATCTTTGTCAAGAAACCCCAACTAGAGTCTTGAAGAGTGGGACACAACTGAGAAACAATTGAACAACCAATATAATTGTGAGTTCTTATTTTTTAGAAAATTACTAAAATGCTTATCATGAAAAAGGGATAAAAACCATTTTATGAGCCTAAAACACTCCTCTTAAAATTTTTAAATCATACTAATTAAGTAAATACAGAGCAAGGCATCATGATATAGTGGATAGAGAACTGGCTTAGAAGTTAGGAAGACCTAGGGTCTGGAGGCCGTATAACACAGTGGAAAGGGCACTGGGCCTGGAATCATAGAATCTGGGTTCAAATCCCATTTCTGACACTACTCCCTGTGTGATATTGGGCAAGTCACTTAATTTTCCTGGGCCTCAGATTCCTTTTGCATTTCTAAAATTAAGAGATTAGACCAGATGGATGGCCTGTAAGGCCCCTTCCAGCTCTAAACTGATAATTCTATGAATAAGTCCCACCTTCTACACATACTGGCCATACGACCCTGTACAAATCACTTAGCCTCTCAAGAAAGACTCTTAAGTTGCTGATATGCATTGGTAGAAAGAAGGAGCTTCTTCACTGGGGACTTTTCTACTCCAATGAAATCACAAGTTAGGCCAAAAAGAAAAAAAAAAAGAAAGTGAATCCATATGACTCCTGCAAAATGTCTACAGATTCACTCAAGATGTATATAAGATCAATGTGTAGAACTTCTGCCCTCTCTAGGGACAAATGAACAAAAAAGGAAAAAAATTATCATAAGCAAAGGTTTGCATTTGATGTAGTGATCTTTCTGAATTTTAAAAATACTTTGTAAATGTAAATATATAGGAAGTTACAACTTTGATGAATGGAAAGTCACCTGTTAAAAGTCATGATAATTCGACATCCATAGAATTCTTATGTTTTTAATTTTTAGAAAACAAAAAATGCAAAGTTTATCTGCCAAGAGCCTGCTGGGTGTATTATTGTTTTCTGCTGGTATTTTTGAAGACCCTTAAAACGATGATGAAAATTATAATAATCCTGTCTTTCCTCCATCATATTTAAGTATGATGAAAGAAGGAAGTGTAACATTCCCTCTAGGGCTGTTTTCCCAACTCCAATCCAGTTTAGGTTCCCAGATGACAGCTGCTCTTCACTATTCTCAGCTTCCAGGGGTATCCCTCTGGGTTGTGGCTTCTAATGCTATTGCTCCTGAGCCCTCACTGGTGTATGCACCCTACTAATAATTAGAATCAGGTGAACTCCCATTAACTTTTAGAAAAGAGATTAATTGAAGATGGTATGGCATGAATAATGGGTACAAAATATTCTTCCTACAGCAGGTGTGCATTCCCCTCTTTCACATGTTTCATGGGAGAATGGGAGTACAGTGGTAGTGAGGTATGTGGCAAAGGGTGCCTCCCAACTCCTGGCCCCAGCCCCCTTTATTCCTTTGTGGAGCCTTCATGAAGTTCTCCTTAGATATTTTTAGCTGTCTCTCTGCTAGGCTCTAGGTGTCGGTGCCTTTCTAAAGTCCATGGCTAGCTCTTCTCTCTTCAAGTATCATATTCCTTAAAACTATAGCCATCCTCATCCCTAAGTCTTTCCACATTTGTCTGCAAGGGCTTCCATTGTCATTAGCCTCTACTTCTCTGGTAGCAACTGCTACTGACTCTGGTTGCTGGTGGGACTTCTGATGGGACCTTGGTGGATCTCCTGAATTCATGCAATCACTTGGACACAGTCTAGTCATTCATGTAAGATCTAGAAAGAATAAGCAGAAAAGAATCAGAGGTACTATGTGTTCATGGACACATGTTGACCGGATGGAGGAATGGAGCCAGCTTGACCCCACCCCGCCACCATAGTATAGCACCACTCAGGGACTACTTCCCCAACCCTCATTAACACTGGTGAGCAAGGTCCCCAGAAGATGTCATATGACTACCCTCAGGATATTAGAGGTGACCTTGAGGGATTGTGTTTCCATTATTGCTTATGAGCCCCCACTGGTGTGCTTCCCATTGATTATTGCCCAGTTGCCTCAATTAGCTTTTAGAAAATGGTATTTACTAAGGTAATACAGTAAGAATATTTAGTATAAAACAATCCCCCCCCCCAATTGGAGGTACATTCTTGCTCTGGACACATCTTGGGAAAAGTGGGCTCAAATTTAAAGTACAAAAACAGAGAGACTGTATAAATAATGCATGTGACAAAAGGGTATCTCATAGTTACTGGTTACCGGAAGTCCTTTTCTTCCTCTGTAGAGCCTTTAGGAGGCGCCTCTTAAATGCATTTGCCCTATGGGTTCTGAGTATTGGTGCCCTTGTAGAGTCCGTATCTGGCACATTTCACTGTTACCAGGGGTCACAGTTCCAGAAGCTACCACTGTTCTTAGGTGAATTTTTTTGCAACCATTTTCAGGTGCTTCATTTGTCATGGAATGAATGAAAAGGTCATTTATTAAGCACTTACAGTCTGCAAATCACTGTGCTAAGCACTGTGGATACAAATAAAAGAGTAAGATAGTCCCTGCTCTCAAGGAGCTCACATTCTAGTTGGGGAGAAACACTCATGGGAAGTGTCCACTGCAAGCAAGATGGAAAGGTCCCATGGTCCTTAGGGTACAAGGGCAAAGTAGATAATAACTCCTCTTCCTTAATGTCATTTCTACTGATAAAATCTTCTGAGTTTCTGATATCAAATCACTTACAGTAAAAGGACCTTGGTGAGAACTTTGTTTCCTGGGTCTTCAGTAGATTGTGGCTATAGTGCTTGCAGGAACAGTTAGTTACTGACCTGGAGTTGCTTCCCAGGATGAATGCATTGCACTCTTCACCATTCATTGCTATTGGTTCCAGTAGACACCATGACCAACCCTTGTCACCAGAGTTCCCTCTGATATGTCATCAGAATCTCCTGAACTGGAAGGAGAGAGACACAGAAACAGAGACAGACTCTCCACCCCACCATCAAGTGATTCCCTCATAGACTTGAGTGGCAATCTTCAACCACTATATTTGTTTGACAGTGGACTTTACTATCCTAAATTGGCTTGTTTTGTTTTGTACGTAGGCCAAGAAGCGTGTCCTGTTCTTTCATCCAGTCACAGACTATTTCCTGAGTGGCATCAGCTGCTTATCCAACTGTCAAAAGACTTAATTTTTCTCAAATTTATTAATAACCCACCTTCATCCAACTTACACCCTGAATCATTCAACTGAGGTGCCTTCTTTAGTTACATTAATTAGGGTGAAGATAGAAGTCCCCAGCCAGAAGGAAGGAGGGAAGAAGAGAGGAAGGAAGGAAGGAAGGAAGGAAGGAAGGAAGGAAGGAAGGAAGGAAGGAAGGAAGGAAGGAAGGAAGAAAGGAAGGGAAGAAAGAAAGAAAGGAAGATAAACTTAAAAGTAAATAAATAATAGGCTCAAATAATTACTATCTGCCATTATTTCTCTTCTTGCTAGGTATGATGCCATCCCAGAATGAACCTTGTAACATTACAATAAACCGAAGATAGAGCCTATTAGAAATGAGAAGTGGCTTTACTTCCTATACAGATATTTTCAAATGAAGTAAGCCTCTTTGTCTCCCAAAGGCTTTAGTTTTTACATCATTCAGGATATGGATTTGGTCACCAAAATTTTATATACTATTCAACTAAATTTTAAAATTATTTATTAAGTGCCTACCATAGGCAAGTCCTTGGCCCCCAGGCCCCGGAGAGACAAAAAGATGATGTAAAACAAAGACCCTGCCCTTAAGGAGGGAAAGACCTGTATGTAAACAACTATTTTATGGGCAGAATATACATTAAGTTCAAAGATAGTGTCAAAAAAGTTATGGGCAATGGTGAGATCACTTCCAGCCATCCTTTAGCTTTCCTGCCAGATTTAAAAGGCCAAGTGACTTACTCAAGGTCACCCAGCAAGTTAGTGGCAGAATCTGGACTGGTTTTGTGAAATTGAACATCAACTTAACCCAAGAAGCCCATGGCAGTGATTTAAATGTATAACACAGATAATAGCTTTAAAAATTTGACTCTCTCATTGTGACCATAAAACAATTCTAGAAGGCAGCTTTAAATGAAACAGTTTTCATTGTTCAGACATCTAAAAAGCCAACCAGCTTTCAGAAATGACTAAATGACCCACTAGTGTTCTTTATTCTTTTTTCTTTTTTAATGGAGGCTTTTGCTCCCCTGCTGAGACCACGTATTATATCCAGTTTCACATCAGAATGAATTTTTGTGGCTAAGTTTGAAAACCTCCTGAAAATAGCAATTAATAATGGAAAAGCTGACAGACCCATAAGCATAGTGGCATGAATGGCGCTGCTATAATTATGTGCCTTGGTGTGCTTATATACATGTAAACACATTACAAAAATATAGCATGTGTGTGTGTATGTGACAGTGTTTCCTCATACAGGTAGTTGAGGAAGTAAGTACATATATAGCAAATTCAATTCAACAAATACTTATGGAATATAAAATGTGCATGGCCTTGGATTAGGTGCTATTAAAAATAAAATTTCAGTTTTACATGTGGGTCATCTTCCTTATTTCCCAAAGTGCTTTACATAAGTAATTTCATTTGATCCTCAAAACAACCCCTTACTTGAAGACATTGTTACATAATTTGACAGATGAAGAAACTGAGACAGTGAGGTTAAGTGACTTTCCATCAGAGCTGGCACAGGAATTGGGGTCTGATGGCTCTGATTCCAGTATTGTTTCCACTATTCTGTGCTATATTCTTCTACCACTTTAAATGACAGTCTGTTCTTCAGGAGCAAATATGGTATGTTTTCATGATTGTAAAATCTCCCCCAAGTGACGCTTCACTGGAGTAGCCAAGTGTCGATAGCCTTGAAAATAACTAAGAGCTTGCAGCCTTTTTTAGAAAGACAAAGATACTTTGACGATTTGAGCACCTGAAAATTCAGGAAGGAGAACAAAAAAACCTATGTGACATCCTCGTGGTTGTCATTCAGAGGAACTTTATGTCAGAGCTTCCTCTGAAATCAAGGAAATACCTTGTTGAAGAAGAAAAAAATATTTCTTAAGGCTATGTGGCACTTAGTGAAGTCTATGTTTCTATTAGTTTGCTCTATTAAATCAGTCTCATTGAAACTCAAATATTGGAATGCTAGAATTAGTTGCTTTGCTAGAATCATGGCCATTATGATGGATTTCAATGAAGCTGGAAGCCAAGAGACAGTAGCCTTTTACCCACATGTTAATGGAAAAGGCTGATGGCAGCAGTGAAATCTGAACACTCTATATGTTCATAAAAAAACCCCAAAACTTGGTGATCTTATGTGTTTTTATTGAACATTTCTTGGCATGTGGCTCTGATCACAAAGGCATTTTTAAGAGATAATAAATGGACATTGTGTACCCCTATACCTACAAATAATTTTGAGATGTTCTGCATTGTATACATGTGTTCAGCTGTTATTTGACACCCCCTGGTTATTTAATAACAGTGGGTATGTGCTACTTTTCTAGGCACTCTGTATGACCAAGAGATTTCTATGTTAGACTTTAGAAAGATGGTGTGTATTGTATCAAACACCAAATTTCAACGTCATTCTGTTTGTTATGTGTGTTACTTGTGTGATAATGGTTCATTTTTGATTTGGAAAAAAAACTTGTCAAAATACTTTATAATTTTTCTTTTGCTAAAATCTAGTCTTATTATGAATGGCTAGTTTTATTATTCCCTCTGTGGAAGCAGAGAACAATTGGGTCTCCCTACCTAAGAGCAGCTCTCTAAATGCTCGTAATAATGTCTGTTATGTTTGGTCACTTTCCAGTTCGAAAATGTGTGAATTTCCTTTCTAATGTTCTAGGGGAAAGCGATGGTATTTGCCCCACTCCGAGGGACTACTTTAAACCAGTTTTGCAATCTAGCTGAAAAAGCTGGTTTCTCTCTCCAAAGACATGAAAATTATGATGAACACATTTCAAACTTCCACTCCAAGGTTAGTTTTCTGCTTGTGTTAGATAACACTTTAATCCGCAATGCATTTTGAAGAGATCATGGTCTTTTTGGCAGGTAACCTAAATATTTGATTAAAGTACTCCTTAGGTGTGTTGCTTCTGAACAGCTATTTGTATCTGATTATTTTTGTGTGGCAAAGTCATCTTTTATCTTTGCATGTCTAGGAGGATTTTACAGAAACAGTGCCTGTTTACTCTTTTTTCTGTAACAAACTAATCTTTCCATTCATAATAGACTAATTTGTGGGATGCAGGGGAAATTGCATAGAAATGAATAATAAACAAGCATTTATATTTTGATGAAAAAACTTGCTGCCTTTAAGTAGGTTAAATGCTTTGCTGTTCCAAAATAAATAGAAGGTGAATGTCTAATTGTATCATATCGTACTGTAAATCCTTATCTCCCCTGGCTTTATAGCTGGGTCAGTTGGCAGTTTCAGACCGCTAAATCTCATACAGAATTTCACAGTTGCGAGGTTATATGTCAGATCGAGGAGCTACAAGATTTAGGTCAAAAGCACTTATCTGAGAGTGATTTCTAAGCTTGCTTACATAAAGCAGTGTTATCAGCCTTTTTATTATTTATAGGAGAAGAGTAATGTAGGACATGGAGAGGCAGGTGTTCCACAGAAAACTTTTTAGGAATCCCACGTTTGTTAATACATGTCAGGCTTATCAGGATCACATTTATTACCTCTGATGATTTTAGGGCATTGCTCCATGCCTCACAGAAATCGCCTGTGCCGAGCTAATCTGACCTCAGCAAGATCCTTTGGCTTGTCATGATTTTGCAAGTTGTAGCTGCAAAAAGTAAAGGCCTGACCTTGATTTCCTCCTGGGAAAACGTTAATAGCCTCCACAACACTCTTTATTACCCATTGGTATAGTAGGCAATGTCTTGTTTCTAGAAAAAAAAATGGATGCAGAATGAGTTTCATCTTTGAAGAGAGACTGAGGAAGCCAGGCATTTCCTGGAACTGCATTGACTTCCTGGGGTCACCAGGGTCCCATTTTAGTCCCTGGAAGAAGGTTTACTAAAATGGGACCTTATGGACTGAAAGAGTTAAATACTTCTATAACTAGCAATTTATTCCTTCTGACAGAATCTGGTCCACCATTTATTATGGGGGGGGGAGGGGAAGAAAATTAAATGTAACTCCACTCTCATCCAGTTGCCTAGAAGCCTATTTTCCATCATTCGCCCCACCCCCAGAACAGGAGGAATGGCTTTTAGGGTATTATGTGGTAGGTGGAATGTTCTCTCATACTCCCCTTTTTTCTCCTTCTCTCATAACAGAGTGGTTTCCCCTCCAGCTATGGTTACTAGGGAAGAGATTAGAGGTACAGAGGTCACCTGATGATGAATTTTAACATGATGCCATGCACTTATATAAATGTGAATCATCATTATCATCTCCTGGAACATCAAATGTATTTTCTCATTGTCAGCTTGTAAAATCCAAGTTACCGGGTGATTACATGGGGCTCTGCACTGTGGGATGTGTCCACCCCGTCATCTACAGTGACCATTCTAAAGTCAACTGTAGAGTCCTTGGCTACCCTCCCCCTCCCCTTTACCTGCATAAGTGCTTAGTGAACAGTGACTCTTTCTTTAAACTCTGCCTGGTGCCTACCTCAGCATGGTGCACGCCCATAAATAAGCACCCTCAAAAATAATCATTGACTGATTGACTAGTTTCACAAAAGTAGCATTTATTGAATAAATAGAATTGACAGAGGGCCTTAATTCATTATCTCAGCATAAATGTCTAAAAATCAAAGTATGTGAATTTTCCCCTTTTCATTCATTTTACATATTACCTCAGGGATCTCTTTTGTCATCTTTTAAGTAGCAGAAATGTAATACAACATTGCTGGGAGGAGATGTGCAGGGAGAGCTTTAGGTAATTAGTATAACATGATGGCAAGATATACCCAGTTTTTTGGTGATGTTTAGCCCAAAATGAGAAAGCATGCTGGATTTAGAATCAGGAGACATGGGTTTGAATCCTGGCTGCCTGGCTCTCAGTTTTCCTCATCTGTAAAAATGAGGATATTGGGCTAGAATATACCCATCCTGCTCAAAATCCCAAGACTGCATGACTATAATACGGCATCAGCCAGCCTGAGGCCTCTTTGGTTCCTCTGTCAAGAGGCGGCCCTGACCAGAGACACACAGCACTACACATTCCAGCATTGGGGGTCTGAGATCACATTAGAAGAATTACTCTCAGGACAGACGTATACCAGCAAAGTTATAAGGGATAAGCTTGTAGTCGTCATTTACAAAATGAGGGTGTGCAGGAGGGATCCCCACTGAGCTCCAGCCTTTGGAGGGGTTGGGGAGGTAGGTGCTGGTGAGCAGGGCTGACAGAGCTGGTCTGGAGTGAATGCTGTATCTTTACAGATTCAGAGGGCTCCTTCTAAAGGATTCATTCTGTGTCAAAGCCACCAAGAGAGCACCATTGTTTTTCTTTCGCTACCATCCATCCCATCCCTCCTCAGGACAAAGTAGGAAGCAGTGCCCAATGCCAGACAAGTGACCCAAGCCCAGGAGTGCTTGCCTGGGAATGTGAGCCTCCCCAGAGCAGGGTAGCGTGGGGTAGGGAGGTTAGGGGATGTCGACACTGGAAGCTGACGAACCACAGCTTTTAAAAGTTTTCCCTCTTAGTGGGGGAAACCAGTTGTCTTCCCTCCTCCTTGTAAACTTCCATCTTCCCTGGGATGAGACTGCTCCCAAATGAAGGAGAGGAGTTTTCCTTCAGGCTGCATGTTATCCTCTTAGCCCTACTGTTTTGGAATAGAGCGTAACCAGCTGGAGAACTGTAAGACGCCTGATAATACAGCTCTTTGCTGCTGTCCCGTCTTAATCTTGTTACACAAATGGTTGTGAAGAGATTCATGAATTTTAATTTTGCCCTCTGCATTAGTGCTTCATGTCACTCATACACAGCTGCCTCCTATGTAGAGTTTTTCACCCCTCCTCCTACAACAGGGGGAAAAAATTAGTTACAATCTTGGCAGTAGTGCAAGTTAAAAAAAAATCCACAGATTTAGGCAGCCACCCATGAAGCTGATTAACAGTCAGTGATCAGGAGGAACAGCTTTGCCTCTTAAACTTTTCACCTTTCATTGTTAGCTGTGAAATTTTATTTCCGTTAAAAAAGCAAGCCTGTAATCAAATCTGTGCCATTCTATACTTTCTGCCAGAGCTTTGGTTATACTGCACCCACCTTCTGCAGCCACCTTGCTCCGGAGCCAATCTGCGCGAGGTGGTGGATGCTCTTAAAATACTGGTTTTGCATCTGTCCCAGGCGTTGGGAGGAAAAACAAAACCGGCTCGCCACCCCTACCTCTTGGGCCCTTTGCTAGCTAGTGATGGCAGGCACTGCCCAGGTGGGTGGCTCAAATGTGTCCAGATGTGTGATTAGCAAATTGTTGAGGGGCACAGAGATCTGACTTAGGAAATGGGAGGAAATACTATTATCTTGGAATTTTGTTAATGAAAATCCCCTCTCATAGAAATAGCCTTTAAAATGTCATTTCCTCTAAAAGATTGTTGCTCTTTTTCTATCTCAAAACTACTTGTGCTGATTTATTTTCTCTCTGTGTGTACGTGTGTATGTGCTCACACATTTTGTGTGTGTGTGTGTGTGTGTGTGCACGTGTGCACTTGGTAATGAAAATAGTCTCTGGCTCCATGGTAAAGTCAGGACATTGTGTCAAAAGAACGGCCATATTGCATTTCTGCTTATCTATTCAAAATGCCACATTCTAAGTGGCTGGTGCTCAGAATCTGTGTGGTGTGCTGTTGATAATTGTGGATACTGTAAAGGGTAAACAGTATGAACTCCACTCCTGCAGCAGCTATTCACAGGGTAAGGCTGAGCGTGTTACATCCAATTATGAAGTAAAGCATAATGCTACTAATAGCAGCTATGTAATTTAGTTCAGTCCTCAAAGACCTTGCTTTAACCTGCAAAATTGAAAAATTGTTTTATTCACAATTTGCTTTTTGTTCATTTTTTTTAAAAAAAGGTGCCTTTTCATTTCTTAAAATTATAATTATTAATTGGGCACAGAAATATAGCTTTGATACATGGAATTACTCTTAAGCCACATAACATTCCCCACCGAAGCAGGTATTTTTCTAACTGTTTTGTGTGTGTTTCAAGTACCCTGATGCTATAGTCTTGACATGTTCATGATCTGGTGACAGGTTATAATATTTTCTTGGAGGGTTCCCTCCTCCTTCATTGCTGGAAGGGCTCACAGATGGCATTGAACTGGACCTACCCCCTTCCAGGAATGAAGCCTCCGTTTTGGCCTGCAGAGGTCAGCACAGAATCCAAGTGAAAAGTGGTTTCTAGCCCATATTTACAGAAGAATTATTTATCCCACATATTACCTCAGGGACTTTATAAAGAGCTCATTTGAGTCTCTCTCTATTAGTACATTGTGAGTGAGTAGGTCAGCTGATTCAAGCTGAGTAATCAACTTTCCTTTATCCTCACTCCCTGAGGAAAGAATTCAGCTGCCTTTGCCTCTCTCCACCCAGTGTAAAGCATTTGGGGGGAATTCCCTCTGTCACTCTCCCAAGTGGAGGACAAGTAGGATCAGAGATGTTTGGACTTAGTAGGTCCTGACTGGTGGTTTTGCTATAGGAAATCTATGAGGTCATTTATCCTGTATTCTTCTAAGAATGAAAAGAATGGGGAACTGTGATTTAAAAAAAAAAAAAGATTAAAAAAAACCTTCCCTATGTTGGGGGTGACAAGAATCTGTAAAGATCTTTCCAAATTGACAGTCTTCTAGGAAATAAATTGAAGTTACTTCAGCGATTATGCAACTAACACCTCAATAAAGTAGATTAGAATGAAAAGACTAAATCAGCTTTTTTCCCCTATGGAAAGAGAAAAGTATGTTAATTAATGAGGGGCCCAAAGCTTCCAGAGCCACTTCCCAGCTAAGGACTATGCTCTAGAGAAGGCCTATGTTCCAATTACATTTATAGTAGCGTGTCCTAGACTAGCTCATATTTTGTTTCTGGCCATTTTGGGAAAAGAAAACAGAGCTGAGCTGCTTTGTTTGTTAAACTAGGGGGTCATGTTTGGCTGATTTATAGCAATCCCTAAATTATTTCATTCACCAATTGAAAATAATATGCAGGGTGTCCGAAGCATTTTTAAATAGAATATTTAACAAGTAGTAAAAAAATCTGATCAAAGGTCTCAATGATTGGACACTCAAAATATGAGTTTGGTATTTATAACTAGAAAAACGTCTTTTACTGGCTGATTAATTCTAGGTTCCTGAATCTTTTTTCTTTTAATTTTAATTCATTATGGAGGGCCTTATGGAGCTTGAGCTAAGGAGTTGGGGCTCTCTTTTTCTTTGAGAAAGGAATTTTTGAATTTCACATCATTAATTTTGGAAAAGATAAAACAAAAAAAAAACCTCTTCAGGACCCGCTATAGGGCCTTTCTGATATCTAAGCCAGGCAAACCTTGTTGTGTCGAGGTATCGCTGGGGTCTGCTAATGTCTGGTGATCTCTAACACAATGGGGTGGGGAGGAGGATGGAGCTGCAGCATCATTATACATAGCTTGGTCTAGGGATGGTAAGTTAACCTCCTGGTGAAAAACTTCGCACTTTCTGGTGAAATCCTTGGGTAATGTCATTAACTTCCTGAGTCAGTAATTTGTTGTTCAGATTCTTTCAGCAAAATGCTGTTTGGTTTGTGTCCTGAAAAGTACTGCTCACAAAAATAACCTGTGATTTATATCTCCATAATGCTGTCACTGGGTTTCCATAGAGTGCTAAAATTTGTGTTTGCTTTTAAGTTGTGTATCAGGTTGTGGGTGCTTGGGGGATGATATTTTTCATAAATGGTTAAATTAAGTTACTATCTATAGGTAAAAACCGATCATCCTTTTTTTTTCATTTTCAGTTAAAAAATGAAGAATGCGATACATATGAAGAAGACCTTCATTATCCACTTCTACTAGTTTTAACCAAACACGGATAAAAGACTAAACAACTCAGAGAAGGCAAACATCAGTGTGTATAGTCATATCTATTTTTCAAAAAAATCTGAACATTTAATTGATAAAAGAGAAAAAAAATTTGGGGGTGGGGGCACATTGATATTGGAAAGTCCTAAGATTTCAGCCTTGTATTACCTCCATAATATTTTAGGGTTTTGAGTTTCAGATTTTACCTTCTTTTAGATACAGTGATTCTCGAGCTCTCCAAAGCTGTGTTTTCATTGTCCTCCCAGCCGACTTCATGCTCATCCTGAATCAAACTGTTTTGTTTGCCTGTGAAAACTCACATATACTTGTGGTAAACTCTAATGCTTTTATGGTTCATTGGAAACAAAATTGGTTTTAGTTAGAGTTTTTATAGAGGTTTTCATGTTTAGGGGAAGACTTCTAAACAAGACATACATCGTTATTCTTCTTTTGCCCCAAATAATTGTCTTTGGAACCTCCCCTAAATTAACTGTTTCTCTCTCTGTGTGTCTCTGTCTCAGTCTCTCAGTCTCTCAGTCTCTCTCTCTCTCTCTCTCTCTCTCTCTCTCTCTCTCTCTCTCTCTCTCTCACACACACACACACACACACACACACACACACACACACACACGATGCTTTTTTTCCCTTATAGATGTATAAGAAATCACTACATCAGACCACAGCATCATAAACTGACCATTTGTCCTTTGGACACAATAGTTTGCCCAGCCCTCTGCTCCTCCTCTCCAATTATGTGTGATTAGTCTCAGTGTGTTGTGTCAAGAAGGGGGAGTGTGCTGAGTGCTTATTATCTGTTTAGGTACAAGAAGAGCACATTTAGGCTCTGACTATGAATGAAAAGTGAGCCTTTATCGAGTCTAAAATCTAACTGCTGCTTGTCTCCAGGCCACTTTAAAAACAGGTCCTTCCCAGAAAAATTCTAAACAAATGACTGATAAACTGGATTGCATGTATGGGATTTAAAAAAATCAGTCTTACAATTATCTTATTTAAACCAAGCATATATTATTATTTGAAGTGCTTCCAGGGTATAGTAAACATTAAATGGGTGCTACCCAGGACTAATAGAGAATCACTTTTCTGCAGGTAATCTGAGTATATTCTTTCCTGGTGCTTCATCAAAATGGTTTAAATGCTTTTGTAGAAATCCAGATGTTTATCTGTAAAGGATCATCTGTGCACACTTAGCTGTAATGTCATTAGCAGGTTATCTTTGCATCCTCATTCAATACTAGAGGCAAAATAATGGACATTTAATGTAAGGACCTTTTCAAAAAAATTAAAGAAAAGGGAAGATTTGGTGAGGACTCTTTTGCACGTTAAACAAACTTGGCTGTCATAAAAACACACACTCCTAAAAGTCTTCCTCTGTTCACGTCTATCATCAAACAAATTTTTCACCACCATTAGTTTGCATGTCCTTATATTCACCACTTTTTCTGCTCCATTAGAGCACCTAGATGGTTCTCTGAAGGCAGAGGTCAAGTCGCAGTTAGATCATACATTTCTTTCTCACAAAAACTTGAATTGCAATGCCAAGTGATGGGCTAACATCACAATAACAGCAATTTATTCCTCTTTGGATAAAACAGCAGTCTATTCTCAGTGTTAGATAAAGACCAGGGCAATGCAAACCAGCCATTTAGCTGAGTAGTTCAGCTAGTGGTAGCTCTCCTTTGGGGATTGTATAGGTTGCATACTGGCTGAATATTTTCTTGTTTAAAAATCAGAAGCATTTGGGATGTTTTAAATAACAGTGCACACAGCCATCCTCCACTTTCTTCATACTGGGGGGAAAAGCATAGAATTTTTCCCCACCAAGACAGTTACAAAATCTGAGACAAAGAAAACCCCCTCACAGCACTGACACCCAAGACTGTCCGTTCTTTCTTTCGAGTGTGTGATATGTACAAATATACACCTATCTTCACAAAACACAACAGAATAATTAGACCATCTCACGAAAATACACAAATTGACAAGAATTTCATTTTCATTGGTGTGTTTAAGGTAGAGAAATTTCAGTATTTCTTTCTCTGAAAAGAATTTTTTTTTTTAACAAACTGCTAAAATTTGGTTTCTTATGTCTGCATTGGGTGTAATGTTACTAGATCCTGGTAAAAGATTGTGACTGGAAAACTTCCAAGGAGATACCTATGATATTCCCTGTCTACAAATATACACAGTACAGGGGCCTGCTTATTATATAGTTTAGTGTGTGAATAAAAACATATCAATCATTGACTGTAAAAGGTTAATGGTTCCTTAGTTATTCTTTCTAAAAAGAACTCTTCCTGGGAATAGCTCTACTCTTTAGATTCTTTGGAAGTTTATAGGAGACTGGTATTGTATTCTGTGGTTGTGTTTAAGATGTGATCGAGATCTAGAAAGTTATGTCAAATTTTAAGAGAATGCTAATTATAGGGTCAAAGATCATTTGACCTTCAAAATTTTCATGATGATATATCTGTTAAGCTTTATGATTAAAAATTATTTTTGCATAGTGCTGTTAGACCCCTCCCCAAACTGTCATTAAAACGTATAATCCATTTCATTACATGGGCACCGTGGAAATGACTATTTCAAAAGAAAGGCTTCTGTCTAATTAGGAACTTGTAAGTATTATGTCCCTCTACATTTTTCCTAGCTTCTGACAAATCTGTACCATGTTTAGGATGAAACATAAATTCCTGGGGCACCTCTGGCAGACTAACTTAATTTTGTCAATGCAAAAATTTTTCTGATATTATCCATGGTGGTTTATCGTGTGATGCTCTGAAAAGCCACATTCGAGCTGGTTATGAAAAATATATTTTATTTTAGCACAAGACATATGATGTGAATTGGGATATAAGTGCTAGAAAAGGCTACCTATGAAGGTTGATGCTATTTTGTATAAATCGTGTATTTTGTTGGCTTTTTGACTGAGCATGAAAATGTAACTTCCATTAGGGAAGGGTAATTTAGTTGCTTGGTATTCAGCAGAAAACTTGTCGGGGCCATAAAAGCTTTTCTGGCTGGTTCCTCGGGTGTTTTCAGAGAAGAGCTGCCCACCCCTTGCTGTTTTTCCCTTTGGCTTCAGTATGGGCCGAATTTGCCACTACATACCTGTTGAATCAATTTTGGGGATCCAGCAGTTAACTGAATGAATAGAAGGATTAGTGGCCCTCCAGAGCCCTATTTCAACAGCCAGGTGTCTGTCCTAAACTAGTTAACTGCTTTTGACAGTTGAAGAACCTGGTTTTAATGCTATAGGCAATAGGGTTTCCCCCCCTCCCCCCACCCCACCCCCCCACCTCGAGGAGCTGAATGGACCATACCTTTTCCTAATAGTTTGGATTTTTTTTAAGGAATTGGCCATCCCCTTCCCACCTACCCCCACCTCCATGTAGGAGGCCATTGTGCTTAGTCAGCACTTGATTTGCAGCCGACCATACAGACAGAGCACAGTGTCAGTCTTGGCCATTTTCCTAGGAAGGGCTTTGGAATGAAAGGTTGGGAGGTTATGACAAGAAGAAAATCAAAGTGTAAAGATGGCCCTCCATACTGGGGGAGGAGAAACTGTTTAGACTACTGGAACTAGTCTTTAGTCTACAGACCCCAGGTACCCCCAGAGGTTAGGATCTCCTGAGTTCAGGCCTTATGAATTATGTGAAGTCCCCTTTGAAGAAAGATGAATTTGGAATCCAGAAAGGTTTCACCCTAAGGGGTAGATTTCAATGTAAGGCAAAAGCTATTTATTCATTTTTAAATAAAGCAGGACATTCAAAATCTTCAGGACATTTTTGGAAGCTGAAGTGCCACTTGCCATACACAAATTTTTCTTCTCCTAGATAGGTGACTGGCATAGGCCAGACCTGTAGCTTAATGTGGTCTCTGCCTTGGAAGTCTCTGTGTTTGAAGTGGCTTGGTCCTGTCCTTTTTGACTCCTGACTTTTCAATTAATATACTTTTTAATAGATTAAAGAGATCATACTGTGACTTTTAAAATGTCAACAAGCTAGTAAACAGAAATGTAATAAAATGAATAATGGGAGATTCAATAGTTAATAGAGGCCCTGAAGTATGAGTATATACAGTAGCTGTATATTGGAAACTGTGCGACTGAAGATGGCTTAGTATTGCAAACTGAGGAAGAAAATTGTTTTTAATTAGCACCTTCATAAGAACTGCTGATTAATACTGTTTTGTTTGGTGAAAGGCTTTCAGCTGAGTAATTTGTGCAGCCATTTCAACAGTTTTGTTAGAGCGGATCTCCTGTTGTTAAACACAAACAGCAGATGATAATGGTGGAAGATGAGTTTGTCATGTAACAATTTACCTTATTGAAAAAAAGCTTTATAGAAAACCCAATACAGTAGGTACCAGCAGAAATCACATATTTTAAATCCTTCCAAAATTGCAGTGTGCCATGCTTGTGTTGTTGTTGTTGTTGGTTTTTTTTAAAGACTAGAAGCAGATTTTATATCATTTATAAAATTATATACACAATTTAAAGGTGGTATGGCATGGATAGACCACTTTCCCAGCTACAGTTTATATCGGAGCAGTAAAGTCACCTTGTATTCAAACACTTTCTAAACTCCATAAAGCAGTTTAGAAAATCAAAGCCTAATTAAATAATATTACTTTCATGTAAATTTGCATTGCAACTAGATGTAGGGAAAATAAAGATCACTGTTGTTGTACTGGAAGGGTTTATCCCACCTAAGATCTTAAAGGACCTCTCTCTTTTTCTCAAGGGAAGTTTAATTAATCACTTTTCCCCCCTTCTGGGGGCTGTTTTTAACGGGCAAGTGAAAACAGTCCCATTCATTGGAACCTGACCAGAGAATAAGGGGCTAATTTCAGTGAACTCTCATCAAATGGATATTGCCCAAGCCAGAAGCCTGAGAACTTTTTTTTTTAATCAAATGCAATGGCAAAGAATATTTGCATTAAAATATTTCACTAACCAAGGCTGGTAAGAATTGTAAATTATCGGCGTGCCATAAACGAGCAAGAGAGGTTTTTTTTTTGTAGACAGGCCTTCGGGGTAATAACAAGGGTTGAGGCTCAATAAGGTTTAGACAGCATAATAGTCTACAAAGAAAAGCCACAGAGCACTAATGTGAAGGAAGAGCTGTCCACCACATGCAGCAAAAATCACCAAAGGTCATTTTATGGTAGCAATTGTGACATAAAATTGGTGGTCATGCTACATGTCTAATACTCAGCAGAGCTTTATAAATGATGGGCCCCTAGCGACGGCTGTCATTAAGTGCTTTCATCATAATAAACTTTAAACTGTTGGCTTTATGAATCGCCAGCCAGCTTCAGCTGTTCGTTGGATGGAGCTTGCAGCGCCTTAAGTGTGACAAGACCTATTAGGAATTGCAACCATGTTTCAAGCGTACTTGGCTTTCCCACTCCTGGGGTGATTGCTGCCTATTAAACGGCATCTGGGAAGATTTTCCTCCAGCAATCTCTGATCAAGAGCTTTTTTTTGGGGGGGGGGGGTGCTTTGACCTGCATTTCCTTCAAGACTTTCTCTGAGGAGTTTTATAAGAGCAAAACTCCAGAGGATTTATAGCCACTTCTGATTAATACCTTTTCATTTTTTTTCTAGCAACTCTCCCAGTGCCGCATAGAGAAAAGCTTTCATTGTTCCTAAGGTGCTTATTTGTGACCTTTTCTCTGCTTCTGATTCCCTCTAACATGTTCTCAGTGAAATCCTCGGGGTGGAACCAAGACAGTTGTTGAAGTTGTTACAAGCTATAGAAAAAGAGGGAGAGGGAGGGAAGGAAAGGGGGAGGGGAGAGAAAGAGAGGGAAGGGAGGGAGAGGGAGAAGAGGGGAGGGAAAAGAGAAGGAGGGAGAAAGGGAGAGAGGAGGAGGAAGGAGAAGAAGGAAAGGGGAAAAGGAGAGAGATTATGTTGGAGGGAGGGAGAGAAGGGAGGGAGGGAAGAAGGGAGGGGAAGATGGGAGAGGAACAGAGAGAGGGAGGAAAGGAGAAAAGGGGAGAGGGAGAGAGAAAGGGGAGGAAGGGAGGGAGAGAAGGAAAGAGAGAGGGATAGAGAGGGATGGAAGAGAGAGAGGGAGGGAGAGAGACTTTCATATTTTAAAGAAATACATGCACAAAAAGGGACTAGCTCCACCCATTTCAGTACCTAACCAGCAGTGACATCAGCGGCCACCCAGAGAACCAAATGCATCTACAATGAGCCCTCTGTGTAAATTGAACACTACACATAAAGATTTCATGATTCAAATTACACCTTCATTAACCTTTCACATGAGAAGACTTTTAGTTTCTATAAATCTTCCAGTGACTTACCATCTGTCCTGCTGGTGTGAATAATGGATGTTTGGGGAATCACTACCAGAGTATTTAATTTACATGGACAAAATACATTTTTCAGAGCCACTTAGAAAGGACTTTAATTACTTCTTGTCACCCTTTTGAACTTGCTGTGTGGCGCTGTTGATTTTGGGTTGTTGTTGCTTTACCCAGAACTCTCTGGGGTTGACTGAGATGTTTGGGCCTTGGTAAAAGCTTTAAATGTCTAAGACCCTGACTTAATACTCTTATTAGTTTTTCTCTTAAGCCAGGTAATGTCCTAGGAGATAGCTAGGTGAATGTCTCAGGTGTAGACCATTACACAATTAAATTACCAAACCTCAGAAGGGATTAGATTAGTGCCCAGCAGGGAACACCTGGGGATTCTTGGGTCGAGAAGGGATTTCTAAGTATCAACGGCTCTCTCCATGAATAGCATCTTCCTGCTTTGGAGGAAACTTGTTTTCCCAGATAAAGTATTTTTCCTAGGAATGTGATGTCATGGTACTGAAAACCATTTTTCAGTGCTACAAGTAGAATAAAAAAATGACCAAGAAGGAAGATTCAAGGGTTTTATCATACAAAAACATGTATCTATTTCAAATATTGGAGGCCATAAGTGAAGATGAATAATTACATTTCAGGACTGTTGTCTAGATGCAATGGGTAGGGCAGTCTGAAGAATTTCCCCTCCTCCAACAAAAGGTGTGTCTTGGAATCCTCTACAGAAGTTACCTTGGTTCATCCTGCAGACATTAAGGAGAAGGATCCATGGAAATGATGCTGCATTTCCAAAGGAAATCCTTCTATATCAACATTATTGACAAATCAAATACTAATTCATTAGCAAGGTCATCTTTGACAAGGTAGTATCTTTCCCAGACCACTCTCATAACCAGCTATTGTCATTCAAGAATTCCTTTACTGTTTCTTCGATATCATTCTCTACCTATAACCTCTTCAAGGGAGAAGGGGAGAGGGACAAAAGAGCAAGGTAGAATTTCCCTCCAGTCCCTTTTAAATTCTTTCCTCTCAGATTTCTCAGATTTCCTTTCACTTCTACTCACTTTTTGTTGATCTCAGTTGGCTTAAGTCTCCACTATTTCTAGTCTTGCTTTGCTCACCCTCATAGCACACTTCAGGAAGACTGACTACTGCCTTCCAGAATCTGACCCTTTTCCAAACAACAACCCCAGCCCACTCTGCCTTGGAAGGAAAGGAGCTCCTGATGAATGAATGAAAGGCTAGGAGGTCTTTAATTTGTCTGGTACTAATAAGGAAAAAGGCCTTGTAGCTGGGCTCCTCACTTGCTCTGTTTGGCTTCTCCCTGGCTACATCCCCTCAGCCTTTATCTTCTAACCATTCCTCGTTTTCATGAAGGGAAAGCCCAGGACTGGCTCGTACTCCTTCCTCTGCAATGTAATAAATCTCACTGTCCTAGCTCTGTGACTGACAAACAATTGGCTAAGTAGTCTGAGTGCATTCCTCTTCTGGGTGGAAGTCTATTCAACTCTATATGCTATGAGGTCTTTGGTTTTTAGACTGTTTTATTTATTTAGTCTGTGGAACTTGCCAGGCAATGAAATGTGAAAGTTCCTCAAAATGTTTCTGTCAAGGTCAGTGAGCAGGCTCGTCCTATCCCAGTCTTGTTTTGCAAACATGATAGGCCAGAGCCCTAGGATCTCCTTGGAACTTGGAAGAAGGTCACGATGCTGTTTCTAACTCAGGATGGTTGCATTTAAAAGCTTTAACCAAATGACCCTTTTTTCCACCTTTAAGTACATTATACTTCCTTTTTTTTCACTGCCTTCACTTTCAGGAGCAGAGGTTACAGCCTTGATCTGTTTACATTTAAATGGAAGGCTCTCATCTTATTTCTTCTTGGTCAATAGTGACCAAATTAATTTTGTGAGAGCACCCTGAGGTCCAGAGGGGCGGGATAGAGAAAAAGAGAGGGAGGAGAGAATACGCATAAAGCATCCTATAAGTTCTTCAGTTTTCTGAGACCTTCTCTCCCTCACCTTCATCAAATGTAAGTGGGATCCAATGCAGAAAAATTACTCTGTGATAGACCAAAGAGAAGTTGGTTTGACTTCCTCGTTATTTGAAAGTTCTCCATTCACTTCTGCTTTCAAAGTCGCTAAAACTAACATGATAGGATGAGAGCTTTAGAGATAGGAGGGAAATTCAGGGTCCTCTAATCTCAATTCCAGCCATCTACCACGTAAACAGAGCTACCCAGGCATCTTGCCATCTTCCCTATCAGTACCCTCCCCTCTCCCTACCTTGAACAGCAGACCTTTTGCTGAGACCTCCAGAGACCATTCCCCTAAGCCTGGGGGAGAGAATACACTCAGCCCTGAGGTTCTCCTGAACTTTCTGGATTGGTGGGTAAGTAGAAACTTACATATCTCACTAATATCTAGCTGGACAAGAGCAAGAGGATGAAAGCCAGTGGGAAGGTGGCAGGGGGAGCATTGTGGCAGTAGAGCAGATAGCAAGATGTGTGGATAAGGCCTGGTTTTCTGGAGAATAGCGTATGGAGCACTTAGAAGTTAAGTGACTTGCCCAGTATTACATAGCCAGTGTCAATCAAAGATAGGACTTAAACCCAGGTCTTGGCTTTAAGGCCAGTCCTCTATCCACTACACCATACTGCCTCTTGTAATAGACACACAGTAGATATTTAATAAATACTTTTCCATTCATTCATTTTTCATTTGAGAAGCTAAGGGGCAGTTGAGGTTACACAGACAATAGTCGAGCTGTGATTTGAACCCCAGTGCCTTTGACTCAAAAGCCAAATCTCTAGGATTATTGCTGTTCCCCACACCCCCCCACCCCGAGTTCTCCTTCTCCTTTCCTTCCCATCTATCCCATGTTAGTCTGAATATTTGGCCATGACGCTGAAAGCTTTCATGTGGTTTTGCCTTTAATGGTTTATTTTTAAGTCTTTTATTGGCTTTTTAATGGCAATCTGGAATGTGAAGGAAAAGGAATTGAGAGGTAGTCTTTGGTATTATTACCTTTTAATCGCCATTTGGAGATGTAGGATGAATACCAGCACAAAGAATATAAGACAGAGTGGGATGTGGTGGAAAGGACCCTGGGCTTGATCAGGAGACCTGTATTCTATAGTCCTTGTTCTACTGCTAACTAGTTATGTGGCCCTGGGGAAATTAGCTCATCTCCTTGAGTCTGGGTTTCCACATTTTTAAAACTAAGATAATAATACTTCACAAGGATAATGAAATGTGAATCAAATGAGACTGTTTATAAATTACTTTTCACACAGTAAAATACTAGATTTTTGTTGATGAGTCATTTAAGTCATATCTGACTCTCCATGACCGCATTTGGGGCTTTCTTGGCAAAGATACTAGAATGTTTTGCCATTTCCTTTTCCAGTTCATTTTACAGATGAGGAAACTGAGGCAAATAGGATTAAGTGACTCACCGAGGGTCACGTAACTAGTAAGTGTCTGAGTTCAGATTTGAACTTGCATCCTCCCGACACAGCGGCAATATTATCCTGCTCCTTTTTAGATCAACAGGATGTATTCTACTTCTTCATATTCTGACATAAGGTAGTTGATGGCTGGGCAGGAACATTCTTAGAAGAAGAGACATTGGTAAATTGAACACTAACCCTTTTGCCGTGATGTTCCATGAGGCACAATAATAATTTGAACAAAGGCCCCTCCTGGAAATTCTTGTGGTTGATAAAAGAGAGGTCACAAAACAGTTTTCCATAAATAACAACCACTCCAGAAGATTTATCTGAGGACTTGACACTTTCTGTAGAGCCTTAGATATAGGCAAAGTGAGCAACCCAGAGATCCTTAAACTTTTTCCATTCGTGGCCCTTTCAGTGCTTCTTAAACTGTGGGTTGCACTCCTAGGTGATATAGGTTTGAAAGTCTGGAAATACTTATGTGCCTTCAAAAATCTTTCCCTGGTGGAACCATGAGAGCTTCAGCCTTCTAGCTTAAGACTTTCACCTGTGTTCGAACACAAATTTTATTGTTTATCATAGTGGATAGAGTGCCTGTTTCACCCTTATGTCAAGAGGACTTGGGGTCTTGCCTCTGACACTTACTGGCTATGTAATCCTGGACAAGTCATTTGACCCACTTGGTACCTCAAGCAACTCTCTAAGACTATGAATTAGAAATGAAAATAAAACCAGTAACTTGCTGATATGCATTGGTAGAGGGAGTTTCCTCACTGAAAACTCCCCATGCAATGAAATCACAGGTCCAGTTCAAAAGGAAACACAAAAATCTCCTGGAGGGGTAATAGCTTTCCACCTCCCCTCTCCAACCCCAACATTGGACTCCAACCTTGGAACCACCCTGGGCTCTGCTGTTTGAAACAGACACATTCTTTTGCCTTATCTTGACTCACTTTACTTTCAAGCATTTCCATGGTATGCCCTCTCTCTCTTCCCAGCTCCCCTTTATGTACTGTCTTCACCCATTCAAATTTAAATTCCTTGATGGCAGGAGCTTGTCCTTCATGTATATACTTTTATCTGAGGCGCTTAGGAAAATGCCTGGCACGTAGCACTTGAAGTCTTTCTCCATCCATCTACTATTATACTTTTGGTCAGCTGGGTGGCAAAGTGGATAGAGTGTCACACCTGGAGTCAGGAAGACCTGAGTTCAAATAAAATGCAATGGCACTGCATGCCATGTTCCTTAGGCAGAGAAAGGGGTAGAAACAGAAGGTGTGGGAGAGAAAACAAAGAAGATGTAGAGATAGAACATGTAGAAGAGAAGTTGAAGAAAAACTTGGCCAACTCCATAATTCTACATGGGGCCAGCTCTAACCTTCTTCAGTCATTTATGAAGAGTCAAAAATGGAAATGCTTCCTCGCTGAGGCAGGTCCATCTTTCTGAAAGGTGATTTGTGGAAAAGGACTTCCAAGTCTCTCTTTAGCTGTACTTGCTAAGTTAAAGACACTTGCTAAGTTGTCCACCTTGGCCCCTTTCCTCCTCACTTTGTTAAGATCATAAGAACTGTGCCAACAAATGAGAGAGAAGATAAAGATTTGAGGAATGCTAACTCAGGCCTTCTTGATACCATCTCTTTCCTTCTTCCCTTCTTCCTCTTTCCATATCTGCATTTCAGATTTGGTGTTTTATGGTCCCTTTGTCTTTCAGAGTAAATATAAACCACTCCACAGTTTCCCTGACTTAAGTCAGCTTCTTCCAGAAGCAGAGAAAAGCAAGCAGTGAAGGGCTTTATTTTCTAATCTCAAGGAGAGTAATTCTAATTTGTATAAATGGATAGAAAACCCCTAATTTGAGAGCTGAGGATCAGGAAGTTCCAAAAGGAAAACCAAATATGTTTCAAAACGCCCAATAGACTGAATGACTGGTCTCTTCCCTTGAACTAATTCTGCCATGGAAAGTATATGGCCAGAGTAGTCATAATGTTAGTTTCCCGAGAAAAATTGAAATCATTTTGGGCACGGTGATAACTCCCAGTACTCATTATGATGCCTGGGATCAAATAATAACAACTCACATTTATATTGCACCCTTGCTTGAGATTTGGAAAGCACTTTCCTCACAACAATTATGTGGAGCTGGAGAACTTAAAACTCCATCCCCATTTTATAGATGAGGAAACCATGGCTCTGAGAGTTGTAATTTGTCTGTCATCATGCATCTAGTAAGTGCCTGCAGCAAGATATGTACCCAAGTTTCCTGACTCAAAGTCCAGAATTCTTTACACTGTGCTGGTAATCTCTTAATGAATGTTTGTAAACTGATCAGAAGCTATGGGCCAAACAGCCAGGAGTCTACTATATGCACAGTAAATTGGGTTATGCATCGATCAAAGGTTGGCAACATGTCTGAAAGTCTCATGCCATATTTTCATTCATGCCCTGGTTTGGGGGGGGGGGAGGGTGACGTGCAGTGAGACATGGACAGCCTGCCCCCACCCATCAGCACAGCCATAGTCAGGAGACCCCAAAGAAGAACAAATTCCCAAGCCTTAGGCTCCCAGCGCTAAAGACAGCTTGATTTTGGAGCTGATGGCCATAAGGAATGGGATGGTAGCAAGATTGGCTTCCCTCCACTACCACTCTGGTCACCAGTTCACTAAAAGTCATCCTATGTGCCACCATTGGTAGATAGGCTAGAGGTTATCAACCCCTGGAAGAGATGCTTGGAGGTCATTTAGTCTAGTGCGTAGGGAGTTTCTACCGCTGCCCCTGACAACAGAAGGGTAGCTTACCCTGCTCCTAATGTAGTACTGAAGACATGGGGACAGTAGACATCCAACTCCAGCCAGGCCTGAAATTCAGGGAGGCCTACATTCCACATTTTTTTTACTCCCCTCCTGCTCAGCAAGGCTGAAACGATGTGTTTGACAGAAAAATCAAATGTGTCTGTGTGATTCACTCCCATACAGTGTAATTAGGCTGCTTCTGATAATTTCTACTGTTTGCAAAGACTACAGAAATTAAGGCAAACAGAAAAGATGGGGAAATACAACAAGGATATAAACACACCAGGAGCAAATACTCTCTTCAGGAGGACGACACACACATCTACACACACATACACACGTACACATACATGCACATGCATGCACAAACTCTGAGGAAGCAAAGATCTAGTTAAAGAACAGAGAAAAAAAGTGCTGTCCACAAGGAATTTGATTTGACATTCGCTAAAAATACCTACTAAAGCTTAGAGAAATATGATTTGAGATTCCATTTTGTTAGAAGGAATTATGTGATCTCTAATTGTCCAATCATTTGTGGGGAAGGAAGGAAGTGATTATTCATGGTCTTGGGCACTTGGAACTTCTAATCTGGGGAGCCCACACATAAATTTATCTCATGACTTCCTCTTACCTGCCTGGTTGTCATGTAGAGGAGAGAATACCCAGAAAATTCTGTTTGCTCTCAGAAAATTTGACCTTTGCTACAACAGGATAATCCAACTAAGGTCAGTTTTTGAGTTGGATCCGTATTCATCTTCCTCTGTTGAAAGAGGGGAAAAGATTTGGAGGGTCAGAAGAGGAAACTAAGAAAGGGGACATTTAGGCTTGAATATGGACGTTGATGATCCACTTACTCACCCGAGGTCACAAAGGTAGTAAACAGTGGAGGAAAGGTTCAAACCCAAGTTCCTCCTAACTCTAAGCCCAGCACGTTTTTCACTACTACATCAGTAATCATTTATTAAACACCTACTATGTGCCAGGCACTGTGCTAAATAATTATAAATCCTGTCAAAAATATAGTTCAGATAGGCCCTTTCTCAGCATGCCTTAACCCTCTGGGTCATCTGTAAAATGAAGGAATTTATGATCTGTGACTTGCCCAAGGTCCCAAAGCTAGTAACTGATGGAGGCAAGGTTCAAACCCAAGTCTCTCTTCATTTTACAGATGAGGAAACTGAGGCCCAGAGGAATGAAGTGGTTTGTCCAAGGTCATACACAAGTAGTAAGTGACAGAGCTAAGCTTTGAATTCAAATCCTATGACTAATAGTTCAGGGGTCTTTCTACTGCACCCAATCATTCTCTCATTTGACCCTCACAACACCACTTTAAGGCACATACTACAGAGGCTGAATAATGAATACCAAGAGACAGTGAAATGACTTGACCAGGACCATACTGTCAGTTCGAAGGGTCAAATTTGAACCCAGCTCTTCCTGCCTATAAGCCCAGCACACTGATCTACTAGCTACGTTGCCTTTTCACTTTAGACTAGACTAGATTGCAAGCTCCTTGAGGTCAAGACCTATTTTTTTTCTGTATCCCCTACAGGACTGAGCACACAGGAGGTATTCAATAAATATTTACATGCTTCATAATATTTCCTTTTGTAAACTGAATCTTGAGCAATTTTCTTCAGGTGATTAAATATCGGTGATTCAAATATCCTAACTTCAAGGCAGACAGCTAGAGCTGTTAACCTGGCACTTTCTGACTAGGATTCCCTTTAGTTTTTCAATGAGGGAGCTTCCGGGACTGAGGCTGAGGTGTTTAGATTTAGCTCATTCTAGCCAAAATTAAATATTCAAATTGGATTTGTTTTGAAGCTTTGCTCAGGCCAAGAGCTTCAGTTTAATGTAAATGGTGCCATTCCTCTGAATAAAGGTTTCATCAGGCCAGCATGTAAACTTTTAGTGGGGTTTGTATTATCCATTTAGAGGAAACAATTTGTGTGACAGCCTATCCATCATAATCCCCCTCTTCAGATTTATGGTCACAAAAGACTCTTAATACAGAAGATGTTTTGGGGGAGGAGAAACACTTCCCAAACAAGGAGTCTTGTTCTCCTAGACCAGGTAACAAAGGGTCCAGAGGAATTTGGTGGGGGCCTCCCGACCACCTGCAGGTTAAGCCATTGGTCAGTAGATTAACTACAGCTAAGTGTTTTAAAAAAGCAAGTTACCCAGGAGAGCAAGCAAACAAAAATCAGACTTAAGGTTAAGCATTGTAAACCAAAATTTAATAAATCCACCACTGGTGAACTCAAGGAAAAACATGTGAAGTCTCTGAGCATTTCTGTTCTGAACTTAGCCTGCTGTCACTGGGCAGCAGGTAGTTTCTGGGTCAACCTGCAAATAGGAGGACCCCTCAGTGAAAAGAAATTCCTCACTTCCCGCTTGAGCAAGCCTTGGTTTATTTACTCTCAGATCTTCAGTACACCAGCTCAGTGACAGAGTCAGCAAAGGACCTTCCTTCGGTGGTCATTCTTTTTGTTCCTGACCCTGCAGGGGATTGGGGTGAGCAGGAATCTGGGCTGGGGGTGGGTCTGCGCAGACCTTGGGGGCTGCTTCTCTTGACCCTGCTGAGGCTGTGGATCCTGCCTAGGCAGGAAGAAGGAGTGTTCCTTTCTCTGACCACTATGCTCTCCCAGAGAAAGAGAAGTTCCATGAATGTACTTCACTGTGGAGACAGACCACAAGATAGGATTGCTGTCTCCCCAACACCTTTGTATTGATCCTCGCTTCTGCAGTGAGGGGAGTAAAAGGTCTTTCTAGATACTAGAGCAGAGATTCTTAGCTTCTTTTTGTATCATAGGCTCCTTAGTCTGGTAAAGCCTATGGACTCCCATGTTAGAATAATCTTCTCAAATAAATAAAATATATTTGATAACAAAGGAAACCAATTACATTGAAATAAAGATCTGTCTGTCTGTCTGTCTGTCTATCATCTATTAATCTATCTATCTATCTATCTATCTATCTATCTATCTATCTATCTATCTATCCTAATGGGTCAGGGGGTTGATGAACTCAAAGAAGCTATATCTTCATATCATATGACATGGATATATATATATATATATATATGTATATATATATACATTACATATCTTTATATATCATATGATACATATTGAGATATTGATATCTTTCTATCTATATATCTCATATCTATCTATCTATATCATATGATATATAGATATAGCTTCTTTGAATTCACCAAACCCCGACCCATTAGATCAAGGATTCTAAGGGACTAAGAACTCTAGAGGAACTGAATGTTGGGCCCAAGTTAAATGTTTCTCAAATAAGACTGAAGTAGCAGCAATTCCCTCATAGTCATCTTTCTGATAGGAATTTGTTCAGCCCCCTTTTGACTCTGGAACTTGGAGGAAAGAAATTCCTATAAAAATAGGTCTCAGTTCATTTCCAGCATCCAAGCAGACATACATAGCATGACACCGAGGACCATCCTGACAACCCTGCCTGAATATGTCATCAGGTTACATGCCAACGTGTTGGTGTCGGAGAGTATGAAACTGATGTCCAACCTTAGCCAACTAGTAGGCATTAGAGGGCTTCATCTCCCTGGGCTCCTAAAGGCTCTTTACCAAACTCCCATTATTTTTCCCATGATAATCTCTAATCACTTGAAGATTCTGACTACCACAGTTGAGCATGGCTCTCCCAAAGGAAACATATATGTATATATGTGTGTATGTATGCACATTATATATGTCAATGTGTATGTATTGTATGTATCTATATTAATATGGACATTTTGGAAGCATGGTCTCTAGTCCCTGCTCTCAGTAGAAATAATTTGCATTATATCATCCACATTTCCATTGCCCTTCCCCTCACCCTCCAAATCAATAGGATGAAGGTTAGCTATTTTTCCAGGGTTCAAAGGCTATGGATGTGAGCATCCCTGGGCACTGATGCCTCCTGTTAAATTTAGTCTAAAAGGAAAGGGATCTGAAATGGAAAACCGAACAAATCCAACTCCCTACCCAGTCTTGTGAAAACAATAAAAAGGGCAGGGGAAAGGAAGTGAATAAAAACTTGTATAGCACATACTATGTGCAAGTACTGTTCTAAGTGCTTTTTACAAAATATCCTTTGATCCTTACAATAATCCTAAGAGATAGGTGATATTATTATCATTATCTTACAGTTAAGGAAACAGACAGCAATTAAGTAACTTGCCCAGGGTCAGATTGAACTCAGATGTTCCTGACCCTAGCTTCTATCCAGTGGCTCTTTTCATTTTGCCATTCCTACTTTAAAAAAGTCCTTAAGGACTGTTTCCTTGGTTTTGAGAAACATCTGTGCTCCAAATGAGATAATATTTGTAAAGCCCTTAGCCCAGTGCCCAACATATACATACATATATATGTATGTATACATATACATATATATGTACATATATATATGTATATATATATATATATACATACACACACATCCCACCTCCATAGTCAATGAGAACACCTTGTCACTTAAGTCTTGGGAAATAGATGAACATTCTGACCTCCAATTTTCCAGTGCTCTGCATTAAGGTATTAGTGACTAATCAGCTATTAAAACTCCAAGGACAAAGTGAGCCATAGATTCTAGTTTATGCTTCCATCTTCAGCCTATGCGGTGGTCTACCAATGCATGATCACATATCACGATGATATGTTTCTTCTAGAATCCCTCCTGCACCTTTTCTACCACAAGTTTCCTAAGGAGTTGACAGACCCAGGAACCTTGCTGAGTTTTCAAACTACCAGCTACCCTCCACTTATATTTTCTGCAAAGTTGAAGCAACTTTTGCCAATGATTCTAGGTTCTACCTAAAAGATACCACAAACCTATTTTCCATCCTCTCCTGAGGTGAAAATATTCAACCACAAATATATTGATTCATTTCACAAATATTCTCTGCCTACTTGTTATAACCCCAAACCTAGCTCTCCAAGAATGGTACAAAGATGTAAAAGACTCAGGCAAGTCTCCTGACATAGTTCATATTCCAAAAGAGAGAAAACATATACATAAATACAGCTGTCCAGATCTTTCTCTGCTTCCTTATTTCATGATTCTGAGCTTCTTTTCTTTCCTTCCTATTCAGGGCTTCCATGAGTGACTGGTCAACTTTTCTGTCTCCTGTCCTCAATTCTTCATATGTCTCCATCATTTTCATTGTCATCGCTTCTTTATTTTCTTTCTACCTTCTTTTCTCCCTTTTATAAGTCCTTGTCTCAATTCTCCAACCTCTAATTATTGACCTCCATGAAGCAGATGAGAAGAGCATCTCTGTTGTTGGGACATGCCAACAAATTCAACAGCCAGGTCATGAAGTAGGTCCCTGCTATTACCCATTATATATCAGACAAGTACCATTAAATTCAAGAAATATCTAGCAAATGCCTATGGCATGCAAATCACTGTGTCAAGCCCAACGAATTTAAAAACAGAAACAAACTATGACACACAAAAAATAATTGAGATCTCATTATTATGGGGGGCTGGGTTTTGTGCCCCTATATGAACTTTTAGAATTCCAGACTGCCTGGAGTTCCTTGAGGATTGAGAATGATGCCGCTAGTTCATGGGGCAGGAGATGGAGGTGGGAGGCATCATCAAAAGCCAGGTTCTAAATCCCAGTGCTTGTGAAAGAACAATCTTGATGTGATGGACCATCATTAGGTCTTTGCCTGGCTGCTTCTCAGTGACAATCTAAGCCTGAGAAATGATGACGAAGATAGTATGGCTTCATCTTATTTGTCAGGATTAATCCCAGCTCTCTGGAGCTATCATCCTTCACCTCCAAGTAATGACAACAATTTCCATTTCTATCATCCTTTAACACTACTAGCAAGAAAGATTTCCTTCGCCAAAGACTCTACTTTCTCTTCATCTTTGTCACTAGTTTCTATGAATGTTGAAACTCCCCAGACAGCAACTGAATCCAAATCCGTATTTCACCTGTATTCATCAGAAATTCCCCTCCCCTCTCCACACATGAGGATCATGTTCTTTCTTCAAGGTTTAGTTCAGCCTGCCTCTTCCATGAAGTCTTCTCTGACTGATTAGACCATACTGACCTTTCTCCACTCTTGCATTTTGTTTTTAGGGATAAGGATTGGACTTATTATTTCTCTGATATGAGAAACTCTCAAATGAAATTTTCTCTATCAATATTGGTTAGTTAGCACCTTCTCTGAAACTCCTAGCCTTAGAGAGCTGCCTCTAGCACTGAAAGGTTAAGTGAATTGCCCATAGTCACACAGCTAATAGGTCAAAGGCAGGTCTGGAAAGCAGATCTTCCTAAGTCCAAGACCAGTTGCCTAGCAACTATATCATGTTGCCTCTACATTCTGTCTTCAACTGTTTTCTAACAGTGTTTCACCAATTAATCTGTAACATCCTCAAGGGAGAAAATTATGTCTCACTTCTTCCATAATACCTTGAGCAGGGTTAGGGACTTAGGAACTTGGTCTTTTGGCGGATCTCCAATAGATGCTTCCTCTGTGGATGCAGACAGCAATTTTCCCATGCCTTCTCATCCTGAATCATCCCTGTCCTTGTGTTTCTGTATATCCTCTAAAGAGAATACACACAAAGCACTGGAGCCCCTCTTCTAATTCTGTGATACCCCCAAGATGTTAAATGCATTAAACTGTAAGCTCCTTGAGGGTAAGTACTGTCTTTTGCTTCTTTTTCTATCCCCAGTGCTTAATTAGTACAGTGTCAGGCACATGGGAGGTGGTGAAGAATTGTTCAGTGAACCAAATTGAAAATCATACCATTCAGGCCACCCATCTTGACTTTCATTATCACAAGAGTTTGAGGCCACGTAAGTGACTTCGTTAATACTTGATTCAATAATGAATGAATAAAGCATTTATTAAATGCTTGCTATATACAAAGCACTGATCTGATAAATAGGCTACATGGTACTGACTGACATCAAACTCACACCATCGCATCACACCATTGTCCAGGAAGGTTCATTTCTTAGTCCAGGAGCCTGCCCAGAACAGATGGCAGTCAGATAAGGACACCTTATTAGGAGCCTGTGTAGATGCAATCTCTATGTTCAAACATAACTCTGCAATACTTCAATGGATCTGGGATTTCATCAATATGAGTATTACCTCTTGTGGCAGGGGAAACATTGACTTAAAGTAGGCGAGGCCAGTTTTTCCCTAAAAAGTCAATGAAACCATCCAAGAGCCTTAATTAGTCCAGGAGATTAAGGGGCAAACCATTGATGTAGCTTCCTGGTTGCCAGAGGCATAAAAAGCCCAATGCAGGCATAGTCAGTATTCCTCAGTCTTGACTGGCTTCCATGGGAGTAAACTCATCTGACCAGGTTTGTCTCTATCTTCCTATGACAGGAGTCCTTACTCTGGGGTTCATGAGCTTATTTGAATATACTTGGTTTCCTTTATTTATATACTATGTACTTTGTTTTATAACTTTTATAATGATATTCTGAGAAGAGCCCCATGGCTTCGCCAGACTGCCAAAGGGGTCCATGACACACAAAAGGCTAAGAACTCCTCATGTAGAGGGACTGATTTGGGGATTGTGTTAGACAGTCTTCATTCAAGACTGAAGTAGCAGCATTTCCTTTGTGGTTACCTTCCTGATAAGGATTCATTCTGTCCTTTAGTGACCATGGGGCTGCAAAGAAAGAAATTCCTATAAAAAAAAAAGGCCCTAGTTCATCTCCAGTGTCAGGGAAAGAGACATAACATGACACCAAGGACACCCAGACAATCCTTCCTGCAGACCATCAAATCAGATATTTAGATATTTGCTCTTAGAGCAAGCATCAAAGTGCCAATCTCCAAACTCCCCAAGGATGCCGTGGAGGGATTTCAAGGGGCCCATGAACTTAGATGGGGTAAAAGGACATCTTTATTTTCACTAGCCTCTAACTGAAACTTAGTGTTTCCTTCAATTAATTAAAAACAGTTTTCTGAGAAGGGTTTCCATAGGCTCCACCAGTGACCCAAACGGGTCCATGATACCAAAAAGGTTAAGATCGAGGGGGCGGAGCCAAGATGGCGGCTGGGAAGCAGTGACTGGTGTGAGCTCCCCACCAAGTCCCTCCAAAAAGGTTAAGATCATATGGTCTATACAAAAGAGGGAAGCTATGTCTACCTGAACTATTAATGCATCTTTTGTTGAATATCCTTTCTATGCTATTGTTAAGTAAACTTTTTTGGTAAAATTATAAATGGTGTATAAGTGTTTTGTTTTGTCCTAATCCCAAGGCCAAACCACCAGACTAGCTTGACACAGGCTTGGCCCAGAACACCTCTATTGGTGTAGCAACACTCATTTCTACCTTCTCTTATCCAGGTTATCCCATACATTTTCCACAGAGTAGCGCAGTGGATAGAATGCCAGGCCTGGAGTCAGGAGGACCTGAATTCAAATTTACCCTCAGGTCACACCAACTGTGTGACCCTGGGCAAGTCACTTAACTCTGTTTGCCTCAGTTTCCTCATCTGTAAAATGATCTGGAGAAGGAAATGGCAAACCACTCCAGTATCTTTGCCAAGAAAACTCCAAATGGGGTCATGAAGAGTCAGACACAACTGAATGGCTAAACAATAACAACAACACAAAAATCTATTCAATGTGCTGAAAGCCTTGCTCTAGATCAGGTATTCTTAATTTGTCATCCTCTGATCCCCAAGGGATTCGGAATGGATTTTGGGGAGTGATGGTCAGTGAACTACATATATATATATATGTGTGTGTGTGTGTGTGTGTGTGTGTGTGTGTGTGTGTGTGTGTGTGTGTGTGTATGTGTGTGTGTTTGCACTAATTTCTAACTGTAATTTAGCTTTTCCTTAAATTATTTTAAAACATAATTGAGAAGGGCTCCATAGGTTTCACCAGACTGCCTAAAAGATCTATGAGAGCAAAAAAGTTAAGAACCCCTGCTCCATGTCTTTTTACATTTTAAGGGTCCACTATTTGTGCATCTGTTATCCCTAGCTCTGGCTACGAGGATAGTAGGGACTTTGTTATTCAGTCACATCCAACTCTTTGTGACTCCCCATTTGGGAGATTTCTCAGCAAAGATGGTGGAGTTATTTGCCATTTCCTTTTCCAGCTCATTTTATAGATGAGGAAACTGAGGCAGAGTTAAGTGACTTGTCCAGGGTCACACAGCTAGAAAATTTCTGAGGCAAGATTTGAACTCACAAAGATGAGTCTTCCTGACTCCAGGGCCAGCGCTTTGTGCCCTATACTGCCGCCTAGCTGCCCCACAAATGCAAAGGGATACAAATGCAAGGCATAAAAACAAATGGAAAGGTTTGGGGAACTTTGGATCTGATACAAAGAGGCATCAAGGTTAGGCAGGAAGACCTGAATTGAAATCCAGCCACAGTCCCTTACTAGCTGTGAGATCCTGGGCAAGTCACTCAACTACTGTCTACCTCAGTCTCTTTATGTGTAAAATGAAGGTAATAATGATAGCACATAATTCACAGGGCTTTTACATATCTCGCAGGGCTGTTGCGAGGATCAAATTGGTTAATATTTTGTAAAATGCTTTGCAAAACTTAAAATATGCATGTATATTTATACATATATACATATAATACTATATATACACATACACATATATGTACATATGCACATATGTATGCCTATTCACATATATACATACATATACACATATCTATATGTAAGTAATTGTTATTATTTTTAGAATTACAAGAGAAACATAATTTAATTTGAGGCCAGCCTTGGAAAAGGCATTAATTGTGAATTAGACTCATGATGTCCAAGAATGTCAGAGCTGGAAGAAATCATTTTAGAAATTGGAGATTGCTTAGTCTAACTCCTTCGTTTTATGAATAAGGAAATTGAGACCCGGAAGAAGGACCTGACTTTTGCAAGGTCATATTACTGAGAGCAGGTTTATTCAAAGCCACTGCTAGTTCAACCTGCCAAACCTTCAAGGAGTGTTGTGATCATACAAGTTAGGAATAAAGAGCTGTGAAGATCTCTCAGTTTCCAGAAATGTTCCTTTTGGGTGAATATAATGGGAGAAGATGGACCACCAAGAAGAATCAGAGTTACTCAGAACCTTAGCTAAAGCAGATGGGATTTTCCAGTGTAAGAAGTGAGCATGAAGGACACTTGTCTTCAGTGATAATCATGCCTTAATGCTTGTGTCAGACTTAATCCAAAGCAGTCTTCCATGAGGTATCTCATGAGATCCTCCCTTCACTTAGGCACCTCTGTGGAGGTAGGACAAGCTTCAATATCCCCATTTGACAGATGAGGAAAATGATCACACAGTGAAGTGAATTCTTGGAAAAAACTGGGAGTAAACCTCCCTTCACTCTGCCAAATGCATATACTATTGAAGTGATGCATACATTAGGCACTCATATAAGGAAATATGGTGCAACAGAAAGAGTGCTGGGCTTGGTGTCAGGGCACCCAGATTTAATTCAGAGCTCTGACACTTAATTAGTAGCATGACCTTGAGGAAAATCACTTTACTTTTCTAAGCTTCAATTTTTTATCTGTAAAATAAATATAATCCTACTACCTATTTCAAAAGATTTTTTAAAAAGTGCTTTGTAAACCTTACTACAGTGAAAGTCATTATATTATATAAGCATTTTCAAAGCATGTCTTTCTAGATAGCTAAGAACATCTATCTTTGCAGATAGTTATAATCATAATAACTGACATGTACAAAAAAATTTACATACATTATCTCATTTGAGACATGCAACAGCCCTGTGAGGTAGGTACAAACAGCTATTATCCCCATTTTACAGATAAGGAAACTAAGTCCAGCAAAAGGAAGGAAACAAGCATTTTTAAATATCTACTACTACCAGGGACTGTGCTAAGTTCTTTACAAATATGATCTCATTTGATCCTCACAACAACCCAGGGAGTTGGGTGCTATTATCACACCCTATCTGAAGCAGACAGAGGTAAAGTTACCTGCCGTGTATTGCATAGCTAGTGAGGGTGGGAGGCCTCATAAAGTCGAAGAGACCACTTTTTCAGAGATTGTTATCAGAGAGTGGTGGTTTGGAGGCTTGGTTGGATCTCAGGCCTTTCCCCCCTCTCTGCCACTGACGAACACTGCTAATAGATACTGTTCTGGTTTTGGTTCTGTTTTTAAAGAGATGCCAACTCATGTGAAATGCCTCAAACAAAGATGATTTATTACTTTGAAGCACAAAATATATAGTCTCCCCTTGGATACCTGCTGATTTTAAGATTTTTTTCTCTTCATAGTCATCTTTCAACAAACACCTGGGCTATTAATTTGAAAATAAAGCAATACATTTTAAGCTCATGTTTATGGAAACCTATCTTTTTCCCTTCCGGGAAGGGTTTTTAGTTATGTTTTTAAAATTCACTGACAGTTATGAATTTTATGTGCCCTCCTTCCAAGGTTTCCTGTCCTTTGAAAAGTCACATATCCACTCAGGCCGTGAGACTGCTCAAACCCAGATATCGTACTCTGTATTAACAACCTAAATGAATAAAGAGGATGCCCTGGATAGGAGTGGGAACTTGGTCCCCAGCAATGATGCAGGGGCCGGGTTTCTACCATGAGTTTTTTGTTTCTTTTTCATTTTTCTGTGAGGGTTGTAGGAAAGGAAGAAAAAACCTGTGACCTATATCGTCAAGGTCTACTTCTTAACAGTTCAGCAAAGGGAGAGAATCAGAATGCATTCTGGAAAAAAACCATCAGAAGTGCTGATTGTCCCTCTAAGCCTTTCCAATCACAGGCTAGCAGTTAAAATAATGCTCACCTACTGAGCTTCCAACTGGGCCCATCTACCTTTTTCGCTGGCAGGGTCATGCCCAGTCAAGCCTGATGGAGCTGCTGCGAGCTCCGGCTGATCCCCCAATGCATGGCATCCCAGCTACACCTGTTTATCAAGGAGTCCCTCCGTTTTCCTTCCCCTCCTCTCCTGGTGAAAAGGAGCATTAATTAAAACAGTAAACAAATGGGCTTCTCGTTCTAAATCAGGGCTGCAGGCAACGGAGAGATAACTTGGGCTCTGGAGAAGAGGGATTTTCTGTTAATTTATGGAATCTACCGTCACTCTGTAGAGCAGGCAGGCTGCTCGCTTAGCTGGGAAATGGAAGCAGACAGCTTTTGTCTAAACACTTCTTTTGCTCGGAATATCTTCATTTTTCTATTTGAATTTTTAACAAGGTTCATGGGACTTTTTTAATGGAGCGAACTCCCGGGTTTTGTCGATGTAGCAAGGGCTGCTCTGAGAGTGTCCTCCCCGGGGCTAGAGGATGAAGGCGTTCTCAAAGTTAGGCGCCGAGGGCAGGCAGGAAGCCGGCCAGGGCTCCCGGTCAGGCATTAGGAGGCATGCTCTTTCTAGTTCCAGCTGTTCTGGTGTTGTCCTTCAGTCAGCCCGCGTCTGTCTATGCATCTCTAGCATGGCGCAGAAATGCTTGTCTCTGCCAAGATAGCAGCAGCGACGCTGCCAAGGAAACTCGGAGCACCTTGGAGCCCCACATTTCATCTAGTTGTCGGAAAAAAAAAAACCACACTTTTTGATCTGTTCTTTGGTAGTTAAGTCCTTCCTTGCCTGTTACGTTGTCTGTATTAACTTATCCATTAACTACCAGAGCCTTGTTGGAAGAAAATTCTCTCCAGGAATGTCCTTGACATTTTCTCATTTCTAGAGCCCAGAATTATAACTTAATGCTGACTAATATTGTTGGAGAGGGGTTGTGTTTTATTCCAAACTGATATTTGGAATTCTTCAGTTTAAGTGAAATCACATTAAAATTGTAGTTTTCATAAAATTATAGACAGTCCAAGAAAAAACTCTGTAAATTTTTGTCATTTTGAGTGTAAACCTCCTTAAAAACACAGGAATGTCTGGTACATATTTCAAGCCAGCCTACTTTTCCTGGTGGCATATCCAGTAATCATGTTGACAAATTAATGGTAGAGAATTAGTTGTACATTAAAGATTTAAATTATATTATGCAGCACATTGTCATAAAGTGATATAAAACAATAGGAAAATAAATGTAAATTAATTCAAGTTACTGACATGTAAAACACCAGACTGACATCTGTACACTTAACCAACTCAGCTGCCATAGTTTAGAAGAACATAAGGCAAGCAAACGTTAGTTGTGGTAATAAATGGGGTTTGTGAGTACGAAAAATTTGGCTGGGATGGAAAAGAAGGCACCAGGAAGGAGTGAACATTTCTCTTGCATTCTAGAACCTGGCTGATTGGTTTGCCAAGGGTTAAGTGGAGCAAACTGCCATCATTTTCCCCCTTCCCCACCTCTCCTCCGGATAACCTCTACATACACATTTCCAGCTTCAGACAGGCTGACAGAGCTGTCCAGGAAAGTTTTCTGCTGGAGAAGAGGGAGGAGGGAGGAACTAAGTTGTGGTGCCCTGGCTACCGTGAGAGTGAAGCGACCTAGTGCTTGAGCTTTCTCAAACTGAGCTCCTGGAGAAAAAGAAAGGAAGAAAGGAAGAAAGGAAGAAAGGAAGAAAGGAAGAAAGGAAGAAAGGAAGAAAGAAAGAAAGAAAGAAAGAAAGAAAGAAAGAAAGAAAGAAAGAAAGGGAGAAAGAAAGGGAGAAAGAAAAAGAAAGAAAGGAAGGAAGGGAAAAAGAAAGGGAGAAAGAGAGAGAGAGAGAAAGAAAGGGAGAAAGAAAAAAAAGAAAGAAAGAAGGAAAGAAAGAAAGGAAGGAAGGAAGAAAGAAAAAAGCTTGCTATGGCTCCTGGGCCCCTGCAGACCCGACTTTCTGGGAGGGGGGTAGCATGCACACTACTGTGCGGCCTAATTATAAGGATTCGGTTTCCCGGTATGAAGGAATGCATTACCTGTAGCAAAGGATGCATAAAATATCAGAAACCAGAGGCACTGGGAGGAAGCTGAATGCCCCAGTGAATTCAAGCCCTATCCCTAGATTTATACCCACAATCCAAGCCCATGCTGAGAGACTAATCACTTGCCCATTGTCAATGCTGTTGTCCAATCAGCCCCTGAATAGCAAAACTTCACAATGCAGAGTATGAATTAGAGGAGAATAAATGTGGATGAAGACTTTTTTTTTGCAACAATACCTAACTGGGCCTTTCAGAGAGGACAACTGATAGACAAAAGGTCGGCGGAAATTGGAGTAACTTTTGGAGGCCCTTGTAGCTCCTGTCAATGAGTTAGCTCCATAATGAAGGAACCGGCCCCCTTTTTTGTATGAGATAGATCAATTGTCCATAGGGAAAAAAAGTCATAAAAACTGGACAATTTTTTTGTTGTTGTTATTGTCCTTGTCTTAGAAAAGATAGCTCTCTCTGTTGAATAAGACCAAGTGTATTTGGCTTCTGCTTATGTGAATTGTAGACCTGGTCATTATTGAGACTAGGGTAAAGTAGTGACATTCCATGCCATCCCCCCCTCAACCCTCGCTGACATTCCCCCACCCCCCAACAAATAGCTTCTTGAGCTATACAAATGTCAGGTCTCTGTTTTAAAATTTAGCTTTGTTTACCCAACAGAATGGAATTCATTACTGCATAAAAGTGGTTCTATTTTCTGACCTTTTTATTCAAAATGTTGAGAGTATCAAAAAGCTCATTTGAAGGTCGAAGGTTTATGTATCTATTCTCTTAAGTGTTTTAGAAATTCATACGGAGGACACAAAAGGTGGAAAATGTGAAAACATACTGTTCATTGTTTATCCTAACCTTGGCATGGTTATTAGATAAATGAATGTAGAAAAATGACTTTAAAAGCCATTGTGAACAGGGATTTTTTTTCCTTGAAGACTGTTAATTTTAGTCCCTGATCTGTAAAGGTCAATTTCTAATTCTTTTCACTGTGCAGTTTATATAACTTCTGCATTTCAAGTCTATAAAAAGCTTTTGCAGACTTTTCATACAATAAGTAGCAATTTCTTTCATTATTGCTTGAATTTTTTTCTGTAATTCCTACAGACATTTTGATGAAATTATCAGGCTTAAAAGCCGTTAGAACCTTTCATTTGGGTGTATGTGTTTTTCCCTCCCTGATCCATTCTCTCTGGATAATTTAAAATTAGTAAGATTAATCAGTTCAGTGATTTAAAAGGCCACACTTTAGTTAGAACAGGGTCTAAAGCAAAACCATTTTATTTTCATATTGGTATATGCCTTTAAAAAGTCTTTTCAACTAGTTATCTAAAGCCGATATTTAACTGTTACTTAGTCTACTAATTTCTATCTTTTGTTAGCAGAGCTTTCCTGCCCAAATCTCCTCATTCTGTCCCGTGCTAATTGCAGCTTACATTATATAACTTGCTTTGTAAAGAAAACTCTAACTCCAAGCCTTGAAAGTTGCGTGTTTCTATTTGCTCAAACTGGATGCACTTGTCTGGAGAGGGTCATTGCAAGGAAAGCTGTGTAGGCTGTAAGAATGTCCCGGATAACAAGCTTAAACAGAACCTTTTGTTGTTACTAGTATTCTCAGGCCTCCAAAATGAGGCCTTCTTTTGCTAACCGAGAGCTGAAGTGGTTCATTACTGCTGTTTCCTCCTCTAGGCCAGGGCCCGGCTATTCCCACTCCTGAAGGTCTGTAACTTCCTTAAAAAGGAAGAAGGAAAACATGGCCCAGAAAGGTCTTGTTAGCACTTCCTATGCGAAATTAGCAGCTTTCTAAAAGGTACAACTCCAATTACCTCACATTGTGGGGGCAGGGACCAGCCCAACAATGGGCCCAGCCTAGCAAGTGACATTCTGTCTTTCTCGAGTTACTTCCCTAATTAGGAATGAAGAAGCTCTATTCTGGTGAGTGCATCTATTTACAGTGGTCACAATGCTCTAACTTGAGCATCCTTCTCAAAGACCAGTGTTAAAAAACAAGTGCTCTTTTAGCCGAGCGGGCCCTGGCAGACCGGCACATTCCTCACGGTTCCGCCCCGGCGAAGAGGGTAGCTGCTTCGGCGTACGGGGGGATTGTTAACACTTCAGAATTCATTTTCCACAATGGCGCCCCTGCCCAGAGAGCTCTGGGAATTACAGTGGACAATAGGGAGGCATTCTTAGGAGGGGCTAATGATGGAAAAAAAAAAGAAAAATATTTATTGCTTTTGACAGTTCCACAAGGGGCAAAAATCCTTGTCGTGGCTAAAGTTTCCACAGCTGTTGGGGGAAGGTGGCTTGAGGGGGGTGGGGGCTGTGGGGACTCAAGCAGGCTCCGACTCCTTTGTTAGGAGGCTGAGTGCCCAGGGCCAAGCTGTGAAATTAGAGATTAAGTTCATTAAGGTAAGAGAATTGTGTGTGGGGGCATTGTTGTTGATACAGGTGGAGTTCGGGGGCCTGGCTCCTGCGAGCCTATTTACATGTAGGCGTCGCCCCATTAAATGAGCTTAACGTGCACCACAAGTCAAAGATGTTTATTATTTGCACGAGGGATGACCGACGATTTCCCTGGGACGTTACATGCCAACCCCCCACCCCGAGGGTGGGCCAGGGCTCCCCGCCGGGGAGCAGGTGGGAGTGAAGACAAGTACCACATAGATAGTGAGGAGACCATCCCCCGTCCTCTCCCCCAGCAGCCTGGAGGAGCGAAGGAGGGAGAATATGAGGGAGGGAAGGGCCTTCTCCCCCTTCTCCTCTATTCTCTCTCTCACCGTCCCCCCCCCCCCGCGCCCAAGCTCTTACCTCTTCCTGGTTGGGGAGGCTGCAGAAGGAAGGCTGGCCGGTGCCCTCTGACTACTGGCCTGTCCACAGTGGGAGCGTGGGTGTCTCTGGTGTGTGCGTGCCCAGCAACCAGGGTTTTCTAGGGCAGGTTAGCTGCCCCCTCTAAAGATGGCAGGACCCTTGGCTTGAAGTACGACCTGGTGAAGAAAAATTAAGAGTCAAGGTGGTACCTCGTGACCCTGCCCTTCCCCACAGAGCCCAATGCCACTGCCTCCTTGGCAATCTGTCCTGCCTAGCTTTGATTTCTTCAAAATAATAATAATGATCATAATAATATAAAGTTTCCCCCCTCCCACACATGCCTCTGTTCTGTACTCTTTTTTTTTTGTTTGCAAATTGAAATGTCTCCCCATCTGTCATAGGTGTTTGATAAGATTTCCGCCCCTCTTCAAGAGGCAAAAAGTGCGGGAGAAGTTTCCAAGGCGGTCAGGTGTGTTTGCATACTTCATGCGCACTCTCATGTTGCCCCAGAAATTGGCATCCTGCTCGGTTTGTCTATTTTATTTTGGGGGGGATGGGGGGAGTTGTTGGGGTGGGGTGGAGGATCCACGCCTGTTGTGCTATCTGACTTTAGGATGCAGTTGGTTGTGCCGACATCTACCCGTTCAGTATGCAAAAAAAGATCCAGTCCCTTCCCAGGGCCCTCGTGTTCTCACTGGGCAGGCTTTGAGGAAAGATTTCTGTGTTTACTTTTGACGGAGTCAATAATCCATCATCTCAGCTGCTTCCACTTATTTTTTTTTCTTTCTGATGGTTAGCTCAGGACTGCAGTAAAGGTGAGAAATATGCTTGGCAGCAGATAGCCCGAGAATCAGAACACCTCCCCCTCTAATTTGCATGATAGGATTCCTTGTGGAGCAGAAATTCACCTGCTCTCCTTACCTCTCCCTCCCTCAAGCCACCCGTCCAAGGAAAATAAATAGCTTGGTAATGATTTAGGTAAATGGAATTATTTTTTAAACAGCTGATCCCTTTGAGGCATTTTGAGAAGACACTTTTGGATTTAGAGTTGATGTTGGTGTGTGAAAGACAGTTTTAATTTTAGATTGTAAAAGAATTGGTTACTTGATAAGATGTTCAGAATGTAAATTCAGATTTGTTTCTCCTTCAGATATTGTAATGATGGTGTAGTTTTTTTCTTTTTTGAGAATGAAATATTCACACAACATTTTTGGTCTCAGATCATTCTTGCCCACCCTACTGTAATAGCAAAATGAATTGAAATGATCATGGAGCTATCTCGGTCCTTCATTTATTTTAACAGACTAATTCAGTAAAAGTTGTTATATAATATTTTCTGTTAAAGTGTGCCTGTAGTCTTTAGCTGCATTTAAAGTGATTCTTAAGTGAGCTAGTGGCATTTATGAGACTTCTCAATGGATTTTGGTGGCTGCCTGGATTTTTTTTATTCATAGAATAAAATATTCTTTGTTTTGGAAACTCCTATACATGAGATTTGTGAAACTGCTTTTTTCAGAAGTTACAAGAGCAACCAGAGAAGAGTCTGGGAAGTTAGATGAGAAATGTGGAATTCCCAAATTATGAAATGAGATGTCCACCTAAAGTGGACTAATAAGGAGATGAACATTTACATTTTCTTGTAAAGAACAATGAAGTCAGTCGACGAGAGAGAGAGAGAGAGAGAGTTTCCTAAGCTGTCACATTGTGATGTTTCATGAAGCACAAAGGCCAGTGAGACACAAACAAGAATTTTGTGTTCCTTTTTATCCCACATTATACTGGATAACATTGGCTTAAAAATCTGGGATCATGTGCAGATTCTACACCTAACCAAACATTTTTTTTTTAAAATTTCATGCTTGATCTTGTGATGTATACGTACATATAAATATCTTTCCATAGAGCTACCTACTATCAGAAAGGCACATTAGTAGAAAAAAAATTGTTATATCAACAATCAGCAGAGAAAATACTACTTTTGGTTCATTCTTCCCAAGAATAGTCACTTTATTTTTTCAGTTCTATTGAATTAAGATTTTAAAACCTTTAAATTTTCTCTTCCTCCCTTTTTCTTTCTTTCTTTCATCACCCCGTTAATAGAAAGTAATTTCTCATTTTAGCCAAATTTTCTTAGGTCTGATGTTCTCAGAATTATTGCACTGAATTTAGGGCAGTGAGTAAAGTTGGTGAAATGTAACTAGAATGAGATCTGTCTGGCTGCCTTTTCTTCTGAAACATTGCTCTGATGGGAAAACATTCCAAGTGTCAGTCCTGGTTTTATTTCACTTCAGAGCCCAAACCATTCTAGGGACATTTTCCCGTCATTTACCTCGATACTATTTAGGATGGTAATCAAGAACTGCCAGATAGGATTCTGGGTAACTCTTGGTGAAAACATCTCCTCTCTAGGGCACCCTTTATGTTATAAATATTTCCACTTGTCTGCACAAATATTGTTAGAAATTCTGCTGGTCCTATTTTTTAAAAGCAGAACTTCCTACACTCATATAAAAATAGTTTAAGGGTCTTTTATGGTTTTGTATCTTACCACTGAATCTCATTTTAAATTGGTGATAATACATTATGGTAAACATTAGAAAAAAACCATTAGATTACTTTCTTGGCCTCTGTAGTCTGCTGTTTAATTGTAATCTCTCCCAGCTGGGAATTCACAAGTCAAGTCTTTGTGGGTAAGTTATTTAACAATGATATTCATTCAATAAATATTTACTGAGCACCAATTATGCATAAGGCACTGTGGTGGTAACTGAAGGTGATATAAAATTGTATAAGACATAGTCCCTAATTTTAAGGGCCTGCAATACTCTAGCAGAGATAAGACACATATGAAATATATGATATTCATCAAAAACTTTAGGACACAATTGGTCATTTTAATATTAAATGCTTATGATAACAGACATGATTTTAGCTTTCTACCATACTAACAGGTGCTACTGAGGATGTCTTCACTAATAATATCATTGGCCCAATGCATTTGGATAAAAAATGGAGAGGAATAGCTTTTCCCTGCTTTTCATGGAGTGATTCTGTTGTATCCCCATAGTTAGTTAAGTTTTCAAATTTCTTAAACTTGCATTCACACATACTCGAGTCACCTTCTTTGATGGAACCTTGCCACACATGAGTGCATTCAGATGTCTTTGTTGAATTTTCTGTAGGACTTTTCATGTTCTTTGGCTGTTTAAATCGAGTCATGATAACCTAACGCACGTAGGTGTACTGTGGCATTTAGAGATGTTTCCTGGTGGACTTTTATGATACTGAAATGTCAATTTTAGTACCATTTAGATGCAAGATTTTGAAGCAAGGATTATAACCACGTAGCCAAAATACATTTCAAAATTTTGTAAAGATTCAAATGAATAAGGATTTAAGATTCATAATTATTAATGATGCTCATCCTTTTAATGACAAACATTTCTCCTTCAAACTAAATTCTTATTTTGGTTGCTATGGAGGGCAGCAGCAGGCTTACTTCTTTGTGTAGAAAATGGAAATGGAACCTAAATTTGTCTAAAATTGGGAAAATATATAAATATTCAACAGAGATATGCTGAGCACCTTGTAGGTAACAGTAATGAGCACTTATTTGAGCTGAAGAGTAGAAGTTTCATCCTGCAGTATCATCCAAAAAAAGGAATATTTGGTACCAAGTTTACAATTCCTGGAGCACCAGAGGAAGTGACTGTTGTATGTATGAGCTGTTGGGAAGTAATTTCTTACACTACAAAAGTGGTACCCAGAACCTGAATAGCCTGAAATTCGATGGATGCTATTTGTAGCTTTGACCGTTTTGAAAATTGTGTTTTGCTGCCATTTCAGGCTCACAGATACTGTCTGAAAAAAATGATTGCGATTTACCATCAGCCTAGAACCATCAGTTGATACATGAAATGTATCATAGTATTGGGTGTCTCTAAAATGAAAAAGATGATTGGGGTTCCTATGGCTAATTAAAATTTTCATCCATTTTCATTTTATGTGGTAGTGTTACTGAGAATTGTGTTTTTACTGTTGTTACTTTGTTTTCTAATGTTAAATAGCCATCCTCATACATAGCTCTTCGCTGTAAATTAAGGAAAAGAATGCAGAGAGATTTTCGGAGCTGTCCATTGTTTGGGATGCTTTATTGAAGGGTGAAGAAAGGGTGAAAGATTGCCAATGGAGGAGAGTCACCCAAAGGCTCTCTGCCTTTCCTTCTCAAGTTGTCCTCTGTGCCTGACACTCCTTTAACAGGGAACAAAGTCTTCCATTCCACATGGGAAGCCAAGGTTTATAAGACAAATGCCCTTGGGAGAGTAATTCATGTAAAAAAGAATAAAAATCATCAAAGTAAAAATGATTGATTTCCATGGTATTCTGGAGAAGATATTTTGATGGGAGGAAACATGGAAACAACATGATAGCCAGAAGAATGGGTATGGAGAGAGAGAAAAGGGTGAAGGACTAGGGAAGACAAAGTTCCTGAAGACACAATTTTGCCTGTATTTTAGGATCATGTGGTACAGTTGTATTTTGTGCTTTGAACCTTTCCTTAAGAAGATATGTGGAAAGAGTTCTAGATTCATAGTCAGCTGATCTGGGTCCAAATCCTAGCCATGCTACTTGTTCTCTATGTGACTTTCAGCTAGTCACTTAACATCTCTGGGCCTCAGTTTCCTCATCTGGAGAATGGAGAGATTAGATGACCTTTAAAGTCATTTCCAACTCTAAAAATCTTCTATTTCCTGACCTTTTCTCACTATTCCTGCCCTCCTAGGAGGAATCCAAGAAGGATTCAGAGAGAAGAATAAGAATAACTGTCAGCTACAATGTTAGTAGACATACTCAAATAATAAAACAGTTCTGTGAGCCCTACTATGTGTATATTCCCTTTAGTGATGCAGATTGCAGACTATGCATGCCTCCGTATTCTGGGAAATTCCTGTCTGTGTTACCCTATGGTAAGGATGTCCAGTGTACTGGGGACATTCCATGTTTTCTGTTGGCATTTTGAGTGGAGCAGTGGAGCATGCCAGCTCAACATTAATTGTTAAGGGAAATTATGGTGCAGTGGAAAGAGTCCTAGATTTGGAGTTGGTGGTCCAAAGTTCCAATCTTGGCTATGCTTCCTACTACTGATATGACTTTGGTAGGTTACTGAATCTCTCTAAATTTCTATTTCCCTATCTGTAAAATAAAGGTTAGGATTAGATGAATCTCCAAGGTAACTTCTACCTCAAAATCCATGATCATATGATGCAGTCTCAGTTTTGCCACATAACCTGTCCTTCATACTTATCACTCATGTATTTCTTTGCTGATGACCTTTACTCCAGTTCTTCATAATTCCTTGTTTCTAATGTGCTGCAGCCTATTCACCCCCAACATGTGACACTCTGTTGCTTTCTGGGTTTTATTCATTTTCAAGTCTTTGGAAACAGTAGTGTTCTAAGACTCTCTGCCATACAAACATGGCAGACATGAAGTTAAGAAATATAGACAAATCCTAGGGGAATGCAAGCTCTCCCAGATTCCCTCTACCTAGTGAAAGAGATTTCGGGATGTGCAGATGTGAAATGTAAACTTGCAATGCCTGTTACTCTTCTTGCTTGGAATTAGTGCCAGAGCTGTAGAAAATATATCTCTGTTTTTTAAGGTCTAAAATGGCTCCTATTAAGTGGAGACAACCATCTTAGGCTAGCTGTAACCTTGCTAGCATTGCCCAACCTTTACCCACAGATATAAATGGGATCACAGTCCACTAAAGTATTAAAATCTTAACTTATTTTGGTTTCTTCTAAGTCCAAGGTATTAGACTAATACTTGTTTATACAGTAAACCTGGTTTAAACACACATTAAAATATATGTATATATAATATTTATAGATGCAATATGGCTAATATATGCATATATAGTATATGAATAGTGTATACACGCAGTTGTACATATAAATATAAATACATACATGTATATATTTATAGAATAGATACATATGTATGTAGTGCACATTACATGTCACAATAACAATTATATAATCTGTATAGTAATACGTAATAACACGTATAGCATTATATAACTGTGTATATAGATACATGTGTGCATATTGTGTTACAAATAGTATATATACATACAGTATGTATAAACATATTAACCATGTTTTCTGTGTAAACTAGCACAGGTCTAATAATAACACACATATTAACTCATATCCAAGAGTGAACTTATATATATATATATATATATATATATATACACACACACACATATTACATATTTATATAGTATATGGAGAGAGAGAAAGAAAGGAAGGAAGGAAAGAAGGAAGGAAGAAAGGAAGGAAGGAAGGAAGGAAGGAAGGAAGGAAGGAAGGAAGGAAGGAAGGAAGAGAGAGACAGACAGACATCCAGCTTCACAATTAGGTAGGAAAAAACCTTATCTGCAATCCTCTTTGTGCCTCACTCCTGGTTCTTCTCTAGACTTCCTCTACCATGCCATAGAAATCTCTTTACCCTGGAAGTTCACTTCACCACTAGATTTCACACATTGGAAGTACCATCCCTCCTGTGGCCTTGTCTTCAGATTGTCTGATTCTTCCCAGAACCTTCATTTTAATAAGGACTTTTAGACCATCAATGTCTTCATTAATCTTTAGGCTGCAATACTGACTCTTAGTACCTTCACCTCCCCCCTCCCTTTTCAGCTTTAATATGTTGTCTTTCCAACATGTCATCTTTCCCAACCAGAACCCATTAGAATACAAACTTCTTGAGAAATGGGACTCTTTATTTCTACCTGTATTTATATTCCCATTACTTAGCATAATTCCTGGCACATAGTAAATGCTGAATAAATGTTTATTGATTCGATGATATGATTCAGGAGCACAGGGAAGGTGACCTAGGCCGCTAAATATCTCATGGCTAACCTATAATATTGCCTGAAACTTTACTTTGGGAGATTTCTTATTAGAGTGGAAGTCCCATAAAGGCAAGGACCATCTTTGTATTATTTATCTTTGTATCTCTTCCCTGGTGCCTACCATAATGTGGTGCATGTAGTAGATGTCTTAATAACTGTTTTCTGAATTTAATTGAATTCTTTTCTTTGGCTTTTAATTAATTACCCTTTTAAAATAATTATCTCAATTTCTAAAGCTCTTTTGTTCTTATATCGCCTTCATTTCTGAATATATCCATCCCTCTTGTCTCCTCTACCCAGCAAACCATCCCTTGTAACAAAGAATAAAAAAAGGAAAGGGGGGGGGGAAGCAGCTCTGTTAAATTCATTAACATATCAGCTAAGTCTTATAGTGTGTTTATTGCCATGCCTACCTTTCCTCCAGTCTTCCAGGTCTGCATTTTCTCCACTCTATGTCCAAGCTTCATTGTTGTAATTATATAATATTCAGTTTCATTCTGTTTTTCTTCTTTCCCTCTACATTGCTGTCATTATTTTGTTTTCAAGGTTCTGCTTGTTCATTCTGCATCACTTCATATAAGTGTTCCCATGGTTCTCTGAATCCTTCTTATTCATCATTTTGTGTAGCACAGTAACAATTCATTATGTTTATGCACAATATTTTGTTTAGATGGTCCTTAGGCAATGGGCATCTACTTTGTTTCCAGTTATTTACTGCCACAAATATGTTGGTGTACACAAGACTTTTCTTTTGTCTTCAGCCTCCTTGGTGATATGTTTAGCAGAGGGATCTGGGTCAAAGGACATACCCAATTTAGTCACTTTAAAAAAAAGATAATTGCAAATCGCTTCCCAGAATGGTTAGACCAATTTACCGTAAGCAATGTTTTGGTGTGCCTGGCACAGTGATATTTCCACCTTTTATCATATTTTTAAATTTGCAGGGCATGAAATAAAACCTCAGAGTTGTTTTCATTTGCATTTATCTTATTATTAATTTGATAATTAAAAAATCATTGGTATTGGGAGAACAATTGAATGATGAAGTCACAAGCCAGATTATAGAAAGATAACAAAGTGAGAAGAAAGGTAATGGAGGCATTTGTCATAGAAAGCTTTCTCAAGTAGTTTAAACACAAAAGGAGGAAGAGAGATGAGATGATAGTAGTAATGGATGGACCAAGTTGGGGTTTTTTGAGGATGAGAGAGATATGGCCATGTTTATAGGCAGTAGGGAAACAGCCAGTAGACATACAGGTAGAGATTAAATGTAAATGAGAGAGTAGTGACGATAGAGGGAACAATCTGTTGAAGAAGACAGGATGGAGTGGGATCACTTGTGCATATGTAGGGGTACATATTGTTAAGGAGAAGGGCTACCTCTTCACATGAGGCAGAGGGGAAGGAGCACATAGTGGCAGAAGGCATCTGGGTTATATGAGAGGAGGGGAGAAGAGGGAGATAGTGAGCTAATTAGTGTGATATAAAAGAATTCCCTTGCCAAAGTGAAACTCCATTTGAAATTATGAAACATAAACTTATAGTGGATACAGTGAACATGGTTTCATAGTTTTCTCCAGTTTTGTTCAGTAGTTCACGAGTAGGAGGTAATGGATGATGCAAGGAATCCATGACTGAGGCTTAGCAGAGCAGGAATGGGGGAACGGGAGTCCAGAAGAGTATAGTGTCAAATTGAACTGGTTCACCAAGGATACAAAAGCGAGAAAGGAGGAGACTGTAGCTAGTGCACAGATGGTGGCCTGGGAAAGAACTCAAAGGTCAAAATATTAGGATCATGGTGTGGACAAAGAACAGGGTTTTGGGGTACAAGGCAGAGGGAGAGTTAGAATAGCATCAGATGGTGATCAGATAAGGACATTTTAGAGTTTATAAATGTGAAAGCAGTGCACTTGTCAGTGATGGCAAGATCAGGGGTATCTTTGTAGCTGAGGTGGGATGGAGCAGGTCAGATGAAAGACTAAGTTGAGGAAATATAAAGTTAGGGCATTTGGCAGATTGTCAACCTATATACTGAATTCCCTTAGAATAAAGGCAGAGATCGGGGTGGGGAGAAAGACTGTGAGCCAGGCATTAAACTCATTGAGAAAAAAAGGGGAGTGTCCTGGAGGTAGGTAGATAATAGCTACCAGAATTTTGATTGGGTGTTTAAAGCAGTATTTCATATTGTTGTTTATAATCCATAGTTGTTTTCAGAATTGTTTGTTCATATCATTTGACTATTTAGCCACTGGAGAATGACTTTTGATCTTATATACTTGTGATATAAACTTCTTGAGACCATTGTGATATGTGGTATAAAATGCTGCTCTATAACTAATTTTTTTCGAGTTGCTTCCAATTTTGTAATCATTCTTATCATGTGAAGAGTTCTTCCACAAGTAATTCAGATACTTTAATTTGTCAAAGACAGTGTTATTGAATTCCATTTTCCTAACTCTTCCTTATCTAATCTGTTTCCCTAATTTACTTTTCTATTTTTAAACCAGCACCAAATAGTTTTGATGATTGGTGTTTTATTACAGAATTTTAGGCCTAGGAATATTATTCCCTCTTCATTTCTCCTTTTCCATTACTATCCTAGAAATTCTAGAATTTTTATTCCTAAAAATAATTTTGTTATTATTACAATTGGATCATAGATTTAGAGAGAAAAAGAAGATTAGAGGTTATCAAGTTCAACTCTCTCATTTTACAGATGAAGAAACTGAGACCCAGAGATCTTAAGTAACTTGTCTTGGGTCACACATTAAGTATCTGAGGTATTAATTAAGACTTCAGAGTTTTTCCTGACCCCAAGTTCAGTGGTATCCATATTAACATAAAGCCTCTTATCTGTTTTTATGAAGTATATTGGCATAATTCTAGATCCATAAATTAATTTAGGTGATGCTACTAATTGTTATTCTATTGATGTGATCCGACCAGGAGCATTGATTGTCCTCTCTAATACTCAAATCTTCTTTGTTTCTTTAAAGAATGTGTTGTAACTATATACAAAGCATGAATGTACCTGGACAGATTTACTTCCAAATATTTACTGCATTATAGTTATTTTGAATGGGATTTCCCTTTCTGTTTTTCCACTTTTTTATTGCTATATAAAAATGCTGTTGATTTTTGTGTGCTTTTATCTTGCTACTTTACTGAAACCATTCATTATCTCAATTAGCTTATTTGCTAATTCTCTGGAGCTTTCTAAGTAAATCTTTATAACATCAGCAAGCAGAAATAGTTTTGTCTCCTTTGTATCTATGTTTATGCCTTTCATTTTTTCCTCTCATTTGGTTACTATGCCTAACATTTTTAGAACTGTCAAATAATGGTGAGGAAAGGGGGTATCCTTACTTTACTCATATTTATTGGAAATGTTTCTAGTATTCCTCTATTGCAAATAATTATAGGTTTTGGTTTTAGAGAAGTATTTTTTATCCTTTTAAATAATGGCTTTTCTATGTCTGTACTTTCAGATTTTTTTAGCATAAATGAATGTTATGATTTGTCAAAGGTTTTTTTCTGCCTCTCTTGATATAATCTTCATGGTGCTTAGGGCATATTTAATTTTAATTTGATTAATTATGCTAATTGTTTTCTTAATATTGAGCCATCCTTGTATCCTTGGTATAAATTCAACTTGATAATAGTGGATAATTTTCTGTATATATTGCTATAGTCTCTGTTAAGATTTTACTTAATATTTTTATATAAAAATTTATTAGTGATCTTGGTCTTTATTTCCCTTTCTTTAATTTATCCTTCTGTGGTTTAGTTATAGGGTTACATTTGTCTTATAAAAGGAATTTCATAGAATATTTTTCACAATTTTCAGAGTAACTTGCATAAACATTAATTGCTCTTTAAATATTGATAGAATTTACCTAGGAATCTATCTGCACCATGTTGTTTTTTCCCTCTTTGGTGGTATCTTTACATCCAGTGAATTTAACCTTTTATAGGGTTCTCTTTGGAATACAAATTCCATTGGAGAGAGCAAAAACTGAGCGAGAAAACTATAGACCAATTTCCTTAACAAATATTGATGCAAAAATTTAAAATAAAATACTAATGAGGAAATTACAATAATATATCACAAATAACAGGTTGGATTTATATCAGAAAAGCCGGAGTGGTTTAATATTAGTAAAATAATATTAGGAAAATTGACCATATCAATAACAAAAACCATATGATTATATCAATAGATGCAGAAAAAGCTTCTGACAAATTACAACACTCATTTCTATCAAAACACTAAAAAGCATAAGAAAAAAATCAAGCTTTTTCTTAAAACAATAAGTCTATCTGAAATCAAGAGCAAGCATTATCTGTAATGGGAGTAAGGTAGACTACTTCCCAATAAGATCAGTGTTAAGCAAGGATGTCCAACATCACCATTATTAATTAGTATTGTACTATAAATGCTAGGTATAGCAATAAGATAAGAAAAGGAAATTGAAGTTCTAAGCATAGGTAACAAGGAAACCAAACTATCACTCTTTGCAGATAATATGATGCTATATTTAGAGAACTCTAGAGAATTAACCAAAAAACTAATTGAAATAATCAACAATTTTAGCAAAGTTTCAGGATATAAAATAAACCCACATAAGTTATGAGCATTTCTACATATTATAAACACTTGCATGTCATGGCATCACTTCCCTGATGTCATGGTCCTCTTTGAGAATGAAGGACAAACAACTGGGGACCCAACTGGAACTGGCCAGTTGAGCAACAAAGCTCTTCCTTCCTTCTTTCCTTCTTTCCTTCTTTCCTTCTTTCCTTCCTTCCTTCCTTCCTTCCTTCCTTCCTTCCTTCCTTCCTTCCTTCCTTCCTTCCTTCCTTCCATCCGTCTTTCCTTCCTTCCTTCCTTCTTTCCTTTTCCCTCTGTCCACATAAGGTATCATACTATCACCTCCAGGTGCTCTGCCCAAAGGAATATAAATTTTGATCTCTGAAACATTTTTTTCCTTAAGGACTATGCCTTAAACCCAAAACACTCTGGCCCCCATTGATTGGCCAAAAACAGGTCAAAGCCAAGCCCCACTTAGTCATCAAATGGGGCATTGCTTCAGTCAAACTGAGACCTGTTAAAGATCTTAGCTTAAGAAGGCCAAGGTCTCCTACTACATCCAGAGCCATCTCCACTCATTCTGATCTGGACCCAGATGGTCTGGAGGAGAAATTGAGGCTGGTGACTTTGCACAGCCTTCCCTCATGTAAATCCAATTCACTTGTGTCACTGATGTCATGGTCTTCTCTGAGAAGGAATGACAAACAACAACAACAAAATCCAAGAGGAAGAGATAGGAAGAGAATTCCATTTGAATAACAGCTGTGGGAGATAGTATAAGGTTCTTGGAAGTCTACATGTCAAGACACACACACGCACGCAGGGTCTATATGAACACAATTATAAAACACTCTGCATACAAATAAAGACAAATCTAAACAATTATAAAAATGATAATTGTTCATTAGTAGGCTGAGCCAATATAATAAAAATGACAATACTACTTAAATTAGTTTACTTATTCAGTGCCATACCAATCAACCTATCAAAGAATTATTTAATAGAACTGGAAAAAATAACAATATTCACCTGGAAAAACAAAAGGTCTAGAATTTCAAGGGAATCAATAAAAAAATATGAAGGAAGGCAGCCTAGCAGAACCAGATTCAAATGACATTACAAAGTGGTAATCATCAAAACAATTTGGTACTAGAAAAGAAATAGAGTGGTTGATCAATGGAATAGATAAGGCACATAATATACAAAAGCAAATGACCACAGTAATCTAGTGTTTGATAAACTTAAAGATTCCAGCTGTTGGGACAAGAACTCACTATTTGGCAAAAACTGCTGAGACAACTGGAAAGCAGCCTGGCAGAAACTAGGCAAAGACTAACATTCCACACCACATATCAAGATAAACTGTGAATGAGTATCCGATTTATATATAAAAGGTGATGTCATAAACAAAATGGAGGAATGTGTGGAAAAAAATTACTTGACAGATATATGAATAAGGGAAGACATCATGATTAAATAAGAGAGAGGATTGTGGGAGGTAGAATGGATAATTTTTATTACATGAAATTAAAAAGGTTTTGCACAAACAAAACTAATGCAGCCCAAAAAAGGCAATTTGGGTGAGGAGAATTTTATAATAAATTTTTCTGATAAAGATCTTATTTCTCACATATATAGAGAAATGATCCAAATTTGTAAAAAAAAAAAGAACCATTTTCTAATTGGTAAATGGCCAAAGGATATGAACAGGCAGTTTTCAAAAGAAGAAATCAAAGCTATCAAGAGTCATATGAAAATATGATCTAAATCATTAACAATTCAAGAAATGCAAATTAAAACAACTCTGAGGTATCACCTCATATTCATCAGAATTACTGAGAGAACAGAAAAGGAAAATGACAAATGCTGCAGGGGATATGGGAAAATAGGAACACTAATACATTGTTGATAGAGTTGTAAACTAGTCTAAACATTCTGGAAAACAATTTGGAACTATACTAAAGAGTTATAAAACTGTGCATACCCTTTGACCCAGCAATACTGGTACTAAATCCATACCCCAAAAAGATCAAAGAAAAGGGAAAAGGACATATGTACAAAGATATTTATGGCAGTTTTGTGGTGGCAAAGAATTGGAAACTGAGGGGATACCAATCAATTGGGAAATGCCTGAACAGGTTGTGATATATGATTGTGATGGAATACTATTGTGCTGTAAAAAATTATGAAGATGGTTTAAAAAAAACCCCTGGGAAGACTTATATAAACTGATGCAAAGTGAAGTGAGCTGGACCAAGAGAACACTGTAAACAGAAACAGCAATATTGTCACAATTATCAACAGTCAAAGACTTGCAACTCTGATCAATACAATGATCCATAACAATTCTAAAGGATTTATGATGAAAAATGCTACCCACTTCCAGAGAGATAATTCATGGATTCTGAGTACAGATGGAAGTATATTTTTTTCTGTCTTTATTTTCCTTGCTTCCTTTTTTTCTACCACAATATGGCTAATCAGGAAGTGTTTGCATGATTTTATATGTAAAACGGATATCATATTTCTTGCTTTCTCAGTGATTGAGAAAGAGATCGGAGAGGGAGAATTTGGAATTGAAAATAAAAATTAGAAATGAAAAATAATAAAATGCAAATTTCTCTAGGTGAGTTGGGTAACAAGAGTCATTCCCCAATAGATTTATAACAAAAAGATATGAATAGACTGTTTTCAAAAGAAGAAATGAATCCTAGAATTCTCTGAAATCTTTAGGGGAGAATAATCACTAGTAATATGAGAAAGGCACATCAAAACATCTCTGGACTATTGCCAACAATCTATTAGATGGCAGTTAGGTAGTGTAGAAGATGGAGCATTAGACTTGGAATCATGAAGGCCTGAGTTTGAATTCTGGTTCAGACACTTGGTAGCTATGTGTAACTCTGGGCAAGTCACTTAACTACTGTCAGACTCAGTTTTCCCACCTGTAAAATGGGCATAATAAGAGTACCTGCCACATAGAATTGTTGTGAGGTTCAAATGAGATGCCATAAATAAAATGCTTTGTCAACCTTAAAATACTCTATAAATGTTAGTCATCATCTCATCATCATTATATTTTAACTTTTTATCTTAAATTTTTCTCTTCTCCAGTCTAATCTCTACACTGCTACCAAAGTGATTTCCTAACATGCAGGTATGACCATGTCACCCCCATAACCATCATCACTCAATAACAACAGTGGCTCCCTAGTAGCTCTAGCATCATATAGAAACTGTCATTTGAAAGTTGAATAACCGGGCCTCTTCCTACTTTTCCAGTTTTCTTACATGTTAATCTCCTACACACACTCTATAGCGAAGTCATGGCAGTCTGCTTGCCATTCTGCACACATGACATTCCCCCTCCCATTGATATACCTTTATATATACACACATCTAGATATACATACCTAGAATGTTCTTCCTCTAGGACTCTCTGCTTTCCTTCAAGACTAGTTCAAACACCACATTCTTTTATTAAATAGTGTTTCCCCCAATTACATTTAAAAACAATTTTAAACATTTTTTTAAAGTTTTGAGTTCCAAATTCTATTCTTCCCTTCCTCCCCTCATCTATCTCTGAGATAATAAACAATTTGATACAGATTATAAGTGTGCAGTCATGTAAAACATTTCCATTTTAGTCATTTTGTGAAAGAAAACTCTGGAGGGGGAGAGGGAGGGAGGGAAGGAGAAGGGGAGAGAGAGAGAGAGAGAGAGAGAGAGAGAGAGAGAGAGAGAGAGAGAGAGAGAGAGCGCAAAAATTAGTATGCTTCAATTTATATTCAAATTTATATTCAGACTCCATCAGTTCTTTCTCTGGAGGCAAATAGCATTTTCATCATGAGTCCTTTGGGATTATCTTGATCATTTTATTGCTAGGAATAGCTAAGTCCTTCACAGTTGTTCATCACATAATATTGCTGTGAAATATTGTGTACAATGTTCTGGTTCTGCTCACTTCACTTTCTATCAGATCATTTAAGTTTTTCCTGATTTTTCTGAAATCATCCTGCTTCTCATTTCTTATAGTATAATAACGTTCCATTATAATCATATACCACAACTTGTTCAGCCTTCCCCAACTGATGGGCATCCCCTCAATTTCCAGTTTTTAGCTATCACAAAAAGGGTTGCTATAAATAGTTTTGGTACTAATAGGTTCTGTTCCTTTTCTTTTTTATCTCTTTGGGATACAGCCCCAGTAGTGATATTGCTGGATCAAATGGCATGCACAATTTTATAGCCCTTTGGAAATAGTTCCAAATTGCCATTCAGAATGGGTGGATGAGTTCACAACTCCACCAACAATGCATTAGTGTCCTAGTTTTCTCACATCTCCTCCGACATTTTTAATTTTCTTTTTCTGTCATATTAACCAATCTGATAGGTATGAGGTGGTACCTTAGGCCTGTTTTATTTGCATTTCTCTAATCAATAGTGATTTAGAGCATTTTTTTGTATGACTATAGATAGTTTTGATTTCTCCTTCTGAAACATGCCTGTTTATATCCTTTGACCATTTATCAATTGGAGAATGATATATTCTTATAAATTTGACTCAGTTCTCTATGTGTTTGAGAAATGAGGTCTTTATCAGAGACGCTTACCATAAAAAATTTCCCCCCAGTTTTCTGCTTTCCTTCTAATTTTGGTTGCATTTGTTTTGTTTGTGCAAAACCTTTTTAACTTCATATAATCAAAATTATCCATTTTACATTTCATAGCACTCTACATATTTTTGTTTGGTCCTAAATTCTTCTTTTATCCCTAGATTTGACAGGTAAACTATTCCATGGTCTCCTAATTTGCTTATGGTATCATCCTTTATGTCTACATCATGTACCCATTTTGACCATATCTTAGAAAACATTACTTTCTATGGGAATCCTTTCCAGATGTCCCCAGCTGTTAAGATGCTCCCTCCTAAAACTAATGTTTTCATTATATATATGTATATATATATATGTATATATATACACACACTGTATATGGTTATGTAAATACATGGTGTCTTACCATTTGAATGTAAGCTTCTCGAGCTTGAGATCTATTTTGCAGTTGTCTTTATATCCCTGGTAGTTATGTCATTGCCTGACATGTTTATTGATAGATTTACTGATCTCTTGGGTTTTACTTCATACCTATCAGAATGGCAAAGATGATATCTGAAGGGCAGTGGAAGGACAAGCGGACTAATGCATTTGTGAATTTGTTCAGTCATTCTAGGAAACAATTTGGAATTATAATTTTAAAAGTCACTAAACTACACAGGCCATTTGATGGAGCAATGACTCTATTAAGCATATACCCCAAGAAAGTCAAAGACAGAGAAAAAGATTACATGTAGACAGAAATGTTTATAGCAGTGAACCAGAAGGGCCTGGATTCAAGTCCTGCCTTGGACAAATGCTGGTTGTGTGATCCTAGGTAAGTCACTTTAAACTCTTAGTACCCTATACCACTATCTAAGATTATAAGTTTTAGAGGAGGTGCCACCCTGTCTTGGAAGAGGGAGCTTCTTCATCCAGGTATTCTCTAAACCTCAGATCCAGTCCCTTATTTAGAGTAGCACTTTTTTGTTTGTTTGTTTGTTTGTTTTTACTTTAATTTATTTTTGACATGTTTGGTTTTCAGCATTGATTTTCACAGGCATTTGAATTACAAATTTTCTCCCCATTTCCTCCCCCCCCCACTCCAAGATGGCGTACACTCTGGTTGCCCTGTTCCCCAGTCTGCCCTCCCCTCCGTCACCCCATTCCCCTCCCATCCCCCTTTCCCTTCCTTTCTTGTAGGGCAAGATAAAT
>CM053625.1:278648740-278680174 GCA_028646595.1 Phalanger gymnotis | reverse complement strand
TTTTTTTTTTTTTTTTGCCGAGGAATTCTCTGGGTGAGGTGGGGAGGGATTAGAGCCGTTTACCTGGCCATTATGTCTCCAGGAAGTTCAAGAAGCCGAGTTTCATACCTTTGGGCTACAAGCCTCAGGAGTTGGTGTTTCACAGCTGGTGGCGTGGTGCTGTCTCTCGTTGCTTCCACAGAGTGCCGTCCTGTGTTGGCAGGCCTGGGGATCTCCACTGGTTTCGGGCGCCCAGCTTTCTCCCAGCCTGTCTCCCGCGTGGGTTTCCCAGCCGGCCGCTTCCACTTTGGTCTGGAGAAGCTCCGCAAGCCGAGCACTCTCCAAGCCTACAGATATGTGCTTTAGGCCTTTCAGACTCTCCCGGATTGGAAATTTGCCCCACTCAGACTGCTCACGGTTTATAACTCTGTCAAATCTGCTCAAATTCACATTTTTACAGGAATCTGACAGACCTTGTGAGAGAGCTCCTGTAAGACACTGTTTTCATGTGGCCATCTTGGCTCCGCCCAGCTCCACTACTGATACTATTGTGTTATAAGAAATGGCAAGCAGGATGATTTCAGAAAAAATGGGGAAGACTTTACATGAACTGATGGCAGGTGAAGTAAGCAGAACCAGAACATTGTACACAATAACAGCAATTTTGTATAATAACTAGCTTCAATAATCTTAGCTCTTCTCAGCAAGACAATGACCTAAGAATTCCGAAGGACCCATGATGGAAAATGCTATCCATGTCCAGAGAAAGAACTGAAGGAGTCTGAATGCAGATGGAAACATATTATTTTTTCACTTTATTTAAAAAAATTTTTTCAGTCTGTGTTTTCTTTTGCAACATGTCTGATAAAGTATGTTCTCATGATTGCAATTGTATAACCTATGTCAAATTGCTTACCATCTCAGAGAGGGAAGAGAGAGGTGAGAGAAAGCAGAAGAAAATTTGAAACTCAAATTTTTGAAAAAATGAATGTTAAAATTATCTTTACATGTAGTTGATGAAAAATAAAGTGTTATTTTAAATTAAAATAAAAATATTTTACATGCAATTGGGAAAAAGTAAAAAAAAAAATATTTTGTTCTAGTGCTGAGCTATAACCTTCTATTGGCCTTTAGAATAGAATGTTCTCTTCAGAACACCAGATTTGGAGTCAGATGCCCTGGGCTCCCATCCTGACTGCTTGTGTGTGATGTTGGGTAGGTCTCTGAGCCCAATTAAGACATCATTTTGAGCCTCAGTTTCCTCATCTGAAAACAAGTTACACCTCTACCCCTATTCCCATTGTTAAATTTCGATTCACCCATTTTGGCTCAGCAGATGGAGCTCAGCTTCCCATCCTGTAACATGGGCTCATTCAAAGAAAATCAGGAAGCATTAAGAGTGGACTAAGCATTACGATTGCAGAGGCTAAGAGGGAGAGAAAAAAAATATATTTTTAAATGCTACCTTCATTCCTACTAACCAGCAACTTAGTTCCTCCTTCCCCACCAAATAAAGACCAGAAAATATAAACATTCTTTATATGGCACCTTAAGGTTCACCAAGCATTTATTTTACAACAGCTGTATGAAGTAAGCATCACAACAACTATTTTCTCCATTTTATTTTTGGTCTCGGCCCATGACATCATTGGCATCTGGTGAGGAAGCTCCCTCTCCCAACGCATATGAGGAATTATTGAGCCATTGATAGTCTCAAAGAGTTGTCTAGTGCAATAGGAAGTTAAATGCCTTTCCCTAGGTCATGTAGGTAATAAGTGCTTAAGGCAGGATTTGATGCCCTGTGTTCTTTTAACTCTGTCACCAAACTGCCTGAGTGGAGTTCTCAATTCTCACTTCCTGTATACCAGTCCTGCATGTGAAAAAATTGAGAAGTTAATGATTTCCTTATGGTCACATAACTGGTAAGTTTAAGAGGCAGAATTTGAACCCAAGTCTCCTCTGACTGCAAATGCAAGGCACTTGTGACTACAACATGTTGCTTCTTGAGAATGCTCCAGAAATCCACAAAGAAATCATCACCACCAGACGTCACCTTCCTCCTCATCCAGAAATATCTGTTCCAATAGACTGCTGCTACCCTGCTCAAAAATTCTAAGTCAGTTAGCAAGGAGTTATTAAGCACCTCTATCTATTACCCCATGAACTTGATCGGGGGATGGAGAATCAAATCTCCTTTATGGGGAAACATACTTTGAATCCCTTGCTTACTATGTGCCAGGCATGGTGCTAAGCACTGGGGATATAAAGAAAGGCAGAAAGCAAAGAACGAAGCAATAACAACATGAAAACCCCCAACCAGTCCCTCATCTCAAGAAATTCACAATCTAAAAGGGGAGACGATATGCATACAACTATGTACATGTGAGGTATTTGTAGTGTAAATCAAGTAAGATCTCTGGAATAACAACCACACTGGCATACTCAGGATGGCTGCTAGTGCAGGTTCTTTTATCTGCTTTACTAAGAAAGCAACTTAAAAGGAGTCAATGATCTCCTTTAATTAAACAGAAAAATACAGAGAAGAGGAATAAAGACCAACAGACAGGGCTCTACTGCCTGAATCAAAGCTTTACATCCAGCACTGAATCGAGAGAACCTTTAACTCTGAGGAGTTGGGGAGCTCTGAACATACAGCCACTCAGAGTCTCAACCAGGGAATCACAACATCTTTCTCATAAACAAGCCCCCAAAGCAAAAGTTCACCTCTCAGAATATATGCTCTTCAGGCTCAGCACCTAATTAGAAATTGACAAAAGGTGTGTAAGTCTTCCTACAAGCAAGCAAGCTTCCCTTAATGGGCTCCACATGAGTCTTACTGATGGGCAGACAAGATCTTATTCCCCATTAATCTTACAATCTCAGAGGGAATGTCCTAAGGTAAATGAGAACCAGGAAAGACTTCTTGCAGAAAGAGAGAATTTAGCTGAGACTTTAATGAAGCCAGAAGTCAGAAATGAGGAGGAAAAGAGTTCCATACCTGAGGGACAGCCAATAAAAAGGCTCAAAGTCAGGAAATAGAATGTCTCATTCAAAGAACAGTGAAGAGGCCAGTGTCATTAAATCACAGATTACTTAAGGGGCGGGGTTTACTGTATAAGGTATAAGAAGGGAAAGGGAAGGGAAGAAGCACTTATTAGGTGCTTACTATGTGCCAGGCACTGTACTAAGCACTTTACAAATATCTGATTTGATTGTAAGACACTATTACAATCTCCACTTTATAAGCGAGCCTAGAAAAGTAGGAAAGAGGCAAGTTATGAAATACTTTTAAAACCAAATGGAGGATTTTATATTTCATCCTAGAGGTAATAGGGAGCCATTGGAGTTTATTGAGAGGGGGTGATGGTCAGAGTTATTCTTTAGAAAGATCCTACTAGAGTAGGAAAAGACTTGAGTCAGGCAAACCCACCAGCCTGCTATTGCAATAGTTCAGGTGTGAGGTGGTGAGGGCCGGTACCTGAGTGGTGGCAGAGAAGAGAGTATATCCAAAAGACATTATAGAAGCAGAAATAGCAGGATTTGCAAGGATATGAGGAGTGAGGAGTGGAAGGTAACATTCAAGTCATTCCTTTGGGTTTGACATTGCCCTCTACAGGCTTCTCTCTAAGAATCAAATCTCCTTTATGGGGAAAAACACTGAATCCCTTGGCACCTCAGTGTGACTTAGTTCATTATCACTTTCTACCATAAAAAGACAGACACAGAAAAGCCTGCAGATTCTAGAGACCAGAAGGTGGTAGGAGATGTTGGAAATGGACCCATGACTTCATCTATGTAGGCTGCTATGAATTTGGAAACACCTTCTACTAAAGCAGATGTGCTGTGATGGTAAGAAAATTGGCTCTGGAGGCAGAGGACTTGAATTCAAATTCCACCTCTGACTACCTATGAGACTTTGAGCAAGTCATTTAACTGTACTGGGTCTCAGTTTCCTCAACTATAAAATGAGGTGACTGGAATAGATTGCTTCTGAGATCCCTTAAAGTTCTAAATCTATTACCCCATGAACTTGATTTAGGGATGGGCCCATAGCTTGCACTATAATATGTCAGAAGACAGATTTTAAACCCTGGACTTCCAGATGTGAAGGCCAGCTCTCTATCCACTCTTCCATGCTGCATTTCAAAAATAATAACAATAATTCATATTCACATCACATCTTAAGTTTTATATGTTTTCTTCACAACAAACTTAGGAAAATTTGAAAGCGTGATGCAAATGTTATCAGAAGTGATGTATTGTGATGCAAAGACTAGGAGTCTGAGGTCCAAATCTTTGCTATACCACTTACTATCTGTGCGACTTTGGGGATGGTATCTCACTTCTATGGGCCTCAATTTCTTCATCTAGGGAAGTAGATTAGGTAACAGTTCTACCTTTAAGGTACCTTCCAGCTCTAATTATGACTCTACAATCCCCATATTACAGATGAAGAAACTGGGCCCTGATAGGTTAAGGAACTAGCCCAGGATTGAAAAACTAGTAAATATCAGAACTGGAATTTTAATCCTTGTCTCTTTATTCCAAATGCAGCATTCTCATAGAGTGAAATGTAGAAAAAGCCAAGTTGGAGAGTGTGGAAGACAAGCTTCTCTAACCATTTAAAACTTTCTTTATTGATATCTTTTTTCTTTATACCACAGTCATTTCCTGGTATAGTCCTTTAACTCAACCCTTCCTCCCACAACCTCCTTTGTTATAATGAAAAACAGGGACACTGACTAACAATTTTACCTTATCAGATAGCATAGGAGGCCATCTGAACCTAGCTGAGACTATCCCACGTCTCTAACCAGGTCAGAGATCTACCCTCATGAGGGGAGGGCTTCTCAAGTATAAAGCTTGAAGCCCATCTCTATCCCATTTCAATATCATTGAATTTGAAGATCTTTTCCCATCCTTCCTATTTTCTGTTGTACCTCACTTTTTGAAATATCAATTCATGAAAGAAGCAATGTTGGTTGGAAGTAGGGGAGAGGGGAGGATCTGAAGGAAAAGATAAGAATTCTGTTTTGCCTAAGTAACATTCAGTTCAAAATGTCTGTTAGGCAGTTGGTGATGCTGAGACTGGAGGTCAGAAGAGAGACTGGGGCTAGAATTATAGATCTGAGAATTTTCTGCATAGAAGGAAGGAAAGAGGCATTTATTAAGCACTTACAATGTACCAGGCATTGTGCTATGTGCTTTACAAATATCATCTCATTTGATCATAACAACCCTGGGAGGATTATTATTATTCCCAATTTACAGTTGAGGAAACTGAGGCAGGCAAAGATTAAGTGACTCACCCAGGTTCATTCAGCTATTAAGTATCTGAGGCCAGATTTGAACTCAGATCTTTGCAACTCCAAGTCCAGAGGTCTGTCCATTGTGCCACCTAGCTACCTGAATTATCAAAGAGATGCTAGTTGAATCCATGGGAGCTGATGAGATTATCAAGCGAGAAAGTATAGAGGGAATAGAGAAGAGGGCCCAGGACAGAGCTTTGCAGGACATTCATGTTTAGCGGGCATGACAATATCCCATTTTACAGATGAGGAAATTGAGTGCTTAAACTGCTTTCCCGTGGCCAAACTAGATAATAAGTATCTGAGGTGAGATTTGCAGTTAGGCCTCCACTCAAGGTCTAGCACTTTATTCACTAAATTTTAAAGATGCCTCTCCTATTAGGAGGCATCATGTGCCAGGCAAATCAAACCACCACAACCACCTCCCCTCAGACTCCAGTGGAGATGGTGCATGACCCTGAACCCAAGAGCTTTGAGAAGAGCAATGCTCCCTAGACCAGCAGCCGTACTTCCAACCAGAGCTCCACGGCCATCATTGAGGATCACTGTGGAGAGGACCTCCCCTTCCTCACCACCACTAAGACTAGCTGTTGACCAGCTTCCAGTGATGGCGAGGTGAGCCCAAGAACCTTGGGAGTGGCAGCACCCCTAAGCCACAGGTTCTACTTCTAGCCCAGTCTCTGACGCCATCATTCAGAGAAATACTGGCTGTCCTCCATGTGGAATTGGCCCCCTTCTCATCTCTGTCTCTTAGCATCCCTACCTTTCTTCAAGACAGTTCATGCCTTTTCTGGTCTCCCTACATGCTACAGCCTTCTCCCCTAAGAATATCTTCTATCTGTTTGTTCTGCATATATCTTGAATATACCTAGTTAGGTGACGTGTTATCTCCCTCAATAAAATATAAGCTCTTTGAGGGCAGGATATCTGCAGAGCTTAGCACAGTGCTTGGCACATTGTTAGTGCTTCATAAATGAGTGCCTGATTGATCAATGACGAAAGAAACAAAGTAAAAGAAAAAAGGAAGAAAAGACAGGAAGAGAATTCTCCTTCCCTCAGCTGCAAAGTCTTCAGTTTGGGAATGGAGTTAAGATACAAAAGCTTTGTAGCACCAGCTTTTGTGGGGGGAAGGCACAAAAGAGAAGCTGTACAAGCCATTAAGGCAATTAAGAAAAGATTAAGGTTGCTCAGGGAGGAGAGAGACCCATAATCAATAGGCCAGAAATCACAGTGGGTTGCAAAATTATAAAACTCAGTGGCTAAAGAACAAACAAGCTCACCACAACCCAGAGGCATTGGTTTGCTCAGGAGTGAAAGAAAAATCATATTCGTTTCTTAGATCAGGAAAATAAATGGTACTGGGGGCATCCCATACTTTTGTCAGCTAAAGGGAGGGGTGTCCTGTAGATGGGAATGAAACCCAAATAACAACCCAAATTTATTCTGCACCATCCTCTTCTAAAAAGCAATTTTTTTTGTGTGGGAAGGCCACTGCCACAGATCACCTGAATTGAATTCAGCTGATCAGGTTGACTTAGGAATTTATTAGCTAGAGAATTAAGTCCAAAATCCTCAGCCTGGCTTTCAAAGCTCTCCAAGATTTGGTTCCAAACTACCTTATCTCTTTGTAGGGACTCTGCTCCAGCCAAATTGGTCTACTCATTGTCTCCTATACACCAGAACATCCCAGATTCTGGGACTTGGCTCATACTATTCTCCTCTCCTGGGATGTCCTTTTCCCACCCCTCTTCCTATCTAAATCCTGTTTATTGTTTTGAAAGGAGAGATATGTAAGGTCAAGAAACTGCAGGAAATTGAGAAGTCAGGGGAAAGAGGAATATATCAACATTGTCAATTATTTGGTCCTTTCCTCAACCTGGGCCTGAATAGAGCCTCTGCTTTCCTTCTCCTCGGCCCAGGTTTTAGAAGACAGGAGACTTGGGGCACCCGTGATTATTATTTTCAAATGTCTAAGGCTGTCACGGACTAGAGAAATCAGGTTCATTTTGTTTGTCCCCACAGGCCATGACTTAGAGCCTTGGTAGAAAGTTGCAGAGGCTGATTTATGTTCTTTACAAAGTTCTTTCTTACATAAATTAGGGCTGCCCGAAGAGAAATGAGATGCCCAGATAGTGAGTTCCCTGTCTCTCGAGGTATTGAAATGGATGTGGGATGAGTGAGTCTTGGACATGTTGTAGAAAAGAATCCTACTCAGCGTGTAGTTTGGGCTTGGTGGCTTCAGACGTCTCTTCCAGCTCTGAGATTCTGAGACTCAGGGACCATTTCAGGTCCTACTTCCCTGAGAAAACCTTTCCTGACCATCCTAACACAGAAATATCTCTCCTGCCTCTCAGTTCCTAAACATTTATTGACTGTGCCTATTCACCACCTCATATCTTTACTTAACTTTTCAGATTTCTATGTCTTATCTCCTAATTTAAATTATAAAGTCCCCGAGGTCAGGTACTGAAGACATATTTCTTAGTATTTTTCAGGGCCAGCATTAAATCGATCATAGTATGCGCTCAACAAATATTTGCTGTGTGATTGAAAACCTTAAAGGACTAGTAATAATAATGGATATTGATACAAACGTTTGCAAAGTCCTTCATGCGCATCATCATTTGAGCCTCAGGACAACCCATATATCTCCACTGACCTTATTGACCATTACTGCACAGCCAAGGGTCAGAAGTAGGCTATGGACCCAAGTCTGTCTGTTGCCAAATCCAGCCCTTTGCCTTATCTACCTCTCACTGATTAACCCCTCAATGATCTGACTCTGCTCACAGCATCTGCTCTATCAACCTGCCCATATTGGGAGTGGTACAAAGGAGTGCCCTAATCCTTAAATGCCCTAGGGCAGAAAGAATAATCTAGGAGAGGCCTGTTCCATTATCCTCTCCTGGGCCTCAAGCTGTTCTTCCTAATGAACCCAGGTCTTCCTTGTAACTTAAACTTGTTTCTTCTTGTTTGGAGCCTCAGTGGATGGAAAACAGTTAGTCAAGATTCCCCTTTTGGTAACCTTTCTTATATTAGTGTTTTACTTTTGTTCAGTTTCTTTCCTTCTCTTCTCCTTTCTAGGTTCCACAGTCCCATCTCCTTTACAGTTTTGCTTCCTGGCCATTTCACTGTTCCAGCTATGGTAACTAAAGGAAGGTTAAAATCTGACTGTCAGTGGTAATCTTGTCCTCTTTCTTGTGCTGTGATACAAAATACCATCTCCCAAGGTCTGAGATCCCTGAGGACACTCCACTATGTGCCTGCAGAGTAATCCGAGATAACAGGACCCTATCCAGAAGATACTTTCCTAGTGGAAGGGGAAGATAGAAGTAGGTAACCACAGAGTGCATTGAGGGGAATACTGTATAAGAAGACTGGAAAAGTGAAAGGGAATTGGGCTGTGAAGAGCTTTAAATACCAAACAAAAAGAGTCTCTTATGATCCATCAGGTAATAGAGAGGCATTGGAGATTATTGAGGGTGTGTGTGTGTGTGTGTGTGTGTGTGTGTGTGTGTGTGTGTGTGTGTGTGCGCGTGTGTGACATAGTTAGACCTATGCTTTAGGAAAATATCTTTGGCGTCTAAGTGGAGGGTGGATTGGAGTAGAGAAGAGACTTGGGGCAGGAAGAACAATTAGAAGGCTATTGAAATAGCCCAAGCAAGAAGCGATAAGGGCCTGAAATTAGGGTGGAGGCCATAGGAGAGGAGAAATGTGGTCACATGTGAGAGATATTGTGAAGCTAGAAAGAAAAAGATTTGTCAACAGATTTAAAATATCCTATAAAAGATGTGGGGTGGCTATTGGCACAGTAGATGGTGGGCTAGGCTTGGAGTTCAGGGAAGACATCTTCATGAGTTCAAATCCAACCTTAGACACGTACTAGATGTGTGACCCTGGGCAAGTCACTTAACCCTGTTTGCCTCAGTTTCCTCATCTGTCAAATGAGCTGGAGAAGGAAATGGCAAACCACTCCAGTATCCTTGCAAAGAAAACTCCAAATGGGGTCATGGAGAGTTGGACATGATTGAACAACAATTGAAAGCCATCCTTCCTAAGGAAGGGATTGAAGAAAAATAGCACATGTTCCAACTAAAGATGATTTTTACATCACTGGCTGTTTAGGATTAATTGTCTCATGCTCCTCTTGTGGGCTAGTAAATGGCCTGTCCCTTTGACAGTGGTCCCCTCTCTATCCCTCCTTTCCCATTACCCACAACCCCCCATTTAGCTCAAGTTGGTAGTCTAGTAGGGAGGAAAATGGCAGGCAGCCATTAAATCATGTCATCCTGAAACTCGGTTTACTCTGTGAATGTATAACAAGCGTTTTGTGCAAATTTTTGTACATCAGATCCTACTTCCTCTTGTGCTTACATTATAATCTCAGAGGTGTTACTAATAGTCAATATCTAATACTTTAAGATTTGCAAAATGCTTTAGATGCATTAATTTATTTGAGTCTAATAACAACAGTATAGACCCACAGGATCACCCACTTGGAAAGGACCTCAAACTCAGTGTAGTATATACTGCGCCTGAAGATGCTTCCTACCTCATTTGTGAGCATCCCACCTTTGCTTGAAAATTTGCAGGGAGAGGGCATGCTCTCCTATTTCTCGAGGCAGTTGGTTCTATTTTAGCATGGCTTTCACTCACAGAAGTTTTTTCCTGATATCAATCCTAAATTTACCTCTCTAATCTTCACTTATTGTTCTTCCCTGTGACAATCCTTCTGATATTTGAAAACAACAATTACATTCCTCCTTTGTCTCTTCTAGGCATTCCCTGTTCCTTTGACTCAACTTAACATACCGTGAATTCAAGGCCCTTCCCCAATCTGGTGGCCCTCTCCTGTACCTTCATTAGATTTTCAATGTCTTTCCAAAACTGTAACAGCCAGAACTGTACATGACACTTCAGATGTGGCCTGAGCAGGGGAGAGACAAGAACGACAATGACTTCACCTAGGCCTGGACAGTATGTCTTCCTTAATGTGGCCTAAGATTACATTGGCTTTCTTGGCTGCCATCATTTTGATGACTCATATTGAAACTTCAGTCCCCTAGAACTCCCAGGTGTCTTAAGGCAAACTTCTATCTGTCCATGCCTCCCCCATTTAGTATTTGCGAAATTGATTTTTTGAACCCAGCTGTGAAACTTTATATTTATCTCTATTAAAATTATTTTTGATAGAATATACCAGTTGTTTTAGCCTAAAGATCTATTTGAATCCTGTCATCATCAACATCAACAAATTCATACAGTACTCCAGTTTACAAAGTGCTTTCCAAATATTATCTTATTTGATCCTCCCAATAACCTTGAAAGACAGGTGCTATTTTATCCTCATTTTATAGATTAAGGAACTGATGCAGACAGAAGTGACTTGCACAGGGTCACATAGCTAGTACCCATCTGAGGCTGGATTTGACTTCAAGTCTCCCTGAATTCAGGTTCAGGGCTCTATTGACTGTGCCACCAGCAGCTTCGATCTATCTCAACTATACATCATCTGCAAATTTGATAAGTATACCACTTATACCTTTATCTTAATCATTGATAAACATGATAAACAGCACCAGGCCAAGCACATATCAAGTATTATTATTCCTGTTTCACAGATGAAAAAGCTGAAACTCCAAGAGATTAAGTGATTTGTCTGTAGTCACGGTGAAAGATGCACACTAAGGAGTCCTGACTCCTGAGTCTGGAGCAGCACTCTCCATTACATCACACACACATTGCATCTTCCTCAGCCAAATGAGGCTTGTGTATTCACGTACTGGGGACCAAGATGGGCTCTTAGCACTTATTCAACCAAGTGCCCTTGAAGACTTTGGCCTTTGTTTCCTTGATTAAAGTAGGAGTCCTTGATGACCTCCTTTCCTCAAGGGAAAGCCCAGTTTACATGGGTTTGAGCCACATGTTTGTGACATCAGAGGCTTTTAGACCACATGGGTTTAAGTTGCATTTTTGTGACGATTTTAGGTCATGTGGGTCCTAAGGGGAGTTGCTAAGACCAGAGCCAGTAGTAAGAGCTTAAGTTCTGGTCACTCAGATGATGTTTGATGATGGCTAAGGAGTGCATAAAAAGAGAAGACAGAGCTATTTGCTTAGGGCTCTCACTCTTGGTGGTACACTGATGTGGAGACTCTGGGCAGCTGTAGTTAAGAGCGCTCCAGCTTGTAAACCCAGGTATTCAGACTTTGTTAAACTCTGGTAACTATGAATTGAGATTTGAATCAGACAAGGTCTGTCTGTTGATGTTCGTAATTTGTTTGTATTTGCTCTGAAGCTCACGGTGCTGGCTTTTCCTCCTGAGCTGAGTGAATGATAATTGTATGTTGGATTAAAATAAGATTGTTAACCCCTTAACATTGCTTTCCTTAGTAAAGCAGATCAAAAGAACCTGAGCCTGCTGTCTCTGTGAGCTGGTTGTTGTTGGTTTTACAGCCCCCTTCCCCCACAGCAGCTGCTAGCTGAATTGTTACAACAGTTCACGCAGGAGGTACTTGGGAAATATTGTCCTGGTTTATTGGGACTCCAACTCTGGAGTTAATTCCTAAAACATAGAAATTCTAGATTTCCTGTCCTGGGAACAGCTGACATGGGGCTGACAATTGGGAATGCTTAGGATGTGCAGGAGAGATGGAGAAAGGAGGAAAAGAAAAGCTGGTAAGCCTGCAGGCGTGAAAACTGTTCTTCACGGGTAAGTGTGGATGAGTAGATAATGTGGAGGAAGGAAAGAATTCTTTTTGGAGCTCTCAAAGGGCAAGATATACATAGTTCTGGGGGTGACCCTTAAGTTGGAAGCTGCTAACTTTTACTGTCATTGGCTCCCATATAAGAAAAATAAGCAATAATAATGACACTTTGGTTCTTAGCAGCATCTTCCTAATAAAGATCTCCAAACACTCATACAGCTTATGTAATATATACACACATATATGATATAATTTATATTTATTATATTTTATATGTATCCTCATGTGCATATGTATACATACATATACATATGATATATATACACATACATATGTATATATATGTGTACATGTACAATATCTTGTGTTCTCATGCTATTGTAGTGAAATATGGAGGGGAAGGAATCTTTAGAGGTGCAGTTACTGAAATCCAGAGATGTGGTGCAATGTTCCTGAAGTCATATTGCCTTAGTCAGTGAATAAACATTTATTAAGTGACTGCTGTGTGCTAAAGGACTGTGCAAAGTAGTAGGGATACAAATATGGAAAGGACAGTCTCTGCCCTTTCTAAAAAGCTTACAATTCAATGGGGGAAGACAGCACAGAAAAAGAAAGCAGAGACATGGTGGAAAAGGCAGAGAAGTCCCAAAGTAGTGCAGTCAGATGAGAAACGAAGAGGCATCTGTGTTAAGCTTTGGAGTTCATGGCTCCTCCCTCCAATCAGATGGACAGAGGGTAGTGATAAGCTGTGAACACTGAAGCCAGTTAGCCAGTTAGTAGCAGAACCAGGACTAGAGCTCAGGTCTTATGGCCAACACTATCTATCCGAAAGACCATAGGTGGACCTATCCATAAGATCCCTTTGTCCTCATAATCTCTTTGTGAGCAAGAACTGGAATTTTAATCCTTGTCTCTCAACAACAGTCCAGACCATCGCCTCAGTTTCCCCTCTGTAATAAAATGGTGTTAGTAGTCTTGTCCCTTTCTATCTCACAGAGAGATGATGAGGGCAAATCAATAATCCTAGACAGGAAAGTATTGGTACAATAGAACTGCTATAGAAACATAAGCAATTTACAGCTCCTTGTTGTAATGGTCTCTTAAACAATTTTGCTCCTCTCTTTTATAAACTTCATTCTAGAAGAAAGGAGAAACCAAAGTAGGTAACATAGTTACTGAAGGTGGGGATGGGAGCAGGAGGGGACACAGGTGACAACTAAAAAAGGGTGGTCTCTATTCTTTCTATACTTCTCCACAATGAAGATTTTTATCCCTCTCTCCATATCTGTTATGAAATATTTTATCTGTGTAAGGAACTCCAAATGAGGAAACTCCCTTTTTTGATGAAGGTGAATGCTGATCTGCAATTTATAGTCTTAGAGAATGGCCCGGAGGTGCTAAGAAGTTAAATTACTGGTCACACAGCCAGGAGTGTTTATAGGCAGGACTTTAACCTAGATCATCTTGACTCTGAAGTCTTTCTATCCACTACAGTATTCTGCCTTTCATCATGAGAATATGACCAAGAAACAGGAGGCATAAAACTTTCCTGATCGTCAATTGTCTTTCTGCTACTATAACCGTGTATATGAGACAAAGACTAAGACAGAGACAGTGAGAGAAAGAGATTGAGAGACAGAGAAACAGAGAGAGAAAGAGAGAGACAGAGAGAAGGGGAGAATGGGAACCTGGCAGGTGGAAAGGATTCATGCAGACTTCCTGAATGGTCTCCTTCACATTTCCTCTTACAAATGCAAAAGTAACCTGAGTATCATAATATCAAATAGGTAGTCGGTAGTACATAAAAGAGCAAAAAGCATATTATATCTAAAAGTAATCGGATCGGCAAGTGCAAGGGGAGAGATTAATGAATTAAGTGCGGGAGAGGGATGTATGGAGAGTCAAAGAGAGCCGAGAGGAGGCTGGATTGGAAATCCATACTCCCATAAATCATCATCTCCTCTTCTGTGAAGGGCCTTGAGGACTAAAGTTCTCACCAATATGCTGCTTATGCATCAGGACACAATATTATGGGAAGCTATTCCATTCATAGGCCAGGGAGAGACGCTGTCTTTGGAAAAACTAGATAAGCAAGCGGGGAATAAAGAGAAAAATAGATCAACTGAACAGTGGGGGCCATTTGCTTTTCTGAGCTGCGGTGCTTTTTTTGCAGCTCCTGTGGTCTGTGATTAGCTCTGCGGCCTGCTGGGTGATTTAACATATTTCCTTTTTTTGAACTTGCTGATAATGAAACTCCAAACTTCCAATAGTCCTTTCACAGGAAGCCAGCTAAGAATGGAGCAGGTTGCTGTGAGGATGTCTTCCTAGGCTCAGTCCCTCCAGGGAAGCTGCCCAGCTTCGTCTCCCATTTGACAGTTCACGGAAATACTCTTGAATCCCAAGTGTGAGTTCCTTCTTTCAGAAGTTCAGAACCTTTTCATTTGGACACCTACAAAAGGCAATTGGACACATAGCCAGGTAGCTGGTGGGAAGTAGTGGGATGGATGTGGGGAGCTTACTTTTTAACTTTGCACAAAGGGAGCAACAGAGGCTTAAGCCCCTAAGCTGGGGGGTTTTTCATCTTATTTATGTTATGGACCTCTTTGATGGCAGTCTGGTGAAACCTATAGAGCCTTTCTCAGAATGATGTTGTTGTCTATATTCATGAATAGAAGGAAATGCTAAATTTCGGTTAGATGTTAGTGAAAATAAAGATGTAATTTTATTTCCCATCCAAGTTCATGGACCTCATGAAATCTTTCTATGGGAGTATAAGTTTTGGAGAAAATGGTGTGTCCTCCAACATGTTCATCAGCTGACCCAGCAGATCTCTCAGAAGATCCACAATTAAGGACTCCTAACCCAGCAATTCTAGTCTATGGCCTAACTGTCTGGGAAATAGACTTTGGGGAAAGCATATACTTAGAAGATTTAGAGCTAAAAAGAACCTTAGAGAGTAACTGGTACAAACCCCTCATTTTATAGATGGAAGAATGGAGGTTTCCACTCTCATCCCCATTCCACCCTCCACTTAATGTAATCATAAAAGGTGCAGAGATCTTTTTGCATCAATAAATCAGAAATTAAGTGTGAATATGCCTTTCAAAATTTTTGAAAAGATTATTAGAGCTTTGAATCATTGGATAAAAGCAGATGACAGCCACATAAGAAATATCTTGTGATTGGCTGAAAGAATTTGACACACCTCTTGTCCTATGAATTTAGAATTTCTCCTTCCAAAAGCAGTCAGTGGAGTGATGGTCAATCCAGCAGTGAAGGACTCCTTAGAGAGCATTGCCCTAGGTGAGTTCGGTTCCACCCCAGCAGTGTCCATGGAACAGTACTGACTGAAAACAGTATCTCCATTGGAAGTAAGGACAGACTAGACAAACCAAGGAAAGATAGTTTCAGGGGCTCAAAGGTGCCCACTTGAACCCCAGAGAAACTTCATGAGGACTTTACAAAGGAAGAAAAGGATTTCTAGTAACAGGAGTTATGAATTTATCCTTCAGCCACGTGTGCTAAGTTTAAACTTACTCTCCCTAGGGACCTTGTGTGTGCCAATGGTGTGCCAATAGTCTCAAGGGAATGGTTCACACATGGCACACACATATATACGTATATATGTCACACATAATATATGCATATATGTGTCTACATATACATATATGTATATATTTATCAATATATGGTTTATAACAGTATATGTGTGTGAATACATAGATATATAGATATCTATGTGTGTATAGTTAGGTATATACACTTATATGTATTTGTATACATGCACACATGTATTTATATCTTGTATATTCATACATACATATAATATATAGCCAATTTAGAAGCCTTCATTAATTTACCTTTCTTTGTATCTAGTCCTGACCCTGACCTGGCTCCATCTTGACATCAGAATGTCTAGAAGGTATACATTTTGTACTTTATTATAGATAATTCAGTGACCTTGTGGAAGTCTAAGAGTTATTTGTATTCTATGGGCTTTGTTAGCAGAAATATCTGTTGGCTTCCAGAATGCTGAGCCCATCATTTGCCTTCGATTTTGAGTCAGTCTGAATCATACAATATGAATTACAAAGACCCTCAGAAACCATTCTAGTTTTTTTACTTGTGTTCTTCAGGGAGATATGTAATCTTTAAGCTGTCTCTAAGTATATTTCCTTCAAAATCAATTTATGTTGCTTATATATTGTTTTTAAAAAACATTATTGCTTTTTGTGTCTCTTCTTCCAGCTTATGCTTCATTGCAAAATGCTTTATAAATATTATCGCTTTGGATATTATCCCCATTTTATAGATGAGAAAACTGATAGTGACTGGATACCTTCTCTGCTGTTAATTCATCAGGTTGCTAGCTCATTAGACTTTTTGGCTCAGAGACTTTACCTTTGCACATAATTATGTTGGGAAGCTTTGAAAATTCATGAGTATTGGAGAAAATGTCTGTTTGTTCCTAATACACACACATATGCATACTGGTGTGCATATACATACATATATATTATATACGCATATAATACATATATATACATATGTATATATATACATATGTATATATATGTGTATATATATACATATGTGTGTATATATATATATATATATGTGTATATATATATATCTGCATGATAGTACAGTGGCCAGATGAAAAGTGAAACCAAATTTAATTTCCTATAGAACAAGGAAAAAACACAGTTGCTTGAATTAACCAGCTGAATACATGTGTGTATATATATGCAGACATTGCTTGTCTTTCTGATCATATATCTCACAGACAACACAAATTATTTTTCACCTTAAAGAAGGAGCAAGGCATAAAACAGGGAGCTATGAAGTATTTGTCAATGTAATAGAAGAGAACCAGAATGTGTTCCAAGTCAAGGAGAGATTCCCTGTGGGTATCAAGGTCTTCCATCTTTGGGATGAGGTTATATTGATTGCATCAAGCCCCAAGACACTGCAGATCCTCCTGAAAGTAATCTGTAATCACTCAAAGGACTTTAATCTGTCCATTTACACGGGAAAGCTCAAAAATTGTATAAAGAAATGTTAACTGCTCAGATTCCAACATTCATATGAATGGATACCCAGCAGAGCTTATTCAATAGTATAGATAGCTGGGATGGACAATACAAATAGACAACCCTGAGGAAAGAGTAATGGTCATTAACCTCTGGGGACCTGGCCAGTCCATTTGAATAGGGGTTGGGGAAATAGCCCCAGAGGGAATACTTGAGGAGGGGAAACTTGGGGCCCAAAAAAGTTCAGTAACTTGACTAAGGTCATGAAATTAGTTATTGGCCAAACCAAAACCAAAACCAAGGTTTTCTGCTACCAATCTAGTGCCTTCCCCTATATGTGATGGATTCTCTACCATTATTACTAGGGAATGTGGAAAACATATTTTATTATAACCATTTTTAAAGTGAAGAAACCGATTTGTGGAGTTGCTGGTCTATAGCTGCTTCACAATTCAGGGATAGGCTCTTTTATGGATTAATGAGTTAGTTACACTGTTGAAGATCCCATCAATGAGATCCCAGGTGCCTTCTTGAAAAGATTGATTGAATAAACTAGCTAGTTAGATTAGAGAGGAGAAGATTTGGGCAGATATGATAGCTGTCTTCAAATTTTTTAAGAGCTGTCACATGGAGGAAGGATGACTTAGTCTGCTTGGTCCTACAGTAATGCATGGAAACTTCAAAGAGGCAAATTGAGGTTAATTGTAAAGAAAAACTTATTAATAAGAGTGCAGCAGGCTGTCTTGGGAAGTGGTGGGTTTTCCTTCCTTGAAGTCTTCAAGCAAAGATTGGCTAAGCACTTGTTGGATAGGATGCAGAGCTCATTCTTGATCAGATATGTGTTAAACTAGAATGGTCTCTGGGAGATCTGCTGGGTCACCTGATGGTGTTGGGTTGGAGAACTGGACATTTTCCCTAATATTTGTGAACTCTCAAAACCCTGTAACCTAGTTATGTGCAAGAGTGAAGTCTCTGAGCCAATAAGTCTAATGAGCTAGCAACCTGATGAATTAACAGCAGAGAAGGTTAATCTGTAATCCACAACACTTTCACTTAGCACACCCTTCCCAATCAGTCCCCACACTTTGACAAGCTGGTACAACCTGTCCCATGGGCTTATACTTCCGGATCTACTTGCTGCCCCTATAGTCTCTGCCAGGATGCCCTCCTAGTAAACAGAGCACTAGGCCTGGAGTCAGGAAGACCTGAGTTGAAATCTGACCTCAGATACTCCCTAGCTGTGCAACCCTGGGCAAGTCACTTGACCTTTCTCTGCCTCAGTTTCCTCAATTGTAAAATGGGGATAATAACAGCACCTACATCACAGGTGTTATTGTGAGGATGAAATGATATAATATTTGTAAAGCAGTTGGTACAATGTCTGGCACATAGTAAGTGCTGAATAAATGCTTATTCCCTTTCCCTACTCTATGGCATCTAGCAGCAGATCTCAACCCTCCCCACCCCTTATGGAGGAGGTGGAGGTATAGGAAAATCGAAATGCTCTGACCACTATGGCAACACATTATGTTGCTGTAGCACTGAGGCAGAGAATGAAGGAAGAGAAGGAACAAAGGCATGGTGTCAACATATGTGGAGAGAGCTGCACCAGATGTGAAGGAAAGGGGACTGGCATCCAATTATGGCCAATGTTGCCACCCTCCCCATCAAAGTCACTTGGGGCAATTACTGAGGTTGATGAAAAGTGAATTCCTCAATGTGGGAGAAAGCTGAGATAGTTTTGAGCTCCAGACCTTGGGGTATCTGCAATCAAAGGGGAGGGAGTCAGAAATTGAGCATTAAGGGAATGTAAGAGGGGAAAGAATGAAATTTCCAAAGATACTGAGAATAAGAAAGCTTAATTAATTTCTTTGTGTACAAGGAGATAAATCAACAGGGAAGATATTAATACAGAAGAGAAGATGGCCACAAGGACATCTAAATGAGTCTAAGCATCTCTGAATAAATATTATAAGACAAAAGAAGCTGCATCAATATCTGATGAGGCCAGAGTCCCTAGGGATTCCCAAGAGAGCATGAGACAACAGCTAGATGTTCCTGAATGGTTCAAGAGAGAAATAAAAACCATGAAAGCAGAACTTCTGTGCAAGCAGAAATAATTGACAGAATAGAAAAACTTAAATCTATGGTGGTGAATTTCTCCAAAGAAGAGAGAGAAAAACTCACTGGTAATACAAATATGTAGAAGTAAAGGATAAGCTGGAAGAGGAGAAAGAAAAAACAATAATATTTAAAAAAACATATGATCTCTATATAAGCAACACGTGTTGTTATTGTTGAAGGCTTATGAGTTGGAAATAGCTATATCTATAGATCTGTATATTGAGATTGATATGTTTATATCTATCTCTCTATATACACACATGTATATACAGTCAAACAGACATATAGATATGCATACCTATATCTATACACATATGTCTGTGTCACATAGACATATATGTATTTGTTTATAGAGACATTTACAGATAGGTGTATCTGTATATGTCTATGTGATAGTATATACTTGTAAACAATGTGTGTATATAGATAGATATACATGCACATATCTCATAGCTGATAGAAAGTATTTCCTCCTTAAAGGAGGAGCAAGGCATAAAACAGAGAGCTATGCATTCTCCAGAAGTATTCATCAATGTAATAGAGGAGACCCAGAATAGATTCCAGATCAAGAAGAGATTTCCTGTGCGTAGAGGTCTTCCAGATGCTCCTATTTGGGGAATAAGGTTATATTAACCTCATCAAGCCCCACAATACTGCAGATCCTCCTGGAAGAAATCCGTAATCACGCAAAGGATTTTAGTCTTTCCTTCTACACAGGTAAGATTGAAAATTGTATAAAGAATATTGACTGCTCAGATTTCAAAATTCATTTGAATTGATACCCAATTGAGCTGTACAGAGAGTAAAGAAAAGCAGGGTTCAGAACTGAAAATGAGAGAGAATGGGTTGTTTAACTTTTAATGATCCCAATCTTCCAATGAAAGGCTCATCCTTTTCAACACAAGTTTTTCTTTACTGGTGTTGCTGTATGGCAGTGAGGTCTAGAATCCTATTGTCTCTGAAGACTTAAAGATGACCATCATGCAGAAGGTTGTAGAAAGGCACACTGTAGGTGTGACCAGCTGCAACATACATTCAGTGAGGAATTAGATGCAGCCAGGGACACGGTGGAGCATGCTGGACTTGGAGTTGAAGACCCGAGTTCAAAGGCACCCTCAGACATTTATTAACTTTGTGACTAGGCAAGTCATCCAACCTCTATCAGTTTCCTGGGAATAATATGAGATAATATGGGGATAACAATAACACCTACATTCCGGGGTTGTTGTGAAGGTCAAAAGAAAATATTTGTAAAGCATTTTGCAAACCTTAAAGCATTATTTGAAAATGCATTTGAAATGCATTAAAACGAATACTAACATTTGTGATTTTTAAAAAAAATCGTTTTTAATTCTGAAGAACAATAATAAAGGGTTTCAACAGGGAAACGTATGTCAATAGAGAACATGGGCTGATTATGTTGTGAGAATGTAGTATGATCAGGTTCTCTACTGGTTCTCTTATGACATTACGAGAAATTAAGGAAGGCCTCCAATGAACTGGGTGGATCCACTGTGGCAAACTTTTGGGAGACCATGGATGGGAGTCACATAAGATAGGTGGTCAGGGATAGATTTCAATCTATATCTCAGTAGATGAGATCATAGATAAATTTGGGTTTTTAAGCATGCTTCTCTCTTCCCTTCTATGAACTGTGAATCTGTCTTATTTGCCCTTTCCCCACTGGGACATGGGAGGAAACGATAATCTTTTCTTCTCAACTAGCAGATGTATAGATTACAAGTAGCAAGATACAGCAGCAAGTGATTATGTCCAAGGTCTCAATGATGTCCCTCAGGTTCTCCTACCTGACTGCCCACCCTTTTTACCCACACTATCCTTAACCAATAAAGGAAGAACTCTTGGGACTTGAAACTTATTTTTTGCATGAAATTAACATTTTTGAGATTCTTTTATAAGATTTTTATTTATTTTGTTGAATATTTCCCAATTACATGTAAAAAATTTTTAAATTTTTAAAAAATTTTTGAGTTCCAAATTATCTTCTCCTTTCCCCTCCTTGAGAAAGCAAGCAATTTGAAATCTATTATACATATGAAGTCATATAAAACATATTTCCATATGAGCCAGGTTTCAAAAGAAAATACAGAAATTATAAGAAAAATAAAAAGGTAAAAAATATGCTTTAATTTGCATTCAGAATTCATCAGTTCTCTCTCTGGAGATGGATAGCATTTTTCATCATGAGTCCTTTGTGATTGTCTTGAATCATTGTCTTGAGCAAAGTAGCTAAGTCTTTCACAGATGAAATAGTGCTGTTACTTTGTACAGTGTTGGCCTTCATACTGCTAACTTTACTTTGCATGAGTTAATATAAGTCTTTCTAGGTTTTTCTGAAACCATCCTGCTCATCATTTCTTATAGCTCAATCGTATTCCATCACAATCACATGCCACAACTTGTTCAGCCATTCTCCAATCGATGGGCATCTTCTCAATTTCTAATTTTTTGCTAGCACAAAAACATGCTGCTGTAAATATTTTTGTGCAAAAAGGCCCTTTTTGCTTTTCTTTGATCTCTGGGATATAGACCTAGTAGTGGTATTGCTGGGTCAAAGGATATGCACAATTTTATAACCCTTTGGGTATAGTTCCAAATTGCTCTCCAGAATGCTGGGACTAGTTCACAACTCTACCAACAGTGCATTGGTATCCCAATTTTTCTACATCCCCTCCAGCATTTGTTATTTTCTTTTTCTATCTAAAAACATCAAAAGGATCTAGGGTAATCAATGGAAAAGTTCTGAGAAAATCCACAGGACATTGACAACAGCAGACAGAACACGCTGACATCTCTTCCTATCTGTACTGGGTTGCAAGAAAGAAATTGCATAATTACATGTTCAAATGCTTCTGTAGGTGATGCTAGATTAAATTCTCAGACAGACCATTTCTCTTGTCAATGTGCAAAAGTTCTGGGTATTCGTACCCTGGAGCCTGGTCCTGGATATTGGTTATATTAGGTTAACCCTCAATTATCCCCTGAGTGGATTTTTCTGTATATTTGCCCCTTTTTCATCTCATTGACATCTTCCCTCCTCTCTGCTGTCCAATATACTCTATAGAGCCACCCTTCCCTAGGACGGTATCATACAGGGAGCAGTTTTTCTAGAGAAAATGAAACCATCACCAGGGTAAAAAGTCTAAGGGACTTTCCATGACTTCCTTATCCTGATGTCAAAGTTTATAGGTGAATTAGCAGCAGAAAGCAGTAAGAGATCACTAGACTGAGCTTCAGGTCCATTTGTTGCTGTTGCTCAGTCATTTCAGTTGTGTCCACCTCTTCATGATCCCATTTGGGATTTTCTTTGCAGAGACACCAGAGTGGTTTGCCATTTCCCTCTCCAGCTCATTTTACAGATAAAGAAACCAAGGCAAACAGGGTTAAGTGACTTACCTCGCATCAAACAGCTAGTAAGTGTCTGACACTGGATTTTTTTTTCCTGACTCCAGGCTTGGCACTCTATCCACTGCGCCACCTAGAAGCCATTCAGATCCATAGGATAAGAGATTTAGAGCTAAAGGGGAACTCAGAGGCCATCTACTCCAACCCCTTCATATTACAGATAAGAAAAGAGGCCCAGAGAAATAAAGACACTCGCTCCAGGTCACACGGTAGTCAGTGGCAGAGCCAGGTTTCAAATTCTGTCCCCCGATGCCTAACCCAGTGCTCTACTATATTGTGCTTCCTCTCTGATTATCTGTATCACTGATTAGCTCAACCACGTAGGTGCCACTTAGTTCATTATTAAAATGAAGGAGCTGAACCTAATTACCTGTAAGATCCCTTTTATTTCTTAGCATCTGCTATTTGTAAATTTGACTTTAAGTTCCTTAGGGTGTAGGAAATGTTTCTTCTCTGTTTTGTACTATTTCTTATATGTTCAGTTCAATAAACATTTATTATGACCTACAATGGGTAAGGTACTCTACTAAGCACTGGGAACACAGACCAAAAAAATAATCTCTGCCTTCAATGAGATTACATTCAAATGGAAAATCCATAGGATTGTGGCTAAGGGGCACAAAGATAAGTGCAACATAATTCTTGCCCTCAAGGAGTTTACTTTCCATTGGGGATCATGTAAATTCTTATACTTGAATTTTTTTTAAATCAACTTCATGACTATAAAATAGGAGAAACGTAGTGAAACAAATTTATCTGGAAAAGTTCTGGGAGGACAAGCTCAGTTTGAGTCAGGAATTTGATATGACAGCCCAACACATGAAATCCTAGGCTACATAGAGGCATTGTTTCCAGATGGGATGGTTCCTTTAGGACCAGCTTTCCTCAGACCTCATCTAGACTGCATTCACTTCTGTGTATGACAGTTTAAAAAGGACATTGATAAGCTGGAAAGTGTCTAGAGAAGGATCCCAGGATGGTGAAGGACCTTGAGTTCATGTCGTATGAGTACTGACTGGAGGAAATGAGAACGGAGAGGAGAGAATGGGAGGAGGGAAGTCTTGGGACAGGGAGAAGGGGAACCTGGTAGCTGTGTTCAAGGGCTCCCAACCCTTTGCACAGTATCTGGCACATTGTAGTTGCTTAATTAATGTTTATTGGTTGATTGCTAGAGGAGAAGGAAATAGACTTAATCAGTTTGCCCTACAAAAGTGTATGATTCAGCCCACAACCTCAAGGAAACTGAACATTGAGTGAATGGCAAAGGATGTTATAACCCCACCTCTCTGGCCACTGTGAGTCTCAGGAAAAACCAGTTGCTATAGACTCCATGGGAAAATAAGACTAAAAAGCTAAAGAGAATGAGCAGTGAATGGGATCTGGGGTCTGCTGAGCACTGTCTTACCTTGGCAGGTCTGAGAAAGAGCAGATGTGCAGAATGAGGGTGCTGGAAAAGACATTCCTAATTCCTGTTATCCTGTAGGTGTGATTAACAAAGAGAGATTAACATTATTCTAGCCCTCTGTGTCCAGAGGATAAGTGGAAGCATGGTGTAGGGAAGAGAGTGTTGGATTTTGAGTCAGAAGACCTGGATTTGAATCCTGGCTGTGCTTCTCAGTACATACACCATCTTGGGTAAGTCACTTAATCTCTCTAGGCCTCGGTCAGCTCACACATCAGCTAAAAGGGTTGCGTGTAATGATCTCTATGTTCCCAACAAACTCTAAATCTATGATCCCATGATATTTGGCCCCAGAATATCATTCCTAAACAAACCTGTTGTTGGCTTCTTTTATCTGTGTAGTTGGGCTCTTTGATACTCCATACAGTGCAGGAAAATTCCCACTGAGAAATCATTCTAGAGAACAGCCTGGTTCAGCCAGGCCTTTCCTGAATTTGTTCTAAATTAAAAAAAAAAATTCTCCTTCCCTCCCCTCCCCTCCATCATCCTCTGCCTCTGACCCCTACTTTCATTTAGAAAAAGATCCTCAGCCAGTCAAGCTCACTCCATTTCTGGGTTCCCTATCTCACCCCCTGCCCCCCATTCTCCCTTCCCTCTCGATTTCCTTCTCTTTTGGAAAACATCTGCAACCCTGAGCAGATGTGCGTAAGTCAATTTAGAGCTGTGTGTGGCTGGTACAAGCATGTTAGCATATTGAGTGGACCAAATATTTAAATATCTATGATATAGGAAGTCTGGAGACCATTAAAAGCCATTTTTCTCAGTACTGATTGCAAAGGGTGGGGGTGGGTGGGATGGTGGAATAAATGTTGCCTTTGCTGTCCTTCAAGGCTGCAAAATCTGCTGGCTTAATCATATTGCCTATGTAAAGTGCCTCTCTCCGTCTCCACTGGAGGACTTGAGGTTGCATTTACTGTAAACAAAGGCATATTTTGGGGGCAGTTGGATTGAGTTTATTGTTTATGTAAATCTCTCAGAATGTGACATAGCAAGATAGCTTCCTATGTTGTGTTGATCCACATTTTAGGCCAACAGCCAAAGTATTTTATCTTTTACTTCATTATAGTGATCTTCCAATTAGCCGTGGTCTGTAATACCCTGATTTTGGTGGCAGTGGTTTGGGCAGGATTGTTTGATAGTTCTGCTCGAGAGGCAAAATAAGGGGCCTTATTATAGGAAGTGCAGAGGTTGTGCGGGGAGCTGAGTTCTGTTGCAAAGTTTGCCGATAAGGGAAAACCGGCCCTTAAGCGTCCATTCTGTTCTGTATATTAACACTTCTAATCTGCACTGCTGATAAAACTGCAAGCCATTTGCCTTTGGAGGAATTAGTTCTGCCTCACTTGTGTAACCAGGCGATGGTGATTAACCTTTAAACTGTCCAATATTCTCAGCAGACTCCTGCTCCAGATTAGAAACTATTTAGTTATGACCAACTAAATTAACAACACTCCCTCCTCTGAAGAATGAGATTTGGTAGGTGGATGCATTTTAAGGTGGAATTGTGTTTTGAATTGGCGATCCATCCTCCTAAGGTGCTTATTTCCCTTCATTAAAGGCCTAGCTGCTGCTACATAAGGGAAGGCACTAAGGAGATGAGAAATAGCTAATGCAAGAGTTAGGGATTACTTACACTGGGGACAGTTGTACAGGTTGTGTTTGCCAAGGAAGGATGAGGCAAGGAGGAGAGCTGTCATTTGGTGTCTTAACGTATAAGAGGGAAATTCAGTCTTTCTGCTAGTCTTGGGCCATGCTTACTATAAGAATGGGCATTATATGTCAAGTAGAGTAGCTATTGGGCTGATTTAGGACCCGCCCCTCCCCCAAATAAAGCATCCTCCTTCTCATTCCTCTCACCATTTTCATTTTTTTTCCCCTAGAGTTGAATATCAGAAGCCAACGTTAACTTTCCCTTTGGAGATGGATTCTGGGATCTGCCCGTGGCAGTGGTAGGCCTGTCCAATGGATCGTAGGAGCTCTAATAACTTCAGCTAAGCACTCTTGTATCTGCCCATTTCAAATGTGTGATTTATCAGTCTCAACATACCCTCCAATACATCGGCCATGAAAGAAAAGTCTGGGGCAATTATGTAATGGTATAGTGTTTGTCTGACATAAACCTCAGATTGTTGGTCCTCGATGGATAACAAATAAAAAACATTTTTTTAGAACCCCAACAACACCTGGTAGCAATGTTTTCTGTTTTACCAATTTTATATTAGCTTCCTCCTTAAAAACTGCTAATCTAGATACTACGTTAGTAGGATGTCAGTCAAACTACAATCCACAGTGAAGCCTTCTTCATATACCAATTTAAATCATTCATGGTCTTTTCTTTGGCATTATTCAAAAGATCATAATAATTTTCTTGTGCCCACAGCACAAAAAAATCAATTATTTCCCCACAAAGACTTGAAAGTACTTAGCGAGTGCTGCAAGAAAAGCTGAGGGTTATATCAAATTGAAATTGCACTCATTACACACAACACAATTAGTTGCCACTAGTCTGGCCAGGCTTTAATTCTGAATGGCATATCTTTATTATTACAGAAACAAGCATGCAAATGGCATTGTTCAGGATTTGCCGAAATCAATAGGATATAGTGCTGTGTGTTTGGTGGCCACTGTCACTCAAGCTGCTGTGGATGTGAGATAATGTGTGTATTTGAATTAATGAAGGGAGCCGGCGACATCATAAGTGACACCCAAATAAAAGAAATGGGTACATGATATTTGTAATTATTCTACTTGTGTTTTTGTTGTAAATACTTGTGCTTTTTGTTTTTTAATCAAAGGATTAATTGCATTTTAATAAGGCATTATGATTTTCAGAGCTTTAGTTAATTAAAACTTGTAGTATATAATTATGAAGTGATGCTGAGATTTTCTAAAGATCACCCATATGTTTAGAATATGTATAATTTTTCTGTTAAGCAGTTGCAACATTGCCCCCCATATTCTTCCCTCCCCCAATCATTTCTAGATGACTTATGTTAAATGTTGATGATGGTGACAATTCCAGGTGGATTTCCCTAAGTGGCATCTAGCCTTCAGATTAGCACAGATTGGGATATGGAGCGAATGAAAGTCACACATGTCTTTGAGGCCACATTCACATGATAAGCTGTCCCTGAAAACTTTCTTGTTGACACCATCCTGAGAGCTAGTTGATTTTCCTGAGCTGTCTCCTGCCTGCCACTGAAATGTGGAAAGTCTATGTTTGATGGAAATCTTTCTACTTAGAGTGGGGCTAGGTGAGCTGGAAACCTGGATGAGGCTTTGTTATTTGTAGGTAGACCTTGATTCAAAAGTCAGGGATGGAGCATAGACACATAGCTTGTTAAAAGAGTGGAGTTCTTGTCCTGGGAGAAAACATAAAAACTTCTCTAGAGGCATCTCTTGGTAGGGAAATTGATGCCTACTATCTGAGGAACCTTGGACAAGCCACATAATCTCTTCAGTCCTCGGTTTCCACACTTATAAAATGAGGGGGTGAGATCAGAATGACCTCTGGGGTCCCTTGCAACTCTAAACCTATGATCCAAAGAGCATGGAAATTCCAGGTATTAACGTGTTAGTAATTCACAGTAGAACCCAGCACAGAGGAATGTAACTGAATTTCCTGTGGGAGTGTATTATGTGAAGATTGATAGATTAATTGCCAGATAGATTGAATGGAGTTAGGGTAAAACATTATTAAAAAGTTAAAAAATCTTAATGTTACATTTTTCTTTAGGGATTTCTTTTTTTATTTCTCTTTTCTAGTTTTACACTTACCCTCTGAGGCCAGGCATCTATTCATTTATTCATTCATTCATTCGATGAACATTTATCGAGTACTTAAGAAAGGCAGCATGATATGATTCAAAGGGACCTGAATTTGGAGTCAGGAGATTCTAGCTCCAATTCTACCTGTATGACTTTTGGCAAGCCATTCAATTTCTCTAGGCCTGGTTTTCTTTTCTGTAAAATGAAGATGACTCCTGAGGTCTTTTCCACCTTTAAATCTATGATCCTACAACTCATACTCAATCTATGATCCTATAATCTTTACCATGGGCAGGATCCCATAAGTAGCCCAAGAGAAAGAACTTAGTTGTTTCTTCAGTGACAGGCTCATAATGGTTGAATGAGCCTGTGAGTATAATAAGAAACTCAGAAAGTCTAAAGCCCTTGGATGGGGATTAGGGGGTGGACGTGGGGACGACAGTGGTGCATGGATATGTGAAAGTGATGAGATGTGACCCACCTTCCAATGACAGCACCCCTTGAGTCCTTTGTGTCTTTTCTGCAAACGGGCGTTCATTCTTCTCTTATTCTAGATGTGTAGGCATGGCAGGGAGACATAATAAAGACCCTCCAAGAAGGAGGTAAAGAAGGGGAAGAGGAAAGTTTGGGAGTTCTGGAAAAAAAAGATACTGCGATGTTTATGCCCCAAACCTGATTTTCCTGGGTCCCCACAGATGAGTCCTAAGTAGGATTGCCCAAAGCTGATTTGAAATCTAATATTATTAGACTGGTCACAGCTTCGTATTTTAACTCTGAAAACCTAGAGCTTGAAAAGGTGATTCATTCAAAGCTTGCTAAAATATTTGCTCAGCAGCACAATGGAGTGTGATGGAAAATAAACTCTTGTAGAGAGTCTCACCCTATCAGCCCCGGCCTGCAGCAGGAAAAGAATGAGGGAAGGTCAGTCAATTATGTGTGGTAATCACCGTAAGCATATTATCTGAGACACAGATGTCTTCCATGACCCCACACGACATGGCTATTAACCTCAGAGCAATATAAAAATGGAGGGGGGTCTGAAGGAGGAGGAGCTGGCAGTCTAGGTAAACCAGACATTTTCAGTCGAGGCTTGTCCACCCGTTCAGAAAAGTTCCCGACACGAAGACTGTTTTTCAGGAAGCCTTCCAACAACCTGACCTTTGCTCACCACAGTCAGCATTGCCGCCTCTCCTCTTTGGAGACCTTTCTATGGGCCTAGTCATGTGAGATAAGTAGCTGCATCATCTGAAAATGAGACTGACAAATTGACTTGGAAGATATCTCGAAAACACAATGGCCCTGGAATGCTACTTTCTGTCTGTCAAAGAAAAGGAGAAAAGGAAAAGTAATGTGGGTGTTTGCGTGTATGTTTGAGTAAGTCCTCCTTCTGTCTTAGGTATTAATGGTGAGAGAGTACAATGGGAAAGATGGGGCACAGCCTGAGGATCTGGCCTGCTCCTCTATGTGACAAGAACCAGACAGTTGGTGGCCCAACGAGCTCGTCCCACCCCCTGACTTGTCCTGTATCTGGGACCCGAGTCCGAGTCACCAGAGACAATCTTAGAATCCTGGAATCCCAGAACTGGAGGCAAGTTCAGAGACTATCTATTCTAATCCCGTTTTTACAAATGAGAAAACTGACTCTTAGAGAAGTGACTTTCCTAAGGTCACATTGGGAAGTCATTGGGAAAGCTGAGGCTAGACCTCCAGTGCCCTGACGCCCTACTGCAAAGTTCTCAACAAAAAAAAAAATTTTTTTAAATGGACTGTTCATTCCATGAAAGGCATTTAATAAAGACTGTTTAATTAACAATAATAACTTGCATGCGTGTAATGCACTTCTCACAGCAACCCCATGAGAGAGATAGTACAAATATTGTTATCCCCATTTTATAAATAAGACAATTGAGTCACTGGGAGGTTAACTGACTTGCCTAGTGTTCCACATCAAGTGAATATCTGAGGAGGGATTCAAACCCAGGTCTCTTGACTCCAGGTCCCATATCCTTTTTACTATAATAATGATAATAGCACACATTTAAATATCTCTCTCTCCCCATATATGTATACATAGTTATACACATATATACACACACATATATACACATGTGTATACACACACATACATTTCAACTCTTACTTAGCCCTTAGTCATTGAATGAGCATGGCCTCAGACAAACTGAGACCTGGGAAAGACCTTAATTTTCACCGGTTGTCTTGACCTTTTTTCTTGCCATTGGTCTCTGATGTCTCTTGAAACAATGACGCTGTTGACTTTGTACAGCTTTGCCTCACTCAAATTCAATTCACACACACATCAAGACCACCCTCATGATGTCATTGGTCCTTCAAGAATGAAGGACAGCAACATATATCTACATATATACACACACACATACATACTCACATTATATGTACACATATACACACATACATATATGTTCTCATCTGATCCTCACAATAATCCTGTGAGATTGCTGTTATCACCATTTTACAGATGAGGAAACTGAGGCCTCCTCCTTTCATTGATGAGTTCTTCCTAGAACTTCCATTTTGAAGAGGTGCCCCGGCCAGCCATGCTCATTCCTTTACTCCTTTACCAATTTCTCTACTATTCCTCCACTGCTTTTTCACCCTCTTTCCCTGTAGCCTTCTCACCCTGGAAGACCACTCCACCTATCCCCATTCATCTCCCTTTTAGGAATAGTCTTTTTTCATTAGGAAGCTTCTTGAGGGCAGGAGTATCTTTTGACTTTGTCTCTTTATTCCTGGTGCTTACTTGGTATGGTGCCTGGCACATTAAGTGCTTAATAAATATTGTTGAATTGACTTGTAGAGAGGTTAAGCAATTTGCCTACAATCCCTGGGTAGTGAAGAAATGAGGTGGGATTAGGATCCCTGTCTATTAAATCCAGGTCCAAAACTCCTTTTTAAAAAAATTTCTGGGGGAGGGGGGTGGAGCCAAGATGGTGGCTGGAAAGCAGGGGCTGGTGTGATCTCCCTGCCAAGCCCCTCCAAAGACCTATAAAAAATGGCTCTAAACCAATTCTAGATCTGCAGGACACACAAAATAGCAGAGGGAAGCAGGGCTCCAGACCAGGACAGCCTGGATAGTTTCTGGGTAAGGTCTATCCCACACAGAGCTGGGAGTGGAGCAGAGCCCAGTGTGGGCGGCACAGACCAATCAGACCAGGAGCCGGGCGGAGCGTGCCGTAGCGCCCTGAATCAGTGAGCTGTGGCAGTTACCAGACATCTCAACCCATAGACACCAAAGACAACAGAGAAGAACTGCAGAGCCCACAAAGTGGCGGAGGGAAGCAGGGCTCTAGCTCAGGACAGCCTGGATGGTCTCTGGGTAAGGTCTATCCCGCACGGAGCTGGGAGTGGGGCAGAGCCCAGCACAGGCGGCGTGGACCAATCAGACCACAAACACCAAAGACAACAGAGAAGGTTAGAGAAGATGACTCCTGAGGTCTTTTCCACCTTTAGAGAAGGGACTGGGATAGAGTTTGCTGTTCAGCCACCGCCCTGGGGGCAGCAGAGGTGGGGCAGCTACAGAACTACAACTGCAGTTGCTTCTGGCCCCAGGCCCATCTGGTGGGAGGAATTAAGTGGTGGATCAGAGCAGGAGT
>CM053625.1:278637645-278648240 GCA_028646595.1 Phalanger gymnotis | reverse complement strand
CTGCTTCCTTCTGCCCCTTTGTGGGTTCTGTAGTTCTAGAATTGGTTCAGAGCCATTTTTTCATAGGTTTTTGGAGGGACTTGGAGGGGAGCTCACACCAGTTACTGCTTTCCAGTTGCCATCTTGGCTCCGCCCCCCACATTGTCTTTTCTTAATGAAGACCAAAGCCTCACAGGGACTTTCATGGCCAGTAGAAAGCAGCCCGTCTTGATGCGCTAGAGTAGAGGTAAATTTTCCTGGAACTTTTGGAGACTATTTTCTTTTTTAATTTTCAGTGGACATGAATAAAATACATACGATGAGTCTTCAAATGCCTGAAAACTCTTCTAAAGTCTCCCCCTGCCTTTGTCATCTGTTCTCTAGGTTAAATGATCTCAATTCTGTCTGTATTGTAAATTTCCATCCTTTTCCCAGGAGGAGCCCAAATTAGTTTTAATTCATTTTCCAGTTAACTGGTACTGCCCTATTGTCTGTGCTGTGTGGCACATATTATACTGGCCTTAATCATATACTTTATTGTGTTGTTCTTTAACTGTTTCATATGTGCTAGTTTTTTTCTCAACAAAATTGTAAGCTCGTAGAGCCAGAGACTATGTCTTTTTTTCTTGTATTACCCACCCTGCCTAGTACTAGGCTAGGTACATAGTAAGTACTCAATAAGTATCGTTGAGTAAATATGATCTTCAGGGGACACTAAGAAGAATGTAAAAGCTCAATTCTGAAAATGATGTGTGATGGCAAGCTTCTTCGTAGAACATTGTTCGCTTTATCTTGTTCCATTACAAAATCTGTGTGTTTATGTGACCATAAAGTTTACCTCCCTACCTCCATGCAGGACTACCCCTTACCCATTTAGAAAGTGCAGAATCAGGGTTGAGGCATCATTGGGAGGATTTTTGGATCCAACTTCTACTCAAGAATAAATCCAATCTGAAGCATCCCCAACAGGTAGCTACTTAACTTTTACTTGAAGAACTCGAAAGAGAATTTGGCACTCTTTCAAGGCGCCCCTTTCCATTTTTGAAGAGTCTCATTTCAGTCCTTCCATGAATCAATGATCCCATTGATTTGGGTAGTCCCTATAATATTTCAGATCACAAGCCATCCATTCCTTCTCCGCCATAAACTCTGCACTCAGGGTTCATTCAACTTGCTGGTGGCCTTCTTCTAATTCTCTCAATATTTCATAGATAGCAAAGGAAAACACAAGTTGTTTCTCACCTATATATCATGCCTACTATACAAATTAGTCTACTTTTTCCAGTTTTGTACCTCTGATAACATCCTTTATGTTGCTTCTCTGATACATTCTTGGATGGCCACGTGCTGTAGTCTACTTACTTTCACCATCCCCCTCTCCACAACCTTTGGGTAGTCCCCTATTTTAATTCTTTGGAGACCATAGTTCTCCATGAGTCTCAATTTTTAAGAATTTTTTGACATTGAGCTAAAATCTGCTTCCTCGTAATTTTTACTCATTGCTCCTAGGTCTGCCACCTGGGACCAAAGAGAGAAGTCCAATCCCTTTCCTACATAACAATCCTAATACTCGAGGGATTCATGTGTCCTAGAGGTTTTTTTCCATGGACCTAGCATCCCCAGCTCCTCTAAGTGATACTTTTATGGCACTGTTTAAGTCTCCTCGTCACCCCAGTAGCTCTTTTCTACATGTGCCCTCTATCAATGTGGTGCTGAGAATAAGACATTCCAAGGGGAGAACACTCAGGACTCAGTGCAAAAGGACTATCTTGCTACATACTAATGCTACTGCATTAAGTTTTTTTGGCTGCCACATCATACTCCAGACTCTAATTAAATTTGCAGTCTCACTAAAACTCCAAGTTATTTTTTCCCCATTCTGACTTGTGCAGTTGATTTTTTGAGACCATGTAGGATTTTACATTAATATCTATTAATTTTAGATCATGGTTCCAGCTTATCACAATCATTTTGGATCTCGATTCTGTCACACAACAATTTCTCTCTTCTGATTTCACATAATCCAAAAATTTAATGATCATGCCATCTATGTCTTTATTTAAGACATTGATAAATGATAACCAGAACAATACCAAGGACAGAGCCCTGTGGCATTCTGTGACATTAATGGCATATGAAGATCCTCCTAGCCCATTAATAGGCCTCGGGTGGAGCCCATCAAGGGAAGCTTGTTTAGGTGGAGGCTTGCTTGTAGGAAGGCTTTCACACCTTTTGGTACCAAGTTGATTAGGCACTGAGTCACAAGGGTTGTGATACCTTCTGGCTCTGAGAAGTATCTGTATATTCTGGGTTGGTATTTTACTTTGGGGGTTCTCTTATAAGAAGGATCCTTTGATTCCCTGGTCAAGACTCTGAGTCTTGTTCAGACCCCCTGACTGCTCAGATATAGAGGCTCTCTCAATCCAGTGATGTATGTAAAGTGTATAGCAATATTGTTTTGATTCAAGCAGAGCCCTGTCTGTTGGTCTTTATGCTAATTTCTCTGCTTGTATTTTCTCTGACGTTCAGGGTGTTGACCCTTCCCCTGAACTAGTGAATGTAATTAAAAGTAGAATTGTTAACCCCTTTTTGAGCAATCTTTCCTAGAAAAGCACATCAAAGAACCTGGGCTAGCAGGCCATCCTGGGTATGCCAGGGTGCTTGCTGCTACACATTCCACTTAGTACCTCCTTCCGGGTTTATTTCTCTGAACCTACATTTTCTTCATCTTCATCTTCAAAATGGGGACGTTAGCATTTGCCTTACTCTGGTTTGTAAAGGTCTCCTGAGAAAAAGATTCAACATCCTCCCTTGTTCACCCAATTCCAGGGTTTTATATAACTAGCATTTCTATATTGCTTTAAGCTTTGCAAAGCCACTTACTAATATTATTGCATTTGATCCTCATGACAACCTTGGCAGGTAGGTTCTATCATTGTCCCCATTTTATAGATGGGGAAACTGAGTCACACAACAGTTAAGCGATTTGCTCAGGGTCACACAGCTAGTAAGTGTTTAAGTCAGGATTTCAGCTCAGGTCTTCCTGACTCCAAGTCCAGCATTTTACATACTGTACCATCTGGTTGCCTCACTTTTCCTCACTGTCAGAAAACCACCTTATGTTTTCCTTTAATTTGTGATACTACACATTTTTTCCTATTTCCTCTCGTTCTGTTATGTCAGTCAACAAGCATATATTAAGTACCTACTAAGTGCCAGACATGGTACTGAGTTGAGGCAAAACGAAAGTTCGTTGAATACACCTCATCTTAGGTGCATTTTAGCTGCTTCCTCAGAATGAATACTTATTTCATTTGCAGAATTGTAGAATTTTAGTGTCATTAAAGGACATACAATCTAACTCTCCTTGAATCTTGGATCCCCTCTTTAGCACTTACAAGTGGTCATCCCACTTCCTCTTGAACACTGGTGATAATAGAAAACTCATTCCTTACCAGCACAGCCTATTTTGCTTTTGGACAGCTCTCCACCAGTTCCATCGTCATAGAGAACTCTGATGGCACCATGAAGAAATCATACTATGTCAGTGAATGACTGCACTGATAGAAAGCTGTTCCCTAGAGTGGGATAAAATTTACTTTCATATTGGCTGTAGGTTTGTCTTTTGGGGTCAAGTAAAACATTTTAATCCCTCTTGCATATGACAACTCTTCAAATCCTTGAAGATAGCAATCATGTCACTCCTAAGCCTTCCCTAGGCTAAACATCCCCAATTTCTTCAATGTCCCTACAAGGTTATGCTAGGCTCTACTGAATATTCATGAAAAGTATGAGATACCACTCTTACCTTCAAGGAGTTTTTCTTCCTTATGGCTTTTATGTTAGGAGCCACAAATTCTTATCTTGTCTGAGAGTCTCTATAAGGTCTTTCATGAATTGTGGATCTCAGTGAAATATTAGCCTAATAATAATGTAAAGGAAAATAACACTGAAAGACTCAGACCATAACTCTGATCAATACAATGACTACTGATGCCTTCAGAGCATTAATGGTGAAACAGTCCTCCCTCCTCTTGACAGAGAAGTGGTGGACTATAGGTGTGAAATAAAATAGACATTTGCAGATATGACTAATGTGTTTATTGTTGAGGGAGATTATTAGGAAGTGACTAATTAAAAAAAATAACATCAATAAAACTTTTAAAAAGAAAAAAGAAATATAAGCTCTATAATGCCCCTGGTTCTAACCCCCGACCCCCTTCTTTCCTCCTTCACTTCTTGTGTTCTCATAGTTTTCCTTAGGACCTGAAACGGATTGTCCAGACCCATAGCCATCTAATCATAAGCATTAACAATCCCAGTTGGCTTTTATTCTCCCCCTCCCCACTCTCCCCCAAGAGATGCTGAAGCTTTGGTGGAGTGTGTGTTTACTTCATTATTCCGAAGAACTCCTGTGAATAAGCTGTTAGATTAACTTCCCTGGCTCAGAAAGAATCTGTGCTGGCTCAGTCAATCACTCCCATCGCAGTCTTCCTTTCCTTTTTCTTTTTCAGAAGCAAAACAATAGCTGATAAGCATGAGCTCTCAGGAGAACAATGCAGAGCCTTCACTGCAGTCAGAATGGAATGATCAACAAATTGCTCTGTTCCTCTGTGATGCTCCCTGAACACTCGGGTGGTTGGATGGGGTGGTAAGCAAGCCTTAGAGCTGAGGCATGACTTCTAAAAGGAATTGGCTTAGAGTTGCCAGTTATCTCCCTACCCCCTGAAAATGGGCCCCATTTCTCAGGAGCAGAGTCTCTGGCCATGGAGGGTAGGAATTGGACAATGTAAACCAATTGGGTGGAGGATGCAAAGCCATTAAGCTTCACTCTACTGTTGCCCTTGGTTCTTAATCACTTAGACTGGGGGCATGGACCCTGGGTTCCTTGATAGGTTTAATCTTCTAGAGCTTTTGTTTTCAGAGTCTATAAGATTTCTTGTAGCCAATTGAAGACTATTCTGGATAGACGGAGTTTTCCTTGAAGAAATAGCTTTGAGCATGATGAATAGCTATGCATATGAAGGCTCTACTTACCTTCAATGTATGATGGAAAAAACCATACTTCTTTTGATCCACAGAGTTGAAGGACAGTATTTTATTTCTTATCTGAAGTCCCCAGGATGCCTAGTGTGTTGTTTTCCACATGATAAGTTCTCGATAAGTATCAAGGATGTGTTGAATTCATTCCCTTCTTCATGTGTTCAACAAGTCCTTATTAAGTAGCAAGCCAGTTGGTACAAAGGGTAGAACACTGAGCCTTGAGTCAGGAAGACTTGAGTTCAAATCTGCCCTCATACACTTAGTAGTTGTGTCACACTGGACAAATTATTTAGTCTCTGCTTCAGTTTCCTCATCTACAAAACAGTGATAATAATAATACCTACCTCCCTGGTTTGTTGTGAGGATCAAATGAGACATATTTGTAAAGTGCTTATTATTATTATTATTTATTATTATTTTATCTACTATGTTCCAAGCCATGTGCTAGATTCTGTGGATATATTGAACTGTAAGTCATGGCTTCTGCTTTTAAAAATTTGGCTGGTCGAATAAGATACACATTAACTATTTATATAACAATGGAAGACAGTATATGGGAATGCTAAGATAAGTAGTGCAGGTAATATGCCTGGTAGAATATTAGGATAAGGGAGCTCACTGTATCTAAGAGCATTTGGGGGATGTCTCATGGAAGAAGTGATACTTGAACTGGGCCGTTAAGAATTGGAAGGCTTTGTCAAGTTAGGAATGCCAGGGGGCGGCAATTCTGTCATGGAGACAACATGAGTCAAGCTATGGAGGTCATAATGAGTATGGCATCTGTTGGTTATCATAAGGAAAATAATCTGTCTCTTTTTGGGGGAGGGGAGGAGGAGGGATGGCACTTAGGTTAGATAGGTAGAGTATGGCCAGTTGTTGGATGACCTTAAATGATACACTAAGTTTAGGCTTGATCTTGTAGGCAAGAGGAAATCATTGTTGAACATCCTTAGTCAGTAGTTAGTACGGTGTCGACAGTCACAGTATAATAGGAAGGAGAGGGTGGTGTTGTGCTAACCACCTAGCAACCCCTATCATCAAACAGTTGTTAAGTGACCTGTATCTCCCATATCCTCTTTCCCTCAACTTCTCTATAACCTTTAAGGAGTTGTGACAGACCCTAGTTTTAGAAGCATTGATGTTAGAGCAGAGTTAGTTCTCTAAGTGTGTAAAATGTGTTGTACTAGCAGGGATTGTGTGTAGGTCTCTGTGTTGTGTCTGAGTTTACCTCCTCAAGAGTCTGCTCCAATTTTTGAGGAGTTCCTTCTGACCTCCCAGCCTTTGGTCTTTATTAGGTTGTAAGCTCCTGCATTAGCTTGTAAGCTGGTTGAGGGCAGGCATACCTTTTGTTCCTTTTCATATTCCCAGCACTTAGCACTGTGCACTATACATAGTAGGTGCTTAAAAATGTTTTTTGTTGATTAATTGATTGTTGTGTCTCTGATATATCAGAACTTCAAATAGATATTGACTACAGCATCAAATGTGATGACAATTTTCTTTAATTCCCGGTTTTGCTCAGTTTTGCTTATCATTCATATCAGACTTCAGGACAGACCCAGCCCCTAGCCTTTGTTGGTTGAGAGGAAGGTAAACTTCTTGAGGACAGGGACTAGTTCACTCTTATATCTATATTCTGGATGCCCCATAATAAGCACTTAATAAATCCCTGTTGGTTGAGTGATTGAAATAACAAATAAATTAAAATTTTATTTTCTGACTTAGCTTCAGCAGGGAAAACAGCAGGATAGGAGTTGGAACAGAAGATATTGGGCCACGTTGAGCTAGTTGTCACATAGGGAATTTGGGAACATTTAAGAATTAGGGCTGGGTATGGAGAAAATATTGTACAACCCCTGGGTGTGATCTGAGACCTTGGCTTCATTCCATCCTTTCTGAAGATTCAGGTAGGCTTGGAAAATGGATGATAGATCAAGAAAACCAAAGAATATGTCTGTTCTTTGGAGAAAAATCAGAAGAACAGTGTAGCATTTAAAAAATAACATCCATTTTTTAAAATGCTTCATCCAGCTGTTTTCTACTTCAACATGGCACACATTGGCTCTGTGGCTTCTGGAGGGGAGATAATCGTTACTGCTCTGGAGGGAGAAAAGGCCATATGTTCAATATCAGAAATTTATAGAGTGTTTCATTTTCTGAGCTCCTAGTTACTAATGTATTAAGTTCTGTGGAAAATTCTCCCCATAATATCCTGTGATTTTTTTTTTCCTTCTTAACGGCAGAAAGCTCCGGTAGAAGGCAAAGACATTTCCTTGTCTGTATTACTGCCACCATGAAATAGATTGAAAAAATATATCATTTTTATGTCAACCAGTAGCATCCCAGTCCACACAGGGGTGTCTCCTAAAGCCATCAAGATAGTATCAGAGCATTAATCATGTCTGGAACAGTGAGGCTGCACTCTTCCTGCCCGCCCTCCCCCAAACACCAGCCAGCACCCACAAAGGTTCAAACCCCAGGGCCAGCTGCAGCCAACGGGAGAGACAAAGCACACAGGATTCAATCTCTGAGCTCTACGACTGGGAGCACGTTCCTTCCAACTCCTGCTAATGGACTAAAGGGACTAGCTACTGCAGGTGACAGCTCAGAATTTGGACTGGGCAGCCCTACACACAGAGTACTGTTAGGAATTGGGCCCGAGTGGTTCCCTTCACACCTGGTTTGCAAAGCTTCAGTTATTAATAACCACATGGAAGACCAGGAATAAGGATGATGGAAGTGATGAAGTTGTTGCAAATGTATATGGGTGAGATGAAGTACGTACATACATACAAATACGTACGCACACACATACGCATAAATACATAGGCACAAACAAAGATAATTTTAATTGACAGTGTGGCTTACTGGATAGAAATAGCATTGAAGTCGGAAAGACCTGGGTTCAAATCCCACTTTTAACACATATTAGCTATGTGACCCTGGGTAAGTCATTTATTCTTTCAATGCACCTAGAAAATCCTTTGGAGACTATAAGTTGCAGAGAAGGTACTGATCTGTAGTGGTAGAGGAAATTCTTTACCAAGAGACTCTTCATTGGTAAAATCATAGATCCGATTAAAAAATATTTTATATATGTATATGTGGGTGTATGCTATGATAATTACACATTCCTATAACCTGTCAAAGTTTAATAAACTCTTTCCTCACAATAAACCCTATGCAGTAGTATACACACACACACACACACACACACACACACACACACACACACCCCTCAGTTTTCAAGTAGAGATGAGGGGGCAAAGCAAAGATGGCAGAGTAGAGGCAGCAACCCAGTCGAACTCTTCCAACATTCCCCTCCAAACACCTTTAAAATAACTCCTCAAATAAAAATTTGGAGTGGTAGAACCAATGAAAAGTCAGTGTGAGATTATTTTCCAGCCTAAAACAATTTAGGATGTCAACAGGAAAGGTCTGTGACTCCCAGCTGGGCTCAGAGCACATGCAATGGCAGTACCAATGGTGGGCCTTGGAAGTGGCTACAACAGTGGCAGCAGTAGTAGCTTTGGGAGCTCTCAGCCCAGAGACAGTAACAGGGGGCGGGGGATCAGACAGCTGGTCAGAAAGAGATTACATGAGAGTCTTTGCTGTCACTGAGTACAGCTGGTACTGATTGGCAACTCTGTAGCCCATAAGTAATTCTAGGTAGCAGTTCCTGGGTGGAGAGGACCGCTTCTTGTTGGTCACAAGGGAATAGGGGCCCTGGTCACAGTACCAAGGCCAAAAGAAGTGCTGGCACTTGTGGCTACAGGAAAACAGGGGCCTTTCCTGGATAAAAACCAGAGTGCAGACCAGGAGAGCAATGTCCCCACTTCTCCCTGGATCAGAGCACCTTGGAAGCACTGAAAACTGGCAGATCCTTAGAAGTAACTCTGAATATCACAATAAAGTTTGAACCTTGGTACAGACTCCCCACAACCAGGTGAGTAAAGCCTAGCTTTGACATAAAGTTCAAAGTGAAGAAATGAACTAGGAAAAAATGAGCTAACAACAACAAAAAGAACTTGACCATAAAAAGCTACTACAGTAGCAGAAAAGACCAAGACATAAACTCATAAGAAGACAATAATGTAAAAACAGGTACAAGCAAAGCCTCAAAGAAAAATTATACTTGTATCCAAGCCCAACATAAATTCCTAGAAGAGTTAAAGGAAGACAGAAGAATGGTGGAGGAAAAATTGTGAAAAGAAATAAGAGTAATGCAAGAAAATTATGAAAAGAGATAAAAGGCACTAAAAAAATACTGGAGAAACTAATACCTTAAAAAATAATTGGCCTAATTGTAAAAGAAGCACAAAAATTCTCTAAAGAACTTAAAGAGCAAAACAATCCAAATGGAAAAAGAGGGACAAAGGCTCACTGAAGAAAATAATTCCTTAAAAATTAGATTTGAGCAAGTGGAAGCTAATGCCTCCATGAGACATCAAGAAACAATAAAAACAAGTTAAAAGAATAAAAATTGAGGAAAATGTGAAATGTCTCATCAGGAAAAACAACTTGGAAAATAGATCAAGGGGAGATAGTTTAAAAATTATTAAATTAAATTATTAAAAATTAAATAAATTATTAAAAATTTAAAAAAATACTACAGACAGGGGGCAGAGCCAAGATGGCAGCTGGAAAGCAAGGACTTGCCTAAAGCTCTCCCCCAGGACCCTCCAAACACCTATAAAAATGGCTTTGAACAAATTCTAGAACTGCAGAACCCACAAAATAGCAAAGGGAAGCAGGGCTCCAGCCCAGGATACCCTGGATGGTCACTGGGTAAGGCCTATCATGTGGAGCCGGGAGTGGAGCAGAGCACAGCATTGGCCATGCCAGGACTAAACAGTTAGGGAGCTGGGTGGAATAGGCCCTAGCACCCTGGATCAGTGAGCTGTGGCAGTTACCACACTTCTGAACCCACAAACACCAAAGACAACAGAGAAGATTAGTGAGAAAAAACTGCGGGGACAGAGTGAAAGGAGTTGGCAGTCAGCCACTGCCCCGGGGGGCAGCACAGGTGGTGCAGCTACAGAGCAACAGCTGCAGTTGCTTCTGGCCCCAGGCCCACCTGGTGGGAGGAATTAAATGGCAGAGTCTGCTTAGATCTGTGTCCCAGTCCTAGTTGGCGGTTCTTAGGTGAGGAGGAGCACTGGTGTGGCAGAGCTTGCTATGTAGAAATAGCTCTGAAAATACCAGTGCAGCACCTCAAGCTTGGGACAAAGTACTTTCTACTCTACAAGCAGTCATACCCCAAGGAAAAACTCAAGAGTCAAGTAGTTAGCTGGGAACATGGCCATGCAGTGAAAACAGACTCAGATTCAGACTCAGACTTTGGAATCTTTCTTTGCTGACAAAGAAGACCAAAACATACAGCCAGAAGAAGTCAATAAAGTCAAAAAGCCTACATCAAAAGCCTCCAAGAAAAACATGAACTGGTCTCAGGCCATGGAAGAGCTCAAAAAGGATTTGGAAAAGCAAGTTAGAGAAGTAGAGGAAAAATTGGGAAGAGAAATGAGAGTGATGTGGGAAAACCATGAAAAACAAGTGAATGACTTACTAAAAGA
>CM053625.1:278626911-278637545 GCA_028646595.1 Phalanger gymnotis | reverse complement strand
AATAACACCTTAAAAATAGACTAACTCAAATGGAAAAAGAGCTCCAAAAAGCCAACGAGAAGAAGAATGTCTTGAAAGGCAAAATGAGCCAAATGGAAAAGGAGGTCCAAAAGACCAGGGAAGAAAATGCTACCTTAAAAATTAGATTGGAGCAAGTGGAAGCTAGTGACTTTATGAGAAATCAAGATATTATAAAACAGAACCGAAGGAATGAAAAAATGGAAGACAATGTGAAATATCTCATTGGAAAAACAACTGACCTGGAAAATAGATCCAGGAGAGATCATTTGGATTATTGGACTACCTGAAAGCCATGATCAAAAAAGAGCCTAGATATCATCTTTCAAGAAATTATCAAGGAGAACTGCCCTGATATTCTAGAGCCAGAGAGTAAAATAGAAATTGAAAGAATCCACCAATCACTTCCTGAAAAAGATCCCAAAAAGAAAACTCCTAGGAATATTGTCACCAAATTCCAGAGCTTCCAGATCCAGGAGAAAATACTGCAAGTAGCCAGAAAGAAACAATTTGAGTATTGCAGAAAGACAATCACGATAACACAAGATCTAGCAGCTTCTACATTAAGGGAACTAAGGGCTTGGAATATGATATTCCAGAGGTCAATGGAGCCAGCATTAAAACCAAGAATCACCTACCCAGCAAAACTGAGTATCATGCTCCAAGGCAAAATGTGGATTTTCAATAAAATAGAGGACTTTCAAGCTTTCTCAATGAAAAGACCAGAGCTTGACTTCTTAGGGAGGGTGGGTGGGGAGAAAAGAGGGGAGAGAATTTGGAACTCAAAGTTTTAAAAGCAGATGTTCAAAAAAAATTTTTGCATGCAACTAGGAAATAAGATATGCAGACAATGGGGCATAGAAATCTATCTTGCCCTACAAGAAAATAAGGGAAAAGGGGATGGGGGGTAATGGGGTGACAGAAAGGAGGGCTTACTGGGGAATGGGGCAATCAAAATATATACCATCTTGGAGTGGGGGGAGGGTAGAAATGGGGAAAAAATTTGTGACTCAAAATCTTGTGAAAATCAATGTTGAAAACTACAATATTAAATAAAATGTGAAAAAAATTATTGGACTACCTGAAACCATGACCAAAAAAAAAAGAGCCTAGACATTGATGAGCCTAGCCATATGATGTCTTAGCAAGAAATTTCAATAACTTATATAGGAAAACTATCCTGATATCTTAGATGGAGATATTCTGCAAAATAGAAATAGAACGAATTCACCAACGACCTCCTGAAAGAGATCCCAAAATGAAAACTCACTGGAATATTACAATCAAATTCCAGAGCTCTGAGATCAAGGAGAAAATATTGCAAGTGTCCAGAAAGAAACAATTCAAATATAGTGAAGCCACAATATCACAGAAGATTTAATAGCTTTCACATTAAAGGAGCAGAGGGCTTGGAATATGATATTCTGGAAGGCAAAGGAGCTAGGACTACAAACAAGAATAACTTATCCAGCAAAACTGAGTGTAATCCTTCAGGGGAAAAAAGCATATTTAATGGCGTAGAAGACTTTTAAGCATTCCTGATGAAAAGACCAGAGTTGAATGGAAAATTTGATACTCAAACACAAGATTCAACAGAAGAATAAAGAGGTAAAATATGACAGAGCAATCATAAAGGACTTGATATGGTTAAACTATTTACATTTCTATGTGGGAAGATGATACATGTGGCTCCTAAGAAATTTATCATTATTAGGACGGTTAGAAGGAATCTGCATAGACAGAGGGTATGAATATGAGTAGATTATGTTGTAATGATGTCCGAAAAAATGAAGGATTAAGGAAAAGGGATGCACCAGGAGAAGGGGGAAAAAGAGAAGTAGAATAAGGAAATTTTTCTCACATTAAAGAGACATGCAAGGAGGAGCTTTTATAGTGGAGGGGAAAATGATGAAGGGATGGGCAATGCTTGAACCTCAGTCTTATAGGAATTGGTTCAAAGAAGGAAGAATATAAACATACACACACACACACACACACACACACACACACACACACACACACAAACTCAGCTGTGTATAGAAATCTTTCTTACCCAATAGAGAAATAGAAGAGGAAGAGGAAAAGAGAAGGGGGAGAGGATGCTACAAGGAAGAACAGAATAAGGGAGGAGGTGGTCGGAAGCAAAATAGACTAGAAGACTTTGGGGGAAAAGGAGGAGAAGGAGGAGGAGGGGAAAAGAGGAGAAAGAGAGAGAGAGAGAGAGAGAGAGAGAGAGAGAGAGAGAGAGAGAGAGAGAAGGAAATAGGATGGAAGGAAATACACAGTAATCATAATTGCGAATGTGACTGAGACGAGCTTGCCCATTAAATGGAAGGGGATAGCAGAATGGATTAGAAGCCAGAATCCAGCAATATATTGTTTAAAAGAGACACATTTGAAACAGAAACACACAAAGAGAATTAAAAAAGGGGCTGAAGCAGAATCTGCTTCAGGGGATAGCAATCATGATCCCAGACAAAGCAAAAGCCAAAAGGCACCTCATTAAAAGAGTTAATCAGGGAAAATACATTTTACAGCAACTTTCTCTGATAAAAGCCTCATTTCTTAAATATATAGGGAACTAAGTCAGATTTATAAAAATAAGAGCCATTCCCTAATTGATAAAAGGTTATAAACAGGCAATTTTCAGAAAAGAAATCAAAGTTATCTATAGTCTTCTAAAAATGGTCTAAATCACTATTGATTGGAGAAATGAAAATTAAAACAACTCTAAGGTACCACTTCACACCTATCAGAAATGATAATTTCTGTAGAGGATAAGGAAAAATAGGTACATTAATAAATGGTTGGTAGAGTTGTGCACTGGCTCAAACATGGTGTAATTTTTGTTGTTTATTTGCTTCAGTCACGTCCAACTCTTCATGATCCTATTTGGAGTTGTCTTGCCAAACATACTAGAGTGGTTTGCCATTTTCTTCTTCAGCTCATTTTACAGATGAGAAAATGAAGCAAAAGGGGTTAAGCTACTTAACCTGGGGTCACATAGCAAGCTAGTGTCTGAGGCTGGATTTGAACTCAAAAAGATGAGTCTTCCTGATTCCAGGCCTAGCACTCTATCCACTGTACCACCTAGCTGTCCCAAATGTCCAAACATTCTGGAAAACACTTTGGAACTATGCCCAAAGTTCTATAAAACTGCATACCTCTTGATTCAGCAATTTTACTATCAGGTCTGTACCCCAAAGAGATTGAGGAAAAAGGAAAAAGACTTGCAATTACATAAATATTTATAGCAGCTCTTTTTGTGGTTGCATAGAAATGGAAATTGAGGGTATACTTTTCTATTGGGGAATGGCTGAACAAGTTGAAGCATATGATGGGGGTGGAATACTATTGTGTATAAGGAGGAGAGAAGGTGATTTCAAGAAAAAAAAACATGGCAAGACCTATATGAACTAATGCAAAGTGGAGTGAAAGAACCAGGAGATCATCGTGCGTAGTAACAGCAATGTTGTAATGATCATCAGCTGTGAAAGACTTGACCACTTTAATCAGTACAATTGATTCAAGATCATTCCAAAAGACTCAAGATGAAAAAAAGCTATCCATCTCCAGAGAGAGAGAACTGATGAACCTTCTGAGTGCAAATTGAAGTATAATTTTCTTGCTTGATTTTTTTGCTGTTTTTTTTTGCAATATGGTTAATAGTGAAATATGTTTTGTGTGATTTCACACATAAAATTGACATCATTTGCTTAGTTTCTCAGTGGATGGGAGAGGGGTGGCAGGCAGGGAGAGAATTTGGAATTCAAAATTTAAAAATAAAAGAATGTTAAAAATAAATTTTAAAACATTTTAATGGAGGTGAGGTAAAAGTGACTTCTCCATAGCCACTTGGATATTTAGATGGATTTTTTAAACATCAGAACAGAGTATAAATATAAAGCACTATATAAATGTCAGCAAGACCAAAACTCCAAGTCTGTTTCTTGGGGCCTCATGGCCAAAGAGGAGGGAAAGGTGATCCTCTAGCATGACCCTCTTAACTTGCTGACATGGAGTGACATCAGTCCTTTCATCATAGGTCTGGTATGGCTGATGTTCTTTTTGTACGTGTCTTGGGAATGCCTTGAACCTATAGTAGGCAAGATAAATGGTAGATAGGATTGGGAGGGCAGAGGAAGAGGGGGAAAAATTGGGATAATGAGGGACATGACTGGAAATCACAGAGAGCTTCCTCTGGTGGAGGACTTTTGTTGTGTTTTTTCTTAATTATTATTTATTTAATTTTAATGTTCAGTTTAAAAAATTGAGTTCCAAATTCTCTCCCTCCCTCCTGTCCTTCCCCCACTCATTGATAAGGCAAGCAATATATCAATTATACATGTGAAATCAAGAAAATATTTACATATTAGCCATGCTGAAAGAGAAAAGCAAGAATAAAGAAAGTGAAAAAAAATTATGCTTCAATCTGTGCTGGACTTCATCAGTTCTCTCTCTGGGGGTGGACAGCATTTTTCACCAAGAGTCCTTTGGAATTCTCATGGAGGTTTTAAAAACAAAACGTCCTTGTGGATCTTGCCTATTTGGCCACCCTTCTCTTCCTAGCTCAGCCAATCTCAGCTCTATCAGCTTACATGCAGCTGTGATACAACTTACTTTGGACTGGTAAAACTCTTTGTGGCCAACAGGCCTGCAAGAGGGTTGGGAGCAAGCCAACACAAGCTTAAACAGCATCAGCAGGCACTTAAAAGAACTTCCAAATAGTAAAGACTTTCTTCTCCCTTTTTGCCGAATTCCTCAAGTACTTATGCTTTGAACTACATCATTTTATACTAAACTCAATGCTGTCATTTAGTAGTCTTGGTTCATCTGCATTGGCTTTATTTCCTGTCTTGGCTGGAAGCTCTTTGAAGGCAGGAACCATATCTTATATTTCCCTTGCATGTGGTACAGTTCCTCCTACTGTGATGAGCATCTGCGTAGTACACATTCAACATATACCTGTCAGATAGGCATTATTATAGAATTGAAGCCCCTTAGGGAGATTAAGCTGGGGATACTTAATTCCACCTCTCTCACCTCCTTGCTTTATCATTCATATACTCCTAACCAAGTCTTCACTTTTAGAAGGAAAGGGTGTGTGGTTTATTTAGAGATCTAATCTGTCCAGAAAGATTTAGTCCCTCTTCTTATTTCTCTCCAATGAATGAAGAGGATGAGGAAAGTGTTAGTGCCTGAAATAGCTACTAGGTCTTCAGTTAAAGAGAAGTTGTTGGTGTACTGGACAGATCCATTTTCCCTCTTTTGAGAGTTGGTTTCAAATGTAGTGTTAATTTTATTTTCTCTGTTGCAATTAACTAACAAAAATATTTCAATGAAGAAGCACGGATAAGAGTCACATAGGATTGGAAAGCGTGGATGGATGATGATCCAGAAGGGAGTACCCACATCTGTGACATCCCATGTCAACTGCTGAGGTATCAAAATAAAAAAAAGGTAGTCATCAAGATAACCACTAGTGATTCTTGTTGGCTAAAGATTACTTCCTTGTTTCAAATATAGGAAACCATAAGAATTCCCTTTTAAATGTTCCAAGACATTTATTATAAGCAATAATGGGTTATGTCCCCTATGGCTTAACCTCACATCCTGAAGATTGGCAAAGTTGACAAAAGATAGAAATGGTTAATGTTAAAGGGGTTCTGGGAAGATAGACACATTGGTGCATTGTTGGCAGAGGTGTGAATCAGTACTGTTTTGGAAAGCATTTTTAAATTATGTAAATAAACTGACTAAATTGCCCATATCCTTTGACTCAAGGATTCCATTACTAGACTTATACCCCAAGGAGGCTATTGATAAGAAGAAAGTCCATACATACAGCAAGATGTTTATAGTAGCACTTCTTTGGCAGAAAAGAATTGGAAGCAAAGGAAATGCCCATCGATTGGGGAGTAGCTACACAAATTATTGTATGTGAATGTAATGAAATACTGTTGTGCTGTAGGAAATGACGAATGTGACAAATATAGAGAAGCATAGACAGATCTATATAAACTGATGCAGATTAAAATAATTGGAGCCAACAAAATAATATGCAACAATGCAAACAGAAAGAACCACCAAAAAAGTTGCAAAATTGTTAAAAAGAAGTATAGCTCAAAAGAAGAGATATGAAAAGACATGCCTACCCTACCACTTTGCAAAGGTAGGATGTCTGCAAGTATTGCACATTTCACATATTTTCAGACCTTTTCAATGTATTTATCAATTATGTTGATAATTTTCCTCTTATTTTTATTTTTTTGTCTTTGAAATACTTTTTGTTATATTGAATGGCTGTCTGGGTAGGGGTCAAAGAGGAATATATGGGAAAACTATGGTGATGTAAAAAAAGACAAAAAACTTATTTTAAATTTTTTAAGCAGGTTGCGTCTGGCCAAAGTTGGTGAGGCCCATCCATAGCAGGTCAGACCACGTGACATAGTTTCAGGAGATCCACCTTTTTTTCTTCTTTCTTTTTTTAGTGTTTAATGGGGGTGTTAATTAGTTGGTTTTCTATGTTTTTGAGTTATGTTCCCAATTTGTTGATTTGCTTTCTCTTTTATTAATGAAAGTTTTGAGAGATATAAATTTTCCTACACCCAGTCCTTTTGGATTTGCTTCCCAGAGTGTAATGTTAAGCAGGGTGGGATTTTTTTTTTACTGTTTTCTCTTTTAGAATGCTAAAGTAATCAAGTGCCTTTGATTAAGTCTTGCTAGGAGCTAATCCCCAGGCCCGCACCCTTGTGCTGACTAGGTATGAAGCCAAAGGGGCCCTAAGAGAGGTATATAAACTCAGAGGTTAGCATTTTGTTTAGGGGCTCTCACTCACTGGAAGGGTGTTGTGTGATTTGACTCTGGACAACCGTTGTTAAGAGCCTCCCAGCTTTGGAAAAAACCAGATGTTGGTGCTTCTCTGGTAACTATGTATTGCTATGGATAGACTAGTTCGTGTTATTTGCTCTGTTTATATAATGTATGTTTGTAATTTCTCTTTGTACTTGCTCTGAAGTTCAGGGTGCTAGCTTTTTCCCCTGAACTAAAGGAATGATATATGTATGTTTGATTAAAATGAGACTGTAAACCCCCTAAAGTTGCTTTCCTTAGAAAAGCGGATCAAAGAACCTGTGCTAGCAGCCCTCCTGTGTGCTGGTGTTATTGGTCTTACACAGCCACAGCAGCTGCTAGCAACATTGTTGTTACACAGACCTCAGAAGGAAATAGAAGAAAAATAGGAAAATTCTATGAATAAGTTCTTGAAGGGAAGATTTTTTTAATCTTTCTTTGCATACCAAACACACAGCACAGAGTTTGACACATAAAAGGTATATGACAAATGGTTGCCTTGACTTCATTTGTTGACATTGATCTCCAAGAATACCTTGCTCCTAGAAGGCTTACTCTAGTCAGTTTAGTAAAAACCGTTCATATATGGGCCTGCATATTAGAAAATGAATTTTAAAAACAAAACTTGAGAAATATCCTGGGAATGCTTAGGCTATGCTAACTTCATGAAGAAGTTGTGAGACACACACAAACCTCACCACTGGGGTTACCTCCTTGAAAAAGGCATATCCCAAGGAAGAATAGGCAGAGATTTAAAAACCAGTTCATCTTCTAGGGACCAGCACTCATCTGTTTCTGTAGACAAAAATGGAGTTCTGAAATCCAGAAGATAGGCCCACTAATGGCAGCCCTATTTTCCATAGCATCGCTCTGTGGGTCTTCCACAGGAGGCATATCAGAATACTATGGAGAGAGTATCTTGGGTATCAAATTAGATACAGGGAAGCCAGTACTTAAACAGCCAAACCTTGTAAAAGAGAGGAGTTAGCTGGGATTAAGTAGACAGAAATTTGATAAAAAGATTAAATGCAAAAACCTCTGTTTCCACCTCATACTCTTTCACTGGGTATTAAACTCAAAGAAATGAGTTAGTACAGTAGCTGATGGATAACCATCCCTCAAAATCACCTCCTTAGCTGTGACCCACACTCATCAGTAAAAGAATCTTTCTTCACTAATACCCAAAGAGTGAGAAGAGTGCATTCCATAGTCACTGGATAGACTTAACACTGGAAAACAAAAAAGGTACAACACTTATAATTCCAGAAACGCTTTTGTTAAACAAGGCTGCTGACCTCGACACAAAGCAAGCAGTTGTAGGTCAGCCTATTGTTGATTTCTTCCACACTGCTCTATCACCACCAGTACTGGGAGATAATGTTAAAAGAGCAAAGTTTTTCCCAGGTACATGACCAACCTTCCTGGTCATGGGTATGAGGACCAAGACCTCAGAGAAGGTCTCAGTTTTCATTGGTGAAAACCAACTAGACAGATCTCAAAGAGAGGCATAATTATTGGGCCAAAGATTACTAATCATACTTTACAAAGCATTTGAAATCCATTACTTCACTTGTCCCTCACAACAGTCCTGTAGAGAAGACATGCTATCATCTTCAGTTTATAGATGAGGACGCTGAGGTTATGTCACTATCCCAAGATGCATGGCTGGTTAGCATCAGAGCCAGAAATAGAATCAAAAAGTATTAACTCCAAATGCTCTTTTCACAATGCCATGCTATTTGCAGGGCTAGAATCCGATGTGATGCAACAGTATTCAACCCCACCAGGATCCCCAAGCTGGTCATGAATAGGATCAAAAGCATCACCAATCAGTTGGCCCACAAACATTTATTAACTGCCTACTATGTGCAAAATACTGTGATAAAAGCTGGGGTTAAAAGTCATGATCCCTGCCTATAAGGAGCTTGCAATCTAGTAGGCAGAACATACACAGAAAAAATGATAACGAGTAATAGAAGATGATATAGGATAAGTGCTGGGTTAACAGCAAATACTACATTTCTATGTTACAGAAATCCAGAGAGACAGTTACTGTGAGGTAGGGTACCCAGAGAAGGCTTTATGGAGCTTTGAAGGAATGGCAAGATTTCAGTAAATAGAGAGGAGTAGAGAGGGAATTTAATAAAAGCAGGGCAAGGGAAGGAAATATTAGCGTGGAATATGTGGGCAAGGAGAAATAGGGGGAAATTATATGAGAAAAACTTACATAAATAAGAAAAATACATACTTTGATTTCAGGTGACAATGGAGTGAAGGATTGATATAGTCAAGTCAAGAAGCATTTTTAAAGCCCCTACTATGTGCCAATCACTGGTAGTAGGAGAGAGTTTGAGATAGTTTGCGTTGATTGTTTTAACTTTATTCTGCAGACACAGGAAGGTTTTTTGGGAGAGACATGGCTTCCTCAGAGTCATGTTTTGGGAAGATTAATATGCCTGTGGTGTGTATGATGGATTGGAAGAGAGACAAACTATATTCAAAAGACCAGCTAAGGGACTTAGACATCAGACATAAACACATCAAAAGGTGAGAACCTGGATTAGGGTGGTAGCAATGAGAACAGAAAGAATTGGATGTAAGCATTATTAGAGAAGGTTAGAAAGAATTTAGGGACTGACTATTATGCACATGGAGGAGTCAAAAAGACTTCCAAAATGTCTAACCTGAGCAACTGGGAGAATATTTGTGCCAGTAACCAAAATAAGGATCAAAATACAGACTCACCGGCACTTAAAACCCTTTACAACCTGGCCCTTTTCCTTCTTTCTCTTTTATATGTTACTCTCTCTATATTACACACTCTTTTGTCCAGTCATGCCAGCATACTTGTTAGTCAACCAATCAATAAACATTTATTAAGCACCTTCTCTATGCCAAACTGGAGAAGGAAATGGCAAACTACTCCAGTTTCTTTGCCAAGAAAATGCCATATGGGGTCACAAAGAGTCAGACATGACTAAGAAAAAATAACAGAACAACAACAAACATGCCAAACACTGTGCTAAGCACTGGGGAATCCAAAAGAGGTAAAAGATGGTCCCTGCCTTGGAGGAGTTCATAATTCAATGGGGGAGATGACTTATAAAAAACTATGTACAAACAAGTCATATACATGATAGAAAGGAAATAGTCAACAAAGGGAGGGCACTTGAATTAAAAGATACTGGGAAAGCTTTCCTGTAGATGGTGAGATTTTAGTTGGCACTTGAAGGAAGCTAGGAGGCAGAGATGAGGAAGAACTAGCTCTTTACATATATCTCTGTCTGAGGGGGCAGAGCCAAGATGGCGGCTGGAAAGCAGGGACTACCATGAGCTCCTCACCAAGTCCCTCCAAAAACCTATAAAAAATGGCTCTGAACCAATTCTAGAACTGCAGAACCCACAAAGTGGCAGAGGGAAGCAGGGCTCTAGCCCAGGACAGCCTGGATGGTCTCTGGGTAAGGTCTATCCCAAATGGAGCTGGGAGCTGAGGGGAGCGGAGCAGAGCCCAGCGTGGGCAGCGCGGACCGACCAGACCGTGGACTGACCAGACCGGGAGCTGGGTGGAGCGTACCCTAGCACCCTGAATCAGTGAGCTGTGGCAGTTACCAGACCTCTCAACCCACGGACACTGGGGACAGCAGAGAAGGTTAGTGGGAAAAGCTGCTGGGGACAGGGAGTTTGCGGTTAGGCCACCGCCCCAGGGGCAGCGGAGGTGGGGCAGCTACAGAACTACAGCCGCAGTTGCTTCTGGCCCCAAGCCC
>CM053625.1:278601618-278626411 GCA_028646595.1 Phalanger gymnotis | reverse complement strand
GATCCAGGAGAGAGAATTTAAAAATTATTGGACTACCTGAAAGCCATGATCAAAAAAGAGCCTAGATATCATCTTTCAAGAAATTATCAAGGAGAACTGCCCTGATATTCTAGAGTCACAGGGCAAAATAGAAATTGAAAGTATCCACAGATCGCCTCCTCAAATAGATCCCAAAAAGAAATCTCCTAGGAATATTGTTGCCAAGTTCCAGAGTTTCCAGGTCAAGGAGAAAATACTACAAGCAGGCAGAAGGAAACAATTTGAGTGATGTGGAAATGCAATCATAATAACCCAAGATCTAGCAGCTTCTACATTAAGAGATTGAAGGGCTTGGAATACAATATTCCGGATGTCCATGGAGCTAGGATTAAAACCAAGAATCACCTATCCAGCGAAACTGAGTATCATGCTCCAAGGCAAAATATGGATTTTCAGTAAAATAGAGGACTTCCAAGCTTTCTCAGTGAAAAGACCAGAACTGAATAGAAAATTTGACTTTCAAACACAAGAATCGAGAGAAGCATGAAAAGGTAATCAAGAAAAAGAACAAGAAAAAGAAATTGCAAGGGACTTATTAAAGTTGAACTGTTTTGTTTACATTCCTACATGGAAAGATGATGTGTATGATTCATGAGACCTCAGCATTAGGGTAGCTGAAAGGAATATGTATGTATGTATACGTGTGTATATATATATATAAATATATATATATATAAATATATATATATATATATAAAAATACGTGACTGTGTATGTATGTATATATATGTGTATGTATATATATATATGTATATATATATATACGTACAGAGAGAGAGAGAGAGGAAATAAGGTGAGCTGAAGATGAATAAGGGATGAGAGAGGAATATATTGAGAGAGGGAGATAGGGAGAGATAGAATGGGGTAAATTATCTTGCATAAAAGTGGCAAGAAAAAGCAGTTCTGTAGGAAGAGAAGAGAAGGCAGGTGAGGGGGAAATGAGTGAATCTTGCCCTCATCAGATTTGACCTGGAGAGGGAATACCATACATACAAGTTTGGTATCTTACCCCCCAGGAAAGAAGGAGGAAGAAGATAAAAAAAAGGGAGGATGATGGAAGGGAGGGCAGATGGGGATGAAGGTAATCAAAAACAAACACTTTTGAAAAGGGACAGGGTCAAGGGAGAAAATTCAATAAAGGGCGATAGGTTAGGAAGAAGCAAAATATAGATAGTCTTTCACAACATGAGTGTTGTGGAAGGGTTGTACATAATGATACACATGTGGCCCATGTTGAATTGCTTGACTTCTTAGGGAGGATGGATGGGAAGGGAAGAGGGAAGAGAATTTGGAACTCAAAGTTTTAAAAAATAGATGTTGAAAAACAAAATTTTTTTTGTTCCTGCAACTAGAAAATAAGATACACAGGCAATGGGGTGTAGAAATTTATCTTGCACTACAAGAAAGGAAGGGAAAAGGGGATGGGAGGGGAATGGGGTGACAGAAGGGAGGGCTGACTGGGGAACAGGGCAACCAGAATACATGCCATCTTGGAGTGGGGAGGGGTAGAAATGGGGAGAAAATTTGTAATTCAAACTCCTGTGAAAATCAATGCTGAAAACTAAACATATTAAATAAAAAAATAAAAAAGAAAAGAAAAAAAACATATATCTCTGTCTGTTTCTTTGTACTACCTATCCTCTATGCCTGGAACATTGTCCCTCCTTGAATCCCCTGCCTTGGAATCTCTGGTTTCCTTAAAATTTAACTCAAGTGCCACTTTATACACAAAGCACTTTCTGATGCCCCCCACCTGTCTCTTCCAAAACCACCTTGTATTCACTTGTATTCACTTTATGTATGTCTTCTGTAGATACTTATGTGTGTGTATATACATAATATATACAAATACATATATACATACACACATATGTATACATACACATGTGTATGTATACATACATACATACATACATACATATGTATGTATACACACACACGTACAGGTTACTTCCCAAATTAGGATGTAAGTTATTTGAGGGTCAGGACAGTGCTTGTCTTTGTATAAGCAATGCTTAGCATAGAACCCTATATATAGTGATGTACTTGAGAAATGCTTATCGCAAGACAATGTGATGTGGCTCTGGAGCCTTGGAGCAGGAGGACCTGGATTGAAATCCTATTTCCGATGCTTACAACCTATGTGACCTCAGGTATGTCTTTTAATATTCCTCATCCTCAGTTTCCTCATCTGTAAAAGGAGGGGGCTGGACTAGATGACCTTTACAACCTCTTCTAGTTCTAAATCTATGCTCCTGGGATTGACTGGTTGATTGATTGAGCTAGAGGGCAGGAAGATGATAACTTCACATGAGTGGTTTCCATAGATCTAAAATAAGAGAATGATATCTCTAGCACCACCTACCTGCTACCTTCCCCTGTAGGTAGTGTACTCTTGGTCTACTGGCATAATGGGGTGAGCCAGGGGCATGGTAGGATCTTTATTCTGGGGGGCTCTGTCAGTCTTGGGAGTGTCTGCCTCCACTACTTTATTCTCACTGGTTTTTTTTAAGCATCCATATGCCCATAACGAAGCCTGCACTTTTAAAAGGAAAGAGTATGTGACTTATTTGGGGGTCACGCTCTCTCCAGGAAGATTTAGCTCCTCTTGTTCTTTCTCCTCACTGAACGAAGAGAATGAGGAAAATGTTAAGGCGGTGCCTGAAATGGCTAATAATGTATCTCTACTCCAGGAAAATAGAGCTGGTGCACTGGGCTGGTCTGCTTTCCCTCTTTCGAGAGTCAGTTTCAAATGTAGGGTTGATTTTATTTTCTCTGTTGCAATTAACTAAGAAAAATATTTCAAAGCCGTATAATTAAAGGCCGGCGTTTTATTAGGGTTTAAAATAGTCGCTATGAAATTTGCTCTTGCCACTAGTAATTACAATGTACATCTTAATATCCCTCTGCTTGCCAGTGCTGGAGATAACAGCCCTCTGTGTATTGCATTTGGCTCGCACATAGAAGGTAAAATCCTTATCTTATCTCAATCTGCACACAACAACCAGCCTCTCTTCCAATTCAACCCTAATCTTCTTAGTAAATAATACTGATATTTTTCACCATAACAAAATGGAGCTGCTGCCAGATTCTCACTGATAACACTTCTCGTTTACACACCATTCTCTGTCAAAATCTGCCTGATTTTTCTTAATCTCTTTAACTTATCAAAAAAATACTTTTTACATTCAGCCATGGTAAGTTCCTTTCTACCAAATAATAATATGATAAATAAATCCTTTTGCCTACAGCTGTCTCATTGAATAGATACCAGGCTTCTTCACTCTGGTGCCATTTTATGCTTGGATGGAAATAATTTGCTCTTCAATTTTTCTGCAAATTTAGGTTCTTTTCCAAGTGGCCAGCCACAAGGTTTATTACCACAAGGTCCTGAAGCCATCTTGGTATCTAGGTAGGGGTCGAGGGGTCATCTTAATCTAAGACTCATAGGCTTCCCTTTATTCCCTATAAAACTGTACATATCCTTTGACCCAGCAATACCACTACTAGGTCTGTATCCCAAAGAGATTTTCTAAAAGGGGAAAGGACCTACATGTGTAAAAATATTTATAGCATCAAAGAATAATGGCAAAGAATTGGAAACTAAGGAGATGCCCATCAATTAGGGAAAGACTGAACAAATTGGAGTATATAATTGTGATGGAATACTATTGTGCTATAACAAATGATGAGGAAGATGCTTTCAGAAAAACCTGGTAAGACATACATGAACTGATGCAAAGTGAAGTGAGCAGAACCAGGAGAATATTGTACATAGTAACAAGCAATGTCATACAATGGTCAAGTATTAGTGACATAGCTGTTTTCAGTGATACAATGATCTAAGACAATTCTGAAGGACTTATGATGAAAAATGTTCTTTACCTCCAGAGAAAGAACTGATGGAGCTTGAACGCAGATAGAAGCATGCTTTTAAAAAGACCTTTATTTTTCTTGTGGTTTTTTTTTCTTTTTGTTCTATGTTTTCTTTCACAACATGACTAATATATAAATATGTTTTGCATGACTGCACATGTATAACCTGTATCAAATTGCTTGCTTTCTCAATGAGGGGAAGAGGAGGGAGGAAGAAAGAGAATTTAGAACTCAAAAATTTTTAAAAATGAATTTTAGAAATTATTTTTAAATGTAATTTGAAAAAGATGGGAAAAAAGTCGACTTCTCACCCAAATGCTATACCTAAAATATAATGTACAAAGGAATCAATTCAAACACTTCAGCTTAATCCTGACAACTTCTACCCCAGCATCAGATTTTCACCCCATCTTTGGCCAGAGATCTACATTGGCTGAGAGAACAACAGAGCAGGGTACTGTAACTTATGCAAGTAGGCACAAAAACACAACCTTAAATGAGTCTTTTAAGATAAATTAAGTTGGAGAAAGAGGTAGACTTTTTGAGTCACCAAACTTCACGGAAGAGGGATAGACAAGATAGGATGAGACAGGGTGGGGTCACTGGGACTATAGCCAATGAGCATTTGGAAGCTCCCTATTTTAACTGGTTATATGGTATGGAAAGAGCCCTGCATGGGAGGTAGGAGCCTGTGTCTGGGTTCCAGTCCCAGCTTTGCCACTAGATTTCTATGTGACTTTAACCAAATCACATCACCTCTTTGGGCACCGTTTTTCTCATCTGACAAATGATTGTGTTATCAGATTTCTGAAGTCTCTTTTAGATCTAAAAGTCTGTTTCATTATAATCAGTATTAGCTCAACTATGTTTGTGCTATGGCAATCCAGTGAAAGGAGAGATAAGTACAAGATGAAACAGTGGAGGAAGGCTTTCTAGAGGATAAGATGGGCTGTGCCTGCAAGGCTGGTAAGATTTGGATGGGGAAGGTCAAATGCAGTGACAGAAACAGAAAAGAAGGTGACACATTGAAAGATAATTAAAAATAAGAAAGAGTTGGGGAAAGGAGAACATTAACATTCTAAGAAAAGAATGATATCTTATTGATATTAATTGTTGAATCAAGAACATGATAAACTGTCTAAATTACTTACTGTAGAAAACCACAAAATAAGAAATCAGAATTTTAAAAATATTTTCTATTTCAGGGCAGGGGTTGGGAGGAAAAGGAAGGGAATAAATATTTATTAAGTGCCTTCTATATGTCAGGAACTATGCTAAGCACTAAAAATGTTATCTCATTTGATCCTCACGATATCCCTGTGAGGTAGTTGTTGTTGTTGTTGTTAATCTTCCCTTTAAGAGTCTCAGAAAGGGCAGCTAGGTGGTGCAGTGAATAGAGCACCAGCCTTGGAGTCAGGAGGACTTGAGTTCAAATCCAATTTTAGACACTTGACACATTTACTAGCTATGTGACCTTGGGCAAGTCACTTAACCCCAATTACTGCCCTGCCTTCCCCCCTGCAAAAAAAAAGAGTCTCAGAAGGTAGAACTATGCCTACCATTTTTCAGAAATTTAAAAATATGATTCCTTAAAGTATAGAGAATATATCTGATGGCAACCACTCTTCCATTCCATTCTATGACCCCAAAGGGGACAGAGTCACCTTCTCCCCAGTGTTTCCATTAGAGCCAGTTTACCAGCTTTGTCTGTCAGAATTAAGTCTCTTTACTTCCTGAGTGACGAAATTTATCAGCAAGGAAGTATAACAGATGTTTGTCCCAGCTACATTGGTATTCTCTTGATTTGAAAAGAATAAGAGGAAAACATCTATTCCATTGGATAGATCCTCTGTGGAAGATTAATGCAAAATAGACAAGCCAAGCAAGAAGACAAGGTATGAAGAGGTTACTGTTGTCACCAACGAAATGAGTATGCATGCTGATGAAACCATAGATCTACTGAAGTACCAGTGTATATGAAAGAACTTGTAAATAATTAGAACTGTTTTAAAACTGAATGAGCTGTCATTGGAAGATCCTCATTATTGGAGGAATTCAAGCAGGAGTTAGATGACTGCTTTCCAGAGACATTGCACCAGGGATTCATGCTTCATATAAGTGAATGATGATGATGGTGGTGGTGTTTATGTAGTGCTTTAAAGTTTACAAAATGCACATGCCATCTCATTTAGTCGTCACAATAGCCCTATGAAGTGGGTACTCTTATTATCCACATTTTACAAATGAGGAAATTGAGGCTGAGAGGAGTTAAGTGACTTGCCCAAGATCACATAGATAGTAAATGTCTGAGGCAGGATTTGAACTCAGGTTTTCCTGATTTCAAGCTACCACACCTCCTACTTGCCTTCCAACTCTGAGGTTCTGTGATTTTAGTACCAAATTTCTCTGAGGTCAGACACTTGGTTCTTCCCACAAAAGACTATGCACAAAGTAAGAACTTGATAAATGCTCATTAAATAACTGCTAGGCTCCTGCCTCTTTCCCACTACTTGGACCTAAACTCACAGCAGATATACTGTTGGGTACCAACACTTCAGTAGGCCTGGTTCCCATTCCTTGGTGATTTCATTCTACTTGCCTTGTCTGAAGGTCCAGGTTTGTGAGGACAGCAGAGGGGGATGGTCAGGGCCGGCAAGGTAATTCCCCTAAGGGACTCAATGTTCGGGTTTGAGCAATGAAGCCCCTTCCAAAAAAGCCATGTTTGGGAAATAGCTAGAATGATCTATATTAGCTCGGGGACAGTTGCTATTATTCATGGTTTAGGGATGTTGGTTTATATGGTACAGGTGTGACAGAAGTTAAGGGCAAGGCGTTCCAACCCTTAACTTCCCCTGCCAGGTGTAGCCCCACCCTATGTGTAGCAGGCTTAATTGGGCCCTCATTTATTATTGTAATGAGGACCCCTTTTCTAATGTGTGTTTCTAGCCCTCATGTGGCTGAACTGTTATTTTTCTCTCTTGACATTTTTTGCCTCTGAAATGTTTTGGATAAATATGCAGCTAAAATGGCTTGTTACTGACTGTGTACATTTTCAGTTGAATGAAAAGTAAAGAAATACAGCATTTCGCATATAAAATATTCCGTTAATGTTATATAATTTGGCTGCAAAGTATCATTTTGCTTTTATGAAAGGGTTTGGTGAAACCCTCGGGAATAGCAGATGGCTAACATGTGGTAATTATCGGTTACTAAATATCACTTATATCATACTGATCTATTCATACAACTGTAACCACATTAAATATAAAAAAAGACAATACATAATATGAGTACTTGAAACAACGGCAGGATTTGAATAAAATGTGGGAACTAATTTTAAGTGTAAATGATGCTAGGGGGCTATATAGATATACTTGGGTCCCCCATCTATTATAGCCACATTGCTCTCCGTTCTAGATTTTCACAGGAGGCAGGTCTCTCCTTGGCAAACAGCTGGCACAGGAATGCATGGATGAGGAGGCAGCTGGGGCATGGAAGTCAGTGCACGTACAAATGCTATGAATTCCCCAACTGGAAAGCCTCAGTCCAGGACTCCAGAGCCAGATTCTAGGTGACTGGGGTATATTCTGTTGCCAAAGACTTCTTTCTGCTATTTTTTGTTTGACAAGTGTATCAACTGAGACAGGCAGACACTGGAATATATCATGAACTGACCTAACAAAATGTTGTCATTTTCTGACAAATAATCAATGAATTGGTTATTATCTCTGAAGTCTGCTCTAAAAGTGTGTTATTCTATTAATTCTCTACTTTGTAGATGTCCTATAGTGGAGTAGTGTATTAGAAATAGAACTGGGCCAGGGAGTCAGAACACCTGATTTCTAATACCAACTCTGCCATTTACTAATGATGTAACCTTGGATAACCTCATTTATGACTCAGTTTCTTCATCTCTAAAATAGAAATAATATTAATTGCACTGTTTATTTCATAGGGTTATTATGAGAATCAAACTATTACCCAGCATCCTACTGGTTTTTAAATCCTACAGAGAGACCTTAGGAAGTAACAATTCTTTTAAAATGATTTTTGTTTGGAATGAATCATTTTACAGGAAAGCACTTTGTAAATAGCAAAGCGCCATGCAAATGTAAAATATTGTTATGATGTAATAAATCTTCCTTCCCAGGCTAGCTTCTCTTTACTGTACCCAGGACCTCCAAGGTTATCACTATATATCTCTCTTCTAGTCAGATAAAACTAATAATGATAATTATTATTGTAGCTAACATAGAGCTTACTACTTGCCAGGTTTACTTAGAGAAAACATTCATTTCATATTAGTAACAAAACACATTATGGTGTGCATGAAAGAATACTTAATCTGGAGTTATACAACATGGGTTCAAATCCCACCTCTGCTACTTATTAACTGTGTGAACTTGGGCACACAAGCCCAAGTGGCCTCTGAGCCTCAAGTTTCTCATACACAACACGAGGAGGTTGAACTAGGTGATCTCTAAGGTCTATTTTAGCTTTATGACTTACAATCACATGATTGGGAAATCTAGTGTCCTGTACATAAAAAAAATGCTCAATAAATGTTGATTGATTCTTTTTACACACACACACACACACAAATGTATAATTTCAAGGCCGCATAGAAAGTCAGTCAATTATTAAGTACCTATTGTGTGTCAGGCACTGTACTATGCACTGGGGATCCAAAGAAAGGCAGTAAGTTCTCAAGGAGCTCACAGTCTAATGGGGGAGACCATATGCAAGTAACTATGTAGAGGCAGTAGACAGGATAAGTTGGGAGAAGTATCAGAGGGAAGGCAGTAAGATTAAGAAGGACTGGGAAAGGATTCTTGCAGAAATGGGACTAGATGAGACTTGAAGGAAACCAGGAGGTAGATATAAGGAGGGAGAAAATTCCAGGCATAGGGGCAGCCAGTGAAAATACTGTAAGGAGACGGAATGTCATGTTTAAGGATCAGCTAAGAGGCTGGTATCACCGGATTTCAGGATATGTGGGAGGGGATAAGATGGCTTTCCACCAGGTTAGGACCGAATATTTTATATGTTATCCTGGAGGTCATAGGGAGCCACTGAATCCTATTAAAGTGTGAGGAGATATGGTTAGGCCTGTATTTTAGGAAGATCCATTTGATAGCTGGCAGAAGTTTGGATTGCAATGAGGGGAGACCTGAGGCAGGGAGACCAACCAGCAGGTTACTGCAATAATCTAGGAGTGAGTTGAGGAGAGGATAAGGGTCTACACCAGGTTGGTGGCAGTGTCAAAGGAGAAAGGAGGTGTTATAAAGAGATGTTACGAAGTGATAATTAATGAGATTTGACAAGGAGAATGGGGGTGAGAGGAGTGAGGATTCAAGAATAACACTCAGGTTGTAAACATGATGGTACCTTCAACAGTAATAGGAAAGTTAGGAAAAGGGAGAGTTTAGGGGTAGGAAAATAAGTTTTGAACATGTTGAGTTTAAGCTATCTACAAGATATCCAAGTCAAGCTGTCTAATAGGCATTTGGAGATGCAAAACTGGAGGTTAGGAGAGAGCCTAGGGCTGGATAATTAGATCTAAGAATCATCTGCATAAAGATATAATGGAAACCATGGGAGCTGATAAGATTATCAAGTGGAAGAGAACAGAGGCAGAGTAGAGAGGGCCCACATCAGCACCCGGGGGGACATCCATGGTTTTACGTTATGTTCTTGTTTGTGGTATACATACTATTGCTTTCCTTTACTCATTCCCATGATTAAGAAATAATTGTGTGCATGTGTAAGAGAATAAAACAGCATACACCAATGCTTAGTCTGGCATACAGAAGGTGCTTAATACATGCTTGTTAACTGATTAATAAGCTCAGAACAATTTTAAAATTGTTTACCATGACATATGCATAGCACTTTGCAAACCTCGAAATGCTATAAAAATGTATCTACTGCTGCTTCTGCTGCTACTACTATTATTATAATTATTGATATTATGAACACTTGAAAAACACTGGGGTTGTCTCACCTGAAGTTAAGAAGATCTAGGCAAGATATGACAGCTATCTTCAAGTATTTGAAGGCCACCATATGAGAGAGGGATTTGACTTGTTCAGATTGACCTCACAGGGCAGAACTATTAACAATAGCTGCAAATTGGAGAAAGGCAGCCCTTGACTTAGTATAAGGGAAAACTTCCTAATAATTAGAAAATCCCAGAGAAGGTCTATTGCAGGAGGTAGTGGGATCCCTTTCACAGGAGATCATAGGATCGTAAATTTAAAGCTGGAAAGGATTGTACATGTGATCAAGTCTAACCTCATTTTCCATATGAGTTAACTGAAGCACAGAGAAATTATATGACTCATCAAGTATCACACAGCTAGTGTTATAGGCAGATTTGAACCTAGGCTTTCCTAACTCCAAATTCAGTGTCCTATGCACTGATATATTTTCAAATAGGAGCCAGATAACCTTTTTTCAAGGGGATGGTGGAAGGAATTCTTGTTTGACTTACTGTATCTTTCCATGATGGTCTAATTCTCAGAATCACAGAGTTTTAGTTTGAAGTGGCCTTCTAAGCCAAACCATAACCAAAAGGAATTTTTACTACAACATGCCCAACTCAATGAACTGCTTATCCAACTGAATATTAGTGTGCACAAAAGGCAGTCTTTATCCTTTAACTTGCCTGTATAGATTGAGTGCTCCTGGATCTTGTCAAGGAAGTCTTGTATTCTGGGGCTTGATGTAATCAATACAATGTCATGTGCAAATAGGAACATCTTTAGAAACTCACCATCTATTTAAAAAATATCCTTGTTACATTTGGACTTTGCTCAGGGGATTCCCCATGACAGTAAAATATCTTTGATGAGTATCTATTTCCTTGTTTTTGATATTACTGGTCTGAGGACTGTTGAGCAAAGTTACCTCTGTGGTTCTGTATATCAAGGAATCTTAAAATGATCTTAACATATGGATAGGAGATAAAACATTGGAATAGAATCTTTAAGGCTTCATTTTTCCTCTACCAAGTGAATTTTGAAAAGTCAACAAATAATAAACATAGTGGGATCATGTATTGTCTATAACTTTTTATCAATTATGTGACTTTTAAAATATGACCTGCTGCAGAAAATCCTTATTGAAAGGCTGCCTATTGTCTTTGTCACATTTTCATTGATATACTCTAAATGTGAGCTATAGCTCATTCTGATGAAGACTTTATGAAGATGAGAAAATAAACATATGTTTTGCAAATGTGTATATATTCTAAAGTTCTCCTGCCATTGCCTTCCATGGCTTTCTATTTAACTGGGAGATTGAAAGGTGCTGGTTATAATAGTACATAATAAATAATATCACAAAAAAGAACGAAAAGAAACCAAAAGTAAAGAAAAAGAAATGGACCATATTTTTTCTAGTTTGCTTATTTATTTTTCCTTTTCCTTAGTTTTAATTGACATATGTATTGTTTCCCAATGAGTAACCCCTATAGCACCATCTCATTAAAATACATGATACTTTTTGTTTTTGTAGTTTATGCTTTTCTGGAAACAAGAAAGCAAGAGGAGAACTTTAACTTTAATAATCTAGAACCAGCGTTTTCCATTGTATTTGATGAGCCTTGTTGTCTCCATTTGTACCTGTTATAGTTATCATGGATACTAGGCAGTTAGTGGCACAGTGAATAGTGTGCTGGACCTGGAGTTAGGAAGACCTGAGTTCAAATCCAGCCTCAGACTCTTCACAGCAGTTTGACCCTGGGCAAGGCTCTTAATCACTATTTACCTAGGTTTCCTTATCTTGAAATGAGGATAATAATAGCATCTACCTGCTAGAGTTGTTGTGAGGATATACTTTATTAATAACCAATTATTACTAAACAATTAATCAATATATTAATAAATTAATTTGAATATGAATAATTAATTGAATTAATATGAATAATTAATAATAAATTGCGTATATTTATATGCTTTATAATGCATTTATATGATATATATTTCTTTGTAAACTATTAATAACATATTAGCAAATAAATAGTATTTATTAAAAATTTGCAAAAAAGTTCTACGAAAATGCTTTCTATTATTATTATTGTTCTTAGAGGGTAACTGGCAGTCCACAAACCCATCCATGAGTTAGGGTGGGAGGCGAAGCATGTGAAGACCTCCCCTGGCAGAATGGGCAGATGAGAACAATTTGCGTCCCAATGGCCATGATTATGACTGTGGAGCACTTAGAGCTTGGTCAGACATCAAAGATACCAAAATCATCCAGTGCATCTTGGGCCATCGACAGTCTTTTGTCTTGCCATGGCACTTCGATGAGTCTGGAAGAGAAAGTAAGACTGATGACTTTGTGCAACTCTGCCTCACTTAAACCTAATTCATGCACAAATCAAGACATCATCCTGTGATGCCATTGGTCCTCTTCAAAAGTGAAGGACAAACAATAACTATTATTTTGGTTCTATTTTCTTTACTCTGTGTCACTTCAAACAAATACTGCTATGTTTCTTTGGATTCTTCATGGTCCTCATTCCTTAATGGTACAATAATATTTCATTTATTCTCATCATACGCCACAGTTTTTAGCCATTCTATGATCACTGTGCATGCAATTTATTCCTAGACTTTTGCAATTACAAATAGTGCTACTGTAAATATCCTGATACAAGATACCTTTCTTTCTGTCATTGCCCTTCTTAGATTAGAAAGCAAGCAAGTTGTGGTATCACTGGATCAAAAGTATGAACAATTTAATACCCCTCTTTGCATAATTACAATTTTTCCTAGAACTGTTGTATCGATTCATATCACACAGGTGGTGAATTAGTGCCATGCTTCTCTCCAACACTGACTTTTCCACACATATTTGCCAATTTGATGTGTGAGGAAAGCCTCAGAATTGTTTTGATTTGCATTTCTATAATTATTTGTAATTTTGAACAAGTTTTCAGATAGCCGTGGATAGTTTTCCTCTCTTGTTTGAAAACTATTGGTTTATATCTTTAATGTGTTTATTTTAATAGCACTTATATGGGAGTTTAAGCTTTACAAATGTTTACAAAAGTTTATGTATGTTTTCTATTGATTTTGGATTCCAGACTTTTGTCAGATGTTTGAAGCAAAGAAATGTTTTTCTCAATTCATATCTTCTAATTCTGGCTCCATTGTTTTATGCTTTCAAAACCTTTTCAGTTTTATACATTTGATATTGCCCATTTTGTCATGTAACTTCTCTTTTAGCCCCTATGTCTAGTTTCCCCTATCTATGTATCTAAAAAAGATAATCTTCCAATATTCTTATGAGTTTTGGTATTTAGATTATCTATCTATTTGGAATTTATGGTGGCATAGGTTGTGAGATGCTAGTCTAAATGTATTTTCCAACAAACCATGTTTTATTTTTCCAGTAGTTATTTTGATTTATGAGGAAACTATTTTTTTTTACTGATGTGAGAGTCATTTTGGAATTAACTATAGGCTCAACCATCATTGACTAGATAAAGCAAAAAGCAAAATCAGTATCAAATTAGAAGAAATATAAGAAGATGCTCTTTTCAATTTTCTTGTAAATAAACCCTAAAAATGTGCTTGTGGTTTGGAATTCACAGAGATAAAGAGAGGGAAACTTCATCTGGAGGCAGTGGCAGTCGATGAATCAGGGCTGGTGATAACAACTCAGAAGTAACAGATCTCTGAATTCATGGAGCTGTGACTGCTCCAAGGTCAGGAAGGTCCAGGAGGCTTAGGTCTTCAAGTGGGGATTTAAGGATCAGAAAAGTATAGCAGAGACTACAAAGTGAAAAAGTCCTGAGGCCAAAAGTCCCCTGAGCTGGCCTTGGAAGTAGTTGGTGCCCAAGGAACTTTCTGTGAGTCAGTACAGTCTAAGGCACAGACTAAAGCCATAGCATCCCTCACTCAGTGTAGAATGTAGTGTTAGGTATTATGTGAGATGCAACTAATCAATAAGCATTTATTAAGCACCCACTTTGTGCTAAGTACTCCAACTGTGTTAAGCATTGGAGTTATAAGTACAAAGAATAAATCAATCCCTGCTTACATTCTAATGAGGAGACCAGTTGACATATAAATATGTACAGAATAAATGTAAAGTGAAAAAAGCAAAACGGTAAAATCAAGGTAGTTTTGGAGAGAGGTCACTAGCATCACTAAAGCATCAGGAAAGGCATTATGTAAAAGATGGCACTTTGGCTGTGTCTTAAAGAAAGAGAGAGACTCTGAGGTGAAGGTGAGGAGGCATTCCAGCATGTAGGACAAAGCATAGAGATAGAACTTGAATGCTGGTCATGTGGAATGGAGAGAAGGCCAGTTTAGCTGTAGCTGAATATGAAAAGTCAATCGTGTCCAATAGGTGGGAAGGGTAGGTTGGGGCCAAATTGGGAAGGGTTTTTAAAAGTTAAACAGAAGAGTTTATGTTTACTTCTAGAAGCCACTGGAGTTAATTGAATAGGAGAGTCACAAGGTCAGATTTGTGCTTAAGGAAAATTGTTTTGGCAGCATGGACAACAGTGGGGTGAGACTTGAAGAAGGATAACAATTGAGAAGCTGTTGCAATACTTTAGGCAAGGCGGGATAAAAGCTTCAACTAAGGTGGTAGTTGTGTGAGTGGAAAGAAATAGTTAAATACGATCAGTTCTGGGGAGGTAAGAACAGCAAGGCTTGCCAACTAGTTGGATATGTGGAGTGAGGAAGCAGAAGGAGTCCAGGATAATGCCAAAGTTACAAAAACCTGGGAGACTGGAAGGATAATCTTGCCTTCAGTAGAAATAGGGAAGTCTAGAAGAGGGAAGCATTTGGGGAGAAAGAGAATTGTTGTTCTGAAACCTGTTGAATTTGAGATGTCTGTAGAAATTCAGTTTGCAACATCCACTAGGTAATTGAAGCTGGATATATAGATGGGAGTTGTCTATATAGAGTGCGTCGTCATGGGAGCTGATGAAATTGCTAAGTATAAAATCAGAAGAAAAGAGGACTAAGAGCAGAACTTTGGGACCCCCAAAGTTACATGGCATGATATGGATGATAAGTCAGCAGAGGACAGACCTTGCCTTGTAAGCTTACAATCTATACAGGAGGCTAAACTTAGCCATATGAACTGCGTGAACAGTTAGCAAAAGGAGTGCATGATCTTTCCTGTGGCAATGTATGGTGGTAAGAGTTGGATTATAAGGAAAGCCGAGCACCACAGAGTTGACACGTTCAAATTGAGATTCTTAAGGCTTTTGAGAGTCCCCTGGACAGTAAGGACAGTAAAGGCATCAGTACTTAAATAGATTAATTCAGACTATTCTAGGTGGTACAGTGAATAGAATGCTGGGTCTGTAGTAAGGAAGACTCATTTCCCTGAGTTCAAATCTGGCCTCAGACACTTATTAGTTATGTGACCCTGTGCAGTCACTTAACCCTTTTTTGTCTCAGTTTCCTCATCTGTAAAATGAGCTAGAGAAGGAAATGGCAAATCACTCCAGTATCTTTGCCAAGAAAACCCCAAATGGGGTCACAAAGAGTTAGACATTACTGAAATGACTGAACAATAAAATTTACTGGAAAGTTAAATGCTGAAGTTAAAGCTTAAAAACTTTAGCCACATAACAAGAAGACAGGACTTATTGGAAAAGACCCTGATATTGGGAAAGATTGAAGACAAAAGAAAAAGGGGATGGCAGAGGATGAGACAGACAGATAGTGTCATGGAAACAACAAACCTGAGCTTGGACAGACTTCAAGAGAAAGCAGAGGATATAGAAGTGCCTGCTGTGCTACAGTCCACGGAGTCACAAAGAGTGAGATGCGACTGAACAACAAATAACAATGATAAATGGCAAATGCGAGGGTCATTAATAAGCGTTACAGGAGTTTGAAGGAAGAGTTCATAGTAGGTTGGGATGATCAAGGAAAACTTCTTAGAGAGGTTGTTAAAATTTTAATCTGAGCTTTGAAATACGAGTAGAAACCGAAGAAGCAAATCCCAACCTAAATCTGGCCACTCTAGGTCAAATGTGATACTGCTTCTGAACACCTTACCCTCCTTTCCTTCTATGGTCTCACAGATGAAGGAGACAACTTCCCATCAAGTTGAACTGAGAGACAGGTTTTCTCAGTTTCCTACATCTCTTAGAGATGATTCTGAAGGTACAGCCCAGGTAAAAAGCCTCAAGATGCAGCAAAGAAGAATTCCACTCTTCAGCCAGAATTTTTGTCTTTCTTAAGAACAAAGTATTTAGACCTGGAAGGAATCATCTAATCTAACCTTCCCAGAGATGTTGTGATTTTCCCAAGGTATTGCTCAACCTTGTCCCCTAGCAACATGCCTTTCCTCTAAATGTTGAAGTCGAGTTTCCCTCTACTTTCAAGACTTTTAGAGTAGAATTTCTTAAATGGTTGTTGGGAATTCAGAAGAGAGACAAAAACATTTTATTTCCTAAGTTTCTTCTAAGCCAAGCAGGTGCTGACATGAGGACCTAATTTTTTCCCTGGGCAATGACAACGTTCCCCCCACCCCATTCCCCCATCCTCTGTCTCTTCAAGAATTAATCCCTTAGCCTCCCCCCCTGGGCTGGCTGGGTGGCTAAGTAAATATTTAGTTTCCTTTCACTCAATGGGATCTCCATTAAGCCATGAGCAAAGAGGGCTTTATTGGCCATAGATCAGCAGCAATCCTCCTAGACTCCACTGTCCAGGGCTTTCTCTTCTCAGAGTTGGGGGTGGAGTAGGTAAATGTTACAAGTGAGAGAGTGTTTGGCCTTTCTCTTTAGGGATGGGGGTTGGGGAGCCTAGATGAGCTAGCCAGGAAGAAAGAAAGTATTGGAAGAAAGAAAGGCCTTTGCCCTTGGGCCCAAGTAAGTAAATCAGCCTATACAATGACTACAATATTGCAAAGAAAAACAATTGTGAAAGACTAGGACTATGACCAATCCAATGACCAATTACAACCACAGAAGAATTGCAATAAAGTATGGTTCCTATCTCTTGCATAGAGGCAATGGCTAGAGGTGCAGAAGGAGATACACAATGTGTGATTTTATTTTATTTTTGTTACAAGGGAGGGCTTTTATTTTCTTTGGGGAAGGAATTGAAGGGCATTGAATAGTGATATACAAAAAAAAGAAAGAAAAGAGTGACAAGCAATCAATTTTAAAATAAATCAAACAGAAGGAAATACAGAAGGGAACAGAGAAAAGTAGAGGAGTTGAGAACTACTATATTAAATCTGAATTTACAAAAAAAAATGATGGGAAAAGCCAAACTGTACGTTCACAATTTAGCATATAATCCCTTTTTTTGTTTGTTTTTCTTTCTGCCTTGAGATGGTCATGTTTGTTGATGTTTATTAAGTTCATAATAAAAAAAGAATTGTTTAATAAGAAAAATTTGGCTTGCTCAGGAAGCAGGGACTGATGACCACTGAGGCTTTGCCGGCTCTGCTAACGGATCATTTTTCTTCCTTCAGGCACATATTGCAGATGGAGAAAAAGAGAGGGATGGAGAGAAGACGGGAGTGATGGAGGGGAGAGCGAGGCAAAGGACTGCCAGAGGAACATTCATAGAGCCCAGGTTGGACCATGTCTCTCAATAAACTCCATTGGCTTCATAATCCCTCAAGGATCAAATACAAACCCTTCTGGTTAGCATTTAAAGCCTTTCGAATCCTTTCTCCAAACTATCTTTCCAGCTTTACTCCATATTGCACCCCTTCTCTTGGTCAGGGGTCAAGCCATCCATTTTGCTGTTCTTCATACATGATATTCCATCTACTATTGTCAGGTAGCTCCCCCATGCCTGGGATACATTACTTCTCATTTCTGCCCCTTAAAATCTAGTGTCTTTCTAAGCTGACCTCAGATGCTGATGATAGATAATAGATTTAGATATAGATACAGACATACAGATATAGATAAATAGGTATGTAGATGTAGCTACAGATGGGGGCATACATTTATAATAGATTATGTATACTATTATATATTTGTTCATTTAGAATGCCTTTCCAGATTCCCCCAGCTTCTAGTATCTTCTTTACAAAATTATCTTGTATTTAATTTAGAAATAGTTATGTGTACATGTTGTATTCCCCACTAGAATGTAAATTTCTTGAAGGCAGGCACTACTTTATTTTTATTTTTGCATGTCTTTCATAAATGCTCATTGACTGGTTGATTAGGTAGAACCAATGTAAGGGAGTAAGAATGTTGCCAAACCTAGGAGTTTTTCAGTTTTGTGAATAAGGCTTATAAGTGTTTGAAGCTGCAAGGTACCACTTTCAGCGAAGACAGGTAGTGCTGAACATTTGAATGAAAAAAACAAATGGACCCCTCGGTCTCTGAGACCTCTTCTCTCATGTGGCTTTGGTGTCCATTTTTCCCAGAACAAATCCTTATTGCTGCACATGATCTGTAGTAAAAAGAGGGTTCAGTGGAAGAATAGTATCGAATGTCAGTAACTCTAGGTTGATTGTGAGCCCTGGGAGATTTAAACTACCACTAACATCATGTTGTAATTTTGGACAAATAATTTACTTTCTCTGCATATGTTTCTCTTCACATGAAACAGGGGTAGCAGCACCTACCCTGATAATACCACTAGATTATTCAGAGAATTAAATGAGATAATAGATACGGTGATTCTGCTATTTACTACATGTATGACATTAAGAAAGTCATTTATTTTCTCTGGGCCTCAATTTGTTTATCAGTAAAACCAGGGGGTTAGACTACATATATGATAACTAAAGTAATTTCCAACATTTACATTATAATACTATGAGATGTCAATTATATTACATTAGAATACTATAAATTATATTATAGTACTATGAGAGTGAATGAGAAAGGCCTTTGAAAAATATTGGGTGCTATGTAAAAGCAAAATATTATTATTACAATAACTCAGAGACATGATGAAATCTCGAATCAGGATGTGAAATTTCCCCGGATAGGCTTTTCTTAGGAAGGATGGAAGGTTCCCCATTGGGAAAACAATGAGAAAAGACCTGGGGTCAAGGCAGAGCATGAGCCATGTCAACTACAGAAACATGCTAAGGGTGAGGTAGGGTGGTAGCGGGGTTGCAGGTTGGTTTATAAACAGTGAGACTCTGCTCTGAACCTTTGGCCCTCTCTGAACTTCCTCCTTTGGAGGCAGGACAGGAAATGGGGATCCTGAAATACCGCAAGAATGGTGTTTCTAATTTCCTCAAGCCCAAACAAGGAAGCCCTGGAAATCTTTCAAGGGTGACTTTTATTTTAAGAGCCTTAAGTTAAGAGGGCAGGATGATTCTAGCTATGGGTCAAACGCTGAACTTTGGATACTTGACTGATCTGAGTTTAGACCTTTGACCCTGCCCATATTTCCCTCACTGAAAAAGTCCTCAGAGAATGGCACTAAATCATCTTACTGGGTATTCATGAATATGTGGTTGAGTGCAGAGTAAGTTGTGAAGCAGGCATTATTGGCATCTATCATGTCTTAATAGAGTGTTTTTAAACAACTTACAGGAATATTTCTAACTCTAATATTCTGTATATTGATAGAAATGCTTCTCTAGCAGCCCCATAATTCTAATGGGGACGGAAGTAACACCTTGGTCAGTTAAGGTTCATCTACATTCATGTAACCACAATTAAATACTTTTAAAAATTGAATGAATCCACTGAGATTTCAAAATCCTTTTCACTGTGGCCATCTGACCCAGATAGGTAAATGACCTCCAGTGACTCTGGATATGGGAAGGCTGTTTCTTCTTTAAAAACAATGACAAACTCTAACAACAATAATAATAATAACAATAATAACCACTGAAATTTACAGCTTTTAAAGCATGTTATGTACATTGCAGTAGTTTATCCCTTCTTTGAGATATTAAGTGTAGGTATTGGTATCCCTATTACATAGACAAAGAAACTGGGGATCAAAAAGATCAAAGTCTCACAGCTTTTAAATAGCAGTCAAAATTCAAATGCATGCCTCTTGATTCCAAATCCAGCATTCTTTCCACTCTATTATCCTGCAAAAAAGTAGAACTGAAAAATGCCATTTGCTAAGAGATGGTGGAACACTCGAGATTACTAAAAGGAGAAACTGTCCATTTTAAGGAAAAAAAGAAAATGGAACCCTGAGAACCACATTTTAAGGCTGGTGTTGGTGGGGAGAGGGGATTAAAGAAGGGACTGGAGAGACAAGAATAATACAGCAAAGGGCTAGGTGATAAATAGTTATCTAGGCTTGGACCTAAACTTGGACCACCTTGTTTTACTGAATTTGCTTATTTCAGTTTGGTTTTCTTGTTTATCTGTTTCAAATCTTGGATAGGTTTAAAGAAAAAAAAGTCCACTTTTCAGGGAAACTGTTGAGGGAATTCATGCAGTAGTGGTTGAATTAGATAATCATTGAGGTTTCTTTCAATTCTTAATATTTTCTGATTCTATTAGCACATAGACCGTGTTGTGCCTTCAGTTATTGGTGAGATAACTCACCAAAGAAAGACAGATGGAAGGTGTTTCTTCTGAACCTCAGTCCCCCGGTTTCAGCTGTCAATAGTGCTGTGTCCTGTTATAGAATTATAAAGGATGATTTCACAGACTAAAAAAGGCTGCTTCAGTCTCTCCCATTCCTGTGCATTCCTAAGTCAATTATCAAGGATTCTCTAATCTTTTTGACTAAGCCTTCTATTAAGTTACTTTGTTTGATCCTTACTTTGATGCTCTGCTAAATAAATGATCTAATCAGCATGAGTACTTCATAACTGATATAGATTACAACCCCTCCATAGCTGCTCTTAAATACTCTCAATACTCTGAAAGATCTGTGATAGCACCAATTTGGATGTTCCCTCCAAAGATATAGATTACAACCAATAATTGCAGTATATTCTATGTGGCTCCTGTTCATGTTCCCCCATAGGTTTTCTTTGGAATGTCCCCTTAGTGTCCTAGTGGCCTTCCTCCATTTCTCCTGATATCACAAGGGTATCTATCAGTGGAGCACTCAGCCTGGCACCCCTCACTTTTGCCACTGACCTGCCCATCCTCTCTGCGTATCGTGCATTTCCATGAGTTCTCATCTTTGCAATTCTTTTTTATGTCTTTCCTTAAACCCTTTAAGGAGATTCAATACATAGAAGGCCTTATTCTGGATCTTTTCATTTTTTTGTAGCTATCCATGCTACATGTGGGCTGTCCATTTGTTATGCCTCCCTTTGACTACACAAGTGGCCCACCTATGTTTCCAGTCATACATGTGCTTGATGATGACTTCTGTATCACTCCTTGAACTGGACACATTAGCGGAAATATATTACAGACAACTTACCTCCATCACATGTCATTCTATTGCCCATTGGGATACTTATCACTTTACTCCTTCAAGGGAGGAAAGGAAAACTGGGAAGAAACATACATTCTAGATTTTGAGAGATCAGATTTCAAAGTATTTAGATAAAAGATAGGCAAAAGACCACGGCCAAAATTCTACAGAGAAATCCATCCCAGGAGGAGTGGGAGGCTCTCAAAAAGGAATTCTCAAGAAAGAAAAAAAAATGTATAGTGAGAAATAAAAGAGGAAGTTGTATAAAGAAGTCAGTAGACATGAACAGGTAATTTGTAGGACAACTTAGAATTTTAAAAGACGTATACAAAGACAAAAAATGAGGGTAGGTAATGGAGAATTGATACGTATGTGTGGTACGGTTCTGAAAGAATAGTGCTAAAGTTTAGAAAAATATGAGGCTGGTAAGGAAATCTAAGGATAAAATAAGGATTTTTTAAAAGTTATATGAGACAAAAAAGAGATTTTTGAAAGGATGGGACTGATGAGATGATGATAATTGATGATGATGGAAAGAAAGCATAGATACTCAATTCCTTATTTTACAGGTCTGCCAAGGAGAAAAAATCTTTGGACTAGGAAGAACAAAATTAAAATGGCTAACAGGGAGTTGAAACATGAGATAGAAGGACAATACTTACCTGCCCTTGATGAGTCCAGTCCATTGAAAATCCAGGCAAATGTAACCGATGACCACTGTGAGCAATTTTTGAAACAGCAAGGATAAGCAAGCATGCATTAGCACTGGTCTTCTGGAGCCATGACTAGTCAATTACATTGATTGGAGTTCATAAATCATTCAAAGTTGTTTTCTTTTATGTGATTGTTGTTGTTGTACAAGTTATTCTTCTCATTCTTCTCATTTCACCTATTGGGGATATTGTAGGGGAGATTGCTTTGCAATATAGGTTAGAATAGGGGACCTCTGAGGTTCTTCCCAACTCTGAGATTCTCTCGCTGTATGGTACTGTGGTGCTCTATAGTTCTCAGGTTTACTCTTTTTAGGGCATATTTCCCCAGATGATAAAGAAAAAAATTAGAAGGAATCATAATAGATCACTCAGAAAACAAGAAGATACACATAGAGGAAAGCCTGTGCAACACGTAACATGTAAGGAACTATGGAGAACTAGAATAAAGGAGATCCTCAAAGAAATATGATCAATAAAGAAGATGGACTGTTCAAATACTGAGAGTGAAAGATAGATCTCTGACATCCTTTATGCTCTGCTGGCAGCTTCACAATATCTCAAGTAATTGAAAAAGACCCCAGACACATTAGGTGGATCCTTTGTGGTGAATTTATGGAGGAAATATAAATTAGTTGCATAATATAGGCAGGCATAGTTGAGTGGTTATCTCCATTTTCAGAAGAAATATCCATAACTATAAGATCACACAGATCCAGACTGAGTATTTAAGTAACAACCACAAAATAATAGCTAACATTCATATAGCACTTTAATGTTTGCAAAGAGATAGATAGATAGATAGACAGATAGATAAATAGATAGATAGGTATTATTGTTGCTGTTCATCCTTCATTTTCAAAGAGGACCAATGATATCACAGGTGACGTCCTGACTTGCACATGAATGGGGTTTAAGTGAGCAGAGTTGCTCAAAGTCATAAGCCTCACTCTCTTCCAGAACCATTGAAGTCTAGTGGCAAGACAAAAGTCAAGATATCTAGCAATGGCCAAGGATACACTGGATGACCTTGGCTTCTTTAATGTCTGACCAAGCTACAAGCTCTCCACAGGGCCTACTCTAGCCACCCTCATGGTCATTGAAACAACTTGTTCTCATCCACCCATTCTGCCAGGGGAGGTCTCATGTGAATGCTTGAGGTAGATACTCCGCTAACTCATTAACACGTTTGAGCCCTGTCAGTTATCTTCAACCTGGTTTAGCCTGTCTGTCAAAATTATTTACTGGGATGTGACTGGTGAGCATGCTACAGCTTTTTGGAAGCACAGGAAAGAGTTATATATAAATATATATAAAATACTATTTGTGTGTATGTGCATATTATATATACGTAAGTATATATAGTCTCATTTTATTCTTTTTTTACTTTATTATTATTTACTTAATATTTTTAGTTTTCAGCATTGATTTCCACAAGATTTTGAGTTACAAATTTTCTCCCATTTCTACTCTCCCTCCACTCCAAGATGGCATATATTCTGATTGACCTGTTCCCCAGTCATCCCTCCCTTCTGTCACCCCACTACCCCCAATCCCCTTTTCCCTTACTTTCTTGTAGGGCAAGATAGATTTCTATGCCCCATTGCCTGTATATCTTATTTCCCAGTTGCATGCAAAAACAACTTTTTTTGAGCATCTGCTTTTAAAACTTTGAGTTCCAAATTCTCTTCCCTCTTCCCTTCCCACCCACCCTCCCTAAGAAGGCAAGCAATTCAACATAGGCCACACATGTATCATTATGTAAAACACACTTCTATAGTAATCATGTTGTGAAAGACTATATTTTGCTCCCTCCTATCCTGTCCCACTTTATTCAATTTTCTCCTTTGACCCTGTCCCTTTTCAAAACTATTTGCATTTGATTACCTCCTCCTCCTATCTGCCCTCCCTTCTATTGTCCCCCCTTTTTTATCCCCTTCCTCCTTCTTTGCTGTGGGGTAAGATACCCAATTGAGTGTGTATGTTATTCCCTGCTCAAGTCAAATCCAATGAGAGCAGGATTCACTCATTCCTCCTCGCCTGCCCCCTCTTCGCTTCCTACAGAACTGATTTTTTCTTGCCCTTTTTATGTGGGATAATTTACACCATTCTGTCTCTCCCTTTCTCTCTCTCTCAATATATTCCTCTCCACCCCTTAACTTAATTTTATTTTTTAGATACCATCCCTTCATATTCAAATCACCCTCTTAAATACTCCCAATACTCTGAAAGATCTGTGATAGCACCAATTTGGATGTTCCCTCCAAAGATATAGATCACAACCAATAATTGCAGTATATTCTATGCAGCTTTTGTTCATGTTCCATATATATATATGTATATGCATATACATATATATATATATGTATGTATGCATGTATGTTCCCTTCAGCTACCCTAATACTTAGGTCTCATGAATTGCACCCATCATCTTTCCATGTAGGAATGTAAACAAAACAGTTCAAATTTAGTAAGTCTCTTATTATTTCTCTTTCTTGTTTACCTTTTCATGCTTCTCTTGATTCTTGTGCTTGAAAGTCAAATTTTCTATTCAGCTCTGGTCTTTTCACTGAGAAAGCTTGAAAGTCCTCTATTTTATTGAAAATCCATATTTTGCCTTGGAGCATGATCCTCAGTTTTGCTGGTAGGTGATTCTTGGTTTTAATCCTAGCTCCATTGACCTCCAGAATCTCATATTCCAAGTCCTTCAATCCCTTAATGTAGAAGCTGCTACATCTTGTGTTATCCTGATTGTGTTTCCACAATGCTCAAGTTGTTTCTTTCTGGCTGCTTGCACTATTTTTCTCCTTAATCTGGGAGCTCTGGAATTTGGTGACAATATTCCTAGGAGTTTTCTTT
>CM053625.1:278511150-278601118 GCA_028646595.1 Phalanger gymnotis | reverse complement strand
TCCAGTCTAATTTTTAAGGTAGTATTTTCTTCAGTGGTCTTTTGGACCTCCTTTTCCATTTGTCTAATTCTGCCTTTCAAGGCATTCTTCTCCTCATTGGCTTTTTGGAGCTCTTTTGCCATTTGATTTAGTCTATTTTTTAAGGTATTATTTTCTTCAGTATTTTTTGGGTCTCCTTTAGCAAGTCATTGATTTGTTTTTCATGATTTTCTTCCATCACTCACATTTCTCTTCCCAATTTTTCCTCTACTTCTCTAACTTGCTTTTCTAAATCCTTTTTGACCTCTTCCATGGCCTGAGACCAAATCATATTTTTCTTGGAGGCTTTTGATGTAGGCTCTTTGACTTTGTTGACTTCTTCTGACTGCATGTTTTGGTCTCCTCTATCACCAAAAAAAGATTCCAAAGTGTGAGTCTGAATCTGAGACCGTTTTCACGGCCTGTTCATGTTTCCAGCCAACTACTTTACCCTTGAGCTTTTTGTCGGAGTATGACTGCTTACAGAGAGTACTTTGTCCCACGCTTGAGGGGCTGCACTGCTATTTTCAGAGCTACTTCTACACAGCAAGCTCTGCCACACCAGCACTCCTTTTTCCCCAAGAACCACCAACCAGGATTACGCCCCAATCCAGGCAGGGCAAAGCAGGCTTTGCACTCCTGCTCTAATCCACTGCTTAATTCCTCCTACCAGGTGGGCCTGGGGCCAGAGGCAACTGCAGCTGTAGCTCTGGAAGCAGCCTTGGACCTGCAACACCTCCACTGCCCCCGGGGCTGTGGCTGACTGCCAACTCTTTTCACTGTCCCAGCAGCTTTTCCCACTAATCTTCTCTGTTGTCTTTGGTGTTTGTGGGTTCAGAAGTCTGGTAACTGCTACAGTTCACTGATTCAGGGTGCTATGCCTGTTCCACCTGGCTCTTGGTCTGGTTGGTCCTGGCATTGCCCATGCTGGGCTCTGCTCCCAGCTTCATGCAATAGACCCTTCCTAGAGACCATCCAGGGTGTCCTGGGCTGGAGCCCTGCTTCCGTTTGCTATTTTGTGGGTTCTGCGGCTCTAGAATTTGTTCAGAGCCATTTTTATAGGTGTTTGGAGGGACGTGGAGGGGAGCTCAAGCAAGTCCCAGCTTTCCAGCTGCCATTTTGGCTCCACCCCCTCTCATTTTATTCTTAAAATAACTCCATGAGATAGGTGCTATTATTACTCCCATTTTAAAGATGCAGAAACTGAAGCTTAGATAGGTTATGTGACTTACCTAGGGTCACATAGCCAATAAATGTTTGAGGAAGGATTCAGACCTAGGCTTTCCTGACTGAAAATTCACCCCTTTAGATCCATAAGACCACACTGTACGGGAAGAAAACTATAGACTTTAAGCACATGGAGATGGGGACCCACTCTCTTTCCTAAGGAGCAAGCTACCATTTTATTAGTTTCAGTAGATATCTTGAGGACACAGAGGAATGAATTGTATGGACCTTCAAAGAAGGAAAAACTTAGAAGGATCATTTCACTTGGAATTCTAGATGAGAAAATATTCCAAGGTTGCTCTAAGTTTCTAGGGGAAAATATCTGAACAAAAAATTTCTATTTAGAAGTGAAATTATCCTAATTGAATTGATTCTTGGAACAACACAAAATATCTCCTTGTATGAACTGATACAAAGTGAAATGAACAGAATGAGGAGAACAATTTATTTGATGCCTACAATATTATAAAGGGAAACAGCTGTGAGATTAAAGACCTATGATAAGTGTAATGACTTCTCATGTCTCTGGAAGACTGATGATGAATCATGCAGTGAGGTGATGAACAAGAGGTACAGAAGGAGATGTACATTTTCAGAAACTAACAACTTGGGGACTCATTTGGTTTGATGATACTTATTTGGTACAAAGGAGAACTTTATTTGGCAGGGAGGGTAAGACACATAAAGGAATGGGAGATGGTGACAGTGATACCCAGGAAATAGATGAAAAGAAAGAAAAAAGCATCAAGGAAATATTTTAAAGCAGACGGACAAGAGCAGAAGGATTAATGAAAAAGAAGAAGAAGAAGAAGAAGAAGAAGAAGAAGAAGAAGAAGAATATCCAACATTTATATGCCAGGCACTGTGCTAAGCACTTTATAATTATTATCTCATTTGATCTTCACAAGATCCCAGGGAAGGGAGTGCTATTAATACCCCCATTTTGCAGATGAGAAAATAAAGGCAAACAAGAGTTAAATGACTTGCCCAGGGTCACATAGTTAGTAAGTGTCTTGCTGTATCCACTGTGCCACCTAGCTGTTCCAAGTTTAGAAGTGGAAATAAAAAAGCAGGACAGTGTTTGAGCTACTATAGGAAATTTAATATAAACTTTAAAAAACTAAGTTGGACATAATAGAGATTTGCAATGTTATATATTATCTTCTTTTTCTCTCCTTTGCAGCAGGAAATATTGAAGTCTGTCAAGTTCATATAAATAAAGAAAAAAACTTTAAAACACTACAAAGCCTTCTCAATGAATTTCATAGTCATTTGACAGAGATTGGTTAATGTCTGGAAAGCATTTTTGGAATTGTGCTAGGAAAATGAATAGAATGTCCAAACCTTTTGAATCCTAGATCCCACTGCTTGGTTCATACCCCAAAGAGGTTAGAGATAGAAAGAAGGACCCATATACCATGAAAATATTTGTAGCATCACTTCATGGTTGCACAGAATTGTAATTAAAGTAGTAGCAATAGCTAATTTTAATGTAGCACTTTAAGATTGCAAAATACTTTACAAATATTATCTCATTTGAACCTCACAGCCCTGGGAAGTAGGTGCTATAATTATACCCTTTTTACAGATGAGGAAACTAAGGTAGATAGAGGTTAAGTAACTTGACTAGGGTCACAAGATAGTAATTGCCCAATGTCAGATTTGAATTCAGATGTTCCTGAACCCCGGTCCAGTGTTCTATCCACCGTGCCATCTAGCTGGCTCCTGTATTACTTGGATATACATTTGTAGGAGTAATAGCTAAGAAAATTGAAGTAAATGAATGTAATGGAATGTCATTGCACCATAAAACATGATGAATATGAAGAATATAGAGAAACACAGAAAGATTTGTGTGAACTGATGCAAAGTTAAGGGAGAAAGATCAGGTAAACAATGTGTGAAAGAAAGAGAGAAGGAGAAGAGAAACGGAAGAAAGAAGAGAAGAAAGAAAGAAGGAAGGAAGGAAGGAAGGAAGGAAGGAAGGAAGGAAGGAAGGAAGGAAGGGAGGGAGGGAGGGAGGGAGGGAGGGGGGAGAAAGAAAGGAAGGAAGGAAAGAAGGAAGGGAGGAAGGAAGGAAGGAAAGAATATAGAAAGAGAACATTGTGCAACTGTGTTGCACATGTGAACATGTGTGCATAATAAAAAATGCATCTCCCTCCCTTCTTCTGAAGAGCTGGGGGACCGTGGGTGGAACATTGCACATACTCTCAGACTAGGTTGATGGTTTGGTTAGTTTTGCTGAACTACCTTTTCCCTCTCCGATTCTTTCTTAAAATATATGGCTCTCTGGGAAGGCTACATTGGGAAATGAAGGTGACACAAAACCAAGAGATACTAATTTTAAAATTTTAAAGAAAGAAATTAATCTAAACATTCACATATGTAAGGTAGATGAAAATGCCTATTACCTAAATTATGGAATAAAATATATGGCCAGTTCATTAAGTTATTCCATCAATATATGGTGAACAGATATCTCAGACACCTAATGGACAAGAGCCAGAGTAGAGCCTGGAGTACCCAGAACATCTTTATTTTACCCATGGGGCCCCCAAAAAAGGTATTCAGGATTCAAGGTCCTCTGTGTGTCTTTATCCACTTCATCTAGTCAAAAAACTATAAACTGTTACTTTTTCATCTGTCAGCCAAAGGATATAATTAGTTAAATGCAAACATATTTCATAAAATAGCATAGTAAGGAAATTAACAATAGAAAGTTGCCCCCCCATAACTCTAGATTACACTCTACAATAAATGCGCTCACCCTCATTGGAAAGAGTTGGCACGCCTAAGGAATATTCATGGAAGGGTACCCAAGTCCTTGTGGTCAGGTCATATGCATCAAGAGGCAACTTACACCTCTGACACAGTAGGACTTCTGATGTATTCTGATGCTGTCATGACATTACTGTTCTCACGTAGTGTGTAGTTAGGTTGCTGCTAGGCGCTGCTCTCCAGGTTATGTGGTTGTGGAGCTTCCCTCTGCATCAGCTCCTGACTTTACTTATAGGTTTTAGCTGAGGTTCTACCTTATCCCGATAAAAGGAGGTTTGGGCTCTACCATCTCTATTCAATCCCAGAATCTTAAGCTTCAGCTCTTTTAATAATGGAGATAGACTCTTCACACACCCAGGATCAGGCCAGAGATGCGTCCTCAACTGCTTCCTTTCCACAAGGCCAGGAAAGTTATTGGTTCCCAGAATCTTATTTCTTGCCATAAGGAAAATTTAATTCTAGGGGCCATACTCTTTCAAAACATAACATCACCAGACACCTAAATGGAGTTCTCAGGTATTTAGTCTTTCTATGAAAATTTCCCTCCTGTTTATCAAGGAAAAGGTCTTTATTCCAAGTCATTATATGACTTAGGCTTAGAAAGTCTCCCTGAACTTCTATTACTTCTCAAATGCCAGCCTGCACCACTTCAAAATTATTTCAAAGACCTCCCTTTCAAAAACTGCCAAAGGCTCTGTAAGTTATGAGGTTATATGATCCCAGATTTAGAGCTAAAGAAAATCCAGTCCAGTCTCCTCATTTTACAAGTGAGAAAACCGAAGCCTGGGAAATGAAATCACTTGCCCCAAATTACAGAATTAATAAGTCATAAAGCCAGGTTTAAACCCAGGTCTTAAGGTGCCAAATCCAGTGTTTTCCCTCTGTACCATGTTGTGTCCCTACTAGCTGGGGGGGTGGAGGGGGGTGGGGATCAATTTGTATTACATTTGAGAAACTATTGAACTTAATAATAACACCAAGCTGCTCACTGCTGCAAGAGTCTGTCTTTTTAAAAAATGAATGTCTTCCCTCTCCATCCACTAAAGTCCTATCCCAGTGCCTTATCAGGGCATAGACGTGACTCTGGGGTCTCAAAGGCTATTCCATCAGAACGTATGCTCTGACACATCCTGCCAAGCTTGAAGAGATTCTGTATGGGCTTGATGACAGACTGCATGTCTGTTGTCTTAGGAACAGCCTAGCTAGGTTCAGAGAAGCTCATTACTAGGTTGACTGCAGGGTGATGAATTCAGCCATAGCAACTCTTCAAGACCATTTGCTAAGGTGTGGAGGGGTTGTTATTTGTGTCAGTGGAGTATTCATACCAATGACAGATCTTTGAAGTATTGGTGCTATATGGCTGCAAATCATGTAACACCATGATCTTAGAAGAATCAAAATTGCAGGTTCCCCCAAAGCAATACAAAGATGCATGATGGGTATAAATGGGCTTCAAAAGACTGCCAGTGATAACATGTAGGCCTCCTCTGATTCAAATTCAGCCTTTGCCCCACCTCCCCTTTCTCATCTCCAGATGAAGAAAGGAAAATAATGATAACAAAGATATATAAATGTAGAATTAGATGAAGAGCTCAGTTCCATTGAGAAACATGGGAAGTGGCTTTCTAATGTAACAAACTCATAAGGATGAGCCCTGGTGTAGACCAACCTCCATTAAATGGAACCTTTGAAAGGGATAGCAAACAGGTGGTAATGAGCTCATAGAAGAAGGGTATTATGATTACAGCAATGAAAGAGCAAGGCATCATGGCATCATAGCTAGAGGACCTAGCTTGCAGTTGAGAAGAGCTAAGTTCAAGTCCTGTACCTTACACATACTGGTCTCATTACCAAGGGCAAGTCATTTGACCTCTCTGTGCCTTAGGTAACTTTTTAAAACAGGGGTTCTTCATCTTTTATTTTTTGTCATGGACTTCATTGGTAGCCTATGAAGTCTCTAGACCCCTTCTCAGAATAATGTTTTTAAATTAAAAAAACAAAACAAAACACGTAGGACTACAGAAGCAATCAAAGGTTAGTGAAAATTTTAAAAAATGTAATTTTTCCTGACCCAACTTCAAAGACTATACACCAGAAATTAAGACCTCTCCCCTCCACCCTTATTCTAAGACTACAAATTACAGACAAGTTGCTGATCAGCATCACTGGAGAAAATTTGAATATCAATGGTTCCAGTACCAATGAAGTCACAATTTCCTGAAAGGTCCTATCCTCTATAAAAAAAAAAATCTTGCCAGAGCCATGTAAGCCTATATACTACACATCAGAGACCAACCCCACCCCCAACAAGATCATGACTAACCAAAAGGTCAAAAGATCTCAAAATGAAGATCCAAAAGAAGGAAATAGTGGCAGCTAGGTGGTGCAGAGAGTAGAGCACCAGCCCTGGAGTCAGGAGGACCTGAGTTCAAATCCGGCCTCAAACACTTGACACGTTTACTAGCCATGTGACTTTGGGTAAGTCACTTAACCCCAATTGCCCTGCCCCCCAAAAAAAACAAAAGAAGAAAATAGAGATAGCACCTAATTCTCTTCTATGGACACCAAGAAATCCAAATTGGAAATTGAAAAGTAGAGAATAGACTCAGTGCCTCAGGCAAAATTTTGAGACAAAAATTGACAATTAGACCTTGCTTTAATCTCTGTCCCCAAACATGAAGCCATATGTAGGGGGGGGGTGTCTATACAGGGCTGGGAGAAGCACCCTCTGAGGTACTGAATTGACACGCAATGGTGGGAAAAGGAGAAGCCAAATACTGTCCAATCCTATGCCCCTTTCCTAGGATAGGATGGTTGTAGAACATATATTATTGCAAGTATCTCCAAACTCGAAAGTGGGACCAAAGAAAGGTAAGTGAGTCAGTCAGTAAACATTTATTAAATGTCTACTATGTGTGTCTAGTTACTAGGGAAACAAAAAGAGGTAAAAGACAGTCCATGCCTTCAAGGAGCATACAATCTAATGGGGAGGACAATATGCAAACGAATATATACAAAGCAAGCTATATATAGGATAAATTGTTTTTGTGTTTGTCCTTCATTTTCGAAGAGGACCATGACATTGGGGAAATGATGACATGACTTGCAGTTGACTTTGATTTATAAATAGGAAATAATTAAAAGAGGGAAGGCACTGGGATTAAGAGGTGTTGGGATAGGCTTCCTGTAGAAGGTCAGATTTCTGTTGGGACTTAAAGGAAGCCAGGAAGGTCAGTAGTGGAAGAACACTTAGCACTGTGGCAAATGGCAGGTACTTAATAAATGTTTGTTGACTGACTGACTATCCACATATAACAACCTTAATGTCTCTCAGATGTGAGGAATCCAGAAGCCTTTCTTACCATATCCTCTCCTGACCTCTCCTAGCCCGTAGTTGCAAAATCCCTCTTTACCCATGTCTCCCCACTACTCTTTGACATCCTTACAGTATACCATCCATGAATTAAGCCTCAATTCTTTACCTTAAAAATGAGTTGGGCTACCTGGCCTATTTTTTAAAATGGCATTTTATTTTTTTCCAATTACATATAAAGAGAAATTTTAACATTCATTTTTTAAAAATTGAGTTCCAAATTTTTTCCATCTCTCCCTCACCTCCCTCCTTCCTAAGATGGTAAGCAATTTGATATAGGTTATATATGTGTAATCACGTAAAACACAATTCCATATTAGTCATTCAGCAAACATTTCTTGAGCCCCCACACTATTACCTGCCTAGTTGGGGACCTTGTTACTTCTCATTTGGAATATTTTAATCATTTCCTAGTCACATATCTAATGCACAGATCTGATGACATCATCCTTCCTACTCAAAAAACCTTCAGCTGTTCCTTCCTTATCTTGGCATTTCAATACCTTTCCAGCCTGCATTCAGCCTCTTTCCAGCTTTATACATTTTAGCCAACCTGCATTACTAACTCTCTTTGCCATCTCCTGAGCTTCCATGCATTTGCACAGATTGCTCCCCATGCCTGGAATGCATTCTTTCTTCTCTGCTTACCCCCTTCCCCTTCCCAAGTCCACCTTAGCAGTCGCCTCCTCTGTGGAGACTTCAGTGATCTCCCTAGGATAAAGTGTTCTTGATACTTTGTCTCAATCTCTTTTTTTGCTCCATCCCATCATGCTTGGTGTTTTTACCTATGTCCATTTTGTATTCTTCCCTTTCCTGTCCCCCCAACTAGTCTATAAGCTGCTTAGGAGTAGGGACTGCATCATTTTTTATCTTTGCATTCTGAGTGCCTAGCCCAGGGCCTTGGATGTTGATGTTTAATAACTCTTTGTAAATTGCAAAGAAAACGCACCTCCCTCCCTTAGGTATCTCTCAGCTTTGCCAGTCTAGGAAAAATCTCTTGACACTTAGAGCTCTTTTAGTGCAATGAACTTCCTCCAAAAGCAATAGGTTCCCTCTTACTAGAAGTAGGATGCCCAAGAGCTGAATATATTTTAAAAGAGATTCTTGTTCGGGTTGAATTTAGGCTACATGGCCTCTAATATTCCTCCCAATGTGAAATTTCTATGATTCTGTGAATCCTTGCCCTACCCACCTTACAGGAAGTGGTAAAATCCTAATGAAATAACTGTGAATATGCTTTAAATTGCACAAAAGGCTACACAACTGTAAAGTACTGAAGTCTCATCATCATCATTATTTCTGAGTTAAAAAAAGAGATGAGAACAGGCAGAATAGCTCTTCCTCATTCCCTTTCCCATAGTTTCTGCTCAGTGGTTGGCAGGAAGTAGCTGGTAGGTGTCTATAGAAAAGTCTGACCAAAAGTATTGTTTGAAGCCATCACAAGTAAAGTGCATGGAATGATTCAAAAAGAAATCAATGCTAATAATAGCAAAGTGATGTTCCCAGAATAATGTTTTAATGAAGGGGGGAAAGGTGTTTGAATGATGTGTTTTATTGTAAATGTCAAATGTTGTTAAAATGTCTGTTTAGAAAGATCATTTCTTCACTTAGAAAAAGAAGAGAAATTGAGTGGAGACACACTGACTGGGGGGAGAGAGAACCTGGTCCTGGAACAAGAAGGAAACCCATTGATATCTGAGAGTCTACCCCAGCTTAGCTTGAAGTGATTTCTGAATTACTTTCATTCTTGAAACCTCAGTTTCTTTATCTACAAAATTTGGTGGATGGGTAGAGTATTTGGCTGTTGTTAAATAGTTTAATGAAGTAAAAATCCCTAACCAGCCATGACTCCAGATAACTAGTGATGAAGCATGCTAGCCATCTCCTGACAGAGAGCTGATGGACTCAGGCTATGGAATGAGTCATGCATTTATTGGACCTGGCCAATGTGGCAATTTCTTTTGATTGACAATATATTTGCCACAAGGGTTTCCTTTTTCTTTTCCACTGGAGGGAGTGTGTGTGTGGGGGGGGGGGGGAGAAAATAGATGTTTATTAATTTGAAATATTTAATGTTTTTATCTCTCTAAATAAATATGGCAAACCACTCTATAATGTTTAACATGTAGTTTATGCCTCTGATCACTGAAATGAGCTGCTTCAATACTAAAAATGAAATTCCCGATAAGAAAATGCATTGACTTTTGTAGGTGGTCACCGTCTATGTGTTATAATTTTAGAGATGCTGAGAAGACACCAATCTCCTCAATGCCTCTTTCAATGAGGCATAACATCTATCTCAAACTTTATTATTCATAATTCATTCCTTCATGTCTTAAGAGTCTGATGGTCTTCAGAAGTCCCTTGTTAACATGGGGCATGTGGGGATTGGACTGGGGAGGAATAACATCATTAAGCTTTTGGGGAGCTAACATCTTAGTAGGGATCACTTTATTAGATATTTTCCAACTAGTCAAGAGCAAAGTCCTGAGGGAATGGATGATAGTACAGGCACTTGGAGAATAGACAATACAGAAAGAGAAGGCATTGAAAGAGGAGGGATAAGAGTCAGAAATTGTCAGAAATTGGGGGTCAGTGAGGACAGTGGAACAAAGGACACTCAAATACAGGCATAATCACATCAGGAACAGAACTGGCCAAGCCTTCAGCCCAATGAGAGTTGGGTAGAAGGAGAGAGGGAGCCTAGGAGGACCCTGGGTATGGTAGATGTACTTCTGTATGGCATGGGTCAACAAGAGACCATGAAGCAGGGAGTTGGCTGAGGGGTCAGGGTAGAAATAACACAAAAACTTCACAGTTTTGCCTTAGGTATAGACTTTGCTTTGTTGAGGCCTCATATCTCTGATATAGGAAATGAATAAAGAAGAAATGAATCAACTGACTGAAAGGGGCAGTATGAAAGGATAGTCCTTTTTTGGTAGGAATTATGCCTACTACTGATACCTTGTGTTTGCATCATTTGGGTAATAAAACAGTACAACCTTTGTTTCAGAGGCTCTCATGTGACCTACGGGCCAAACATTATTTGGGGAATTTCTCACTTTTCTGTCTTGAAGCCCCCAACTAAAATATCTGGGAGATGTGTTCCCCAATGTATTGGCGCCAACTTCCCTTGAAATCACACAGTTCGCAAAACTCAAAAGAAGGAAAATTTTATTGGTGGGTCAAATAACACCAAACAGAGCTCACAACAGAAATCATAGAAAATAAAGAAACCCAAATGAGTAACCCTTCTTCCTGACACCTGTATAGTATCTCAATCCCTTACACTCCTAGCTAGGCAGGTCTCCCAACTGGCAGCCCTTTCTGCAGTTCCTCAAGAGGAAGTTCTGAACAGGACATATTAGAGCCATTGGCATCCCACCCTAGAGCTTCCAACTTTGCTCCCCAGATAGTACCTGGTAGCATTTGTTTTAGTTCATCAGGCTGGTGTATATAGCATAGTTCTCCAGGAACCATAGTACTTTACCAGAAAAAGAAAGCCATTTTTGTTATATGCTCCATGAAGAGGGTAATGTTTAAAGAATTCCCTTGATGGAAAACAGCTCTCCTTACACCATAGAATCACTGAATTTTAGAGTGGGCAGGGATTTCATAAGCCAACTACTCTGAACCACACCAGATAAAGAATTCCCTCAACAATGTGCCTGAGCAGTGGTCATCCAGCCTTGCCCACCATCAGTGAAAGGCAGCAATCACTTTGCCTCGTGACACATGCAGGCCAGTCCACTTTTCTATAGTGTTTCTATAGCATTCTATAGTGTTATTTGGCAGGAATTTTATCCTTATGTTAAGCCTGAATTTTTTCTTCTTGCCAATTTCTACCTACTGCTCTTACTTCTGTACTCTGGGACCAAGAAGAGAATGAATCTAATACTTTCTCCACATGACAACCTTTGAAGTCAGATTTCATGTCATCCTTACTTCTTCATTTCTCCAGACTAAATTTCCCTAGTTCCTTCATATGCCATGAATTTATGGCCTTTCATTGACCTGCTTGTCTTTTTTTGGGCATTCCCTAGCTTGTCAACATCTCTGTTAAAATATAACATTTAACAGAATAATACTCCATAACAGAATAATACTCCAGATATGGTCTGACCAGGGAAGACTATAGTGAGACTTCTTGTTCCTGGAAGCTGTGCCTGTCTTAATGCTGCCCAAAATCACATTCACTTGTTTGGGCTTCCATATCACACTGTTGACTCAAAAGAGCATGTGGTTCACTGGACTATCCAGATCTTTTTCAGATGGATTACTGTCTGACCATTTTCCTCATCTTAGGAAGTTGATTTTTTTAACTCAAGTGTAATGCTTTACATTTATCTGTCTTCTGTCATCTTATTAGATTTGAGCCAATGACAGCCTGTGAAGATTTTTTTTTTGGAACCTGACTCTATCATCTCATGCATTAGTGATTCCTCCAAGTTTTATATCAAAATTCCACAACATGCCAGATGAGAGACCTCTGCTCATGGAACTGACTTTTGGGTCACAGAAGTTTGCCCCCACTCATTTCCAAGTAAGTGTTGATCACCAAAATCATGTTCAGACATGGTGACTCCAAAGCCTGAAGCCTTGTCTCTTTTAGGCCATAGAGCAGTGACTTCCAAATGAATAATTCCCCATTAGTCTTGCAGCTTAACAAAGAACCACAATGTCTGTGTGATTATGTGATTGCCTGTCATCGTGTCAATTAATCCATGTGTGAGTCATCACTGGGTTGAGTCCCCATGATTGGCTGTGGAGCTGAAACATGGTTATACTAAATAAGTGGGCTGCCTCTTGGGAACCCTTCTTCCTTCTGACATCAAGGGCAGACTGAGTTCTCAGGAGAGTCAAATGGAAGTGTTTTCCCTTGACCCAGTTTTAAACCATAAGCACATATCTTGCCTGTATTTTTTTTTCCTTTGGTACTGGGCCTTGTGAGAATACAAAAGACCTTGGAGGCCTTTGGTTGCAGATGTGGCATTTCTTACCAACAAGAACGTGGTTTCAGGTACCAGAGTGGTTACAGATGCTTAAGCAGCAAGAGGTGGGTGGTAATAAGGAGGCAGTTGTCCTTATACTTGTAAGAGGAGCTGGCTGTCCCTTTAGTATATCCATGGAGTTCTGGCTCAACAGTCAATCATTTAGACTCAACCCAGTGATGAGGCATAAATGGCAGGAAGGCAGAAAATAGCTTTGCAGGCTCTAAGCAGAAAGAGAAGAGCTACTTAGCAGTGAGTCATACAATGACAGAAGCCAGGCCCCAAACCAAACTTCCATGTGGTTACCAGGAATGGTGACTGAGCATGCTCTAACAGGATGAGGTGGTTACCTGGGGAAGGCACATGCTACATTCCAATGATGTCCACCTCTTTTTCTTCAACCCTAGAAAGGAGAGAGTGGGCTGGACGAGGGGTGACAAGGAGATGCCGTTATAACACTGCTAATCAGGAGAGTGGAGGAAGAGAGAGGAATAGTCTCTCCTATGACTATAACAAGGAGATTTTGGAAAACCATGCAGAGGAGCATCTGAACCCAGGCCTTGTGATTCCAGAGTCAGTGTTCTTTTCTCTATACGATTCTGCTTCTACAGAGGCTAATCCACTTTGACTAGAACATAGGATGTATAAAGAGGAGTGGTATAAAATATTTCATGATGCTTTTAGGATTTATAGCACTTTACGTAAATGATCACATATAAATGAACATATACATATATGTGTATGTGTATTAGCACTTACCTCCCAGGGATGTTGTGAGATAAAATGAGATAATATTTTTAAATGTTTTGAAAATTTTAAAGTTCTATTTGAAAGCTAGTTATCATCGTCACCACCATCACCACCACCACCATCATCATCATCATCATCATTATATTAGGGATATAGTTAGAACTGGCCAGCTGGATAGCATAGCAGATAGAGCACTGGACCTGGAGTCAGGAAGATCTGAGTTCAAATCCAGCCCCAGACACTTACTAGCTGTGTGACCCTGGGCAAGTCACTTAACTCTGTTTGCTTCGATTTCCTTATCTGTAAAATGACCTGGAGAAAGAAATGACAAGCCGCTCCAGTATCTTGGCCAAGAAAACCCCAAATGGGGTCATGAAGACTCAGACACAACTGAACAACAACAGTTGGAATGGTATATTCAAGAGAGACTGAAGAGGGCTTAGAATAGTAGGATCAGGAATTTCTATTTCATCTTATAGACAGCTGGGAGCCACTAAGGGAATGAAGCTGTAGGATATAGTAGGAAAAGTACTGAATTTGTAACAGGAAGATCTGGGTTCAAATCTTAGGTCTTTCCTTACTGTCTAACTTTGGGCCTCAGTTTTATCATCTGTAGAATTAAGAGGTTCCACTTCTTCTGGGACTCAGTTTTATCATCTGTAGAATTAAGAAGTTTCACTAGATGACCTCTAAGGTCCTTTCCAGTTCTAAACCTATGATCTTGTAAAGGTTTTGCCTAAAGCAGAGGAATGATATAGGCATTAGGTACATTAGGACAATTGACAGTGTGAGAGATAGATTGGGAAGGAAATAGGCTGGTGGCAAAAAAAAAAATTGGTCAGGAAGAGGTAGACTAGGTAAGAAAAAATGAGGTCCTCAGCTAGGTTAGTAGCAATAAACATGGAGAGGAAGGGAGAGATAGAGTACTACAGAAACCAAAAGGTAAAATATTGTCAATTGAACGGACTATGGGGTGAGGGAGAGGAAGGAATAAAAGATAGCTTTGAGGTTATAAGCCCAGACAACTGGGGAAATGGTGGGACCATTAAAGAAATGGAGATGTTAGGGGGAGGGGCATATTTTTGGTGGCAAGATGAGTTCAGGTTGGAGCGCAGTATGGGATGTTTAGAGGTGTGTAGTGTGTGTAGTATGAGATGTTTAGAGGTGATCCATGTGAAGATAACCAGTACACAGTTGGAAATACAGTACTAGGACTCTGGAGAGAATTTGTGGTATAGCAATATCGATTTGAAAACCACTTACATAGCTATCACTGAAGCTATAGAAGTGGATGGAATTGTGATTTCAGAGGATTAACGGTGAAGACTATCTACTGCTTTTCATCAGACATATGGTAACCTATGGATGTATAATGAAGCATATGAACAATGTGTGGATTTTTTTGCCTAATTTTGACTTTCAATTATGAGATAAGGTTCTATTGGCAGGCATGGGGCACATGGCAGGGTCAATGGAAATTGACAGAATATATGTATGTGTGTGTGTGTGTTTGTGTGCGTGTGTGTATTTGAGAATATCAATAAAACTTTTCTAAAAGAAGCAGACGAAATCCATAAAGGAAAAAATTTCAGTGAAGAGGACCTAGCACGGAACCCTAGATGATGCACACACAGATGATGGGAAGAACATGAGAAGCCAGCAAAGGAATGGTCAGAGATGAGAAGGATCAGAGCATACAATGTCTGATAAGGCAAGACCAGGAGGAGATCTAGATATATGGGTTTGTCTACAATATCGAATGCTACAGATAGCTCGAAGACTATAAGGGCAGAACTGGGGACCTTAGATTTAACAAAAAAGAGGTCATAAATGTGAAGGGAGAGAAATATTTCAGTTGAGTAGTGAAGATAAAGGCTTGGTTGCAAGTGAAGAGTAGGATGGTGGTTATAAAATGTAGGCAGAGAGTGCACACATCTTTTACCAGTGCAGAGTGGTCTTTGTTCTGCCACTCATTGTCTTGGAGAGTTGACTAGAACACTGAGTGGTTCAATGGCTTGGAAAGAGTCATATACCATGTCAGAAGCAGCATTTGAATGTAGAGCTTTTCTGATTCCCATTGGCTCGCTATCCACTATTCTAGGTTGGTGCTTCTTATAGCTTTAAAGGCCAAGTGTAAGAGTGGAGCTCAGATGTCTGAACTGGAGATTACTCATCAATCAACATCAATAGGGCATAAACTAAGCTAAAAGAGGGGTTTTTAACCCAAGGTCCAATGACTTCTAAAGGGTTCATGGATACATTTCAGGGGATACATGAACTTGAATGGGGAAAAAAATCACATCTTTATTTTCCCTAACTTCTAACTGAATTTAACATTTCTTTGAGTTGTGAATATGGGCAGCATATATTATTCTGAGAAGGGGTCTGTGGGTTTCACCACACTGCCAAATGGGCTCCATCACTCACACACACACACATACACACACACACACACACACACACACACACCCCTAAGGACCCCTGGGATAGAAGTATCCAGGCTGAGGTGAAAAACTCATACTTGATTAAGGCAAAGAATTCAACGTTGCCAAGGTAATTTCATTCCTTGTTAAGTTAAAGTCATGAATGACAGAACAAAATCCTCAGCAGCAGCAGGCAATGAATATTTCTCCACCTTATAGGGAGGCATTGTTAATGCCAGAACAAAGGCCTCATCCATGGATAAACAAGAACCCAGGATAGTGCTGAGGGACAACTACTCCTGACATATCTCTCTCTAGCAAGGATTTATTTGTCTTAGGTGTTCAGAAGAGGCAACTATTTCGACTATACATGCCATTAGACATATTTGAGGGAAGCCTAGCATATCCATGGCCCTGGAAAGCCCTGCAAGTCTATATCCCTATCATAGGGCCATGTAGTTGGTGCTATAAAGTTACTAGGGCTTGTACTACTTAAAGAGGGTGTTTGCTTTGTCAAAAGTTTATCTGAACATTTCTACATCTATATAAACTTACATACTAAATCTTCCAATTAGACAGCTTTCACTCAGCTGGAGTGGAGCTCTTGGGTTCTTTGTGCTAATGGATGGCTATTTGATATAACCTCAAATGGCAATTGTCACCCAGCCTCACCCTGGTAGCTGCAGGAGAACTCCGGAGAAGGCTGTCCTGCTTAGACACTAACTCAGGAAGATGGTCCTTATGAAACCCACTGCCAGGTCAGAGACAGCCGAAACTTCATTTTCCCTTTCATTAATGTTTCCAGAAGGAGTCTCCAGATTCAGAGGTGGTACACAAAAGGATTTGATATGAAGATGTGACACCTCCTCTTAAATTCCCTAACCACATTTCTGAAGTTGACGGGAATGTCGAGGAGTGAGGCTGATAAAGCCTGCTGTCCCCTCCAAGCTGACTAATCAGACATGAAGTCTTGGCAAGAGATAACCAGGTTAGAGTCGAGCCAAAATGACATCACATCAACTCAATTTCAGATCCTGTACACACCAGTGCCTATCACCACTCCAGGTTGCTAACATCCTCGACATACAAGAGGTATTCTTAGGCTGAGATGTCCCCCTTTTACCCTGTGGCTGTCACTCTGGAGTACATCGGGAGCACATCTGTCACTTAATGTAAAAGCCAGTCAGGTGGCCACCACTCTGTGGCTGGGGTCTAATTGGGACTGTGCTCCTCATCCCCACCCCTCAGAGTCCTAGTCCTTTGCTTCCAACTTCTCCCTTTGCATCTCCGATGGTGGCCAGGGCTGGACGTGTTCACATCCCCCATGAACCTAAGCACAGGGGATAAATGGGGGCTTTCAATCTGGAGAGTTGTTCACATCAATAATGAATTTCAAATAATTTATTCACTTCAGGAGTAAGTGGTTGGCATACAATCCTTACTGCTGGTTTGCTGAGATAATTGATTTCCATATAGTTTAAAGATGAGGAAAAGAAACATATGACAATTGGAGCGGGTTTGGAGGCAATTGTGAATGCCATATCAGTTTAATTATAGCTCCATCTTTAGCTGACATGGGTTCTTTCCTATTGGAATTAAAATATCCAAGCAACTTGAAATGTAACAGTGATGAATTTTTCATGTTCTGCTCCCTACCTTGTATCCTAGCTCAGGGCACTGTTACAAGCACACTTCTAGCTTTTGTTTTTCAATAGATAGTTAACATGACATGGAAGACTGGTCTGCATGACACAGATAACTCAGGGGAATCACAACCAAGGAAATGAGATGCATTAGTATCTGGATGTGAACTGGGGATATAAGTTCTCAGAACTTCTTGTTCAATTTATAGAAACAGAATTTTCTCCCTGTGCATAAGATTTCAAAAATAGTAATCACGTTCAGAAAAGGCAATGCTCCCACTCTAGGTACTAATATCAATATGTAAAAGAAAGTCATTAACTCGATGTACTACTCAGCAGCACCTATTTTATGTCAATAAGCTAATGGAGGTGATAAAACAAAGCTGTGGCAGAAATTTAATTACTGACCACTGAGATTTGGGCAAAGTCTTCGGGTACAGGATTGATGGCCATAATATGGAGAGCCCATTGGAAGTGGTTATCCACATGGGATGTGCATCTGAAATAGGTATTTTCTTTCCCTCTAAAAATCATAATATCAAAGTACAGTTAGGACCTTCTTTGATTCAGGCCATGGCAGTAAGTGCAAGGACAATATTGGTTGTGGAGCTACTGCAGAAAATTAGGTCCCCTCTGTCCCTGGATCCTGATCTGGATTGGACAGGAGGATTCACTTACATTCCTTTGAGCTATATTAATAAATGATTTCCCCATATTCAGCCCCACCAACCATGCAGACAAAAATCTGTTTTTCAGTCTGCTGTTTTTTATTGTATATGATATGACTTGAAACCATTGTATCTTTGGAAAAATTGTTGCATCATCAAAGCTTGTTTTTAGTCCCCATCCACCTCTAATTCCTCTTTCTGAACCCTTTTCACCTTTGAGTAGGATTTCCCTCTCCCCTTTATCAAAAACAGCTTACAGTTTCACAGTGAAACATATGTGATTGTTGTAGCGATCTCTCCTTGGTTCACCTGGAACGTCTTCATAGATTTGGAATTAGAAGAGGTCGTCGGCTCCAAACCTCTAATTTTAAAAAAGAGAAATTGAGTCCCACAGAGGTGTAGTGACTTGCCTAAGAACATACATGTAAGTATGTTCCAAAGTTCCAGAAGAGGGATTTGGAGCCAGCCAGATTCCCTGACTCCAAATCCAGAGCTCATTCTACCAGACTAATTGACTCTAAATGTGTCTAGTATAAGGAAAGAGGGATGACCTCCTTCATTCTATAGCTTTGTTGATAGAATAGCCCTAGAAAGGTTTTAGAACTTGAAAAAATAACAAGGGGAAGGGAATAAACATTTATTATGTGCCTACTATATGCCAAACACAGTGCTAAGCACTATTTACAAATATTATTTCACTTGATCTTCACAAGAACCCTGGGAGATAGATGTTACTATTATCTCTATTTTATATTTGAGGAAACTGAGGCAGACTTAGACATTAAGTGACTTACCCAGGGTCATACAATTTCCTAACTCTTGGCCCAGTGCTCCATGGTACCATGGAGCAACACAAAGTGCTTCACAGAGTCTGTGTTTTGGTGCTGATAATATCCAAAATGTTCATTTTGGGTTTTTCCACTCATTCCATTCATTCATTCATTCCATTTACTCATTCATTCATTCTTACTTATTGCTTTGATAGATATATGAACAAGTACCAGCCATTTCCTGATGAAGACTACAACCTCTCCACATCTTAGTAGATGAGTTGCTATTGGCCTACAAAATTTATCACCTGGTTGCCAACTTCCTTATATTGAGCTTTTCTGAACTCAGCTGGTCCTCTGATGATGGACACACAATTTATAATAGGCTCTGTTACCACAATCAGACAATTAAACTGTGAAAGAGAGCCAGCAGTTGCTGTGAGTAGCCCTAACAAGGGCTTCAGTTTCTGATCCCCTCCAAAGTGACCTAATGGCAGAATATAAAAGTAGGCAGATTATGAGGAAATCAATGAGAGAGGAGAAGGATTCATAGGTACAATAATATCTATAACAACTCTTTATTTAGTGATAAAGAACTGGAAACTAAGAGGGTGCCCAACCAATGGGGAATGACTGAATAAATAATGGTATATAGAATGTAATGTTATTATGCCACAAGAAATGACAAAAGGATTAGTTTCAAAAAAACCTGGGAAGTCTTGTATGAACTGATGCAGAATGAAGTGAGCAGAACCAAGAGAATCATTTATACAAAAAATATCATAAAGATAAACAACTTTGGAAGATTAAAAATCCTAATCAAGACAATGACCAGTCATAATTCCAGAGGACCAGTTATAAGATGTGCTTCCCATTTCCTACAAGAGAAATGATGAATTCAGCATGCAGAATGAGACATACATTTTTGGACATGCCCCATGAGGAAATGTGTTTTTGCTTGATTATGCATATTTGTTATGGGGATTTTCTTTTTCTTTTCTTTTTACTTTTTCAATGTGTGGTGAAGGAGATGGGAAGAAGTATTAATTTGAAAAGAAAAGAAAAGAAAATTTTAAAGTAGGGAGAGCCTTGGTTTCTGTACTGAAGTTTGTAAATTGACCCATACATATGCTGTGACTATAAAGGTGTTTTGAAAGAAATAGCATGAAAGTTAGGTGAAAGCTTTTTGTGGGCAAATAGTGAGGTTCTGAGGAGACTAATATCTGTGTGGCTGTCCCTGTATGTCTATGTTTACATGTCCCTGGGGCCTTAGACACAGAGAACAGTTAGGCAGGGATTATCATCATCATTATCATCATCATTACCTATCTTTACAGAGTGATTGAAGATTTGCAGTTTACTTTATGTATCTTATTTTATTAGACCTTTGCAATGACCCTGGGAAGTAGGGACCATAGGCATTGTTATCCCCATTTTACTGATGGGGAAACTGAGACTCAGGCTCAGTGATCTGTCCCGAAGTAATAAGAAAGTACCTGTAAGTATCCAAGAAAAGACTCAGTCCCATTTATCTTTTTCCTGGGATGAAGGGAGCAACAGTACCCTGAATGTCTTTATGTTAAGCTCCCAGCCTCTTAAAGATGGGCCTGTCCATCTCTGAAGCCTGAAAAGATAGAGACTGAGTAAAAGTCTCAGTTGGGGTGGGAATTAAAAAGCACAGATTCTGGAACACCAGCCTAAGGCTACTGCTGGGAAGGCCACCATGAGGGAGGGCAAGGCGAGCGGAGGAACTTGCCCTCATGGGAGCCATCAGCTTCCTATTTTAAGGAATTATTCTTATCGCTATGTGCTAAACTCCATTGTTTCTAGTTACTGAAGGACTGCAAGTTCTGTGAGTACCTTCTCAATTCGGTAGTGACTCTGGAGACCATTTGTGTAAGGAGATGGGAGATGCTCTCCTGCTTTCTTGCCCTTAGACCACTCTACTGGGAACAGGTCATATCTCAGTCTCTTTTTAAAACAGGTCTGTGTCATATGGCATCTATTAGCACCAATTAATATATAATTATGGCTAGGCCAAAGAGCCATATAGGTTGGACATGAAGACACTTGGTCTTGGATCTACCTCTTATTTGTTTTTTTTCTTGTTTCGACCTCTGTTGTTTTTAATCCAAATAACCCTTTTCATTACAAAATGTGACTTTAAATTTTAAGGTAAGCTTTATTATTTTGAAATGCGTGATATGAGACAGTGTTATAATACTGATGTTAGAGCAGAAGAATATCACTCCCATTATAAGATTGCTCTGATACAGAAATGCCTATTCTACATCTTTGTATACATGAAAAAAAAATATAACCAATGTTATGTTATCTATGTTATCTAGCAAGGTTCAATATGATGGAATTGTATTGTTTGCTTTCTTCATCCTTTCCCAGTGCATATGATTATGGCAACTTGTTAGCCTGCCTCCACAGTTCTTGACTCAGACCCAACCCATCACTGGCCTCCAGGCCTTCATGTCTACAGATGAATGTGGACTCTTTCTGTTGGATGCCAGAGGAGGATTCTTCCTGACCCATTGTGCATTATCTTGTTGTCTATTGTGAATCTCAAAAAGACATCTTTTCATGCTTCTCTTGATTCTTACGTTTGAAAGTCAAATTTTCTATTCAGCTCTTGTCTTTTCATTAAGAATATTCAAAAGTCCTGTATTTTATTGAAAATCCATATTTTGCCTTGGAGCATTATAATCATATATATATATATATGTATATATATATATATAATTTTGCTGGGTAGCTGATTCTTGGTTTTAATACTAGCTCCTTTGACCTCCAGAATATCATATTCTAAGCCCTTAGTTCCCTTAATGTAGACGCTGCTAGATCTTCTGTTATCCTGATTGTATTTCCACAATACTCAAATTGTTTCTTTCTGGCTGCTTGTGGTATTTTCTCCTTGATCTGGGAGCTCTGGAATTTGGTGACAATATTCCTAGGAGTTTTCTTTTTGGGATCTTTTTCAGGAGGCGATTGGTGGATTATTTCAATTTCTATTTTGCCCTCTGGCTTTAGAATATCAGGGCAGTTCTCCTTGATAATTTCTTGAAAGATGATATCTATGTTTTTTTTTTTGATCATGGCTTTCAGGTAGTCCAATAATTTTAAAATGATCTCTCCTGGTTCTATTTTCCAGGTCAGTGGTTTTTCCAATGAGATTGTCTTCTATTTTTTTTCATCCCTTTGTTTCTGTTTTATAATATCTTGATTTCTCATAAAGTCACTAGCTTCCACTTGCTCCAGTCTAATTTTTAAGGTAGTATTTTCTTCCCTGGTCCTCCTTGTCCATTTGCCTCATTCTGCCTTTCAAGGCATTCTTCTCCTCATTGGCTTTTTGGAACTCTTTAGCCATCTGAGTTAGTCTATTTTTTAAGGTGTTATTTTCTTCAGTATTTTTTGGGTCTCCTTTAGCAAGTCATTGACTTGTTTTTCATGGTTTTCCCACATCACTCTCACTTCTCTTGCCAATTTTTCCTCTACTTCTCTAAATTGCTTTTCCAAATCCTTTTTGAGCTCTTCCATGGCCTGAGACCAGTTCATGTTTTTCTTGGAGGCTTTTCATGTAGGCTCTTTGACTTTGTTGACTTCTTCTGGCAGTATGTTTTGGTCTTCTTTGTCATCAAAATAGATTCCAAAGTCTGAGTCTGAATCTGAGGCCATTTTCACTGCCTGCTCATGTTACCAGCCAACTACTTGACCCTTGAGCTTTTTGTGTGGGTATGACTGTTTGTAGAGTAGAGAGTACTTTGTCTCAAGCTTGAGGGGCTGTGCTGCTATTTTCAGAGCTACTTCTACATAGCAAGCTCTGCCACACCAGTGCTCCTCCTCCCCCAAGAACCGCCAGCCCAGACTGCAACTCAGATCTTAAGCAGGCTCTGCACTCCCGCTCTAATCCACTGCTTAATTCCTCCCACCAGGTGGGCCTGAGGCCAGAGGCAACTGCTGCTTGTAGCTCTGGAAGCAGCCTCAAAGCTGCACCACCTCCACTGCCCTTAGGGCAATGGCCAACCACAAACTCCTTTCACTCTATCCTAGAAGATTTCCCATTAACCTTCTCTGTTGTCTTTGGTGTTTGTGGGTTGAAAAGTCTGAAACTGCCACAGCTTACTGATTCAGGGAGCTACACCTGTTCTGCCCAGCTCCTGGTCTGGTTGGTTCTGGCATGATCCACGCTGGGCTCTGCTCCTCTCCGCTCCCAGCTCTGTGCAATAGACCTTACCCAGCGACCATCCAGGGTGTCCTGAGCTACAGCCCTGCTTCCCTTTGCTATTTTCTGGGTTCTGCAGCTCTAGACTTTGTTCAGAACCATAGTTATAGTTGTTTGGAGGGACCTGGTGGGGAGCTTAAGTGAGTCCCTGCTTTCCAGACCCCATCTTGGCTCCGCCTCTACCTCTTATTTGTTATATGACTTTGAAGCTCCCAGATCAAGGAGAAAATACTGCAAGCAGCCAGAAAGAAACAATTAGAGTATTGTGGAAACACAATCAGGATAACACAAGATCTAGTAGCTTCTACATTAAGGGATCGAAGGGCTTGGAATATGAGATTCTGGAGGTCAAAGGAGCTAGGATTAAAACCAAGAATCACCTACCCAGCAAAACTGAGTATCATGCTTTAAGGCAAAATATGGATTTTCAATAAAATAGAGGACTTTCAAGCTTTCTCAGTGAAAGGACCAGAACTGAATAGAAAATTTGACTTTCGAATACAAGAATCAAGAGAAGCATGAAAAGGTAAACAAGAAAGAGAAATCCTAAGGAACTTACTAAAGTTGAACTGTTTTGTTTTGTTGAAGGCATGATATCTAAAAAAATAAAATTAAATTAAGGAGTGAGAGAGGAATATATTGAGAGAGGGAGAAAGGGAGAGACAGAATGGGGTAAATTATCCCACATAAAAGTGTCAAGAAAAAGCAGTTCTGTTGGAAGGGAAGAAGGAGGAGGTGAGGGAAAATGAGCGAATCTTACTCTCATTGGATGTGACTTGAGCAGGGAATAACATATACACTCAGTTGGGTATCTTGCCCCACAGGAAAGTAGGGGGAAGGGGATAAAAAGAGGGGATGATAGAAGGGAGAGCAGATAGGGGGAGGAGGTAATCAAAAGCAAACACTTTTGAAAAGAGACAGGGTCAAGGGAGAAAATTGGATAAAGGGGGACAGGATAGGATGGAGGGAAATATAGTTAGTCTTTCACAACATGATTATTGTGGAAGTGTGTTTTACATAATGATACATGTGTGGCCTATGTTGAATTGCTTGCCTTCTTAGGGAGGGTGGGTGGGAAGGGAAGAGGGGAGAGAATTTGGAACTCAAAGTTTTAAAAGCAGATGCTCAAACAAAAAGTTGTTTTTGAATTCAACTGGGAAATAATATATACAGGGAATGAGGCATAGAAATCTATCCTGCCCTACAAGAAAGTAAGGGGAAAGTAAATGGGGGTGGAGTGCAGTGACAGAATGGAGGGCTGACTGGGGAATGGGGCAATCAGAATATATGCCATTTTGGAGTGGGGGGAAGGTAGAAATGGGGAGAAAATTTGTAACTCAAAATCTTGTGGAAATCAATGCTGAAAACTTAAATATTAAATAATAGAATATGAAATCATAAAAAAGAAACAAAAAAAGAAAAAAGTATAAAAAACTTGGACTCAGTCAAAAGGCCACACCCAAGGACCTAGAAGGTCACAGGTGGCCTAAAGGCTGCAGGTTCCCCAACCCTGGACTAGACCCTCTTCTACACACATACACACACACACACACACACACACACACACACACACACACACATTTATATATCTAAAACCAGATTATTGTATATAACCACATATATTAGAAATAACTATATATATGTATATGTAACCACATATTTATAACCACACATGTATAATTATAATTCTCTCTCTCTCTCTCTCTCTCTCTCTGCCATTATTTGTGGATTTTATCATGGAAAGTTAACTAATACAGCTCTCTCTCTTCCATCCCCAGTCATCTTTTGGCGCCCCAGTCACAGACTGATTCTTGGATCAGAGATACCACAGCTGTATCTTAATAATTCAAATGTTTCCTGATCGATAAGCAGATTCCAAATATGTGATTGAGAGGTGGTGTGATTCAGTGCTAGATTTAGAGTCAGAAAACTAGTTTGGATTCTGGTCTTTTCATTTTCTCCCTGCATGACCTTGGGCAATTCACTCTGAGGGATTGCTTTCCTCATCTATAAAATGAAGGAGTTAAACCAGAAGCCCTCTCAGATTTCTTCTAGCTGTAGATCTAGTATCGTTTGTTCTCAAACTCTAAAACAGTGGTTTTCAAAGTATGGTTTGAGGATCCTTGGGAATCCCTGAGACCCTTTCAGGAGGTCTGTAAAGTCAGAATTATTTTCACAATATAACTAAAGTGTTTCAACTTCTAATATGATAAACATTGAAAAATATGCCCTATAATAAACAAAAGCTCTTTAGGGATTCTCAAGAATTTTAAGAATATAAAGGGGTCCTGAGACCACGAGAGTGGAAGGCCATTGCTTTGAAACATAAACTACAACTTGGCTGAAGATGTCTCAGTAGAAAATAGCTTACATTTGCATTTGGTCATAATGCACTTGGACTCGGGCCAAAGCTGAAGGGAGGGGGGTGGCTAAGGACATCAAAACTAAAGCACACAAAAAACCAAGGGAAACACTTCTAGTTGGTGTAAGGAGACTAGAGGATATTATCCACTATGATTCTGAGGTAGTGTGGAGTAGTGGCTAAAGATCTGGACTTGAAATCAGGAAGACCTGTGTTCAAATCCCAACTCAGACACTTACTAGCTATGCGACCTTGGGTAATTCACTTATCTCGACTCAAATGTTCATCTGTAAAACAAGGGGTTTGGACACAATAGCTTTTAAGGTCCCTCCTAGCTCTAAATCCAGGATGCTGACATTTACAAGAAATGGCAGAAAAGAAATCATCTATGAAATGTGACCAAAATTAAAAAGAAATATGGTGGATAGAATGCTGGACTTAGTCAGGAAGACGGGGTTCAAATCCCACCTCAGACATTCACTAGCTGTGTAACCTGGGAAAGTCACATGACCTTTCTATGCCTGTGGTTCCTCATCTATAAAATAAATTGGGCCAGATGGTCTCTATAATCCGTTATACCTCTAAATCCGTGATTCTGATGAAAGACATCACCCTGATGTAATTGGTCCACTTTGAGAATGAAGGACAAACAACAATAATCAATTCTATATGTCAATTACTACTTCCTACATGAAGCCTGCACTGATTCCTCCCCCTGCCCCAGTTGCTAGCATCTTTGCCTCTCCTACAATTATATTGTATTGATGTGTACGTATTGTAGTTGCTTGTTTGTATGTATTGTTTTCCCCCCAAAGGAGGAAAGTTCCTCCAAAGCAGGGGTAGTTTCATTTTTTTGTCTTTGTATCTCCTAGAACAGGGCTTGGCACACAGTAGACACTTAATAAATGCATGAGAAAGGTATAAGAGATGGATGGCGGAGAGTACTGACAAAGAGAAGATCAGAATTGAAGTTTATAACATAATACAAGACAAGAAGCAACTGGCTTCGGTGGTACCAATCAAGTTAGTGCAATACTATTTTGTTGGCAGCACTCATAAAAGCAAGCAGAACCTAGCTTGTTCTAGGATTAGCTAATGGAGGACAGCAAAATGGGCCTTGAAGAGGTCAGAGGTGTGAAAGGGTCAATAAGTGGCTGTCTTGAGTCTATCTTGGTTTCTTGGAAAACAAAGTCATACTCAGATTGCCCCCTCTGTTCCTGCCCTCTCAGTGGGTTTGGTGACAGTATACTTGTATAACACTTCGGGATGCCAGCCTCAGTTTGTATTTTTACAGTCCACTAATTAGACCATTTTAACTAATTTGTTTGCATTTTGTATGAGCAAGTTGGGCTTTTGGATTGACTAATGTAATTGCAGCTGGTTACTGCCAAATGCAAATTACTCTGTCTAGTGTGGACTAGAGAGAAAAGCAAATATTTAATAGACATCAATACCCTTGTAGCTTTTTACTGTGTTTTCTCTCTGTAGAAAGTTGAAATCATTTCTACTGTGTTTGATTGCACATCAACATTAAATTATTTTTAATCATTTAAGAACAATTAGTCATGCATTTTGTTCTGTCTTTGGGGGGGGGTTACTTCAGATCTATTTGCCTTGACATTTGGGGAAATGCTCTCCATCCCAGCTACCACCCTTCCTAAAAAAACCCGACCAAAACAACAAGAAAAAAAAAGCAGGACTTTTTCAACAAAAAAAAAAATGCTTTTGTTTTTCTCTAGGCTCTATTTTTATATGTGTGTATATACATGTATGTATGTATGTATGTATATTCCTTTCTTGATTGTACCATTCCCCAGGAAATTGGCATCATAGAGGATTCTTGTTCTGTGTCCTGAATTTGTAGGGATGACTGTAGAGAGTTCTAATTTTCTTCTCTTTCAGCCTCTGTCCCATAGGCATGGTGACCACTTTTTCTTACCAAAAATCAGGATGTAGGATATGACAAAGGATTTTTTAAAATTCACTGACTTATTTCTGTCAATGCATATACTTTTATATATGAGTGGTACATACAACACAGTTAACCCAAAGGTGCTAGAGATAGAATCAAAGGACTGAGATTCAATTCCTGGTTTGGTTGCTTACTACACATGTGACTTTTGACAAGTCACTTAACTTCTTTGGGTCTCAGTTTCCTCCTCTATGGAATGGGGGGAGGTTGTTGGTTTGTTTGCGTTTTGGTGGGGGGATGTGAAACTAGATAATCTCATTTGTCCTTCCCACTCTAAATCTATGACACTACGATCCCATCAACTTTATTTTATTTTCAGTTCCAAATTCTCTCCCTCTCACCACCCCTTCCCCACACATCATAAATAATAATAAATTATAACCTATAAAATAAATAAAACAGAAATAAAACCCATTACAAATATGAAGTTATGTGAAAGAAATGTCCACATTGGCCATATCCAGGGTGGGGAAAGCAAGGAAAAGAAAGAAAGAGAAAAATATGCTTCAATCTACAATCTCAATCCATCAGTTCTCTATCTGGAGGCGTATAGTATTTTTTATCATGACTCTTTTAAAAGTTACTAAATCTTGCACAGTTGATTATCTTTAAAATAGTGCTCTTACTGTGTAAATTGTTCTCCTGGTCCTGCTTACTACACATTGCATCGGTTCATGTAAGCCTTGCCATATTTTTTTTCTGAAATCTTCTCTTTCATCATTTTTTAAAAATTATTTCTTATTATTTTATTTATTTAATTTTCAATTTCATAAAATTTTGTGTTCTAAATTTTCTCCCCCTCTTTCCCCTCCCCCAACCCAAGACAGTGCAATCTGATATAAGCTATACATATACGTTCATAATGATCATATTTTCACATTAGTTGTGTTGTAAAGCAGAATTAGAACTGATGGGAGAAACCATGAGAAAGAAGAAACAAAGGAAAAAAAGAGCAAAAAGTATGCTTCAATCTTCATTCAGACTCCATAGTTCTTTCTCTGGATATAGATAGCATTTTCCATCTTGAGTGTTTTGGAGTCGTCTTAGATGCAGGGCTGAGAAGAGCTAAGTCTATCAAAGTTAGTCATCTCACAATGTTGCTGTTTCTATGCACAGTGTTCTCCTGGTTCTGCTCCCTTCACTCAGCATCAGTTCATGTAAGTCTTTCTAAGTTTTTCTGAAGTCTGCCTGCTCAGCATTTCTTATGACGCAATAGTGTACCATCACATTCACATACCATAACTTGTTCAGCCATTTCCTAATTGATGGCCGTTCTCTCAGTTTTCCATTCTTTGCCAACACAAAAAGAGCTGCTATAAATATTTTTTATGTATGGGTGCTTTTCTTTTTTCTTTTATACCTTTTGGGTTATAGAACTAGTAGTGGTATGGCTGGGTCAGAGCACAGTTTAAAAGCTTTTGGAGCATAGTTCCAAATCGCTTTCCAGAATGATTGGATCAGTTCACAGCTCCACCAACAGTGCTTGGAAGTACCACTTTCCCCACATTCCCTTCGGCATTTGTGATTTTCCTTTCTTGTCATCTTAACTAATCTGATGGGTGGGAGGTTGTACCTTAGAGTTATTTTAATCTGCATTTCTCTAATTATTACTGATGTAGAACATTTTTTTTCACATAACTATTGATAGCTTTGATTTCTTCTTCTGAAAGCTTCCTGTTCATATCCTTTGACCATTTATCAATTGATGAATTCTTCTTAATCATATATATTTGGCTCAGTTCCCTATATATTGGAGAAATTAGACTTTTATTAGAAATTTGCTTCAAAGATTTTCCCCCAATTTCCTGCTTTTCTTCTAATTTTAGCTGCATTAGTTTTGTTTGTGCAAAAAGACTTTAGTGTTATGCAGTTAAAATTATTCATTTTGCCTCCTATGAAGCTCTCTATCTCTTGTTTGATCACAAATCTTTCTCCTACCCATAAGTAACTTCTTCTGTGCTCCATAAATTTGCTTATGCTCTTACCCTTTATGTCTAAGCCATGTACCCATTTTGAATTTATCTTGGTTATAGCGTGAGATGTTGGTCTTTGTTTAGTTTCTGTCAGACTACTTTCCAGGTTTCCCAAAAGGTTTTGTCATATTGTGAATTCTTGCCCCAGGAGCCGGGCTCTTTAGGTTTATCAAACACTATATTATTGCACTTGTTTTCTTCTGCATATTGCATACACAATTTGTTCCATGGACCAACCTCTATCAAGCCCCAAATTGTTTTGATGTTTACAGTTTTGTAGTGTGGTTTGAGATCTGGTACTGCTGTTACCCCTTCCTTTACATTTTTTAATTGATTCCCCAATTTTAATTGATTCTTGATCTTTTGTTCCTCCAAATGAATTTTGTTATTCCATATAGAGTTAAATCACTTTATTGAAAATAATTTTTAAAAATACATGAATAATTTCAGACTCACTTTAAAAACCTTTGTTCTCTAGGCACAGTCACTTCATGTGATAGAACCTAGGAATATTCATTGTCATTTACTCTTGTGGCAGTCCATCAGTTTTGCCCTGTGACCACAACTGAAACATTTTAGCTGTTCAATATGTCCTAAGGGAGGGAGAGGTAGGGTGGATATGGGGGACTTTACAACCAGAATATGGTAAGAGAATTGACCTAGCATCCTAACCTGAGCCACCTAACCACATTGCCTATCATGTTTGTACATACTGGTTGGCGTGTAGCTAAAGATGATGCTGTTACAGGATAGAGTCACGTTTTGGTGAATAATTTCCATGTTTCCCAGCTTATCTTCTCTCTAGCTTTTGAGACTACTGTATGTTTTTTATTGAAATTTGATCAAATTTGTTTGATTCATGCAAGAAGTCTACACTCAATGGAGACCACAACTGACTCTACAGCTCTGTCTCACATTCTTCAGTTTATCTGCATTGCTTAAATCCAAATACCCCCTTTAACTGTTCACTTTGCCTTTAGAGATGTACAGATGCCAACAATGATAGATGTAGAATCAGACAGATTCCTGATATCCATGAAGTGTGGTTTATACCCTGGTCCATTAGAATGAAGGCTCCTGGAAAAACTTGGCCTTGAGGTATCATCATGCTTCGTGTACATTACCTAAAACAAAAACTAGACAAACAAAATAAAATTCTGAGCCCTGAAAATACTTGTTGCCCACCTCCCTCAATGCAGTATAGCAGTAGCCACAGATATCTGATCCCTTGTGATAGAGAGAACTGCTTGCTATGGGTTCTACCTCTAGGGGTCATTAGGGTGTTCTTTGCACAAAGGCTGGATTCACTCTTGTCTAATGAGTTATTGAGGGCATTTTACAAGATCTAATTTGAACTAGATGGGCATTGAGGTGCCTTTGAACTCTGTGAGTTTGTGATTCCACGGAACAAGCTTTGTTCTCGTGGCCATAATTCTAGAAAATAAATGTCAAGTGGTGTCAAATGAGGCATGAAGCTCTCTGTTCCAACTAGAATGTCTATTACCAACCTCATCCCCAAACCTAGCATACACTCAAGTAAGGAGTTTTTATAGAAGTTTTCTTCCCATATCTCCCACAGCTGGGGTCTGAAACAGTTAAATAAGTGGAAGAATATGTTCAATTTATGAGAGTGACTAAAAAAGCAAGCTTTCATTAATTATTACATGCAGACTGTAATTACAGATTTAAATGAAGGCTGTTTTATTTGTCACAGATGAGAAAACTGAATGCCAGGCATCACTGCAATTCCTTGGTGTCTGGAAGACCCCTTCCACTCCCCACTTGCCCTCATCCCCACTTCCAAGGCCTTCTACATTAGAAGCAGAGACCCCGGTAACTCTTCTTCCTCCCCAACCCCATTTCCCCTTGATTTACACTCAGTGTGCTGATATGCTCTGGGATCAGACAGTGAGGATGCATTCGTTCCCTTTCCCAATCCAAAAACCATGACAAAGGGTTGTTCCCTCACTCCAAAGAGAGTAGTATGTGGACTTTGGATTGATTTTAGAAAACATAGGAATTCTAAATCTGTTCTTGTGTCATAGACCCCTCTGGGTCTGGTGAAACCTATGGACCCCTTCTTAGAATGTTTGTAAAAGCATAAATTGAAATTTTTGTTGGTGTTGTTCAGTTGTGTCCAACTCTTTGTGACCCCATTTGGGGTTTTCTTGGAAAAGATACCAGAGTGATTTGCCATTTCCTTCTCCAGCTCATTTTACAGATGAGGAAATTGAGGCAGACAGGGTTAAGTGGCTCGCCCAGGGTCACACAGCTAGTAAGTATCTGAGGCCAGATTTGAACTCAGAAAGATGAATCTTCCTGACTCTATCCACTGCCTTGTCCCAGTTGCCCCTTAAAATGAAATATATAGGATTACAAAAGAAGCCAATGATATTGAAAGACAGTTATCAAAATAAAATTTTAAAAAACAAGTTAAAGTTAAGAATAGAACATTTTGGAAGATGATACAAAGAATGTTTTAAAAGAGATACAAAATTTGAATAGGTAAATGAAAACATGACATTTATGTGATATATTTCAGACTTCAAACAACATACAGCCAAATAATCAGGTAACTAAGAAGGAAGGTATCTCCTTTAAAATTCACTCCATCTAATTTCCTGCCCTAACAGGGACAAAACCATAATGGCCTTAGGGTTGTGGTAGTGCTGCTTTTGTTTATTTTCCCTTTAGTCTGAAGCATCTAGATTAGCTGTCCACCCTGGTTAAGTAAACATAATACTTTCCAAATCTCCACCTTCCTCTCTTATGGGTAGACAACTTTGGCCTTCTGTAAGTGACATTCATGCCTGCCAAAGCCTGAATCAAAATTGTATCCCTATAAATTCAGATTTAGCTGACCCATATGGATCTCAGAGACCTTGAGGAGCACAGAGGAGGAAAGGCTCCTCTGGGTGAGTCTTTAATCCAAGGCATAAAACAACTCTGAAAGTGATGAAACACTTTCCCCACAGGCAGGATCTACATTGCATAAAGAGAAATGGAGATTTGACAAAACAGAATGATGTTTCAGATCTGATCTGACTAGTTTTGTGCTCTTGACAAGAATTAAGTGAATTATGTACCTCTCAAATTACCACTTAGCACTACAAAGACACAGGATTCAGTATTTCCTTGCCCTAATTTTATGAATTGTTAGGGAGCTAAGAGACCAAGGGACATATTAAGCACTGACAATTTGCACTGGCAATTAAAAATACAGGCAAAAAGCAAGACAATCCCGTCAAGGAGTTTATATTCCAATGAGGGAATGCAACATATCAAAAGAGGAGATAGCAAGGGGAGAAAGTGGAAAAGTTCAGAGAGTCTAAGGAAAAGTGAGTGGGGGAATGAAGCATGGCTAGTCTGGGCCCGTTCCTAAAAGGAATGCCCCTGGTAGGAATACACCAACAGAAGAAAGTGTTGGCATGGTGGAGGAATGTCCAGTAAAACAGAGATGCTGGGGAATAAAGTGCTAGGTGAGGAGATGATCATTATCAGTATTATAATAATAATCAATAGCATAAGAATTACTCTTTTCACCTGTATGATCACCCCATCACCATTGCCATCAGCATCAATAGGATCACCTTCATCACTCTCAGTCTCCTCATCATTGTCACTTTTACCACCCTCATCAGCATCAGCAGCACCATCACCATTTCCATTATCACCACCTACACTATCAACAGCATTGTAGCAGTCAGTGCCACTCTTATCAGCATCATCACTAGTATCCCCAAGCTTATCTGCATCCCATTACTCTCACAATCATCCTTCCTCCCCCCAACACATCCCCATTGTTAATGCTATTAATTAAATCCAGTTCAACTATAAGTCAAAACGAGAAGAAAATCTAGCTGGTTAGTCCATCATTCAGGACATTATCAAGTCAATTGACTTTCCTCTACCAGCTTTGAAATAAGGCATCACCTAGTCTTTACCTTGGGTTAGTCATGCAGACTCATAGAAGGGGTGGGCAAATGCCCACACAGCATGATTGAAAGGGCACAAAACTCTCCACAGCCAAAGTATCTCCCCTATAAGCTTCCCCTAGTGCCTGACATTCCCACCCAGTAGAGTTGTTCTGTTGAGTGACTAAGACATTGACAGGCCCTGTTACTGTACAGTTATGTGGAAGGCATTAACACTCTAGATCTCACTAAACAAGGATGCTGAGAGAAAGGGGAAAGGACCATTAAATTTTTTATTGGGGAAGGGAAAGTAGAAGATATGGAGCACGACGCATGGCTGGGGGCAGGGGGTGCTGATGTGCTTGGGAGGGCTGGTGCAGTGGGGACCGCTAGACGTACAGAGAATAGTTATATGAGAGCACTGGGACCTTGGAATGGGATCATCCAAAAAGAGAAAAGTAGTCCTGAGAAGGGAGGTGAGATAATCACCAAAGAGAACCTTAGCTGACTTTCTATTTTATTTTCTTTCTCTACTTTGTGGTGGGCCTGTCTATACCTCTCAGATAAAGCCAACTGTATATCATCCACAGTCCTAGGAACTGAGAGCTTGAATTAGTCAATCAATCAACAAAGATTTACCATATATCTATTATGTGGGCTGGGTGCTCTAAGGGGTACAAGAGAAAGCATGACTCTGTTGTTTTGTTTTGTTTTGCTTTGCTTTGCTTTGTTTTAAATGGTATTTTATTTTTTCTAATTACATGAAAAGACATTTTTTCAACATTCATTAAAAAAAAAATTGAGTTCCACATTTTCTCTTTCCCTTCCTCCACTCTCCTCTCTTAAAAGGCAAGAATTTTATATATAATATATATTACATATAATATTATATAATATATATATTATATATGTGCAATCATGTAAAACATATTTCTATAGTCATGTTGTGAAAGAAGGAACAGACCAAAAGAAAAAAAAATATGAAAAGATAAAGTGAAAATAGCATGCTTCAGTCTACATTCAGACTCTATCAGTTCTTTCTCTAGATGTGAATAGCATGGCCATCATAAGTCCTTTGGAATAGTCTTGGATCATAGTATTACTGAAGAATGATGTTATTCATAGTTGATCATTGCACTACATTGCTGTTACTGTGTACAGTATTCTCCTGGTTCTGCTCACTTCACTTTGCATCAGATCATATAAGTCTTTCCAGGTTTTTCTGAAATATGCATTCGTCATTTCTTAAAGCACAATAGTATTCCATTACATTCATATACCACAACTTGTTCAGCCATTCCCCAATTGATGGGCATCTCTTCAATTTCCAATTCTTTGCCACAAGAAAAAGAACTGAAATGAATATATTTGTAGGTATAAGTCCTTTCCCTCTTTTTATGATCTCTTTGGGATACAGACCTAGCAGTGGTGTTGCTGGGTCAAAGAGTATGCACAGTTTTATAGCCCTTTGGACATAGTTCTAAATTGTTCTAAAGAATTGTTCTCCAGAATGGTCAGATCAGTTCATAACTCCACCAACAGTGCATTAGTGTCCCAATTTTCCCATATCCTCTCCAACATTTATCGTTTTCCTTTTCTGTCATATTAGCCAATCATGATCTCTATTCTTAAGAAGGTATATGACTACTTGAAGAGTCAAGACAATCACATATTAAAAATAACTAACATCACCAACCAATCGATGACAAGCATAGACATGACCTAAGAATTCAGATGTGAGAGAGATCAGTTTGGGGTGTGGCAGTCAAGGAAGGCTTCGTGGAGGAGCTGAAACTTGTGCTGGGCCTCTAAAGGATGAATAAGATTCAATGCAGGGTTGGGGTGGGGTGATATGATAGAATAACTCAGGTGGGAAGTGTTTAGTATCCAGAACTATCACAAACACTTTTCCTTCTAGGTTCATTACTCCTAATTTCTCCCCAGCACTGCAATATAACTAGAATGATACACACAGGTCTTTTGTGAAAGGCACCAAATTTAGGGGGATGAGGGTAGGATCTGACAGCTTTTGTTTTTAGCCTCAGAGATAATATCTGGTCTACCCGCAAGCTTCTCTCCCTCCCTATGGTGGCTTCTCCACATTAACTTCAAGGTGCCCCAGTATCCCTGTATTAATTGAATTTAACTTTAAAATTTTATTTGAGGGAAGCTTTTGTGTCTATTGTCCTAGTGCAAAAAAATTGCCAGTTATGGCTCTGCCAGGCCATGAAGCCAATTTCAAGGTCCTTGAACTACCACTCTGACTACAAGAGGTACGAATCCTCCCCCCATCACGTACAAAGATACATATATAGACTAACAGTGCCATGGAAATACCCCCATTCAATAGAGATAAGACTGGTGCCTCCTTGGGGGTATATGATAGATAGTCTCCTTTCAATTTCAGAGAAAGTAAAGATCCTCTTGCTGCCTCCTATCTGCTATGAGGACATGTTTAATGAGAGTAAGAAGGAACTCTGTAGATATACTAACAGGGAAATCTACCTTCAGAGATCTATGAGCTCTGGAAGGCCATTTGAGGGAATGTCCTTAAGCCCACTAGGCCAGCCTATGAGCATATGGCCTCCTAGGCTGGTCTGTGTCTGGAATGAGGCTACCTCCAGTTCATGTCTTCCTTCCCTTGGCATAGGGCTTTTTAAGATCTGGAAAAGCAATTGGTGTCTTTCCTTTTTCCAGACACCCAAGTAGCAGGGTATCAACTACCCAACAAGCTACCTAAGCAATTTTGTTGGCAATAGCCACAGTGATAGCATCTGAAATAGCAGCAGATTGACCAAGAGGCCACAGAGAAAGAAACCAACAGAAAGAAAAGGGCCCACTTGGCATTTACCGGGCTGTACTAAGTGGAGGTGAAAGGTAAAATAGCTATCTGATTTCAAATATCCCAACCAGGCTTTCATATTAGCCTCTCAATAGATTGTAATTATACTATGATTTAAAATTGCTTAGTGTTCCCTTTCCGTATGGGATAAAAACTGCCCATCCTGTACCTGATTCATATTTGTACTCTGGGTACCTTTTTTTTAATTCTTCTCTTTTCTTCCCCTTGCTGGTTGGGTCCCATACAGTAGATCTAAAAATAGACTTTTCTTCAGAAATCAGAGGGGAGGGTGGAACCGGAGGACTGCAAGACTAGTTCCCCTATTGAGTAGACAGACAATTCTACAGCAATGAACCCAGGGCAAGCCAGAAAGGTAGCTATATATAGGACAGGACAGGAACTGGCAACAATCATCAGCCCCTGTGGCCTCCGCCTAGTTGTGCTTGGCCAGTGGGGTACTAAACTGGAATTATTGAAAAGAAGTTTTTGCTAAGAAAATAAAACATAAAAGTATATGGAGAAATAAGTTCATAGTACATGCATTTTAAATCTGAATTGCAAAAACATTTAGCCAAATATCTCCCTTACTGACATTGCTTCCTGAGTGCACAAACTACAATTTCTTTTCTTTATTTGGAAAGCCCTACCTCAAATATATATATGTATATATATATATATGTACATACACATATATATACACACACATATATATACACACATACATATATATACACATACATATATACTCACATGTCTATATATATGCATATACATACATATATGCACATGTACATATATATACATACACATGTATACACACACACATATAGGCTTCTAATATAGATTTAGGTCTAGAAGAACCTTACAGGTCATCTAGTCTTACCTCCTCATTTTACAAATGAAAAAACTGAGGTCTAGACAGATTAAGTGGCTTGCCTAAGGCAACAGGTCTAGTATGTTTCAGAGGTGAAATTCAAACACTGACCTCCTGACTTAAAATCTAACACCTTTTGCTTTGCACCAATAGTTTCTTTTCCTAAATCTCCCTTAGAACTGTCCTTCCCTTGCTGGGAAAGGGTAATGACAGGAGCTTCAGTTAGACTCCCCTCTTCAGATAGGGAGATAAGAATAAAAGGATTCAGTAGGTAGTGGGTCATATCAATCTCACTGTTACTGGGGCAAGGGAGGGAGGACTATGTCACTTCAGTAGCTATTCATCGGCATTTCAACACAAAGTCTATCTTTGAAGGATCACTCAAATTCAGAGAGCCCAGGAAACTGGTCTTCATTCATTCTCTTCTAAAGGAACACTATCATAAGATCATAGGATTTATAGCTAGAAGGGATGTCTTGTACTAGCCTTTCATTTTATAGATGAGGAAACTGAGTCCCAGAAAGAAGTGACTTTCCTCTCCAACTCTCCCTCCTTCCAAACTTTTCTGTTGTTATAAAGAGCATCACTGTCCTCCTAATCCAGGGGCGGGGAACCTGCAGCCTCAAGGTCACATGGGGACCTCTGGATCCTCAAGTGGGTCCCTTTGGCTGAATACAATCTTCATGGAACAAATCCCCTTACTAAAAGGATTTGTTCTGCAAAACCTGGACTCAGTCAACAGGCCACACCCAAGTAGAAGGCCATGTGTGGCCTCAAGGCCAGAGGTTCCCCACCCCTGTCCTAGTCACTCAGGTCCACAACCTTTGTGTCCTCCTAGACTTCATTCTCCCTCACCCCACAAAGTCAAGCTACCATCAAGTCTTATCATTTCCATACCTGAGACTCTCCTATACATCAACTCTCCTCTCAAACGGCAACAGCACTAGTCCAGGCCTTCAGCTCCTCTTACTTCGGCTACTGTAAGAAAGCCTTCTCCTCACTCAGATTTATCCTCCACTCAGATGTCTAGATGATTTTTTTAAAGGTCTGACCATATCACCACTCTGCTCAATGCTCCCAACTATTCCCTATTACCCAAGATCAAATAAAACTCCTCTCTTTGGCATTTAAAGCTCTTCATGATTTGGCCCCTTCCTATCTTTTCAGCCTTCTTACTTTTTACCTCCTTCAATTCACTGTCTGACTCACCTACATACTTTCAGTTCCTTGAATATGACATTCCACCTCTCACCTTTGTAGATCTATATGTAAACATATATATGTATATCTATCTATCTATCTATCTATCTATCTATCTATCTATCTATCTATCTATCTATCTATCTATCTATCTATATATCTTTGTACCAGCTGTGCCTTATGTCTAGAAATGTTCTACCCCTTCACCTCTGCTGTTTTCCTGGCTTCCTTCAAGACAGCTTAAAGTGCACTTTATTAAGGACATCTTTCCTAGAACTCCCTGCCCTCTCCCAGCTGCTTAAGCCTCCCTTTCCATATTACTTTCCATCTACGAAGCATATATTTTGTATGTTCCCAGTTATTTATATGTTGTCTTCCTCCATTAGAATGCATACTCCTTGAGGATAGGGACTATTTTTTGCCCTTCTTTATTTCCAATGCTTAGCACAACACCTGACACAGTTAGTGCTTCAAAAAATGCTTGTTGACTAACTGGTCGAATTTGTAGTAAATAGCAAAGTTGGGATTTGAATTTATGTTATCTAGCTCTTTCAAAAAGAGCCCCATAATTTCTCCAAAGCAGGCATTCAAGCAGAAAGAAAAACAAGGAGATAACCATCTGCATGGCAAAATTGGAATACAACCTTACCAAGTCTGGCAAGAGGGAATTGTTCCATGAGAGAGGTAAGAGATAAGTTCGAAACCATGAGGTATGAAGGGCAAGGAGAGAAATCAATGGGACCGAACAGTCATGTGGTGGCAGGAGTTTGTCCCAACGTGGTAGCCATAGATAATTAGAATCTGTTCTTTTTGAGGTGACACTTCCAAACTTCTCTGCCCATTAGGTCTTTCTCTAGAACCACCGACACCGTGAAATAGAGTGATTTGAGTTTCTTCTTTTTTTCTCTGTCCTTTTCCATTCTTGGGTTGAGAATGGTTGTAACCCAAAGTGGGGAAAGTAAAGAAGAACAAGGGATCAGACCAAATCACTAGCCCCTGGACAACCAAGACAGGGTTGCACTGAGGTAGAATGTGAACAGCCTTTTGCTAACCATGGGCAATGGTGAATTGCAAAGCACTTTTGACATGGTGTGCTGAAGTATTCCTTCCCTCTCTGGCTCCCCCTAGTGGACAGGCTATGCGACTCAGGTGAAACTGAAGTTGTTTAACTCCCAGTTAAATGATAAGTGACAGATATTTTAGATGGGGATGGGAGACCTTGACCCAACTCAAAGGATGAATATGAACATGGTTTCTAGGAAAATCTTCCGGCCATAAGAAAAGTCAGCAGATTAGTGACTAAACCTGTACTATACAGAAAAACAGCACTGACCCTAGGGTAAGCGGATTTGGGCTCAAATCCTGGCCCTGGTACTCAGTACCTGTGTGACCATGAGCAATTCACTTAATCTCTCTGGGACTCAGTTTCCTAATCTGTAAAATTAGGTATCTGGGCTACATGACCTCTGAAGTTCCTCCCCCATTGATTGACATAAGTCAATCAATCAAAAAGCATTTATTATGTAGGTATTATGTCCCAGGAATTGTGCTAAGCAATAAGGACCCAAAGAGAAAAGCAAAAATAGCACCTCCATTCAGGAATCTTATAGTATAATGGAAGAGACAACACACACACAGTATGTATGATGACCAGGTAAAACCTTCTGCAGGAGATGATATCTGATCTGAGTCTTGAAGGGAGTCAGAGATCAAAAATGAGGAAGCAGAAAAATCCAGGCATTGGGGGCAGAGAATCCTGGGAAACAAGGGATATCTAAACATCTGTAAAACTGGGATAATGGTAGCATCCACCTAATAAGGTTGCTGTGAGTTTCAAATGAGAACATATAGAAAGTACTTTGCAAACCACAAAGTAGTCTGAAAAGGTCAGCTCTTAAAATTACTATTAATATTTGACGTTGTGTGTAGATTCAAGGACTGGTGATCTTCCAACAGACATCACATCAGGTCAGTTTGAGTCAGAAAGAAAAAAGTCAAGACAGTAGATTGAAAAGGGAGTGTATACTTCAAACTCTTTGGAGGAAAAAGATGTTACTAGGATAGATGTGAGGACTGTGCTCAAGAACCATGTAAACTATGGGCCTCTTCAACCCTTAATTAAAACACACTGTATACAACACACGTTTTCACAGTGTAGGAAATAAAGTAACAAAATGGGAAGAGAGAATGCAGAAAAGGATTAGCTGAGATCGAATATTTTCTCCTCGGTTTCTGCTTGTCCAGGTCTGACTGGTATAGCTTATAATTAGTCTCTTCTTGCAGATGTGTGGTTCCAAAGACTTGTGGATTAAGGAGAAACTCTAGAATTTCTCAGGACCTGACAAGTTACAACCTGAAAAGCTACACTTAGTCCATTAAGGATTTTTCACAGTGACATTTGAGTGCAGCTCAGGAAATATGCCACCTTGCCATTTACCATTTTCAGGGCATGAATGTCGGAGAAGAGCTTGCTATGAAGAACAAATAAAATGGATTGCATGTATAGAGGTGAAATGATGAATACTGATAAATGTACTTCACTGAATGTCAGCAAATGTCACTGGAGAAGCCATTTACAGCTACCATAACAGCCTCACAATCCAACAAAGAGTAGCAAAAACAGGCAAAATGAACTGGGCGTATTCACTTCCACATGAATAAGCAATCAGCGCTCTCAGAAGTTACACCAGAAAGTTGTTAAACTTGATAGAGGAAGCTTCTTTCAACCATGCTGACACGTACTCCAGATTGCTACAAAGGACCCGGGGTGGTGCGCAGACGTCATGGCGGCGGCGGTGGCGGCGCCTGGCAAGGCTTAATAGCCCCTTTTGGCTCAGGTGGGCACCTTTCATTTTTATACCAGGACAATAACTCTCATCTGAGAGGGATCCTTCATGTTCCCACTGCTAACTTAGCTGATTACGTTATCTTTCTACTCTCTGTGCTTGTCTATCCCTTCTGAACATCACCAATTCAGGCTCGAATCCAACAGTGGTTGGTGGCTATTACAGGCAGAAGACTGTGTTCAAACCCCACTGTTAAAAAAGAAAAGAAAGAAAGAAAACAAAACAAAAAAGCAAAGTAACCACCCCCTTGAGCCAAATCTCCAGTTTCCCCACAAGATGAGGTATTCAGGAGCATAGATGATTGGCTATTGTGGCTAGAAGAGTGACTAGAGATGGTCAGAGCACCTCCTTTATTTTACGCTTTAAAAAACTGACTCCTACTTTACTGAAATAAAGTGACTTTCCCAAGGCCACACAGCCAGCTAGTTCTAGAATCAAGACTAGAATTCTAATGTCTTATCTCCCAATTGAACTTTTTTAAAAAAAATTATGTCTGAATAATTTGAAAATTCCATTTTTGAAATCCCCTGTTTCTATCATGTTTGTTATTTAAATACAGATGGAAGGATCTTGAGAGCAGGCATCAGGGTTTCTTTGGATTCACCTTATTCTGATGTGTTCTCTTATTCCTCTCTAGCTTCACCAATATCTGTGCTTCATGGTGGAAAAGTGAAGATCATATTCTCAAAAATGCTCTCCAAGGAAATGTGAGACTAATCAAAATAAAATCCTGATTTTCTAATCTCCATGCCCCGCCTCCCTCCGCAACACACAGTTACTCAATACTTTTTCACCTTCTTCCAGAGATTAAAAGAAGCCTGCAATCTGCCTCTCTGCCTTTTTCTGTCTCTCTCTGTCATGTCTGTCTGTCTCTTATTGTTTCTCTGTCTCTGCCTGCCTCTTTTCTCTCTCTCTCTCTTTCCCTCCCCCTTCTCTCTGTCTCTCTCTCTGTGTGTCTCTCTGTCTCTTTCTCTCTGTCTCTCTGTCTCTCTCTCTCTCTCTCTCTCTCTCTCTCTCTCTCTCTCACACACACACACACACACACACACACACACACACACACACCACAATGCCCAGACAAATTAAGGTCACTTCAGTTCCAGTACACCATCCATAGGGCCATACAAGGAGCCTTTTGTTGAGCATACATCCTAGATTCTGTGTCACTGAATGTGCTAATGGATGAACTTCCTTCTTCTCTCACTCTTCCACCATATGTTTATCCTTCATGAATTTGAACAGAACATGTTTTACAACCAGAGAAATATGGACTCTTGGGAAAGTAAATCTCCCTTAAATGAACTTGAAGGGAAAAGGGAGATTCAGTGGAGGGGAAGAGGTGGGAGGCATAGGAGACAGGCTCCTTTTCAACAAAGTTTATTTACAAGACTTGCATAATAAGTATTTTACTTTCTTGAATAAGGTGCTTCCTGAGTAAGATCCTTTGCCCTGGTCTTAGGAAATCAAAAGACATTTGTTTACGATTTAAATTGAGCCACATTGCCCCATAGTATTGACTTTACTGCTTAGTTTAGGAAGCAGCAGTGGGTATTTGAAGAGAAAAATAAGATTACTCCCCTCTTACCCCCATTCTCTGGGAGGTGAGAGTAGAGAAGGGAGAGGAAGGGAGGAGTCCTACCAGGATAACAGAAAATACACGAATACCCAAAATGCTTTTATCCCTTTAGAATGTCCATCACTGCCTGGTTACTATTTGACATGCCTAAAGAAGTCTTCTTAGACCACAGAGCTCAGAGACATTCATGGAGGGTATCTCCCACAGTAGTAATTATGTCCTGGTCTCAAAGAACTGCTAAACCCGCCAAAAAAAAAAACCCCAAACAAAAATCCACCCTTGAGTGTGAATTTTCTCTCTTGTTAATGATATTTGTTCATTTGGTTGGTCAGCAAACTTAAATTCATATATGAATGTTCACATCAATGTATACCCATTCCAAAGAGAAACTGTAGGAGTTACCAAATCCATCTATGCGCTTATAAGCAGAAGGTGCAAAGCAAAAGCAAGAGCTGATGTTCTAACATTGGAGCTGCTTTGTACCCCTGTGACCTAGGAAAGAGCAAGCAATGTTCTCCTCATTTCACTAGTGAGGAAAAGGAAGCACAGACAAGTTCAAGAAACATATCTATCAGTCAATAAGTGCTAGAGACTCACACCTATTGATTAAATCAGCTATTTTATTCATCCATCCTGAGTATATGTGTGTAACAAGCACTAGCCTAGAGTGGGAAGGGATCTATAAGGCCGATGAGAAGAAATTCATTTTATATGTTTTATAAGGAGGCTGCTGGTGGCTTAGTGAATGGAGTGTTTGGCCTGGAGTCAGGAAGTCCTGAGTTCAAACCTAGCCTCACATGCTTACTAGCTGTGTGATCCTGGGCAAGTCACTTAACTCCATCTGCCTCAGTTTCCTCACATGTAAAACAGAGATAATAATAGTACCTGCCTCACAGGGTTGATGTGAGGATCAAACGAGTTCCTATTTGCAAAAATGTCTAGCCTGGCACATAGTAGCTACTATATAAGTGTTTATTTCCCCTCATACTTATAATTGAGGAAGTTTAGGTTCAGGGCCTGTTACCTGACTTGGTCAAGGTCACACAAGTAAGAATAAAAGGCAGAATTTGAACCCGATTTCTCTGATTCCAGAGTCTGTGCCCTTTCCACTGCCTTTCCATGCTGCCTGCCTTTTTGTGTGTTTTCCCCCCTCTGGGGTATTGTTTGAAAAATACTACAGAGAGACTCTGAGAGACTCCTCTGAGAGACAAAAGATTTGAGTTTGAGCACCCACCCCTACACTCCCTAACCAAGTAACCCAGGATGTATTGTTTTGCTTGGTGCCTCAATGAAATGAGGATAACACATTTTCTATCTTCTTCACAGAGATGTTGTGAAGAAAGCCCTCTGTAAATCTTAAAGCTCTATACTATCATAGAAACATGTTAATGTTTTATATGATAAGAGGAGAGTATATAAAAATGCAAAGTGTGTCCTAGTAAGAGTTATTCTCTATTTTGAATGTATGACCTACAGCACCTTGGAAGACTAAACAATATACTGTACCTCAATGGGAAAAGCACATTTCCAAAGCAAAATTGTCACTGTAAGACTTCCTCACATACTCCTCAGTAGTTTAGTAAATAATAAAGATTTTCCTACAGGCTTTGGCCTTAAAACAGAGAATTGGATATTATAGAGGAGAGAAAGTAGTACTGAGACTTAGGGAAAATGCTCTTTGGGAAGCATGCCAAGCTGGGGGAGTATGTAGAATTTACCTTTGAGCCTGTATAGCCTAATGTTTTAGTATCAAGCAAGGGGAGGGTACTCTCACTTGCTTTGAGCATCTACTTTGTACCTGGCTGGGGTTAAGACATGCTATAAGCTGATTTATCGTGTTCTATTTTGACACTGTGTACATTCCCAAATTGTGTGTAGAAAAAATAGCCCTTTAGGTATCTTGAGTGTAACTAGGGTTACAGAGTATACCATAAAAGTGGACAGTTGACAATTGGGTTTGGAGACATAGACAGGTGATTTGGACAAATTCTGACTAATTGAAACAAAAAATAAGTACTGCAAGCTGGAGAGGTGGAGTGGGGTGCAGGAAGTTCAACAAGACAGACTCGGTTGAATTATTTCAATGACTGGGCCTGTGTAATCTAAGGCCTTTGATTGCAAATGTTTGTCTCATTGATGCAGTTTCAAATTTAAAGCCATCTAGTCATTCAGATATGGGGGTGGGGGGTGGGGTGTAGAACTTGAGAGTAAACACCTAACACAGATCTAATGGGGAAAAAACGAAGGGAGGTCTCATCTTCCTAAGGGATGCCTGTCGGGCTTGGAACTAGCCCTGCCTCTAGGTGGATGCAGAGCAGAGCCCTTGGTCTTCATTACACACACACACACACACACACACACACACACACACACACACACGCGCGCGCGCCAAATAACAATACTTGCAAGTGAAAACTTCTATTTTTGCAGATGATTACTGAAACTAAAGGTTGCATTTAAAAAGAGAGTTACTATTTTTTAAAAGTACAACCAAGATTTCCCCCTCCGTACCTACAATCTCCTCTTCACTCTTCTGTTCAGCCATGTCCTTGGAAGTCTATATATATGTGCCTCACAGAACCATTCCGATCTTTTTCATTCAAATAGTCTCCCAAGGTAGCTAATTGCGCAAGTAAACCGACTGGCCCAAGACAGGACCAAGGTACAGCTCTTTAGGCTGTTCCCCTTCTGAGGATTTTGGGAGCATGTTTCAAAATAGCTGTAAGGGGCACTTACTCGGTATTTTCCCCAAGTCTCCCATCCACTGTAATCCAAGATCACTTTCCTTACATTTTCAAAAGCTTCACTTCACCTCTTTCCAAGTAGCTGATTCGCTCTTGGCCAGTGGAGGGAGAAGCACAATTTAAGGATGAAGACCTTTAAAATGAAGCGAAAGTTAAAATGAGTTTTCCTCAAATGGACAGCGGTAAGGCAAGATGGCTATTAATGATGTGAGGCCAGTTTGATAAAGTTTCAACTCCAAGGAAGTTTTCAAAATGCTAGAAATCTGTGCATATGGGTAGCTGTAAGATGTGTCAGGACTGTTCCCCTGCATGCCTGGGATTTAAGGTTGCTGCAGTCTTAATTGGTAGAGGTATTAGGTCTTATGAGACAGATTCACTATGTCTACGTATTTAAGGAAATGCTAATAAACAAACAGAACGTATATTAAGGTGGCTGCACTTCCTCCTCGAATGAAAAATAATTCCCAATTTGCATTGCTTATGGCATAAATTAAAAACAAAGTGCTCTTTTGAAAGGCTCTGGTTACCAGGCAGCCCTCAGACTCCAACAGAGCCCAGTCTTTGACCCCGATTCTGTGCTCTCCTCCAAATAGATGGCATTAAACCTTGTTGCTCGAAATCCGTACCCATGGTCATCTTTCCCACCTAAGCTGGAGAATACTGCTTCCCATTCCAAAGATTTCCCTTGGTTTGTACTTAAGGCTCGATGTCAAAAGAACCATATAGTTCCAAGGGGGAAAATCCGTATATATTTTGCCCTTTTTTCTTAATGGCTAAACATTGTAATGGTAGCTAAATAGAAATTCTTGTCTGTTAATAGGTGCCTTTAGTTTGTAATAAATAGGAATGCTAATGACTCAAATTTGGTATTTGGTATGCATTAGCGTTTGGAAGGCTTTTCTTCAGAGACCTCATTGGCATGCAATATGGCAAGCTTCCTTTGAAACATATTTATAAAATAACTACAGTATAATTAAACCAACAAAGCCATCTTTTAAGTAAGCTTAAAAGCTCAGTTTTTTCACTCTGTAAAAATTCATTTTAAAGGGGGAAAATAGTTTTGCCTCAACCCCCACTGTAGATTTCATTTTGCATCTAATATTTCCTTTGCATCTGCAATCTTTGCCTATCTGTTTCTTTTTGACAACTGTGATTATTAATAAAGTGTTCGTGAGAGAGATGCTTCATAGCGTCTTCAACAAGAAGAATGCAGTGGTTTTTTTGTTGTTGTTGTTAATGGGAATTGTAACCTATCTTGACAGATACAATGTATAAGATGGGCTTTCCCCCCTTACTTGTTAATGTTGCCGTGCTGAACATGCGAGGAGAGGATCAACAGATATGGCAGGTAATAATCAGAGTGGATGCTATTTGATACAATGTAACTAAAAATATTTTAAAGCCATAAAAGCAATAGATAAACAAAAGCAATTATGTTTAATTTTGCGTTCGGCTTGTGAGCAGTTGTCGTTGCTGCCGGATAGAATAGACAAGGAGAAAACTCAGAGAGAGCGGAGGCTGCTTGGGACACAGAAGGCTTTTTACCTTTGCATGTTCGCATCAGGACAGACTTAGCCCGGCTGTACTGGGGCAGCAATTGCGATTCAGGCTCCAGCTCTTGATGGTGTAGCGTGGTCGGGTAGCAGGTACCATATGAACAGTAATTTGGAACAATCTACGGCTCAAGTTCGCTGAGTTTTCAGCAGTTTTGCAAACCTAAACACACGCACACATGAGCGCGCGCGCACGCGCCTGTACACACACACACACACACACACACACACACACACACACACACACACACACACACACAGAGAACCCTCACCTTCGCCCAATCTCCGGTTGGAAAACCAGGCTTTTTCTTTTAGAAAGAAAAGAAGACACATATTCAAGGCTCCTGGTAGGTCCTCAGGCGGACGCCCCAAGGGGGCCTGAAGTTTTCGCCTTTGGACCCCCATTCTCTGCCCTCTGCTCCGCCCGCTTGGTACCAGTCCCTTCACCTTGGTCTTTTGCCGAGGGGATTTAATCCTTCAACCCCACCTCCAGCACTAGGAATAAACACAGTTGACATCATTGTTATAATCTTTATTTAAAACTGTTACCAAGGTTACAAATTGCCGTGCCTCGCATGCAACAGGTTCCTCTGAAGCAGTATCATTACAGATTAACTGTAATGTGTAGGATTAGAATAAAAGGCATAAGGGATTATGTAAAGGGGGGGGCGGCTCGAAATAACACACGTATTTTGACTCGTAGACTCCAGCCCTCGGATAACGCTTTTACGAAATGTGCCCGGGAAACATTGAGCTCTAAAATAAGATTCCTTCCCCGTGAAGGTTGTCATGACCATGGGCATTTAGGGGAAAGAAGGAAGGAGTGAGCTTACCGTGGGTTAAGGGTGGCTACGACTATGGCGGTGGGGGGTGGGGGAGGCGGAGGAAGTTTGTGATCCTCTGTGGGGTTCTGCGAAACTGTCCCGGATTCTTGTCTTCCCCGAGGCCCAGCCTGGGAGCCAAGAGCGGGGAAGAGAAGAGAGCAAGAGCTTGTTGGCGACGTGGAGAGTAGAGGGAGAAGGAGGAGGCGGGAAGTGGCGAGAGGAGGGGGAAGGGAAGGGAAGGGAAGGGGGGACCGCTGGTGCTGAAAGGGTTCGTAGGATAGTCTCTGCTCTGGGTAAACGATCCAGTTGAGATGAAAAGCTGCTTGTAATGATGAGATGTTGGGCAACACGCACAAAAAGAGAGTCTCCGTGTTTATCCCTATTGATAGCATCGCATTGAGATAGAGGGTCCGCGCAGTGCAATCGAGGCCGAGCCTCTGCTTTTCTCGCCGCCTGGCTGCGTCTCCCTCAGTCCCCATCGCAAGCCCCACTGAGCCCTGTCCTTCCCTCCAGGGCCTCCGGTTCCTTTTCAGGTGGGGAATGGGGAGAGCGAAGGGCAGCGATTTGCGTGTGACCTCCCTAGGGAAGACCTGAGGGGGTGGGAAGGAAGGGAAGGTTCTAATCCAGCGCTCCTCGAAAGGCGAAGGGCGAAGGGCTCGGAGGGTTTTGGGAGTGCAGAGGCCTGGAGTGCAGCGCAAGAGAGTTGGAGTTCGAAAGCAAGAGAGTGCAGGCTTGGGGCAGCGACAAGAGGAAGTAAAGGAAGCGCCAGCCCCGACTGTACCCTCTGTTCCAGGTAATGCTCGTGCAAGCTGTTTTAGCCACCGCCATGCGACTTTTTTGCGCCGCCTGTCCCTGCAAGGTATGCTGCAAGTCTGGGCCTCACCATTTCCCCTTGGGTACTAGCGAGAGATACAGAGCGTATTCCACTACCCCGGCCCCAGACATTCCAGTCTTTTCTAACAGCCAAGCTTCGACCTAAATTAGCCTGCCATGCCGCGACCCGCTTTACCCCATCCCTATCCCCTCGGGGCCAACTCCTGGACAGGCCCTGGGCCTACTGACGCACCGCGCCGGGGTGTTTTCCTGCTGGAGCGGAGGGAGAAGGGCTAGAAAAACAAACAGGGGTTGGGGTTGGGGCCCGATCTCAGGAAGTGCGCAGTGCGGAGTGAGCGCAAAACAAAGGCCTCTCCTTGGCCGGGTCACCCCGCGGTGACCTGGGAGACAGCTGAACCACTGGGCGTCGGGGTGAGCCTCCGCCTTCCCAGCTATTCTGCACGCTACTGGCCGCCAAGCTCCCAGAGCTCCCAGGTGCACTGCTGAGCCGGGGGACAAGCGGGCGGGGCCAGGCTAGGCCAGAGCATCCATGCTGGTTCGCTCAAGCTCAGCGGCCAACACGGTAAATCAGAGCGCCGTAGGCTCCTGCTTCTAAAGCGTGCAACCCCTGAACTTTTGGGCAGTGGCGGGAGTGGGGGGAGCAGCTTGGGGGAGAAAGGGAGAAAGAGAGAGAGAGAGAGAGAGAGAGAGATCGTGTAGGCCTCCTAGGCTCAGTCTGGGCCAGCTCTTCGAAGGAGCCCCTTTTCTTCCTCTCCAACCTCTATTTGAGGGACTAGGGGCGAAGGGGCGATGGGAGCGGGGCGGGGGGGGGGGGGAGGAAGAGCGGGCTGTCAAGAGAAAGAGACTTTTCTCCCTAGATAAGAAGTAGGTGCCCAACTTTGTCGTCTCTCCTCTGGCGAGGAAAAGGGCCCAGGCTAAGGAAACGACGGGAGGGGACTCTTGCAAACAGCTGTTCCTCATACATATTTCATTATACAATCAGATAATGCGTCCCACCACCTTCTCAATTATTCACAGATAAACATTTTCAAGACGTTTTGACATCTGTCTTAGTGCCTGCTATTAATTTAGTAATCACTGTAGTTAAAAATGTATGGGATTTTTCCGTGAGGCACCTCCACTTTGCTTTGCCGGCAGGGATGTGTAAACGCGGGACACACGCGTGTGAATGTACCTCTCCCAATTGGGATAGTCTTTCGGGCACGGCGGCGCTCTGTTGACAAAAGGAATTAAAAGTGCATTTTCATCATTTTATTGTATTTGTGAGCTTTTACTTCTACATCCTAGAAGGAGCAATAGTTTTCAACCCCAGGGCAGAGTGCAGCCTGAAATAGTTTTAATTCTGGTTCATAGCTGTAGATCTGTGCTAGGGGCTGAAGTTGCTGGTCAGAGACAGACAGACTGACGAACAGACATTCTCTGGCAACAAAATAAGGAAGGAAAACAACCCATCTCTACAAATAGCCCGAACCTCGTCTTTTTGGTCCAGCCTAAACTACCATATGTCCAAGATCACAGAAGAAAATAATTTCAGTCCAGAGGCTTCTGTTACGAGATTGGCGCTCGTGGGGGGGGGGGGGGGGCAGGAGACGAATCACGTTTTTGTTTCGGCGAAAAATACTTTTAAAAGTACATACATGCAGATCTATACACAGACATACATGCATACATAGATATATACATACTTACATTCACAGAAGCGCCCATACACATTTACATGCATACACTTAAAGCCACATATACACATGTATACATGGTTTAAATCTTCAGAGCAAACAAATATGGAGTTAAGTGATTTGTTTTTTATTGTTTTCAAAAATAAACTCCCAAGGGCTTATTTGTTCCTCAGGGCAGCGGAGGATCTTGTGATTGTTAAAAGTTTTTTTCTTTTTCTATTTAAGGGACAAACAAACAAAACGAGTTTGCTGAGATAAAGCCCTAAAACCCATCTGTAGAGAGGTGAAGATAAACTAACTTAGAGGGAAGCTTTTCCATTCGTTTACATATTTTCATATTTTCCCCTGAAACTAGTTCTGTTCTTTTATTTAAAAAGAAAATCCAAATTGCAACAACAGCCAATCAGCTAAAAATAACTTTAAAATCCCTGGTAGTGACAGGCACCTCGAAAACTGCATTAAAAAAGTTTACCCCCAAAAGGGAGTATAAGGTAGAAACCGTCCCTCTGTCATCTTCAGGAGATTTGCCTCACAAATACTTCTTGCCCGGTGCCTTTTTGCGGGGTGGGAATCGGGGAGGGAGAGGGACAAGCTCTCCGCAGCAGCCTGGATCTTCCTCTCCTTTGCTGCTAAGGGATCCGACGTTCTCCTAAAGTCTTTCTTTGTCGAAACAAACCTTTCTTAGACTTGCCTTCGACTTTCCAACATGCCTGGAGAGAGAGAGAGGTGCCAGTTCGGCCCGGAAGAACTTAAGGTGAGGAGGGAGAGAAGCCAAAAGGGTGCGGTGGGGGAGGGGGCGGCCTAGTCGGGGTTCTCAGCGTGGATACGAGTTCTGCACAAAAGAACGCCAAATTAACTGGCCGAGAAGTGGGGTGACAGCGGTTGCGCCACGAACAGAGTTGACTTTGATCAATGTGAGGCAACAAAGAAAACAAACCTGTAGGTTAATTCGGGAAATCATTGCCCCTTCCATCCTCGCCTTGCACTAGATGGAGAGAGATGTTAGCCTGTGACATTTATACACATTCTTTACCCACCCCCGACCCTTGGGCTCCGACCGCAAAGATCTCCAGCTGTAATCAAGCAGCTCCGAATGGTCAGGGCTGAGAGAGCCCCAGAACGAGAGTCGCAGGAATAGAAAAATATATTAATAATAGTAATAATAATAACAACAACAACGATATCGTCATCATCACCATCATAGTCAAAGGAGACATCTTTTAGCTGTTCTTGTTCTTCGGGCTTGAAGCTGGCAGGGGTAGAAAGGGGTTATGGGAGTTCGGACTATAGGACCAATTAAATCTGCCAATTTAGAGGAAGGAAGAATGAAAAGAAATGGAACAGAAGAGAGGTGAACACATCCATTTCCGGATTATATTCTGATCTGGGCTGAATGTTTTCACTGGGAAACGAGCTAGCGTTTTATTTAGAAGGGTACTTCAGAAGGTCCGTCCACCCAAATGTGGGTCCGAAATGTTTCTCCCAGCACAGACAGACACTTGTTTTGAGCATTCCCCAACGGAGAGCTGGATTGGGGACGCCTGGCTTCTCCACTCCACCCACACCACACAAGAACTGGTATTGGAAGAGAGCGGTGCACGTCTTGCCGGGTTACCAGAACCTGTCTGGAGCTCACACTCTCTCTCTCTGCTTCTCTTATAAATTATCTTTTTTTTTTTTCCTGCACTCAAAAGCAAACCATTCTCTACATGTGAATGTATGAATTGAGATGTGTGGTTGGGAATAATTGAGTGTGTCAGGGAATCAATGTGAGTGTACTCAGGTGAATTCAGTGTGGGCACACTTGTACTTTGACATTTGTGTGCATTACCTCAGACAAGTTTCTGTGTGTTTGTTGTATAACAAAATAAATTTTCACGTGCGTATCCGTGTGCGTATATTCATTGACATGGGGCCGGGAAACTGAACGTGTAGTAAAGTGCACCTGCGTCTGGTTTTGAATGGGGTTTTCAGCCTATGAGCGATTGGGAAGTTCTTGAGAGAATTCTCCCCCCGCCCAATTTCTAAAAACCAGACCCCAGCAGACCATGAGCTATGATTTCTATGAGTAAGTTACAAGGACCTGGAGCTAGAAGTGCCTAGGGTTCTCTTTGAGGGAGCTTCTGTTCGTGCTACTTTCAGGACTGCTTCCAGGCTTCGGCCCAATTAGGGAAGGGGGGCGGTGATATTCAGATCTCTACTAGTCCCTTGCGTTCTGCTGGATTCCAGAGACCCTGCCAAGTCTCTAGCTACCTCAGCTTCCGAGTTCTACCTGTCTAGCAAAGTGAGGAGAGACTCCCTCACAGAACGGTTGAAGGACGTTATTCCCTGTCTGAAGATGTCCCTCTTTTTCCCTCTTCTCCCCATTCCCCTGTGGAGTGCCCTTTCTCTCTCTGGGTTTCACTCCTCTCCACAAACATATTGATCGAAAGGACCCAATAAGACAGGTAGACAAGAATGGCACCGGTCAGAATGGCCTGAGTTCACTTGTGCATCACGTTCAGTCCATGCGGGTTCTCTATTAACTTCTAAATAAACACTGAATGTCTCTCCTTTTTTTTTTTTTCCTTTTGGTCCACTTATGTAAGTTTTTCTAAAGAGAAGAGAGAAACACTGGGAGAAATATGCCACGACCTCCTAATTTGACCTTGATCCTGGACTGACGGGAGTGGTCACAACCACAGGCTCCTACCAAGTTCTCCTGCTCCCTAAACAAGAGGTTTTGGGGGGCGTGAAGAAGGGTAGGGTAGTGAGACGGCAGTTTCAGCGAAGGGAATGTCCCAGCCTTTAGAGAGAGGCGGAATTTGTAATTTGGAATGGATCAAGACCCGCCCCCTACCCAGCTCCCTCCCTACCAACCCAGCCTCCAGCCCACACCCCCACCCCTTCCATGTCTTTTAGTGACTACCAGAGCCTCTAGGTAAGCCGGAAGAGCGCGGCTGGGGAACCAGGACCACGTGATAGGGAAGCCTCGGGGGACGAAGAGGGTGGAGCTCGGACCTTGTCCCCCAGGGTGAGACTGGTCCAGCTTCGGGCCTGGGGGGTGGTCTGAAAAGAGAGGAATGAGACCAGAGAGGTGAAGCTATTGGGGATGAAACGAGAAAGTAGGTCCCCAGAGAGCTGGTTAGATAGAGAGTTATGTCTCTATTCTCTTTCTGATCTCTAGATCCTCTCCCCTCTCTGTTCAGGGAATTCTTTATAGGGGCCAAGAGGGGCAGAAGCACTTGTCCCCGGGACAGACTTTTACCCCTTTCCCCGAGGGCTACGAATGTATGAGAATGAGTTGTGTGCTTATGACTACGATTGTGTGTGTAAGAGTGTGTGCACGAGACTTCGTGTGTGGTACGTGGTATTATTGTGGTCTCGTGTCCATTGATATGTGTGTGTAACTCCCTATAAATGTAAATGTTCCTTATGCATTGTGAGCTACTTAGACTTCTATGCTTGCTGGTACCTGTGACTGAGTCATCTGTTTATGGGGTTTGTGTACGTTGTTTGCACTGCCTTTATTCAAGCTAGGCTTGACATAATATAAACATCTTTTTCTTCCATCCTTCCTTCCTTCCCTCCTTCCTCCCTCCCTTCCTTCCTTCCTTCCTTCCTTCCTTCCTTCCTTCCTTCCTTCCTTCCTTCCTTCCTTCCTTCCTCCCTTCCTTCCTTCCTTCTTTCCTTCCTTCCTTCCTTCCTTCCTTCCTTCCTTCCTTCCTTCCTTCCTTCCTTCCTTCCTTCCTTCCTTCCTCCATTTCTCTGTCTCTCTGTCTCTCTCTCTCTCTCTCTCTCTCTCTCTCTCTCTCTCTCTCTCTCTCTGCTTTCCCCAATACGTCAAGAATGAGTTGAGTACCTAAAGAAACCTTCTCCCATATACTCGGGTCCCAACTCTCCATTCCTATTCCCCCTTCTAGCCTAGGAAGAAAAAAAAAGGAACTGAAGTTCTCAGGCTTGGGCTGCCCATGCCCGAGGCTGGGCAGAGGAAGGCCCCTAGGAGGCCCCAGCTCTACAAGACAAAGCCATTAGGCTGTTACTTTTGCTGGGTCAGGAACAGGGGAACGCCTCTCCCCTAAAGTCAATTTTTTACCAGGTGAGGTGTGGAAGGGACAGGTCAGCAGAGCAAGTTAGCAGGTACCAAGATCGGGGGGGACACTAACCTGTGCAGCTTTGATTTAGCAGCATTACATAAAACAGCGGTGTGGGAACGGGGCTGGAAGTTAAGCTGAGATTGGGAATAGAGGTGGAGTGGAGGTGTTGGGGGGGGGGGAGAATAGGGCTGAGGATGAAGGTATGGTGGAAGTTAGGATAGAAGAGTTAATGAGGATGAGGAAGGGATGGGGTGAGAATGAAGGTAGGGAGGGGCAGGAAAGGTGACCATATGGGAATAGGCATTGAAATGAGCTAGGGAAGGAATGGAGATAGGAATGGAAATAGACTGGGGAAAAGGTGATGATGAAGACGGAAACGGGCTAGGGAAAGTGTAGGGGTCAGTATGCTAGTGGGATGCTGAAGATGGGGCAGAGAGAATTTTTCTATCCTTGCTTCCCAGATGTGCCGCCAGATGCCATATTGTGTTGTGATTCCATAGCACCCCAGAAGAGAACAAATAAGACTAATGGTTTATTTATTTAGGGGAGGTGGGGTGGGCTCGAAAATAAAAAGGGAGGCTGGGGAGGAGGTGGGGGAGGGAAACCTCCACGGATGGCGCCCTGAGAAGTGAAGGAAAACATGTGTGTAACCTCAGCCCCCAGCTCTCAGCTGACTAACAGGTTAGTTAGACGGGTGAGCCGGCATTCCGCAGGAAAGGGGGGAGGGGGAAGGAGACAGACAGACAGAGAGAGAGAGGGAGAGAGGCAAGGAGAGGGAGGGAGAGAGAGGGAGAGAGCAGGAGAGTGAAAGCGCGAGAGAGCGCGCCAGAGGGTTTTTAAAGGAGGCACTTTTACTTCCTAATGAATATTTATCCTCCGCTCCTGCCTGCGCCGGGCTTCCCTTACCTTACCGCAGGTAAGATCCTCCCTGCTTCCTGGTCCTGGGTCCTGAGCCTTGTGTCGGACGCTCTGGTCTGCAATCCCGTAGCCCTGTTAGGTGGCCGACCAGCTCTGGGCTGTCATCTCTGGGTGGTGGAGGGCAGCCAGGTTAGCGAGAGAGTGGGTCCCCCGGTCCTAAATGGATGTGGAAATGTGCCTATACATCTCGTCCGCCTCAGGCGTTCTGCTATATGTGCATATATGCATATATTTATATAGTATATAGTACACAATGCAGTACTAACAGGGAGTTGGAGTGTGGATGGGCTACCTGAGCGTGTGTGTGTGTGTGTGTGTGTGTGTGTGTGTGCGCGCGCTCGCGCGCGCGCCCTGCAAGCTCTCTGGAGACATTTTCAGACTTTTACCTCCGGTTGCACTGGCTTCCTTTATACCTTTTTTCTTTCCCTTTTTCGGCCCCCCCCCCCATACTTCTTCATCTCACTTCTATCACTACTTTTTTTTCTCCTGAGTTGCTATTTTGTCGCCTATTGTGTTGCTTCTGCGACCTCCCTCCTCCCCACCGGTGCCGGATGGTGGTTCTCACATCAAAGAAGGGGAATAGTTCGATTTCCGCCTAAAAATCTGATACAAAGCTGGCCTGGGAAAGGGGTCCCCTCCCCTTCTCTTCAGTTTTCTCCTTTCCTCAGGGCCTTCAGACAGAGATTAGACCCCAGGGCTCCCCCCGCCTCCCCCGGCCAAGGGGCACCTGCGCCGGCAATTGGGGGTATGGGTGGGGGGTACGAGGCAGGCTTGGAAGATATGGCGATTTAGACTCAGAGGCGAGGGCTGTTGTTTCCTTAAAAGAGAGCTAGACCAGGGCTCTGCCTAACTCGACACAAACTTAGTCCTCTCTTCCCTTCTGAAATGGACTGTTTTTCTTTAGTCGGGGGATCGGAATATGCAGATGACGGGAAAAGAGAATTAAAGGCGGGAAGGAAAGCGAGAGAGAGGAGCTATCCTGACATAAAAGGAAGATAAAAACTGTAAAAGCGGACTTACCCCGTCACCTGTTGAGAGTCCCTTTGGGGCCAGTGGATCTGGGAGTTTTTGTGTGGTTGGGGGAAAAGTTGGAGAAGAGAAATTGTTTCCGTTCCCTGCAACCCCACCTTAATCTGACCCTCCTGGTCTCCCACCCCTACCCCTGACACGCAGCTCCATACGTGGAGGGCAAGTTTTTCCTCTCTGGCTTCCTTCTCTATCCCCCTCCCTTTGCTTCCCTCCCTCCTTCCTCTACCTGCTCCTTCCCTCTCCTTTTCTCTCCCTTCCTTTCACCTTCCCTCCCTTCTCCCATTCTCTACTATCTGGCAGTCTAGCTGCTGAGGCCAGGCCTGCTGGCACTGTGCTCCCAGAAGCTGCCCCTGCCTGGCCCGACAGGCCGCTTGTCTTAAGCCTGGAGAGTCTTTCTAAGAGATAGCTAAAAAGTCAAGAGCAGCTTCGCTCCCTTTCTCCCCACTGCCTTTCAAGCCCACTCAGTTTGTTATTCTTCTGACACTTTGTCCCAGTTCAGCGTCCGGCCACGGGCAGGACAGGGACAAAGCCCGGGGAACTGCCCCTCTCTCTTCGAAGCTAAATCCCCTTCGGGGTCAGTGAGCTGCAGGCCTGCGATATGCTGGCCTCTCGTTTACTCCCGCTCTTAAAGCTCTGGATTCCGCCCCCCCCCCTCCCGACCCTTCTCTTCTCTCCCTCAGACCCCTGCGTCCCCTCCCCTTTCCTCTTTCTCTCCATCCCCTCCCCCTATGTCTCTGACTTACAGGGTCTGAATGTCTCCCCTCCTCCCAGCCATATCTCTGCAACTTGGGCCCTAACTTCTTCTGTCCCAGCCTCTTCCATCACCTTCCATCTCATCCACCCTCTGTGCTATCACCCTCGCATCCTCATCTTCCCTTTCCAGATAGAGGGAGCGGAAAAGCTTCTCTTCACTTCCAGTTTGGCCTTTATTGAGATTCTCTTCTCTATTCACATCTACTTCCACCTCTCATCACTCCACCTGATCTTTATGCTTTCTGTGCTTTGAGATCATTCCTGCCCATGGAGTCTTGGTTGGAACAGCAGACAGCGATTCTAAAATGTTATCCAGCTATGGATTGATTTGGAATGGTGGAAGTGAAATGATTGCTTGTAGGCCACTGGTAAGGGAGTGAGGAGATAGTTGGGGTTAATAAAGAAGAGAGGACTTCAGAAAGAGGAACGGTGGTCAAGAGAAAGCAGTAGAGGTCAGGGAAGGGCTTGCTAAGATGGTGGCGCTTGCCTTGCCCCAGCAAGAGAAAGCACAGATGTGAGCTTTCTATGAGCCCTTAAAGAAAAGAGAGCCCATTCCTCTGATCATCGTTGAATTGGAAGGGCGGAGGCCCATGTGGGCTGCTGTCCTCAAGTTCAGCAGCTCAGCCAGGCTTCTAGGAGTTGGAGGATCAAGGGACTGGGGATAGTGATGTTCCCAAAATCCTTCGGAGTCAGGGTGGGCCCTGAGGGGTTGGAGAACTGCATAGTGGGGAAGAAATGGAGTCCCTACCCAACCAACCCTAGCCAGAGTTGGGAGCTCCAGGGCTTCAGGGTTCATCGTGCTTGGAGCTTCCATTGGGTCAGGAAAGGCAAGGGCAAGGAAGAATACTGCCCATGACAGAAGAGTAAACCTCACTTTCCTCCTCTAAGGTTCTTGTAAGCCTAACTTCTAATCTGGGCTTTAGAATTTCTTCCTAAAGAGCCCCACACCCCTGTTCAGAGAAGGTGGTGATCTAGCTGAACCAGGCTCTCAGTTCTTGCTGCGACCTCTGCTGCAACCGGCGCTAAAGGCACTGGGGGCAGAAGCAGCAGATTCCAGGCACTCTCCCGACTGTGGGAGGCCTTAGCTCTGCACTCTTTGAGGACCGTTTAGAAAGGCTGAGACACCGGGGAAGCTGGGCATCCTCCTGTGGTGAAAGCGGGAGAGGGGGAAGGTAGAGCTGTCAACTTCGGAACAGGAGCTGAGGATTTGGTAGTGGAGGAAAAGAGGAAGAGATGCCGTTTTTTTTTTTTTACTTTATGGTTCAAGTTTATCCTTTGCTCTTTTTAGCCAGTGGCTTCCTTAATCTTCTCTTACTGCCCCCCCTCCCCCTCCCATACATACACTTGCTCAACCTTCAAGCCCCAGTGTAGAATCGGAAAGACAGTTGAGGCCATCTTATTAACTGGTCCAACTTGTGCGGGCAAGAAGACTCCCTCCCCATGCCTAAAAATTTAGAGGCCTAAATTGGGGGTGGAGGGACCTAAGAGGATAAGAGAACGGGAGGGGAGAAGGAAGATGAGTGTGAAGAAAAGGGGGGGGAGGAGAATGGAGGGAGCAAAGAGGAGGAGGGGGTCGGAGGAGACGTCAAAGCTAATCATCCCTTAGGTCACAGTGCGAGGGCTTCCGTGGGCCCTTGCATTAGTCCCCATCACTTCCTCGGGGAATTGAAAGAATGAATTGATTTTTAATTGTCTGCGTCTAGGCCAGCAAGCAGCGAGCTCCTCCTCCCCTAGAAAACCGGAGGCCACCCCTAAAGGAGTCTCTCTGCCCCACACAGCTCTGTCCCCTTGCTTAGCCCCTTCTCTAGCGTCCTCTCTTTCCATCTCTTTAGTCCCTTCTCTCTCCACCCCTTCCTTCTCAACCTTTTCTCTCCTGCCCTCCTCCCTCCCCTAGCTCATCTCTTCTTTCTTCGCCTCTTTCTCAGCCTGGGCAGTGGGATGGGACCTATTTCCATGAACTTAAGAACAATTTTCTCTCTTCTTCAGGGCCCCGGCAGAGCAATTTCTAAACATTTCTTCTTTAAGAAAGTGAAAGTCAGGCTGCTGGTGGTGATAGTGGTGGCTGTGAAGGGAGGGAGAAAGGGGTGGGGCGAACCCCGGGGCCAGGAGCTCCGGGTGCCCCTGCTCCATTCAGCATATTGCTGCGGCTCATTAGAAGTAACCAGTTGCCGTAAGGTGCGTGTATACACCGGGAGGCCTTCCTTTCAGCAGTCGGGGAGGCTTCATTAATCGGCGCTAACAAGGCGTGCAAATGCAGAGACTGGGCAGCTTTCTTGCAACGCCGGGGCCTTAGCAGGGCGCCGGGCTAATGAGGGTCACTAAAAGAGGCTGATCAAATATTCAAATTTCCCCGCGCACCAGGAACTTTTATGAGGGGAGAAAGTTGAGGCAACTGAGTAGTGTTTACTCACGGGGGCACAATTGCTCCAAGCTCGAGGCCCCTGGGCCGCCGCCGCCTGACCCCCGGAGGTTGGACGTGGGGGGGCTTGAGACTGTAGGAGGAGGGGAGAATTGTTGTTGTTTGTAATTCAAAGGAAAGTAATGGGGCCCTTTAAGGGCTTCTCTCACTCTTTTCCCTCCTCCCTCCTTCTTTCCCTAGCCTTTCCGAGGGAGTTTCACAGACTGCATCCTCCTGGGAGAAAAGTTGATTATGAAGAGAAAAGTGTGTTTACTCCCTCCATAGATAATATCCATAGGATCCCAAGTTTTCTGACTGGCGAAAGGGGCGAGGGTTGGGGATAGGGTTGGGACTGAGGGAGCCGAGAGCTCCTGGCCCAAGGATTCCCCTATCCAGTAAGAGCCAGGCTGGGTGGCAAACTGGGTGGCGTGTTGGTGAGAGAATGCGCGAACCAGGTTTGCCTTTTCTTCTGTACGATTGCCCAAAGACTTCGGACTCCCCTCCGTTGCCTAATGACCCAGAAAGCTGGCAGTCTGGGACCGGAGCAGAGAATCTATACTAAAGGAATTGAAGTTATTCCTGTTCCTGTGATATGGGTTTCCTGAGAGGAGCTGCGGCTGAAGAGCGAGGTGATGGGAAAGGTGTGTGTGTGTGTGTGTGTGTGTGTGTGTGTGTGTAAGGACTACTACCTAAAAATAAATAGTCTGATCCTGGCAAAATAGTGCACCTGGAGCCAAATACTTCCAAAAATGCCCTCTTTCCTTCCCTCCTTCTCTTTTTGCTCTCTTCTGCTCTCTCCCGTCTCTCTCTCTGAGCTCTTCCTTCCCTGGATGGGTTGGGCCAAGACTCCTATCCCTGTATATCTGTCATGTCCCAGAAAAAAGGTGGCCCAGAGATGGGTCCTACTCTAGTCACAGAACGGGCCTTAGTCAAGGGCCTTTCAGAACCTGAGTCGGCTCTGTGGGGTACTGGAGCCCCTACTGGGGCTAAAGGCGTCCAGGATCGGGCTCCAGCTTCTCAAGTCCTCCCACCCTTTCGGTGGCTGGAGGTGGATGGTATCAGGTGGTGATGATTGGTTCTGGCTCTCCTCTCCTTTTCTGGGCCCTCGTTCTCTTCTCGGATCCTTCCTCTGTCTAAGAAGCTTCCCTTTCCAATAGCCCTCTGCCCCAACTTGTCCCAACGCTGGGTTGGACCCCTTGAGCTGAAGCCTAGACTCCTTGCCTGGGAATGAGGACATGCACAAGGACATAGAGCCTACTTTGCCACTGCTTCTTGCCTCCGAAACTACAATCCCAGAGTCCTGGATGTGGGGGGGGGGGAAGGGAGGAGTACAGAAAATGTGTGTGTGCAAGGAGGGGATACCTCCTTAGGCTGTGACCCCCGCGCTCCTTGCCCCCTACACCTAGTAACTCTCCAATCGGCTGCGTGCCCCCGGGCTCACAGCGCCCCCTTGTCCCCTCCAGGCCCAAAGTGACGGTTCCAAACTGCCGAACCCCCTCCCACGCACATCTCAGAGGGATCCCGAAGCTATAGGATGCTGGGCCCCAGCCTAGCCTCTGCCCTCCCAAGTCCCTGGGGTCCTAAACTTACGGGTTCCAAGACGGATCTTCTAGGCGAGGAGGGCCGCTGGCAACGCCTGGGGACCGTGAGAAACAAGGGGCCAGCAGCTTGGGGGCTCTACGTAATTTCTTTTTCTCTTCTTTCCCGGGGCGCTGTGCCTTGCGGGCCGGTGGTTTGGTTCTGGTCCAAGCCCTGGACCTAGCACCCTGGTCCTGGCTCTCTAGCCTAGGTAGTCGGGCTACGCCGGGGCCTCCGGGATCTGTTGCTGAGGGACTGTGGGGAGGGGAAGACTCCGTGCGGCTCAGCGCCCAGCTCCCCGCCTGACTCTGGGGCTCCGCACTAACCCACTTGCACTGACAGTTCGCAACCCACAGCTGCAGTCATTAAAAGCCATTTACACCCCCGGCCTCCTCACACAAAGCTAGCGCGCCAACAATTATCTGCTTGTATATTTAAGGACAGGAATTCTGTCCCTAACAGGCTTAGAGCGCCAGGCGCCAAGGCCCTGGGCGGGGGCACGAACAAGACTGAGCCCAACTTCCCGCTCGCTCCGGGAGGGAGCCAGCAGGGTGGGCTCCCGGGAGCCCCGGCGTGCGTCTAGGTGCTGCTGAGCGGTGATTAGTCTGCATTTTATCAAGCTTCTTGGAGATTTTCGATTTTATTGTACTTTACAAATGAATGAGTTTGAGAAATCTTCCGAGCGTGTAGGGGCTCGGGAGGCGATAGCTTGGATGGGAGGGGGGAAGGGGAGACGCCCCCTTTCCGGCCTGAGGTTCCTGGGAGGGGGGCAGAGTGGGAACTGATCAAACCAGGTTCTATCCACTGAGCTCAGCGCCTGGGTCTCATGCTGAGAGGGATGCAGTTTTAGGGTCACGAGCAGCTTTCAAAAAGTTGAATAAAATATTAGGAAACCCACCCGCAGGAATTCTCTCTCCCACCTCCAGCCCCCCTCCCGCAAACATACTCCCCTCCCCTTTTCTTCCTCCCTCCCCACTTCCTTCTCCAGACTCCCTTCTCCCCTCTCCCCACCCCCTAGCTATAATCCTTCCCCTAAAAGAAAAAGGGATTACAAAGAAAAGATTTTTCCTTTTTGTATCCCAACCTTTGGGTTCCTTCTGGGGTCTCTCTGACCGGTGTCAGCAGCGCTGGGTCTCCCCAGCCGAGCGGAAACAGAAATCAGTGGGGAGGGGGGGGAGAGGAATAGGGAGAGGAGAGGGAAAGAAAGAAAATATGCCTACAAAGTGGGGTTTTCCAATCTATGTTTCCCTTTTGTCTTTGTCATTAAACTTTCAGGGGCCTGAAGAGTGGTTGGGATCTCCCCATTCCTCTGTCCTCTTCGGGCTGCCGTTAGGTATGGAGGTGCTTCCATCCTTCAAACTATAGACCCTGCAGGCTTCTGGGGGTTTGAGAGCCTGCAGCCACACGGGCCTTGGAGGTCTTGGGCTGGACACCGCAGGAAGTTCCTGGGGGAGGGCTGGCAATCCGGGGTCCCTAGTACCCCCAAGATCCTGGATTAGGAGGGTTAGCAGCTCCGCAGGCCAAGTCACGTTATGTTTTCCCATTTTAATTGTAATCTCTCCCCCCCCCCCCATTGATGTCTCCAAAGTACTGTGGACTCTACGCCTCACCCCCAGATCTGCATCGGAATGCAGAAAAGATCTTTAAAAAAAAAGTTTTGAATTCCTCAATGATTTTTCTTCTGGAAAGGCGGCTTAGGATAATTATTTCAGCTTTATTGAGGGCAGATTAGTTGAAGTCTGGAAGCTGCGTTTCAATACGCGTTGTACATGGGGCCGACAATGTCGGTATTGTTTGCAACTGTGTGAACCTATTCAAAATATACACTTTTTAACACCAAACCAAGTCCTGTCTAAATATACACAGAGCGGGGGAAACGCAGCCTCTGACCCGGACAAATCTCGGTAAATCACACTTCCACGGCCACAGAAACCCCACAAAGCAAGGCCTGGCTCAAGATGCTGATTAAATCTTCTTAAAAGCAACCTACCTAAGAATAAATATCCTTGCCCCAGAGCGGGAGCCCGAGCTGGCGCGGCGACCAGCCAGCCATCCCGGGAGGTGGGCTGAAAAAGGTTTAGTCCCCCGCCTCTCGAAGGTCTGGGAAGTTTTTTTAGCTTGGTTTGGAGTTAGTAGCGTAATTTAAAAAAAAAAAAATATGTTTGAGGTTTGGGTTTTTTTCCATAAAGTTCGTCAATGAAAAATGTGCAGGCCTTTGGTTTTTCGTGTTTCTCAACTCCAGCTTTAGAGGGCTGAAAAGGGTTCTGAAAGATGCCCAGGCTCTGGGTAAAATGGGGAACCTGGCTTCCCTGAACTCCGAGATATCCTTTGGAGAGCTCGCCGAGACATGGGGGGAAAGAAAGCGAAGTGAATATTCTAAAATACAGTAGTGAAATATTGTTATTATGCCTGATTATTTTAGTTACTATTATTTTTAAATGGTGGCTGATTGGGATTGCAGGCAATAGATATTTACACGGGGCGGGGGGCAAGAGTAAATAGGACTATATTCCTAGAGAATTTATGTCTGGGAGCTCAATCCTGGCACCCTCGGAGAGTTGGAAGTAGGCAGAGGCTACTAGGAGATGCCCTACTTCCCCAGCTCCGTTGGGCGCTGGGACCCGCAGCCTGGGCCTCGGAGGAGGGGAGGAGAGGGGGAGATGCCCTCTCCGCTTCTCTGGGCTGAGGCGCCTGACGGGGTCACCGGCGCGATGAGTCTCATGATCTCATCTTTCCTTTCTTCGCCGGCACTATTAGTGCTCAGATAGGCAGAATGAAGAGGACCTACGTGCAAATCATGTGCAAATTGTCTCAGTTCGGAGTCCATCGCACAAATGGGTGCGGATTCTAGGCCAGGCCAAGTCCCTTATCCCCCAGATCTTTAGTTTTAACGAGGCTCGTTAAAAAAAAAAAAATCACAATAATATTCCACCCTCTAATTGCTCATCCCATTCAACAAATACGAGCACACTGCTTTTCACATTATTTGAACTCTTATTTAGGGGAGGGGGAGGAAGACAGACAGGGAAGAGGGGGTAAATGGAGAGAGAGAGGGGGAAGTGGCGAGATTAAGAGTTGCAAAGATTAAAAAAAATTCTTTCTCCCGGAGTACTCCCTCCCTTTCTCCCTCTCCCCCTCCCCTCCCCCTCTTCCTTCTCCTCCTCCTCCCCCCTGCGCATTTGGGCTAAGTGGTAAAAACCTTCCTTACGTACTCATTATTGATTGGCAGTGCTGACAGTGATTGGCAGGGGTTGCCGTGGCAACGCCACAACGACACTCAGAAGACCAATAGAAAAGCGAAACAAAATGTTTCAATGCTGCACTCACTGTGGATTTAGGGGAGATATTATGAGGCTGTTGTCATTAGGGCGATTGCTGTTGAATCGCTGAATCTTGACTCGGTGGTGGTTGGCTCTCTCTCTCTCTCTCTCTCTCTCTCTCTCTCTCTCTCTCTCTCTCTCTCTCTGTGCACGCGCGCGCGTGTATGTGTGTGTGAGCGCGCGCGCGCGCCCGTCCACTCTCCTTCCCCTCTCTCTATGTGGCTGCGCGGGTGTGTGTGTGTGTGGATGTGTGCGGGGTGTGGGTGTCCTTTACTCCTGTCTTTCTCCTCCTCTTCCTCCTCCTCCTCCTCTTCCTCCTCCTCCCCTCTCCTCTCCCTCCTCTCTCTCTTTTCCTCCTCCTCCCTCTCCTCCTCCCCCCTCTCCTCCTCCTCCTCTTCCTCTCCTCTCTCTTCCTTTCCCTGAATTTTCTCCTCTCCTCTCAGGTCATTCCATGGTATTCCGCTCCCCTCTAGAGCTCTATCCCTCCCACTTCTTCTTGCCAAACTTCGCGGATCCTCACCACCGCTCCCTACTTCTGGCTAGTAGCAGCGGCGGCGGCGGCGGGAGCAGTGCGGGAGGAGGCGGCGGCGGCGGCGGCAGCGGCGCGGGAGGAGGCGGCGCGGGAGGAGGCGGCGGCGGTGGCGGAGGAGGCGGCGGCAGCGGCGGCGGCTCCAGGGCCCCCCCGGAAGAGTTGTCCATGTTCCAGCTGCCCACCCTCAACTTCTCTCCGGAGCAGGTGGCCAGCGTCTGCGAGACGCTGGAGGAGACTGGGGACATCGAGCGACTGGGACGCTTCCTCTGGTCCTTGCCCGTGGCCCCAGGGGCGTGCGAGGCCATCAACAAGCACGAGTCCATCCTGCGCGCCCGAGCCGTGGTCGCCTTCCACACGGGCAACTTTCGCGACCTCTACCACATCCTGGAGAACCACAAGTTCACCAAAGAGTCGCACGGCAAGCTGCAAGCCATGTGGCTGGAGGCGCACTACCAGGAGGCGGAGAAGCTGCGCGGCCGCCCTCTCGGCCCAGTGGACAAGTACCGAGTGAGGAAGAAGTTCCCGTTGCCCCGGACCATCTGGGACGGCGAGCAGAAGACTCATTGCTTCAAGGAGCGGACTCGGAGCCTGCTCAGGGAGTGGTACCTTCAGGACCCCTATCCCAACCCCAGCAAGAAACGCGAACTGGCTCAGGCCACGGGCCTCACCCCCACACAAGTAGGCAACTGGTTTAAGAACCGGCGGCAGCGGGACCGGGCGGCTGCGGCCAAGAACAGGTCAGTGCCAGGGCCCCGTAGCCCCCAGCCCAAAGCATTTCCCAACTTTTCAGTCTCTCTGGCTGGAGGCATCGGGCCTGCGGAAGGGGACCAACCCTGGGAGGGCGGGGAGCGGCGACAGGGAAGAAAGGAGACAAGCCCGAGGACAATCTGGGAAAGTTTGCACCGCCTGCAGGGCGCGGGGAAGGGTAGTTGGTCTTATTAAACTTATTTGTTCTGGGATGGAGGTGGAGGTCGGGGAGCAGGTAGCCAGCCTTCCAGCTCTTTCCGTGTGCTTTCTTGGTAAGTGTGAGGTGTCTTGGGGCTCCGGCCACTCAGGCCTTGCGCCGAAGTGTCCAGCTCTCTCTCGGCCCGCCCCCCCATGCCCAAGAGTTGTCTGAAGCGGGACCAGATTGGGGCTCCGAGTGGCCCCAGAACACCAGAAGCAGAGCTCGGTGCCTCCGCCTCTTTCTCCCACTTTCCTGTCTCTAGTTCATGGCTCTCTGCTCAGTGAAAAAACGATGGGGAGCACAGAGAATTCTTTATCCTCAGTTCTCGGCTGTCCAACAAAAATTTCGATCTATTTGAACATTGTAATAGTAATACTAAGTAAATATGTTTATGTATATATGTATGATATGTGCATAAATGTGCATGTGTGTATACACATAAACATAATTTGTGTATAAATATCTGTGGAGGCTAGAAAGGAAAAATTCTAATTAATACGAAGAGAGGACAGAATATTTATGCGGAAGCTTCTGTTATTTCAAATTCCTGACCTACTTACTGTATTGACAGGCATGAGAGAGAGCCTGGTAGAACCGGACAGAAACGGCTCCTCTGATTGTGTATGTGTGTGTGTTTGAGTTAGTATATCATAGATATGAGCGTTGGAGAGGGTAATGTGTGAGTAGTGATGTGTGTCTGCTTTCATCTTGAATCGGGTTGGTTCATGGGGGTTCGGTGAATCTTTCCAATTTGGAAAGTTGAGGTCACTGTGGACTGGGGTGGGGGGTCAGTCCCCAATCCCACAGGCCAGTTAGTTGTAAAGTTGTTTTAGAGCTTGACTGGGTTAGCTGAGGTTGCAGGCCTGTATGAAACGAAGGGGAGAGGGGGAAAAAACAGTGGAAGGAAGGAAAAGGAGAAGAGAAAGCAAGGAGGAAGGAAAAACAGAGAGCTAAAGAAAGGAAGGGGGAAGAAAATTGAAATTCCAAGGCAGAACCTTTTCTCTAGTTCTTCTGGGACTCCAACTAGTCCTCAAATCCAACCCTGCTGTGTTAGTACTAGTAAGCAGTCCTGTGCTGCTGACAGTGGGGTTGATAAAACTGTGTGGGTTTATGCTTAAGTCCCGTAATCTAGTAGCTTGTTTTTTAGCTTCAAATCCTCCAAGCTCTCTCTTGTGGAGCCCGCTTTTCGCCCCATGGGGGGAAGACTCAAGGCAGTGTCCAGGTCTTCTTTTTCCTAACCTCTTTGCGTCAGCATAGGGCTGAGACCCAGATCTCCGAAGCGGAAAGAATGTTTATATGAAGGTCTGTCAGGACTCCGCTGCCTTACTTCTTTGCTTTATCGTCTCTTTCTTCTCTCTTACCCGTCTACTTTCTTTTTCCTTTTTTCTGTCTCTCCCTGTCTTCTTCATTTAGTTTTTTATAAAAAAATTTTTTTTAATGCTTCCACTGTCCCACATAAAGCCTACTAATGCCCAGTTTCAAAATGTCCTTGGAAGGGGTCTTGGAAACAAGGCCCTTGAGAGGGATATCTTGTGTCTTCTCTGTCAACCTACCCAACTGGAGCTAGCTGCAGCGGGGAGAACAGACTAAATGAATGGTGGGGATGCCAGCTGAGAAACTGGGGTCTCTTGCCAGACACCTCTATTTTTCTCTACTATCCATTGTATCCCGTGGGCCAAGATACATGCTTCCTATTCCCACCCCTTCCCCTGCAGCCAGCCTGACTGTAGGCCTTTCTGGGCCGCAGGACCCTGGGTTCATTCCTTTCTGTCTAGGCCTGGCCCCAATCCTCTCTCCTTTCCTCTCATCTCCTTTCTCTTCTCATGTCCTGGTTTTCCCAAGTTCTTGGTGACTACAGGAAAACCTCTAGTGAGGTCGGGGAGCCCACAGAACATAGTCTGAGGGCCAAGGAGGAGAGTACTGATGAGAGGAAAGACGAGAGAGAGAGAGCGCGCACTAACGAGCACTGAAGACTGGACAGATGGAATACAGGGGAAGGGGAGGGGGAGGGCAGTGGAGAAGGGAGAGACAAGGAGAAACAAGAAAAATGAGCGAAGAGAAGAGACAAGGGGAAGTATGAAAGAATCAAAGAGAAAGAGAAAAGGTTCAAAGTGAAGAGAAAGAAGAGAGGGAGAAGACAGAAGGCCCCTAAATAGAAAGGGTAGCAACGCTCTCGGCTTTTGGGGAAGCCGGTGACCCTGGGGCTCAAATGAGTTTTTAGACAGCTACAAGACCCAAATCCTTCTCCAATTCCGAGTTGGGGATTTAAAACGAGCCCAGGCCAGAGTAGAGGGTGAAGTGGCTTAGGAGGCTATAGGGCAGTGGGAGGTAGAGCAGTTTCACAGAAAATGAGGAGGGAACGAAAGGGGACTCGGGTTGAGTTGCAGGGGTATTTACCTGCACATATGGGTATCAAAGTGCTTGAGGGTCTGTGAGTATCAGTGTGACTGCATTGCAAATAGCGGGCGGGAGGTTGCAGGCAATCCCAGGGCTCCGGCTATGTTTATCCGGGGGATTCGGGAGTCCCAGGAGGCATCTTTAGCAGGCTATGACCTGGGCAGGGAAACACCGGGACTATGAGACTGCCTGTCTGTCTTAGAGGTAGGAGGGCAAAGGAGAGGGCGGTCTGTCTGCAGGTAAGGCTGGCTATGTCAGGGGAGCCTTGCTCCGTGTTGTCTTTTTGCCCCGCAGGCTGCAGCATCAGTCGATCGGACAGAGCGGCATGCGCTCGCTGGCTGAGCCTGGCTGTCCGACGCACGGCTCAGCAGAGTCGCCATCCACGGCGGCCAGTCCCACAACCAGTGTGTCCAGCCTGACAGAACGAGCGGACACCGGCACCTCCATCCTCTCGGTAACCTCCAGCGACTCGGAATGTGATGTATGATAGCGGAAAGACGGTCCTCCTCCACCTCTCCCTCCTCCTCTTCCTCCTTTTCCTCCCCCCTCCCCCAACTCCTATCTCTCCCACCCTAGAGCAAACCCAAATCAGGACACATATACACACACATACACACAACCACACATGCACACACAAAGCCAAAACTAAAAAAAAAAAAGCAAGAAACATTAGAAACTAATCAAAAACTGTCAACAAAACCCAACCACCTTCAGCCACCACCGCCACACAACGGACCCGGACGCCAACAGACATTCACAAATGCTGATGTTGCGGGGGGAACAATTAAAAGAGGTGACAATTGTATACTTTCTAGGACAAGCACGACTTCTCCTTTCGCTTCCCATGGACGAGGCACCCCACCTGCATGACGGTTTATTTGTATCTGGGAAAATATTCTCTATAGCTTAAAACGATTTAAAAAGAATCGAATACACAATCACCACCGAGGCAACAACGGGCGACAAAGACCAAAAATGACAAAAACAGCAACAACTACAACAAAAAACGAACCCACCAACGCCATCTCCGTTCTGAATTTGTACAAAAAAAAAAAAGAAAAAAAGAACTCCTTGTGAAGAGGGAAATAGCAAATGTTTCTCGCCTTTTTTTTTTTTGGTCTCTCAATCTCTCTCTCTCTCTCTCTCTCTCTCTCTCTCTCTCTCTCTCTCCCTCTCTCTCTGTCTCTCTTTCTCTCTTTCCTTCTTTCTCCCTCTCCCTCTTCCTTTCTGTTTTTAAGTCCAAGTAATGGTCAGCCAAGATGCAATCTTCTGTTTTTTTGTTCAGCAGACAATCATTTTATTCGTAAGCACCTTTTTTTCTACACTCCTGTCACTGCCTGTGTGGGTACTGGTTATAAATGTGGAAAAAGGATAGTTATGACTGTAAAAGATTTTTATTTTTATTTCAAAATTTTATATGAATTATGTATATCTTAATGATGCGGTCATTTTTCCCAGTTTGTAATATATGTGTAGAAATTGCCTGTATATGCTATTGCTTTTTTCTCTTCTCCCTTTTTGCCATTCTGTGTCCTCTCCGTCTCTTTCTCTCTCTCCCACCTCCCTAACCCTTCAACACCTGCCCCTTATCTTTCTTCCCCCCCCCCTTTTTTTTTTAATTTCCCAGACTTGGCGTTCCTTGCCTAGACTTAGCTGTTCTGGTCTGAGCGGCTAGGTTAGAGAAAGGGACCCCAGCATCAGCGAAACCGGAGAGTGAGACTGTAGTATTCTTATGCAAAAGCTATTTTGAGTATTTCTTAGCTGCTTTGGGGGTTTTCTCTCAACTCCCCGTAGGGCGCTTATACTGTTTCCTTAACTGCGTGTTTATCTATATGTAAAAACTTTCTAAATCAAATACAGTATTCTTCATTTTCTTATCTACTCACGAAGATTGGTGTTTTTGTCCATCACCAGGTCGATTGCCCTCTTCGTTCTTCCTCTTCCATATTTCTCCCTTTTCCTTGTGGGGCAAAGATTGTAAAATCCCATCGCAACTTTCTTAAGGAGGACCCAACCTAGGGCCCTCCGGAAAGAGAAGAAAAACGAGAGAACCGTAGCAACTCTAAGGCCCCTGACTCAAACTTTGGAGATGGTGCAAAGTGTGAATATGTGGGGGAGGCGGGGGGAGGACAGAAGGACGGGGAGAGGGAAAGTGAGTAATAAACCCCTGGTTAAAGAAGTTTCAAGTTTTCCTGATCCTCCGCCTTGGGGAGAGAGATAACTGGGCTGAATTGGGACTAACCAGTGTCCTAAGCCAGAACGATCCATTTATGACTACCAGTGGCTGCAGCTGTGTGTGTGTGTGTGTGTGTGTGTGTTCGGGGAGGTAGTTATTGGGGAAGGCGATCTTTTCTGTTCGTTCTAATTTTTTTTAAAACTGTCCGATTGTGGTTGTCCTTGAGGAGGAAAATGCACAAAGATACTGACAAAGCCGGGAAAGCGATCCCCGAGAGCAGATCTATGGTGGTTGGCTGTGGGGTGAGGGTCAGGCACTGGGGGAAGGGAGCAGGAGGCTGGAAGGTAGCTTGCGGAACTCGGAATTGGAAAAAATGAGATACACTCCACCTCATCGTTATCCTGGCTCTGATCAGCCTGCTCATCCCACCTGCCCGAACGTGAGTGTGTATTTCCTTTTAAAACTCGGAACCCAAAGGCTTACTCAGTCCCATCTATTTGGTTTAGTGTTCTTCTTTAGACAACATTTAAGAGGTTTTGGCATACTAACTTTCCCTCTACCCTTCATCAGAACCGGGGTCCACCCCTTAACTCCTTTTGCACAGGGACTGCTCTGGCCCCTTACATCTTGGTTACGTTTCCTCTGCCTTTCAGTATAGCTCCTTATACACAAAACTAAGTTGGGCTTCGTATGAGGCGGAGCCGGCAGCGGTGAAAGCAACTCTTGAGACAGTCAAAACTTGTTCTTACTTGAAAATACAATTCTCAGAGCGAGGAGGATTAGGGAGAGTCGTGCTTGGAATTTCTTATCTGTTCTCAAACTAATTTCGACTTCCGATTCCCTCAGGTTTCAATAGTCATTTGGGCCGTGGGATCAGCGGCCCTGCTTACCCCGTAGCAAAGGGTCTGGCCGGGCAGGGCAACACAGAGGCGAAGGCCTAGGAAGTTTAGGACTAGCCTCCCGGGAGAATGTCCTGGGAAAATAGAGATCGGAGCGTGACATACCTCCTCACAATGCTGTGTAGCTAGGTAGTATAGTATATTCCCTGTGTTTGGAAGTTAAATGTGGTCTGTATTTGCGTCCACTGTCTTCCACCCTACACACACACACACAAAAATTCGGGTGTGTATCTTAGTAAAGTTAATTTATCTCCATAGGCATGAATTTATAGTATCTGCCTATGCCCATCCTATATCATCTAACATTTGCTAAAACATAATGGAGTATGTCTGCATCTTGGTATATATCTAATACCAGCATGAGCCTTTATTACTTGGCATCTCAAATCTGGACTTTAGGAGTGATATAATATATTACAATCCATATCTCTATGTGGCATTGTATCTCACACCAAGACCTTAAACAAAACCCTACTGTTTATTGAAAACCTGTGCCTGGGAAAGCAGAAGAGAGGATGGTCTGGGTAGCCCTCTCTCTGGCTAGCCTGCTAGGAAGGGACTGTGGAAGTTGGCCATAGCTCTAAAAGAGTGGATTCAACTGGGGCCAGAATAGGCTAAGCCTGAGAAACACAGATTCTCTCCTGTTCGGTAGCAGTGGACAACCAAATGGAGATGTCAAAATGTTCTTTTCTCCTAACCACTAAAAAGACTGTTTTAATGAAAACATGGGTCCCTGTCCAAGTCCCAGAACCTTCTCCCAACATAAAAATAAAGCACGTAGGATTATCTTACACTCTAAGATGGAGATTCTGAGTCTTTTTGTGTCATGGACCACTTTGGCAGTCTGGAGAAGCCGAGGAGACCACTTCTCAGAATGTTTTTTTTTTTATAAATACGTAGGATTACAAAGGAAATCAATTATATTGAAATATAGTTATTGAAATTAAACAAAAACAGAACAAACAAGTTCACATGTGCCAATTAAGAAATCCTACCAATAATTTCTTAGTCTATATCTTGTGTGTGTGTGTGTGTGTGTGTGTGTGTGTGTGTGTGCCTGTCCATCTTATCTATCAATCAAACAATCTCTCTTTGGTCTAGGTATCACTCACTGCCCTACCTGTTTTTCTTTCTTATGCTTTATCTTACTTTATAGGTAGAGGGAATATATGCATAGTATTAGTCTTGCCTAAGTGTATCCTTCGGTGAACATTGTCCTGTGGGAAGTGTATAGATAGGAATGTGTGCCTCTGGAGAATATACTTACCTGAGCAATATAAGGAAGTGTAGAATGTATTTATGTGTCCATGTGATAATTCTGTGTGCAATATAAATTTGCCTGCCATAGGAATGTGTGAGTGGTATATTTGTGTTTTGTGGCATAATTGTATGTATGTGAATGTGCCTAGCTAGCCCAAATGTGTTTACAATCTGTGCATCTGTGTGAAAGGTCTGTTTATGTGTAATCTAATGCATGTAGAGTGTGGCTTGTGTACATCATGTTTATGTATGGCTAGTGTAAATTTGTGCAAAGCATGTATGCCTGTAGTTTGGCTATGCATGGTTGGGGGGTGGCATAGCTACTTACTTCTAGATAAAAAGACAAATATGGACAGCATCAATTTCTATTTCATCCCAATTCCTGCTCCCACTCTCAGGACCTGGAATAATGGTGGGTAATCATTCCCCTCTCCTTCTCTCCCTCATTATTTTGTTTTTTCTTAGGTAACAAATTAGGGGCCAGTTGAGGTGCTTGTATGGGCCATTTAGAAAAGGATGGATGGAAAGGACAGGGTGGGTATACACATCATACATATGCACAAGTATACCAAGTGGGAAAGAAATCCTAAACATAGCTCCATCAGCCCTATCTACCCCACTCCCATTTGTTATTTCCCAATATATTTGACCTCTCTCCCCCAGCACACTTAAAACCCAGAACAGGAGGTTGAGAACAAAAGTATAGGCCTTTTCTTTTGCGTAAAGTTCCAATCCCTTGGCTCCCTCAACAGACCTGGAAAAGAAACAGCAGCCTCTTATCTCTGGTTCTTTCCTCAAAGAAGCAGCCAAGTCCAAGGAGCCAGGAAGCTAAGCAGCCAACCCTGGGAGGCTAAAGAGGGAGGGATTTGGTCAGGATACCTTCGATCTCTCCTTCCTTTTCCCCAGGCAAAACCAACAATCTGGGAAATCTTTGGGATTTTGTTTCTAAAAACCACTTATGACCAGGATTTTCTTTGGGCCACGTGTTCATTTGAGTTAGCCACATGTGCACATATATCCAAGTTTTAAACATTGGTCATGATTGGTGGGTCTCTGTGTATTTGTCTGTAGTATGCTTTTCTCTACTGCAGCTAAGCTGAGAGTGTGTGGGAGTTGAGCAGATGGGCTAACACGTTTAAAATTCACCTATCAATATTTGCAGATGTTCAAATGTGCCAAGCATCTGGCTGATTATCCTGATACAGATACCAAGAAGGTCACAGACATGTGCCTGGATGGTCCTCTCTGTGTCCACATCTCTCTGTTTGTGGGGGTCAGTGTGTGAGTGTAGCTGAAGTTCCTTAAGAGTGTGATCTCTTGGCTGTGATGGTCTGCATGTGTGTGTCCCTATACCTGGACTATCAGTAATGAGTATTCCTAGAGCTGGATGAAAACAAAACTACCTACTGACAAGCAATTTTAATCTGCCTCCCTAATAGATAAACAGTAGTGGTTGGGGATTTGCATTGGCAACCTGGCTACAGGATTGAGGTGTAAATCTAGGGAAATCTATGTGTAAGCCCTCACCCACTAAACCACCTGACCTGAGCAAGGCAGTCTTATTTCTGCATCTTTCCTCCCTCTTTTTACTCCCTAGTTCCCTTTTTTTTTGGAGGGGGGAAAGCAGGGCAATTGGGGTTAAGTGATGTGATATTCAGTGACTTGCCAAGGTCACACAGCTAGTAAGTGCGTCAAATGTCTGAGGCCAGATTTGAACTCAGGTCCTCTTGACTCCAGGGCTCTACTTACTTCACCACGTAGCTGCCCTGCTCCAGTTCCTTAAGGGGTAAATCTTGGCTACCTCCTGCTCAGCTCATCCGCATTTTCCTTCCCATCTCATCCTCTGGAATAGCACTGGGCCAAGTTGATTATCTATGACAAGGCGGACTTTTGATTTAAAAGACCCAGAAGCTGAAGTTAGGGCAGCCTGATGTGTTAGGAGGTGGTGTTTGAGGGAGAAGGGTCAATTGTGAGGAAGAAGGATGGGAGTGGAGGCACGGCTGGTGTTGGGCTCAGGAGGACCAATAGGTTAGCAGATGAGTATCCGTTAATGTCTGAAGCTTCCTTCAAGGGATCTCTCTCAGTTGCATCATTTTTTGAGTACCTGGGTCACTTAGAGGAACATCCTCCAATAGTGGACCAGAGAAGCTATTATTGCATAATGTCTGACATATATATTGCCTCCCAAGGACACCTTCAATTAACTTTAAAAACCATAACTCACCACTTGTCTTACAAATATTTGTGCAATTGTATTATCACACCATTCGATAACTGGTCCTTATCATGATTTACAATATATTTTATGTGCCCTCTTTCCTGATGTTTTTGGGGTTGCAAGAGCTATGATCTCTGGCTCTGATTGTCTGTTTCTCTGCCTGGGCCTTTGTGTGACTGTCACTTACAGCCTGGCTATTGGACCTCCAACTCTCCCAAAGGCCTCCACCCCTGACTGTGGTCAGCGGTGCTTCCTTAGGCCCCAAGCAAGCAGAAGCCCTTGTAGTTCCCGATTCTCTCATTTCTTGGGCAGCTGATTCCTTTCTGGTCTAGCTGGGTTCGAGCCTCGACCCAAAGTAAAAAGGAGCCCTGGCTGGCCCACTGGTTGGAGGGAGGGATCAAGCTGCCCTAGTGGGGTTCCAATGTCTCCGGTCAGCTGAACACAACTTTCTATTTGTGTGTATTCATGCAGGGGCTGATTGAAGCACACTGAGCCTGGCGGGATTCTGTGGGGAGCGAGGTTGGGTAAACTAGGGTTGAGATAGAGGGTGTGTACACGTATATAAAAACACACACATATGTATATACATGCATGTCCTTCTTCTCTCCCCCTCAGACACACACATCCCTCCCTCTCCCCATATAGCTTTTCATGCATATATGCAAAAGCTCATGCCATACACACACACACACACACACACACACTCTCCCAAAGACACAATCACATCTTTACCTCTACAAACACATCTCCCCCATAACCTGTCTTCTGCAATGAACTATTAACCAATACATATGTAGCCCTTTTGCCCTTCAAATATGAACTCGGGATCATATACAGCCTTTCTCTCCAGTTTCATGCACTTATATTCCCATAGATGTGTGGTGGTCAGTGTGTATGGATCATGGACCCACAGACAAAACATATTCCTTTCCCCAAACATACTCCAACATTTACAGGCACATATGAACCTACCTTAGATACCCACATACACTGATCTGTACAAACAAACAACACAAATGGATCATCAGGCAACATCATTGTCAACAAACATTTATTGAGCCCTTTCTTTGTGTAGACGGGTCCCTGTGCTGGGCACTGTGCATCAGATACACAGACTTAGAATAAAGAGAAGTGCAGGACCACACAAGTGATTCACACAAAAGGACAGAATCACACATTTGCAACTCCCTACATTAATGTCTACGTGAATATAGGAACACAAATACCACACAGAAATGCCACGGAGATATGCCCAGCACCAAGAGAGCAAAGGACAAAGATAACACCCCCTTACTGGCCACACAGACCCACACAGAGGCATCCAGACAAGGGGCTTTAGTGAAGCACATGAAGTCAGATCGGAGGGAGCAAAGGCCCCTGTCCTATGGCCTATGTTTGCAATATATTGTCGATCCCCCAGCATCTCTAATTTGTGCTGGTTGAGAGGGAGGAGCAGAAAGCAAGGAGAGGGGAAAAGGAGAAGAGAAATAGAGGAAAAAGAAAAGGGGTAAGGGAAGGAAAGGTGGGAGGGGAGGGGAGACCAAGGAGAAAATATAGGACAGGAAGGATAGAGGAAAGAGGCAGAAAAGGAAGGATGGGAAGAGGTGAAAAGAAGAGAAAGTGACAAGGGCATCAGGTATATGAAAAAAATTAAGAAGGAAAATAAAGGTGAATAATTAGGAAAAAAAGAATCAAAGAGGAATGAGTAAATGAGGAGAGGAAAAAGAGACATAGAAAGGAAAAAAGGAAAAGGTAGAGAAGAGATAAGAGAAAGAATGGTTATGGGAAAAGGAGACAGGATGGAGGCTAGGTGTTTCTCAGGGAAAACCAGTGGTGCTTGGGCAGGCAAACCCCATCTGAATTATAGAGAGCTCCGGGACTGAATGAGAATGCCTCAGCAGGTCCCTTCACTGAGGGGGGCTGGAGTGGGAAGTAAACTCAGCACAGAATATTGAATCCCAGGGTCTATGCCAATGAGTGCTTACTCAACAGTGAGGCCTAAGAGGAGGGCAAGGAACCACAAAGTGGAGCCCCACCATTGTCTCAGGTGTATTGTCCCTGGATGTAGATTTGTGAGGATTTGGGGAACTTGTGTGGCCTTGTTAACTCTGTCCCAGTATACAGCTAGGAGAAAGGAGAAATATAACACACCCTTACTGTGCTGTATACTGCCCCCTGCTCCCATTCTGTGTACACACACACACACACACACGCACACGCACACGCACACACACACCCTCCTCTTCAGTGATATCTACCGTGGAGGGACACAGACACAGACACACACACACACACACACACACACACACAGAGACACATATACAAGCATCCTCCTCTTCAGTGATATCTGCCCTGGAGAGACACAGGCACACAGATACAGACACACATACAAGCATCCTCCCCTGGAGAGACACAAACACAAACACACACAGACACACAGACACACACACACACACACATACCAGCATCCTCCTCTTCAGTGATAACCATCCTGGAGAGACACAGGCATACAGACACGGACACACACAAACACAGACACACACGCACACATATACAAGCATCCTCCTCTTCAGTGACATCTATCTTGGAGAGACACAGACAGACAGACAGACAGACAGACAGACAGACACACACACACACACACACACACACACACCTTCCCTCTCAAGCATCAAATTCCCCTTTAGAGAGCCAGATCTTCCAGCAAAGATGTGGGGATCCTGAGGAATCTGAAGTCCCCAGCCTTCTTTCTTGGACCCCAGGAATCTTTCTGCTGACTTGGGCCTGGTGTTTATAGCAATAAATAGATACCTTCTTGTCTCTGTTCTTGTTCTTTCCCTTTGTCTATGTGGACTCTGTTTCTCTGCTTCAATCATTGAATTCTCTCTATCGCGTTGTATCTCTCCTCTCTTCTCCTCCCTTCCATCTTGACCACCCTGCAATGAAATCTCAGTCTGGAAAGAGAAGTTTCCAAATGCAGTCTTTTTCTGGGCCTGTCCCCTGAGCCAGTCTGGGCCCCGGTCCCCATGCCCCAGGCCAGGGCCAGGTCGGGCCTGGAGCTGAGGGAAGGCCTGGAGCCCTTCCAGGCTGGAGATGGCTTTAGATGTTGGATTTTCAGATGAGTATTTACCATCATAACTAATTTCCGACCATTATTAAATAGAAATTCTCAGCAGGGCTCCTTAATGACGGAACACGCTACTAATTACAGAGTTTACTGGCGGTTTTGGCTAAGCAGCCTGGAGGGATGGGAATTGCGTGCTGCCTGCAAAGCCGATACTGCTTCAGGAACAAGGGAGCCTGTGAACATCACAGTCAGGGCACTCAGGAACTGAAGGTTTCCAGGCCGGCTGGTCCCTATTGGGCCTCCGTGCTTATGGGCACACTCAGCCCAGCCCAACCTCTCAGAATTCAGGCTGAAGATTCTGCTCCAACCTTCAGATAGCCACATGTAGGCAAAGACGCTGGCAAACAAATACATCCGCAATACTAGAAAGTCAGTGCAAAGAGGGACCTTTAAGGTCAGCTCCAGTCTAACTTTCTCCTTTCTTGAACATCAAAAAAGAGGCCTGCAATTTGTCCGGGATCATTTAGCTCATCTTCAGTTAGGACTCAAGCCTCTTGACTCCCTGCAGCCCCGTCTTCTCCTCTCCTTTTGTGTAATATCACCTTCCTGCTCTGCCTCTTCCCATACCTCCATTTGCTGAGATCATTCTGGTGAGGACACCAGGCTAGACCAAGCACACGCCCCCCCCCCCCCCCCCCCCCCCCCCCCCCCCCCCCCCCCCCCCCCCCCCCCCCCCCCCCCCCCCCCCCCCCCCCCCCGCCCACTGCCCTCCCTACCTTGCATTTAGAACTAAGAGCCCATTTAGTCTGTTCCTTTTCCCCACCTCAAACTTGGTGTATCCCAAAGGCTTATGGTATTTTTAAGCTTAAAACTTCACTAAGCTTTGGGATACCCTGTATGGCTGAGGAACCCAAGGTCCACTAAGAGGTTTAATGATGTGCCCAAGGCTGCAGAGATAAGAAGAGGGAAAGTGAAGGGAACCTGTATCTTTTGATCTACATCTAGGCAAGTTAGACTGGGGCTGACCTAAAGGTCCCTCTTTGCACTGACATTCTAGTATTACAGATGTATTTGTTTGCCAGTGTCTTTGCCTACATCTAGCACTCCTTCTGCCATCCCTCATCCACTCACACCAACTGACAGTTTCTAGCCGTCTGTTACCACCTAAGCTTGTGGGCACTAGGGCAGGGCTAGAGAGATGCAGTCCACAGGAGGTTTGCCGTGGGGGCTTTCCAAGTGAAATTCCTGTGAATAGCAGGAAATTCAGTGGCATCCCTCTGGGCACTGTGCTGGTGCTTTTCTCTCTGACACTGTGCTTTTAAAAAGACTTGATTGTGTGTGTGTGTGTGTGTGTGTGTGTGTGTGTGTGTGTGTGATAGACAGAGAGACAGAAGTAGAGAGACAAAGAGAGGAGAGAGATAGAGGAGAGAGGAAGAGGGAGAGGAGGAAGAGGAAGAAAGAGACAGAATAGAAGAGGGAGACAGAGAGACAAAAGGAAAGCAGGGAAGGAGAGACTAAGGCAATGAGAGAGAGGAAGGGAGGGAAAGAGAAAAGGGAAAGAGGGACAGAGTCAGATGCAAATACTTGTGGTAACAAGGCTGTTGTGGTCCCTACCTATGTGGGTTCATGACAAGTACGTGTGTGCTATGTGTAAAGACACCTGGAACATCATGACAATATAATTGGGTGTCTTTGTGCGGCTTCATGGATACTCTTCTTTGTATGACTTGTGTCCAGTCCCCTGACCTTGCCTTTGTGCCCTGACTCCTTCAGCAAGGTCAGAGACTCCTCAAAGTCACTGGGACCAAAGCCTCCTCTTCCCCCACAGTATCACTACCCCATCCCACTGGGGCCCTCATTGGCCTTGTTTGTAGAGGCCTCTGCACCCAAAGGTCCCTAGAGCACCTCCAGCTGACCTCCTGTGTCTGGTGCGGGTGGGTGGGTGGGTGATACACCCCTCCTAGAGTTCTTTGGTAAACTTCCCCATTCCGGTGGAGTGGCAAAATCCTCGAGGAGTGATTTGTCATTTTGTTTTTGTATTCCCAGTGTCTAACACACAGCAAGAGTTTAATATATGCTTGTTGAATTGAATTCTTCCTTTTCCTCATAGGATTTGTGGGCAAGGCTTGGGAGGAGGGAAGAAGCTTGGATCCCTGGCTTGGGGTGGAGGGCTATGGTGAGGAGGGGCTTTCTTAGAAGAGTAAACCAAAGGTGAGGCTTGCTGGCCTTCCATCCCATCTCCCTGGCCTGACCAAAACCCAGGGTAACCCTAGGTCCAGACAGGGATGGGAGAGCTTGACCTACCCTGCTCTTGGTGTGAGGGGCAGGTGAGGACACAGTTGTCTGGACCCTTCTGAGAATGAGAATGAGAATGAGAGAGAGAGAGAGAGAGAGAAGAATCTAGCCTGTTTTATAGGAAGAGGGGCCCCGTAGTACAACAACAAACAAGTAGCCGCTTAAATTTTACAAGCACTTTACAAATATCATCTCATTTTTTCTTTATGATAACTCTGCAAGATAAGTGCTATTATTATCCTAATTTTATAGGTGGAGAAAATGGGGTAGAGGTTATGTGACTTCTCCAGGATCACACAGCTAGTAAGTCTGATGGAGGCTGAGGCTAGGTTTGAACTCAGGTCTTCCCCACTCCAGTTGGGTCTAGCACTGTATCCATTGTACCACCTAGCTGTCACTAATCCTTGAGTCTTTACTGTAATAAAGAAGGCTTAGAGCAAAATAAATAATAGGTAACCTAAATAACATAGAGAGCAGATTTTTCCAGAAGTAAAAATATTTCCTCTTATAAAAAGTTATATTACTTTTTTTTAATGGTGAATGGCTCTCTGGGTGGAATGGGGATATAACTGGAAACAATAGCTCACATTTACATGTATACATATATGCAAAAATATATTATACATATATAATATTCCAAAATTTTCAAAGTATTTGATCCTCACAAAAAATAAACCAATTTGTGAAGTAGGTGCTACTAATTTTGGGTACCCGTTTTACAGAGGAGGACATTGAAGCTGAGAAAGGCTAAGTAACATGGGGACATACAGTAAGTATAAGAGTTGGGATTTGAACACAGTTCTTCCTGATTTCAAATCTGAGACTCTTAACCCACAGTTTCACCTACCTAGTTGCCAATGAAGGTAATATGAAAAACAAAACATAGCAATACAAAAAAATCATGATGTTAAAAATTATCCCTCCTTGTGCTGACATTCTCCTCTCCCCCATACATATTTGTCCTCTAAGAAGCTGCTTACTTTGTTTGCCTTTAGTGGCATTGTGGTCTGGAAAGAGCTCCAGAGTCAGAGTCAGGATAAATCTCTGGTCAAATCTTGGCTCAGTTACTTATTAACTGTGGTACCTTGGACAGGTCATTTAGTTTCCCTAGACCTCTGGGTTTCTTCTCTGTAAAGGGAGGAGTTGCAGGAGGGGACCTTCCAACTCCATATCTCCTTTCCTATGGTGCTGCCTTCTGCAATCTCCCCATAGGTACATATGTCCTATACACAAATTGATGATAGCAGAGCATGAAGGAATGAAGGGAGGGAATGGAAAATAAGATTACTCTCCTGTGGTTAGGGATCCAGAAGTGGTTATTTGCCTCTCATCTCAGGAGCTTCTCCAGCACCTGAGAAGACAAGTACTGGGAATTATTATCCCCGTCATACAGACTAGAGGAATGGGTTTTAAAAAAGTTTTAATCACTCAGTAGATATCTTCTCCTACCTATCTCCCCATTCCTCAGTCTCCTTTGCTGGATATTCATCCAGGTTGGGATGCCATGAGTATCCCTCAGGGCTCTATCCTGGACTGTCTTCTTTTCTCTTTCTATACTATTTCACTTGATAATCTCATTAGCTTCCATCAATTCAATGACCATCTCTGTTGATGATTCTCAAATCTACCTATCCAGCCCTAAGCTCTTAGTTGACATCAAGTCTCACATCTCCAATTTCATAGTGGACAACTCACACCAGATGTCCTTTAGACATCTTAAATTCACTATGTTCCAAACTGACTGCATTACCCTTCCCCACCCCACACTTTCCACTCACTAAAATTCCCTATTACTGCGAAGGGCATCAACAACCTCCCAGGTACCCAGGTTTGAAACTGAAGTGTTCTCATTGATGCCTCACTCTTTCAAATCCCCATATCCAATCTGTTGCCAATGCCTATTGTAAAATAGTAACACTTCCCTTATGGTGCCCCACTTTTCTCCTCTGACAACTGTGACTGCCCTGTGGTGGGCCTTTGTCATCTCATGCTTGGAATTTTGCAATAGTCTGCTGGTTGTTCTATCTGCTACAAGTCTCTCTTCTCTGGAGTTCATCCTTCACCCAACAGTCAAAGGGATCCTCTTAAAGTACAGATCTGAACACGTTCCAACCCTACCTCCATTCAATAAACTCCAGTGACTCCCCATCACCTCTATTATCAGATACAAAATCCTTCCCAAGCTGGCTCCCATTACCTTACCAGTCTTCTTATACCTGTCTTTATCCCTCCTCCCCTTCAGTTTGAGATCCAGGGATACTGGTCTCCTTCTATTCCTCCAACAAGGCATTCCATCTCTTGACTCTGGACATTTTCACTGGTTGTTCTCCTGGTCTGGAATGCCCTCCTCCCTCATCCCCAGCTCTTCCTTTCCCCGGCTTCCTTTTAAGTACTGGTTAAAGCTCTACCTTCTATAGGATACCTTCCCCAATTCCCCTCAATGCCAGTGCTTTCCCTCTGAAGTGACCCCCAACTTATATTTTATGTATTTGTTTGTACATAGTTCTGTACATAGTTATTTGTGCATACTTATTTCCCAGGTGTCTCCTCCATTAGACTGTGAGTTCCTCGAGAGCAAGGACTATATTTTGTCTTTCTTTTTATCAATCTTTGGACCAGGCTTGGCACATAGTAGTTGCTTAATAAATGTTTATTGACTGATGACTTACTGACTCAGGCATGATTCAAATCGAGGCTCCTTCTGACACAAGGAGAAAAGAGGTAAAAGGAGCTCCCTGCTCTCTGGATGATGATTTAGGGAGCCAAGACAGCACCCAGCTACTCAGATAACAGGAGAATAACTACATTAGTGCTTCCATATTTTCCAGAGGCCAAGGAAGGGAACATGAGCATGGCCTCTGGAATCCTCCCATGGGAGACCTAACTAGGGAAGAAGGCGCTAGGGCAATAGGGGAGGGATGAGGAGGTAAGGTGTCACAGGGTCAAGCTGTAGGGTTTCTGCTGTTTGAAGGAGGAGGAATGAGGGAAGGAGAGAAGTACTCTTCACCCAACCACCAACAATAGGAGTCCTGGGAGTCCACACTCACCGCAGGAGTCTCAGTTGAGTTGGGCCCCAAACACCAGAGCTCACACGGTGGGATAGAGCTCAACAAATATCTCTGTCTCTATCTTGCTGTCTCTGTCTCTGTCTGTCTCTGCCTCTGTGTGTCGCTGTCTCTGTGTCTCTCTCTGTCTCTGTCTGTTTCTTTGTCTCTCTGTTTCTGTCTCTGTCTGTCTCTGTCTCTGTCTGTCTCTGTCTCTCTGTCTCTCTGTCTGTCTCTCTCTCTCTCTCTCTTTCTCTCTCCCCCCCCAACAAATATTGAATCAGAGGCTGCAGCCAAGAGCCAACTCTGAACTCCATTGACTGGTTTCTGCTGCCACCTCGTGGCCCCATCCTGCATCACATGCTCTACCTCTGCTTTCCTAGCCCACATATATTTCCTCTTCACTCCTCTTCTTCCCTCTCCAGCCATCTCCTCTTGGTGCCTTCCCCTGCTGGGGCCCATTCTACCTACCCTGCGCTCTCTCCCTTTTGAAACATTCTTTCTCCTCCTTTCCCTGATTCCCCTCCTATTGGCTGTGACCTTGGACTGAATGAAGTTTGGGTTCCCCTAGAACAAAATGTTTGTTCTCTCTCCTTCTCTCCTTCACTCCCTTTCTCTCTCCACCCTTCTTTTCTTTAATCTCTCTGGGCAGTGACAATTGGGCTCCCTCTTTCACTTTTCTTCTTTGTGCTTTACAAAATGACTGGGAAGTTGCAAACCTTGGTCAGAAATACTCACTTCATTGGAGGAATGCCCTATATAGGCAGAGTGGTCCCTCAGGAAGAAGGAACAACACACCTTTTAATGCTAGAAAAATCCACTGTCCATGCCAAGTAAACCTTCAGTTTATAAAATGAGTCAAATTGCCTTTATAACAGTGGAGGCTCAAACCCTCTTGGAGACAATAACATTGTGTTTCTAGATTTTACTAGGATATACTAATACCAATGTCTTTCTCTTGCTCTGACAGGTTCTGTCCAAGATCCTCTAAAGTATTGGAGCATGTCTTATTTCTTCCCCATTTCCTTTTTCTTCTTTAACCTGGGGATCTTGGAGGTGAAGTCTCCTACACTCTTTTTTATTTTCCCCCAGAGTTCTCTCAATCTGGGCATCCTTCTCACTTAGATCCTCTGTGGTATAGTGGAAAGAGACCTGAATTTGGAATCAGAAGGAGCCCCAGTTTTGACACTGGCACTTACTAGCCCAAGGAGTCTTGGGCAAGCCACTTCCCCTCTCTGGGCCTTGGTTTACTAATCCGGAAAAAGGGGTTAATAGCACTTATACTACTTACCTCACTCATTTATTTTAAGAATCAAATAAAATGATGAGTAAAAAATGCTTTGTAAACCATAAATGAATGTTGTTATTATAATGGCTCATATATTTATAATGCCTTGATAATAATTTCCGCCTGCTTCCTCTTACTTTTCCAGCCAGTGACCTGTGAGGCAATTGACCCTTTGATGAGGCAGAATACCAGAGAAGACAGAGAATGGATGAAGGACCAAACAAGTGGAATCTCTAAGACCAGCCCTGGTAAGGTGGAAATGTAGGCAGGTCAGAAGGGAATTGAAGGAGATTTTTAGTAAATATCCCCTAATCCTAACACTCGTTTTTCTTTCTAGGTTTTCACCTCTCTGATGGGCCTAGCACTCCAGATCGTTTCTATGGACTTCCAGTGCCACTGTCATTGCTGTTGTCACCACTACATCTGGTGTCTAGGGGATGTTGTGATTCCCTTGGTTCTTTTCATCTTCAAGTGGACAAAGCTCATTTTCCTTGAATTGAGTAGAGACAAGGTTGAGGGTGGACAGTCCAGGAAAACTAGAAGGAATAAAGGCCCTTTTTCTCATACTCCACTGGCAGATTCCAGGCTGTGACTGTGCTTCTGGAAGATGATTAGACTTTGCTTTGGGTTGGGGTTGGTCTACAGGAAAGCAAAACAAGTCTTAATAGCATCTCTTGTGTGCAGAGAAAATGGTTGAGTTCATGAGGAGAATGAGAGAATGGAAGAGACACAACATCCTTTCTTGGAGAGCTCTCAGTTCTTTATGGGGCAGAAATGGTCCCCTCTAAAAGAATTATCTACAACTTCGAGGAGATCCTTTTCTCAAAGAGGGGTAGTGAAAGGAGAGAGATGAGTTCACATTCAAAGGCATAGGCAACTGCTGATAATTTGCAGCATAGGATATTAGAAGTAGGAAGGACTTTAGAAATCATTTCATGTATTACAGATGAGGAAACTGAGGCCAAGAGAAGGGAAGTGACTTACCAAAGGTAGTAGAAATAGTTAGGTGAGCATGATTCTCTATATAATCCAAAATGGTGGATAACAAAGACTTAACTTCTTTCCAAAGCTATAACAAATCTCTCTTTGCTTTGGAATGCATTATAGGATCTGTCTTTGTTTTCCAGATTCAGATTTGCCTGCTCAGACTAGACCAGAAAGTGGGGTTTTTACATTTCCTCAAAATACACACAGACTGAGAGTAGGGGTAACTCAGGAGAGCTTGCTGGTGGTGGAAGAAGAAGGAAAGTAGCCTGGGATTTTTCAAAATGTACTTCTGGTCATCTACACAGTGGACATTCTATGTAGTAAATTCATTGTCCTAAGAGATACTGTATACATGTCTGTGCTCATCATTGCTGAGGGACGAAGAAGGGTCTTAAATAATTGGGTGCTCTATAATCACAGCTGTCACATTGGAATAATTCTATTTTCTACCTCACCTTGATGGATATTCTGGCAAAATCTATCCTTCCACTCTACCCATTTGTTCCCTAAGATTGCTGAAAGCTGTCTGAAGCCCAGATACACATCTTTAAAGGAAGCTACTTCCACATTAAGCCCAACTTCCCACTGGACACAATATAGTGGAATGATCAGGGTCAGGTGGTCACTTCTACTCCTTAGCTCCCTCTGTCCATGAAAATGCCTATTAGTGGGTCAGCTAGGTGTTGCAGTGAGTAGAGCACCAGCTCTGGAGTCAGGAGGACCTGAGTTCAAATCCAGCCTCAGACACTTGACACTTACTAGCTGTGTGACCCTGGGCAAGTCACTTAATCCCAATTGCCTTGCCTTCTCCCCTCCAAAAATGCCTATTAGATATTTTGAGCTAGATGTCTTCTAGCCATCTCACACTCAACATGTTGAAAACAGAGCTCTTCATCCTTCCCCTAAAACCCACACCTTTTCCAAATATCCTGATTACTGTTGAGGGCATCACAATCCTTCAAGTCACCCAGTTTTGAAGGCATCCCTGACTTCTCAACCTCATTCACCTGCATTTGCCAAATTTGTTTTTTTTGGTTTCTGCAACATCTCTTACATAATTCCCTTTCTTTCCATTCATAGAGCCACAACCCTGGTTAAAACCCTTATTGCCTGGTCTATCACAAATGGCTTCATACTTCATTTTCCTGACCCAAAGTCTCTCCCCACTCTCCACAGAGACACACAAAACTGATTTTCCTAATGCACAGAATCAACAAACAAACATTACACATATATTACCTCCCTGCTCAGTAAACTCTAATGGCCCCCTATTACCTCTTAGACCAAATAAAAAACTCCTTGTTTGACTCGTAGAGCTCTTCATGCCCTGGCCTCTTTCTATCCTTCCAGCCTTACTCCCTCCACATTTTCAATGGTTCAGCCAATACTGACTAACTTTATGTTCCTCAGATATGACCCTCTATCTTCCATCTCCATACTTTTATACCCCCATGCTTGGAATGCATTCTTTACTCACTTCCATCTCTTGGAATCTCTGGCTTCCTTCCAGATTCAAACCAAGTGCCACCTTCTTGGGAGGCCCTTCACAATTCCCTCTTTCTTAGTTGTAGGAGCTTTCTCATCTAAGGTCATCTAGTATTTGATCTGCATCTGCTTTATATACCTATAGTATGTACGGGTGATTTTCTCCAACAGAATGTAAGCTCCTTGAGGGCAGGGATCGTTTCAATTTTGTCTTTGTGTCCCTAGTGCTTGGCCCATAGTAGGCACTTAATAAATGGCTGTTGGTTGCTGATTGCTTGAGGCCCAGAGAGGTTCATTGACCACAGAGAGCAGCAGAGCTGGAATTTGAACCCAGATTCTCTATCACCAAATCCAACACATTTTTCTTTACTCCATGGTCTCTCTTGGGCTTGAGAAATCTACTGGACGGAGCTCGGATGAGTAGACAAGAGTTCATTTTTAAAATGGAGGGACTTCCAGTTCAATGCAAATAAACTTTGTGCCATGGGAGCCCCACAAACTAATTCAATCTTAGGATGCATTGATAGAAGCATTATACCCCAGATTAGAGGGGTAATGGCCATTCAGCCCTGGTTAGACTGCACATGGTGTATTATGTTCAATTTTGAGCAATGTAGTTAAGGAATCTCATGGTCCAATTGGAAGTCATTCAGAGGGTGTCAACCAGAGTGGTGAGGGGACTAGAAATCATGCCATCCCTACATTGATTGAAGCAACTGATGATTTTACTCTGAAGACATCCAGACTTTCTCTGGGTGTATGGGGGTGGGGCGGGGGGAGGGCACAACAGTAACATTCAAGTACCTGAAGGACTGTGCTATTAAGATAAATTAGATTGATTTTGCTTTGCCAAAGGAGGCAGTACTAGGAACCAGGAGTGGAAGGTGCAAAAAGACAGATCTCTCACTTGATATTTGGACAAACTTCTACCAGTTTTAGTTGTCCTAAAGGCGAAGGTCCCCAGAAGTGATCAGTTTGCCATCACAGGAACTTTTCAACGGAGGCTGGATGACAACTTGTCAGGGATGGTGCAGCAGGTATAGTTGGAATAGGTGAGCTCCGAGGTCATCTCCAATGCTGTTCTTCTATGACATAATCCATCAGTAGAATGCTACTTGGAGACTCCAGCTTTGTGGAACACACTAGAGCTTATGCTGTGATGGCATATGCTTTCAGATCCCAGAGTGACCCCCACTTTCTGATAAGGTACCTAAGCAAGGTCTTAATGGAGAATTTTGTATTCAGTAGAGTGTAGGAAGCAAAAATAATGTCTAATGACCACTTTGGCTCCCTTCCAGGGAAAGGGATAACCGGGGGAAATAAGGCAGCTTCATTTAGCTTTTTGGGTCTGGCTGTGGGATTCAATATGACCAGTATCCCATGACAAGGCCAGTTACCATAGTTTCCTTGAATAAAGAATAGTTTCAGGAATGTTTCACTTCGTGGTTCTATTTCCGAACTGAAATCTTCTTCCATTAACTTAAATCACCTGAATTCTGACTGAAGGGTGTGTATGGTTGAGGAAAGGGGACAACGGAAACAGGATTGTCCAAGGGGATAATGGTATTATGAAAATACTTTTCGAGGTCAGGTAGAGCCAGGTCTTCGCAGATCTCATTTCCTTAACATTTATTACTATTCTTTTAGGGCCAAATGATGTGAAAGTGTCAACCTTAGAAAGTGGGTGAGTTTAAAGACACTAGACATAAACTGAGCCATTTTAATGTAACTGGCTGGTGAGGGTTCAGTTCTGAGAGCATATGTAATGTTTCTTGCCTGCTGCCAACCTGGGGAGGAGTAGTGAGCCATCTTCTATGAGTGACTGAGGGGTTGGTGTTGTGTGGTGATGAGTTTTCTGATTGCCCTCAGAGGTTGAAGGATGATGATGGGAAGTAACTGAGTATGTATTAAAAGGTCCAAACTGACAATCTCTTAATCTCTTCCTTGGCAGACTTTGGTCAAAGAGGATTGCTAGGAGGCACCAGGCAGTAGAAGGGCATTAGGTCCTATCTCTCATCCAGCCAAAGTGTACCCTGGACCTCTGTTCCTTTTGTCTCTTGTATTTCTTCTTCCTTGATTGTAGGTGGATTAATATCTGGAAGTTTCCACCTTGGGAGCTTTAAAGGGTCAGAAGAGCCATCAGAATGTTCCTCAGCAACTAGAGTCAGAAGCAGAGCCCATAGGAGCCAGTGGCATTGGGAAAGAAGTCCAATGAGCAGCCAGACTCCTGGGGTCAATATTAGGCATCAGCCTAACCATCTGATCCTGGAAAGAACCAAAGAGAGTAAACGCAGAGAGTGCTTCTCCCATGACCAATGTCCTTCCCAGAAGTGAACTTTGTGGGTTTCACTCCTTAATTCCTCTCCAGGCTCTATTTCTGATTCTCCAGCCTTTTTACTCTATCCCTATGACCCCAAACTCTGAATGGCTGGTTCCTCCTGTAACCTTCATTTGAAGGAAAGAGCCCAGGCCATCCATGTTCCCTCCTTCATTTCACTCTGAGCTTCTGTTTTAATCTGCAAATTTCTTTCTCCATCATGTCCCCATGGAGATACCTTCACTTACTCCCACTTTTCAGATTCTTTTTATATGGTAAGTTCATTGAGGGCAGGAACAATTTTTCTTTTTGCTTCTATTTGTATTGCTAGTGCTTAGCCTAGTTTCTGGCATATAGTAAGCATTTAATTAATGCATATTGCCTGATAGACTCCACAAAGGAGTAAAGAGGTTTCCCTCCTATGTATGTGCCTTAGTAGTTTTACACTTTAAGTTTGAGCTTAGTCTTTCAAGGAATTGAAAGAGTATGGTGGGGGGAGAACTCCTAGGATTTATAAGTTTTTAAAAAATCTCTCCTTGCAATACCTTCTCAATCTCTTTGTAAAAGCTAATTGAGATTAATCAATATAGGAAAGGGTCACACCTGAAAGGATCCCATGAGTTAGAAACCTCAGATCCTCAGGGTTACCCAATGATAGAACACTGAAGAGAGAAGCTTCAACTGCCCTCTGAAGACTTGGCCCTCCAGTGGGGCCAAGAAGGTTGGGAGGATTGAGGCATGAGGGTCATAGCTTTTTTTTTAATTTTAATTTATTTTTAACACGTTTGGTTTTCAACATTGATTTTCACAGGCGTTTGAATTACACATTTTCTCCCCATTTCCTCCCCACCCCACTCCAAGATGGCATACACTCTGGTTGCCCTGTTCCCCAGTCTGCCCTCCCCTCCGTCACCCCATTCCTC
>CM053625.1:278488840-278510650 GCA_028646595.1 Phalanger gymnotis | reverse complement strand
CTTCCTTCCTTCCTTCCTTCCTTCCTTCCTTCCTTCCTTCCTTCCTTCCTTCCTTCCTTCCTTCCTTCCTTCCTTCCTCCTTTACTCCATTCTTCCTCTCTCCCTCCCTCCTTCTGTCTTCCTTCTTCCCTCCCTCTGCCTCTTCCTTCCTTCCCTCCCTCCTTCCCTCCCTCGTTCTCTCCCTCCTTCCTTCCTTTCTTCCCTCTGCTGGCTCTGAATCAATGAACCTATCTCCAAATCTGCACTGATTTTTTGGCCAAAATGCCTCCCTTCTGTCTTAGAAACACCTCCAGCTCTCTCTTCACTCGCTAGGCAAAGATTGCTGACTGACAAGGTCTGAGCTCAATGCATACTCAACCAGCTGACTTAGGTTGTTGGCTCAGTTGACCTTTTCAAAGATGTTCAATGATTATTCATGAGGCTGACTGCCCTCAAAACAGTCATCTTCTAGAATGTTGTCATTATAGTTTTATGTCACCAAAGTACCTTAATCAATTTACCAAGCATTTATTATGTACCTACTATGTGCCAGGCACCATGCTAGGCTCTTTCGATGGAAAAACAAGCATAAGATTATTTCTGAACTCAAAGAGTTTACATCCTGCTGGAGGAACACAATTATAATACTATGACATGTACACAGGTAAGGAAATATAGCATATAATACAATGTAATTTGGAGGAAGCTAATAAGTGGGGAAATAACAAAAAAAAAACCCCTCGAAGACTGTCAAAGGTGTGCCTTAAAGGGACTTACACGTTCTAGACGAGAAGGTGAGGAGAGATTATTTCAGGCATAGGGGACAGAAGCTTTGGAGGCACAAAGACAAGAGTTAGCATGTTGTGTATGGGGAACAGCAAATAGGCCACTATGTCTGGAATATAAAATAAGTGAAGGGGAGTCATGTGTAATCAACCTAGAAAGATAATCGAGATGACACCACGATGGCCTATATTCCCAAAGTGATGAAAGAAAGAGGAAAAGGGCCCATATGTAAACAATATGTATAGCAGCTCTTTTTATGATGGCAAAGACCTGGAAACTGAAGGGGTGTCCATCAATTGGAGAATGGCTAAGCAATTATGGCATATGAATGGAATGGAGTATTATCGCAGCAAGAGAAATTATGATGGGGAGAGTTGTTTTCCTGACACCATTATATCCCAGCACTTCTCTCCTCATCACATAGGAATCCTTCCTGGGAATTGTTCTTAAACCCTCCGTGTAGATCTGAGTATAATGGGCTGGTAAAGAGTTAATGATGACAGTAATTAATAACTGATATTTATATAGTACTTTAAAGTTTACCAAATACTTTATAGACATGTAGTTTGAGTCTCATGAGAGCCCTGTGAGGTAGGCAATATAGACATTATCATCCCCACATTACATGTGACAAAAGTCTCAGAGTGGTTAAGTGACTTGCTCATGGTCACACAGCTAATGTGCTTGCATGTGGAACCACTAACAGGCCCCCAGAAAATCTCCCTTTTTTTCTAAGTGTTTTGTAGATTAGAACCATTCCTCCTCAGGGTGGGAGAAAGAGAAGGCAATAAGTGGTCATTAAGTGCTGTGCTCAGCACTTTCCAAATATTATAATATTCGATCCTCACAACAACCTTGTGAGGTAGGTGCTATTTTCCCCATTTTACAGTTAAGGAAACTGAGGCAGACCGAGGTTAAGTAGCTTGCCCAGGGTGACATAGCTAACAAGCATTTGAGGCAGAATTTGAACTCAGGTCTTCCTGACTCCTGTCCTAGCACTTCAATACTTAGTGGTCTGAGTCCACCACCAATATGTTTACTTCTACCACTAGGGGGCACAGTTCACAGATTACTGAACTCAGGATGACCTGTGTTCAGAGTTGGCCTCAAATCCTATATGACCCTGGGCATGTCCTTAATTACTCTTTCCCTCAATGTGAAATGGAGATAATAAGAGCACCTAATAAAAATAATAATAATGATGATGATAGCACTTCTGGGGTTGTTGCAACGATCAAATGCAATAAGGTATAAAAGCACTTTGGAAAGTTTAAAGTGCTATATAAGTGTTAACTACACAATTTGCCAGAGGATATATACTCAAAACAAAGACATTTCATTATAGTTAATTATTAATTATATGTAATTGTGTTGGTAAGCAAAATGGGCTCCTTAGCACTTAGTTCAACCAAGTGCCCTTGACTAGTTTGGCCTTTGTTTCCTTTGAGTAATTCAGTGTATTTCATTGAGCCTTACTAGGTGCTAAGCCCCAGGCCCAAACCCCTGTTAGGTGTGGAATCTATGTGGGTGTGGATTGGTGACTGGGGTGGGGCCCAAGGTGGGGCTGGCTAAGGGGATGTGCTAACTCCAGAGCCATGCCCCTCTTGAGTCTTACTAAGTGCTAAGCCCCAGGCTCTAACCCCTATTAGGTGTTAACCTAACCTCTGTGGATGTGAACCTCCCAGGGTCCTAAGGGGAGGGGCTAACTCAAGAGCCAATCATAGTGGCCTGAGCTCTGGTCATTCAGTGACATTTGATGACGTCTGAAGTCCTATAAGAAGGTAGGACACAGCCATTTGCGTAGGGCTCTCACTCAAGATGGTGCTGATGCAGAGACTCAGGGCAGCTGTAGCTAAGGAGCCCTCCAGCTTGTAAACCCGGATGCAGAGACTTTGTTAAACTCTGGTAACTATGAATTGGGATTTGCATCAGACATGGTCTGTCTGTTGATATTTGTAATTTGTTTGTATTTTGCTCTGTAGTTCAGGGTGGTGGTTTTTTCCCCTGAACTAAGCAAATGATATTTGTATGTTGAATTAAAATAGGCTTGTCAACCCCTTAACGTTGCTTTCCTTAGTTAAGCAGATCAAAAGAACCTGTGCTTTGGCAGCTTTCTGGGTGCTGGCTGTTGGTTGATCTTACACCCCCACAACAGCTGCTAGCCAGATTGTTGAAACAGTAATATATAAATATAATAATGGTAATAAAAATAACAGAACATCCTCCTTTCTCCTCAAAAGAAAACTTATAGCTCATTCATAAATACATACCCTCAGTGGAAAGATGGAACCTTCATAGGGATCCAACATGAAACATGCACATCCCAGGTACGTTTGTGACTAGGGCTCCAAGGTACACTTCAGAACCATCATTGTCCTCTGACCATGTAATCACACTGTTAGGCCTGCTTCTAAGTGATCTAGGCATCACTTCCCTGCTTCACCTGGTCTTTACTATTTACTGGGGTATACATCACTTAGTAAGCCTTTCTTCTATAGGAGAGGCTTATAATCAACACTTTCAGCATCTTGCTGAACTTTAAAAGTAGTCTAGCAAAAATGCTTTGCTTTTTAAATTTTAAATTTCCTTTTTTATCATGAATTTAAACAACAAACATTTCAATAATGGAGAAGAACAGGAAATAGAATTGTATCAGTAACTGAGATTATGTTACGTACAGTTTTATGAATTAAAATTTTTTAATCAGTAAAAACCACTTTTATCTCCCTCCTACCTTCATTTCCCCACTCGGAAAGAAAGAAAAACAAAACTCCTCTTACAAACATGTATAGTCAAACAAAACAAATTCTTGCGTTGTCCATGTCCACTAAAAATGTCTCAGTCTTCTGAATCCATCACCTCTCCATCATGAAATGGGTAGCAAATTTCATTATGAGTCCTCTGGAATCATGCCTGGTGGTCATTGAGTTGATGAGAGTTCCTAAGTCTTTTAAAGTTTATTTTTTATAATATGGTTGATATTGTGTTAATTTTTTTCCTAGTCCTGCTCACTTGACCCTGTATCAGTTCATACAGGTCTTCCCATGTTTCTTTACAACCACTCCATCATTTCTTTTTTAAAAAATTAATTAATTAGTTTTTAGTTTTCAACATTCACTTCCATAAGATTTTGAGTTTTAAATGTTTCCCCTTCTTCTCCTCCCCCCTCGACAACATGCAATATGATATAGGTCCTACTTATACATTCACATCATTTCTTACAGCACAATAATATTCCATTATAGTCACATACCATAACTTGTTCAGCCATTCCCTAATTGATGGGTACTCCACCTGCCTACCAGTTTTCAATTTTTTGCTACTGCAAAAAGAGCTGTTACATTTTTGCATATCCTTAAATTTTGTTTCACTTAGGATGAATCCCTCATTTAATTTACTCTCCCTCCTTCCATCTCCCTCTTGTTTCCCTGCTGAATGAAATTATTTCTGTGCCCAATTCTGTGCATAGATTCTTCCCCTCTTTGACCAGTTCAGATCAGAATGAGGTTTATATGTCACCCACCCCACTTTTTCCTTATTCAAATAAACTTCTACTTATGGGCTGTGATCATGTGAAATAATTTGCCCCATCCTTCCTCTTCTCTTTCCCTTCCTGATATATGCCTTCTCTTCCCCTCCCTTTCTATTTTTTTTAAAAAAAGATTATCAAAACACAAAGACATCAGCAAGCCTTGCAAACAACTGAATTATCAATAGCAGAGTTCTCAGCCCTTAAATGATAAGGGGGTCAGACAACTGGTCAAAAGGAGATCACAGGGGTGTAGGACTCTATTGCATTGCTCATACTTGAATCTGGGTCAAAATCCTGGATTGAAATTTCAGGATGAAGAAGGGCACTAGCACACCAGAGCTTGTGGCTACAGGGGAGCTGAGCCCCTGGTCACAGTTCAAAATGGAAAAGAGTACTTGTAGTTACTCACAGATTAGAGCATAGGCCAAAAGAGTAGTAAACACACCTCTTCTTAAAGCATGACATCTTGAAAGAACTGAAAAGTTACAGGCCCCCAAAACTAGCTCTGAAAATAGCCATATAAAAAAATCTGAAACTTGGGACAGTGCCCTGGGAGCAGAGCCCAATACAGTTAAAAGTCAAGAAATAGTATGGGAAAATGAGTAAACAACAACAACAAAAAAGACCTGGCCATAGAAAGTTACTATGATGACAGGGAAGATCAAAACACAAACTCAGAAGAAGACAATAAATCAAAGTAGCTACATGCAAAGCCTTGAAGAAAAATGCAAATTGGTCTCAGACCCTGGAAGAGCGCATAAAGGATTTTAAAAATCAAGTAAAAGCGGTAAAGGAAAAATCGGGAAAAGAAAAGAGAGTGATGTAAGAAAATCATGAAAAAAGAGTTAACAGTTTAGTAAAGGAGGCATAAAAATACTGAAGAAAACAATACCTTAAAAATGAGAAGAAGCCAATTGGCAAAAGAGGCACAAAATACACTGGAGAGAAGAACTCTTCAAAAATCAGGATTGGCCAAATGGAAAAGGAGGCACAAAATCTCACTCATCAAAATAATTCCTTAAAAATTTAGAATTGGGCAAGTGGAAGCTAGTCACTCCATGTGACATCAAGAAACAATAAAAGAAGATCAAAAGAATGAAAAAATAGAAGAAAATGTGAACATCTCATTGGAAAAACAACTGACCTGGAAAATAGATTGAGGAGAGATAATTTAAAAATTATTAGACTACCTGAAAGTCATGATCAAACAAAGAGCTTAGACATCACCTTTCAAGAAATTATCAAGGAACACTGCCTCGATAGTCTAGAACCACAGGGTAAAATAGAAATTGAAAACATCCACCAATAACCTCCTGAAAGATCCCAAAATGAAATCTCCTAGGAATATTATAGCCAAATTCCAGAGCTCCTGGGACAATAAGAAAATATGGCAAGCAGCCTAAAAGAAGCAATTCAAATATCATGGAGCCACAGTCAGGATAACAGAAGATTTAGCAGATTTCACATTAAAAAAATGATTGGGATATGATATTCCAGAGGGCAAAGAAATGATTACAACCAATAACCACAATTCAGCAAAACTGAAATCCTTCAGGGGCAAAAATGGATATATAATGAAATAGAGGACTTTCAAGAATTCCTGATGAAAAGACCAGAGCTGAATAGAAAATCTGATTTTCAAATATACCTCAAGATAATCATAAAAAGGTAAACAGAACAGATAAATCATAAAGGATAAACTGTTTACATTCCTACATGAGAAGAAAATACTTGTAATACCTAAAAACTTATTATTAGGGCAGTTAGAAGTATACATAGAAGGCATGGGTATGAGTTGAATATGATGGGATGATATCTACAAAAATAAAACTAAGGTGTGAGAAAAAGGAGTGTACTGGGAGAAAGAGAAAAGGAGATGCAGAATAGGGTAAATTATCTCACATAAAAGAGGCATGAAAGACCTTTTACAGTGGAGCGAAAGAGGAGGGAGTTGGGGGAGGAGCATTTGAACCTTACTCTCATAGGAATTGGCTCGAAGAAGGAATATAATGTACACTCATTTGGGTATAGAAATCTATCTTATCCTTCAGGAAAAGGAGGAGGAGAAGGAAATAAAAGGGGAGACACTGATAGAAGGGAGAGCCGATTGAGGGAGGTGGTAGTCAGAAGCAAAACCTTTCCAAGGATGGACAGAGTGAAAGGAGAGAGAGTAGAATAAATGGGAGAAATAGGATAGGATGGAGAGAAATACACAGTAATCATAACTGTGAAAAAGCAAGCTTCTCTGATAAAGGTCTTATTTCTCAAATATGTAGATAACTGAGTCAATTTTATAAGAAACAAGTCATTCCCTAATTGATAAATGGTCAAAAGATATAATAGGCAGTTTTCAGATGAAGTAATCAAAGCTATCTGTAGTCATATGAAATAATGCTCTAAATCACTATTGATTAAAGAAATGCAAATTAAAACAACTCTGAGGTAACACCCCACGTCTATCAGATTGACTAATATGACAGAAAAGGGAAATGACAAATATTGGAGAGGATATGGAAAAATTGAAACGTTAATGAATTGTTGGTGGAATTGTGAATTGATTTAAACCATTCTGGGGAGCAAGTTGGAACTATATCTAAAGAGCTATAAAACTGTACATATCCCTTGACTCAGCAATATCATTCCTAGGTCTATATCCCAAAGAGATTAAAAAAAGGGAAAATAACCTATATATATATATGTATATATATATATATATGTATATATATATATATATATATATATATATATATATATATATATATATATAAGTATTTATAGCAGCTCCTTTAGTGGTGGTAAAGAATTGGAAATTAAGGGGATGCCCATCAATTGGGGAATGGCTGAACAAGTTGTGGCATATGATTGTGATGGAATACTATTGTGCTTTAAGAAATGATGAGCAGGGTACTCTCAGAAAAAAACCTGGAAAGACTTGTATGAACTGCAAAGTGAAATGAGCAGAACCAGGAGAACACTGTACACACTAACAGCAATATTGTAAAATGATCAACTGGAATGACTTAGCTATTCTCATTAATACAATGATCCAAGACAATTCCAAAGGACTCATGATGAAAAATGCTATCCACCTCCACAGAAAGAACTGATGGGAGTCTGAATGTAGATTTAAGCATACTTTTTAAAGTTTATTTTCCTTATTTGGCTTTTTTAGTTGGTGTTTTCTTTCACAACATGACTAATATGGAAATGCATTTTGCATGACTATACATGTATAGCCTATAGTAAATTGCTTGCCATCTTATGAGAAGGGGAGGAGAGGAAAGGAGAGAATTTGAAACTTGAAATTTAAAAGAAAACAAATGTTAAAATTGTTTTTATATATAATTGGGAAAATAAATTATTAAGCTTTTAAAAAATTATCAAAATATAACAGAACTACTCTTAGGCCCTGATCTAATTATATTCTTGCTATAATGATGGTACTAGTGATAATAGGGTTCTATGAGGACACACCCATCATTTCCCCATATTAGAATGCAAACAGCTCATTCTTGTTTAGTCCATTATGATTTTTCATTTATGCTTACCTTTTCAGTTTTCTCTTGACTATTGTGTCTGCACTTCAAAATTTCTATACAGCTCTGGGAAACACTTGATAGCCTGCTATTTCATTAAAGATCTATTTTTTGTGGGATTATATTCAATTTTGTCAGGTTATTTTTGCTTGTAAGTCCATATCCTCTGCCTTCTGAAGTATTACATTCAAAGCTATCTGCTCCTTTATTGGTAGCTGCTAAATCTTATGTGATCTTGACTGGCTTCTTGGTACTTAAATTCTTTATTTCTAGCTGCTTGGAGTACTTTTTCTTTGACATGTAAACTCTAAATTTTGGCTATAATGTTCCTAAGAATCATCATTGTAAGGTTTCATTCAGGAGGTGATTGGTGGATTCTTTTATATTTCCATTATGCTCTCTGGTTGTTAGAGATTTGTGTAGTTTTCTCTTAAGATTTCTTGAAATATGATTTTTAGGCTCTTTTTTTCTTCATTGTGGTTTTCAGACATTCAGGGATTCTTAAATTATCTCTCCTTAATATATTTGCCATATCAGAGGTGGAATCAAGATGGCCACTGGAAAGCAGGGACTTGCCTAGTGCTCCCCTCCCCCAGGACCCTCCAAACACTGATAAGAAATGGCTCTGAACAAATTCTGGAACTGAAGGACCCATGGAATAACAGAGGGAAGCAGGGCTCCAGCCCAGGACAGCCTGGATGGTCACTGGATGAGGTCTATCACTTGGAGCTGGGAGCGGAGCAGAGCAGAGCCCAGTGTGGGCTGCACCAGGATCAACCAGACCTGGAGCCAGCAGAACAGGCCCTAGTGTCCTGAATCGGTGAGCTGTGGTAGTTACCAGACTTCTCAACCCACAAACACCAAAGACAACAGAGAAGGTCAGTGGGAAAAAACTGTGGGGACAGAGTGAAAGGAGTTCACAGTTTGGCTACCACCCTGGGGGCAGCGGAGGTGGTGCAGTTACAGAACTACAGCTGCAGTTGCTTCCAGCCCCAGGCCCACCTGGTGGGAGGAATTAAGTGGTGGATCCAAGCAGCAGGAGTGCAGAGCCTGCTTAGATCAGAGTCACTGTCCGGGTTGGCAGTTCTTGGGGGAGGAGGAGCACTGGTCTGGCAGAGCTTGCTGTGTAGAAATAGCTGTGAAAACAAAAGTGCAGCCCCTCAAGCTTGGGACAATGAACGCTCTACTCTACAAGCAGTCATACTCCATTGAAAAACTTAAGGGTCAAGTAATTGTCTGGGAACATGGCCAGGCAGTGAAAATGGAAGCAGATTCAGACTCAGACTTTGGAATTTTTCCTTAGTGACAAAGAAGACCAAAACATACAGCCAGAAGAAGTCAACAAAGTCAAAGAGCCTACATCAAAAGCCTCCAAGAAAAATATGAACTGGTCTCAGGCCATGGAACAGCTCTAAAAGGATTTGGAAAAGCAAGTTAGAGAAGTAGAGGAAAATTGGGAAGAGAAATGAGAGTGATGTGAGAAAACCATGAAAAACAAGTCAATGACTTGCTAAAGGAGACCTCAAAAAATACTGAAGAAAATAACACCTTAAAAAATAGACTAACTCAAATGGCAAAAGAGCGCCAAAAAGCCAATGGGGAGAAGAATGCCTTGAAAGGCAGAATTACTCAAATTGAAAATGAGGTCCAAAAGACCACTGAAGAAAATATTACCTTAAAAATTAGATTGGAGCAAGCGGAACCTAGTGACTTGATGAGAAATCAAGATATTATAAAACAGAACCAAAGGAATGAAAAAATGGAAGACAATGTGAAATATCTTATTGGAAAAACCACTGACCTGGAAAATAGATCCAGGAGAGAAAATTTTAAAATTATTGTACTACCCAAAAGCCATGATCAAAAAAGGAGCCTAGATATCATCTTTCAAGAAATTATCAAGCAGAATGGCCCTAATATTCTAGAGCCAGAGGGTAAAATAGAAATTGAAAGAATCGACCAATCACCTCCTGAAAAAGATCCCAAAAAGAAAACTAGCAATATTGTTGTCAAATTCCAGAACTCCCAGATCGAGGAGAAAATACTGCAATCAGCCAGAAAGAAACAATTTGAGTACTGTGGAAAAACAATCAGGATAACCCAAGATCTAGCAGCTTCTACATTAAGGGATTGAAGGGCTTGGAATATGATATTCCAGAGGTCAATGGAGCTGGGATTAAAACCAAGAATTGCCTACCCAGCAAAACTGAATATCATGCTCCAAGGCAAAATATGAATTTTCAATAAAATAGAGCACTTTCAATCTTTCTCAGTGAAAAGACCAGAGCTGAATAGAAAATTTGACTTTCAAACACAAGAATCAAGAGAAGCATGAAAAGGTAAACAAGAAAGAAAAATCATAAGGGATTTACTAAAGTTGAACTGCTTTGTTTACATTCCTACATGGAAAGATGATGTGTATAATTTATGAGACCTCAGTATTAGGGTAGCTGAAGGGAATATATATATATATATGTATAAACATATGTATATGTTTATGTATATGTATATAAACATATACATATATATGCATGTATATGTACATATACACACACATATATGTACATATATAGATACATATGCATATATATATATATATATATAGACAGAGGACACAGGGTAAGTTAAATATGAAGGGATGCTACCTAAAAAAATAAAATCAAATTAAGGGATGAGAGAGGAATATATTGAGAGAGGGGAAAAGGGAGAAATAGAATGGGGTAAATTATCTCGTGTAAAAGTGGCAAGAAAAAGCAGTTCTGTTGGAAAGGAAGAGGGGGTAGGTGAGGGGGAATGAGTGAATCTTGCTCTCATCAGATTTGATATGAGGAGGGAATACCATACACACTCAACTGGGTATCTTACCCCACAGGAAAGGAGGAAGGAGATAAAAAAGGGGGGATGATAGAAGGGAGGGTAGATGGGGGAGGAGGTAATCAAAAGCAAACACTTTCATAAAGGGACAGCGTCAAGGGAGAAAATTGAATAAAGGGGGATAGGATAGGAAGGAGAAAAATATAGTTAGTCTTTCACAACATGAGTATTGTGGAAGGGTTTTACATAATGATATGCATGTGGCCTATGTTGAATTGCTTGCCTTCTTAGGGAGGGTGGGTGGGGAAGGAAGAGGGGAGAGAATGTAGAACTCAAAGTTTTAAAAACAGATGTTCAAAAAAAAGTTTTTGCGTTCAACTAGGAAATAAGATATACAGGCAATAGGGCCTAAAAATCTATCTTGCTGTACAAGAAAGTAAGGGAAAAGAGGATGGGGTGAGTGGGGTGACAGAAGGGAGGGCTGACTGGGGAATGGGGCAATCAGAATATATGCCATCTTGGAGTGGGGGGGAGGGTAGAAATGGGGAGAAAATTTGTAATTCAAACTCTTGTGAAAATCAATGCTGAAAATTAAAAATATTAAACAAATCATCAGAACACATAGGAATAAGTGAACCTTTCCTTAAAATGACAAATAATATATTTTAAAAAGTGCTATGACTATTTGTAATGCAAATAAACTAGAATTCTTTCTATTCTAAAAATATATATCTATTTTCCATATCAGTGGTTTTTGCTATGAGATGCCTTATATTTTATTTTTTTAACATTGTTTCATTATTTCTTGCATTTCATGGAGTTGTTAACTTCTGTTTGGTTCATTCAAGTTTCAAGGAGTTTGTTACATGAGTAAAGGTTTTTTTTTATCTCTTGTGCAATGCAATTAATCTTTTCTCCAATTCTTTCTTTTATAGGTTTTATTTCTTTTCTAATTTCTTCCTTTAGTACTCTCAATTCATTTATACAAATACTTAGAACTCTTTACTGGAAAAACTTGCTTCAGCTTTTCCAGGAATTCTAGTTGAACTTGTAACCAGGCTGTGTTTTTCTTTGAGGTTTAGCATATAGATGTTTTGGAGTCATTCTATTTTTCATGCTTTGTATCTTAAAAATCCTTGTCACTATAATGACTTTTTATGGTGGATTTTTTTTGTCTGTTTGCTCATTCTTCCAACTTATTTCCTAGCTTCAGACTTTGTGTTAGGAGTAGGATCTGTGTAGTTCTATAAGAAGTATCTGGGCTTCACTTGTGTCTTCTAGGGTCTTGCTGCTACTTTTTTGGGGATTCTGAGTGCTTTCAGTACTGTCCAAATAATCTGATTGCTGCTTTCCTGATCTGAGCTCTATAAGTTCCTGATCTGAGTTTGTGTCTGAGCAACACACTTGTGGATTTGCCCTGATTACAATTCCAATAGACTGGTGATAGACTCAGCCACTGTCAGCTGGCTGGAGAGCTTTGCTGGTTTGGAGTGAAAAAAACTGCAAATTTCCCTTTAGTCTAAGGTCCTTGCCCTGGTTATTCTCTTGCAGGCTTCAGCTTGGTCTGGAAGCTGAAAGTGAAACCTAGATCCCCTTTCCTTGGGTCAGAGCCCCAAAGCTGCTTTGTGGTTCTGAACTTGCTCCTTGCCCAATGTATGTTCTAGGGCCTGTGACTGTTTCTCCTCCTAGAATGCTAGATCTTAAGTTTCCTCAGTCTGCTTTGGATCTGTGACTTGGCAATGGATAGTTAGCAATAGAGGTCCTAGCTGCCACCCTTTTTGTATACCCTGCATAAGACCAAGCCTCTCTGTCTATGTCTGGGAACCTCTTTTTCCTTAGTATGAAGCCTTGGGTCTCTTCATTAGAATGCTTTGTATAAGCCGTTCCTGGCTAGACTTCATTCCTGTGTTTTCAGACTTCTCTGATTCCCTTTGCCGACCTGAGCTGAGAAAATGACTGATGGATTTTTTCCTTTTATTTCTTCACCAGGAATTAGTCTGGCGCATTTTATAAATTTGTGTGGAGTTTTTGTTGGGTAGAACTCAGATAGCTACACTTCTTGACATTCGGCTATCTTGGCTCTGCCCTACCCCTTGTAATAAAATTTGAAAAAAGGTGGGAGCAGTTTGGTAAAACTAATATATCAGCACCAGCCCTGGAGTCAGGAGGACCTGAGTTCAAATTGGGCCTCATACACTCGACACACTTGCTAGCTGTGTGACCTTGGGCAAGTCTCTAAACCCCAATTGCCCTGCCTTCCCCACTCCGGAAAAAAAAAACCCAAACAACCACTATATCAACGGTGTCTGACAGCATATGCATTATTTCACACCATAGTTCTTCTCTTCTGTAATGCAGAAAGGGAGTTGTATTTTTTTTCCAATCCTCCCCTAGGGCCGATATGCTTTGTTTCTTGCAGCTCTACTTCAGCTCAGTCTCAGTTTCATGAAGGGTTGATTGAGCCTTCCTGGTGACCTTGGGAAAATAACTTCCTCTCCTCTGATGCCTCAGTTTCTTCTGCTATTACAAGGATTTGGACAGGAAATTCCTTATGCTTCCCCCCTTCCCTCTACTAGAACAATATTAATAAAAGAAACTTCAAACACATCTGTCATCCCAGTACCTAGCACATGTTCATTTGAATGTTTTTCTTTTTCTGTAAATAATATTTTGTTTTTTTCCAATTAAATGTAAAGATAGTTTTTAACATTCATTTTTATAAGATTTTGAGTTCCAATTTTTTCTCCCTCCTCTCTTCCCTTTCTTCCCCCCTTCACAAGACAGCAAGCAATCTGATATATGTTATACATGTGTAACTGTGCAAACATCCTCATTAGTCATGTTGTGAAAGAAGAATCAGAACGAAAAGGAAAAGCTACAAAAAATACAAAAAAGGGAAAAATACTATACTTCAATCTGCATTCAGACTCTACGATCCTTTCTCTGGATGTGGATAGCATTTTCTGTCATGAGTCTTTTGGAATTGTCTTGGATCATTGTATTGCTGAAAAGAGCTAAGTCTATCAAAGTTGGTCATTGCACAGTGTTGCTGTTACTGTGTACAATGTTCTGGTTCTGCTTACTTCTCTCAGAATCAGTTCATGTAAGTCTTTCCAGGTTTTTTTTTCCTGAAGTCTACCTGCTCATCATTTCTTATAGAACAATAGTATTCCATTACATTTGTATACCACAACTTGTTCAGTCATTTCCCAATTGACAGGCATTCCATCAATTACTAATTCTTTGCCACCACAAAAAGAGCTGCTATAAATATTTTTGTACATGTGGGTCCTTTTCCCTTTTTATGATCTCTTTGGGATACCGACCTAGTAGTTGTATTGCTGGATCAAAGGGTGTGCACAGTTTTATAGCCCTTTAGGCATAGTTCCAAATTGCTCTCCAGAATGGTTGGATCAGTTCACAATTCCACCAACATTTCATTAGTGTCCCAGTTTTTCCCACATCTTCTCCAACATTTATCATTTGAAAGGTGTTGTTTCTTATAGAAAGACATTATTTGGCATTGCCAACCCCTCTCAGGGAACCAAAACTTATTTCTGCTATTCACCTTGGCTCCTACTCATTTCCGAAGCCTGTGAGTCACAGGAGATGGCATCCTGGAATCTTTAAAACCTCAGATTCCCTGAAGGGATCTCCACACATTATTCTGTCCCATGCTCCTCACATCCATCACTTACCAATATTTTAGTGCCTTTTCTGTTCCCAGTTTTGTTCAAAGAATTTTATATTCTGAATGATTTCTACCAGAGTCTGAAGCAAAGCCCTTACTGAGTGTCCTACATTAGACATCGTTTCCAAGCATACCCATTGCTTGGACACACAATGACCAGCTCACTCAGGTGCTTATGCTGCTGAATGTTTCTAAATGTTTCTTGGTCCTGCTGCCATTGCCATACTGATCACAATCAAGTGAGCACCAGGCTAATGCCTATTAATAAAGGTTAGACTTAATGCGACTTTGAAAACAGGCCTTGCAGCCTCCTTGACAGACTCCTGACCCACACACTTTACAGTATGAGATCTGTGAACGAGCACTTACATTGCCTATGTAACTATTGTTCTATTTTAAGCCATAAGGGAGTGGTGGTGGAGGGCAGTGATAAATACAGCTTGGAGACTTTAGAGAGCCCTGTGGTCAGGAAGTGTTGGAACTGGTGCCACTAGTAATGGTTCATCTTAAATAGACACAGCTTTGATTGTGATAGTGATGCCTTTCCAATTGAAGCATTCGCCAGTAAATAATGCATATTCACAGATGTTATCTCGTCTGATCTTCCCAACAGCCATCCCCAAAATTCTGAAAAATGATGTGGTAAGTGACGTATTTGGAAACTGAGACTCTGAGTAGTCAAGTGATTTGTCTAGCTAGTAAGGGGTAAGTGCTAGAGCTCAGATCCAGGTCTTCTGCTCCAGATCTAATGTATCGTATCTGATACCATACTACTTCTCTGAGTACATATAAAGAGAGAAAAAATATGCAGTGTTGGCTCTTGGGGGTGAGGCAGAAGAGGAGGGCTGAGGGAATAACCTGTGCCTAAGTCCTTGGACATTGCTCCTTTGTCTGGACCTCTAGCTCCAATTGAACTTTTCCATCTCATACACACACATACAGCCAAAGGTCAACATCCTTCCAGTTTATGAAGAAGGTCCTCTATGGCCTCACTTATAGGATTCTGGGAAAGATGGTGGAGTCTGGGGACTATATCTTATTCATAATCCCAGATTTCCACAGAGTATGGATGTCTCACAATCATTTCCAAAGTTCTTCAGAGAGACCTTGAAATGATCCTTGTATCAATTCTTCTGACCACCATGTGAGCACTTGCCTTGTGTGAGTTGTCCACTAAATAGTTTTTTAGGCAAATGTACATTTGGCATTCAAACAATGTGGCCAGCCCATTGGAGTTGTGCTCTTTCCAGTAGAGTATGAGTGCTTGGCAGTTTAGCTTGAGAAAGGTCCTCAGTGGCAAGGCCTTATCTTGCCAGGTGATCTTCAGAATCTTCCTGAGACAAATCAAATGGAAGCGACTCAGTTTCCTGGCATGGTGCTCGTATGCTGTCCAGGTGTCACAGATGTACAACAATGAGGCCAGCACAATGGCTCTGTAGACCTTCAGTTTGGTAAGCAGTCTAATACCTTTTCTCTCCCCCATTTTTCTTTGGAGCCTCCCAAACACTGAGCCACCTCTGGCAATGTGTGCATCAACTTCATTATCTATGTGGACATCCCTGGAAAGTATGCTGACAAGGTAAATGAACTTATCCATGGCATTCAAAGTTTCTCCATTCACTGTAACTGATGGTTCCAAGTATGGAAGGCACAGTGCTGTCTGGCAGAGAACCTGTTTTCTTGGTGTTAATTGTCAGGCCAAAATTAGCACAAGTGGCAGAGAATCAATCCATATTCTATTGCATCTCAGCCTCCAAGGCTGCATTTAGTGCCCAATCATCTGTGAACAAAGAGTTGTGCACCGACTCTCCCTCCACTTTAATCTTGGCTTGTAGTATTTTCAAGTTAAATAATTTACTGCCAGTGCATCAGTTGATGCCTTTCTCATCCTCACTGAAAGTATCTGGCAACACTGCTGAAAACACCATATTAGGAAGCATGGAAGCAAGCATATAGCTCTACTTTACTCCATTTTGCGACTGGGGAAAAGTGAGAGTATTGTCCACCATCCAGAACCCATGCAAGCATAGTGTCATGGAACTGGTGTGCAATACTGATGAACTTCTCTGGGCAACCAAATTTTGCCATGATCTTCCACAAGCCCTCATGACTGACAGTATCAAGGGCCTTTGTCAGATTGATGAACATTGTGTACAGACCTCTGTTCTGACATTTCTCTTGGACTTGTTGGGCAGCAAACACCTTATCAACCTTAACTCTATCCTATCTGAAGCCACATTGGCTCTCAGGTAGGTGACATCCTCCAGGTGAAGGATCAGCCAGTTAAGGACTCTGGCAAGACCATTACACTAAGGATTAAGAGAGAGATGCCCCCTGTGATTGTCAGAGGACAACATATTTCCCTTTCTTTTATAGAGATGGACAAAATGGGGTATCCTTGAACTCCTGGAGGGGTAACCTCCTCTTGCCATGTAAGCTGGAACATTTCAATCAGTCTTTGTATGAGCAGTGGACCCCTTGCCTTATAAATCTCAGCTGGAATAGAATCAGCACTAGGCACTTTGCCACACAAGAGAAGACTAACGACATTCAAAACCTCTTTTCCAGTTGGAAGTTTGGCCATGGAGAATTGACATCAACCTGAGGTGTATGGTCACTGGCTTCAGCATTGGTTGATGATGGTCTGTTGAGAATGCTATGGAAATGTTCAGCTCCTCTCTATCATGTTCTTATCACTAACCAATGTGTTTGCTGTGCTCCAGTGTGACAAATGCTGGTCACAGGCCAATTGTGTGTGAAAAGGCAGCATGGACAAGCATATTGGAAAATCAGTGTCCGGTGTAGAACCTGCCTCCTAGAAGGTGTAGGAGCAGGGCCAGAGCCCAAAGCCTCCTCCAGAGCTCTGGAAGCAGGAGAGAACAGGGCAAACAGCTTGAGGCCCTAAGGAAAACTGTTGAACCAATTCGTACCTGTCTGAGAATCTGAATGGCTCACATGGCCACCACTGGGTAGTGCCCAATCATCATCTTCCTACTTTCCAAGTAGCTGGTGGGCCCTGAGACTGGAGGCCTGGCCAGGGCTTCACTTATCCCGGCCAGGGACAGACCTATTTCTGCCAGGGACTGATAGATGTGCACAAAGTGAGGACCATGTACAAATCCTGATGTGTGATTGCTGAAATCACTTGAATCTCCAATGTCTGTTCAGTGTATTTTTTGGGTCTTAGGATCCCTAAAAAAATCAGATCCACTGTCTTTATCTTCCCTGTACCCTAACATTTACTTGCAAGGACTGCTTGGGCTTTGTAGCTAGAAGTCCTAGACTAGATGAGAAAGCTGCTCATTTCTTCTCTAACTTACTTTTCCTCCTCCAAGGAGCCAGGATGGTCAGACAACAATCAACATACACCTCTTGGACAGTCACTGAACCCAGGTATTAGGGATACAAAGGCAGAGACTGGTTCTGGGCCCTTAGTCCACCACCTCTCTGCCAAGACATAGAATGCTATTTTATTAAAAGTTAATGTATTTGAAGGTTAATTGGGAAGTTTTGCTGTGACAAAATTTAGTATAAAAATAATTTAAAAGGTTTTTGACTTATATGTAAGCTCAGCTCCCCAAAGAAACTGTTTTAAGACATGCAAACTGTAAATGGCTTATAGTTCATGGTTTTCTGCAGCATAGCTTTGTAGCTAATTTTGCAGCTTTAAAAATGCAATAATACTTCAAAATTTTAAATTACATTATCTGTTTTATTAAATATTCACATTTAAAATAGAAAATATTTAAAGATATATTTAAGCAATGTCTCAAAAAATCAATACCTTGTTTTGTACCCTTGGACCCTGGCTTCTGTGGAGATGCAGATAGAGGACTTCTTTAGTCCTCTGAACTTAGTTGATGGTGTCAAAGTAATTATAAGAATTGCCTTTAAATTAAAATTTAAAAGCAGGAAGCGGTAACCTCCATGAAGCTTGAGGGAAGTGGGAGGAGAATGGTGTTCCAGATGTATCATAATCTCTCTTCAAGGGCCCTGCTGAGAGGTCACAGGGAAACCCTAACCCCAGCTCAGATAAGAAAGGACTAGCACAGGGATCCTGGGTCTGATGCCTCCTCAGGGCTCCCCAGTCCTTGGACCAGGGAGGAACACCCCTGCTTTCCCCCTTGCCTCCACCCCTCCTGGCCCTTGGAGATTTCTGGGAGCCTTTGACTTAGCCTATACCTGTCCAACAGGGATATATCTAGACCTGATCTTGCAGTATTTGGATGAAAACTATTAAATATCTTTTAAGAAGATAAGATCAAACTTAAATAATGAAATAAAATAAAATCAGTTTTCTGGGCCTTTCTGCTAGGAGAAAGGACAGCTAAGAGCAGCTATTTCAACAACAAAATCAGTTTTTGATGATGAAAGATCAATGGATCTATCTGCAACTTCTTCCCATCCTGGCTCCCCTTTCTGAACTTAGAGTCTCTCTGCTCACACAAGGGTATCCAGTTCAGGACTAGTAATGGGAGTCATCAGGAAGGAAATCAACCAGACTCCTAACAAGGTGAAGACATCACTGTTGGGGTTCTGTCCTCAAGATTAAGGCAGGTGAAACATTTGACTAGCATTTCTTAAGCACCTATTAAATGCTGGGAATACAAAGAAAGGCAAAAGGCAGTCCGTGCCCTCAAGGACCTCCCAGAGTAACTGGGGAGACAAAGTACAAGCACATGTACAGACCAGCTAGAGAGAGGATAAGTTGAAGACATCAACAGAGAACGAAGACAGACCAGAAAAAGCTTGCTGCTGAAGGTGGGCCTCAGAGGAGGTCAGAAAGTGGAGATAGGAGCATTCCAGGCATGGGGGACAAAGAGTGAATGAGTTCTGGGTCAGGCGATGGGTTAGAGGTGGAGGGATGTAAAATGAGGGAATAGAAGGGCTATAGAAACCAGAGGGTTTTAGATTTGATTTTGGCAGCAATAGGGAACCAGTGCGATTTATTGACATGGATGGCATGGTTAGACCTGGGCTTTAAGACAATCTCTTTGGCCGCTGAATGAAGGATGGACTGAAGTGGAGAGAGATGGGAGGCAGGCACATACCCCCTCCCCCAGTAGCTATTGCCATATTCCAGAGGTGAGGTAAAGAGGATCTGCAGCAGGAGATGGCAATGTAAATGAATCAGTTCACTCGTGAGCATTAACCTTTGTGCAGAAGGATAGTTGTCCACAGCTATTGATGAATTAATTTATTCAAGTATTAGGTGCCAGCTTCTATGCTACAGGCTGGGATACAATGAGGAACAAATAGTCTCAAAGTTCTAAGATTTCTTATTTATTTAAATAATGCAATTCTAACATAATTTAAATAAATAAGAAATCTTAAAGCTCATCTATTTCAATGCCTTAAGTTTATAGATGAGACTGAGGCCAAGGAAGGAAGGAAAGGAAAGGAAAAATAGCATGCTTCAGTCTGTATTCACACAGTCCTTTCTCTGGAGGCAGAGAGAGTGCTTCATCATGAATGCATTGTTAATGTACTTTTGCTTAATGGGAAGATCTTTCCCACCCATTAATAGGCCTATGTGACCTCTTTAAGTCACATGGAAACCTAAGTCACATGAGTTTGAATCACATGAAGCCTGTTGTGGGAGGAACTTGCTGAATGGGAGGAGCAGGAATGGGTGGAGCTGGAGCAGAGCTGAGAAGAAGTTGGTCAGACCAGTCAGAGCTGAGAGAGATGCACAAAGCAGCAGTTAGTGTAAATGAGAGAAGGGCATTTTGCTTGAGGGTATTCATTTGTGGAAAGGCCCTAACAGAGGGAAGGCTTAGGGATGGCAGTGCTCCCTGCACTGATAATGTGTATAGATTTCTTTGTTGCTGTGATGGATTTGGCTTTCTGGTGTCTTAATAAATGTTTTGATTTTATCTTCCATGTAGAGAGTCTGTTATATTTTGCAATTCAGAACTACGCTGGCATATTCATAGCAACTGTAGTAGTTATGGGTATTGCATTTGCGCTACATTTGGCAACAAGGATGGGATCATGAAATATCAAACCTCTATGTAATCAATATCTCCAAGTAGATTTGGAGACAGGAAGGCTTTAGGGAAGGAAATGGATAACCCAAGATGGGAGGATTTACCTTATTCCTCTCTGGCAAGAGAGTGGGCTAAAAGCACAGGACTCTGTGAAAACTGAGAACCAAGGCTTCAGAAGGGAGGACCCAGGGATTTAGAAAAATGTTTGCAAGGAATACCAATAGAACCAGGGAAAGAAATGGCAGGGGTGTGTAGGAGAAGCTGGGCCTTGCTAACAAGTTATTGTATTATGTGTAACAGCAGAGACAAGTTTCTGGAGGAAAAAGTTGAGATGAAAAAGGAGCTGGCAGATTTGCACAAGAAGTTTTCTATGCTATAGTGTTCAAATATTCCTTTAAAAGAGCAAGCTAGGAAGTTTCATGTGGTAGAAGAAAAAGCAGCCGGTGAATTTATCTCAGAAAAATAATCAATAGGCTTGATTGGGCCCAAAACACCTGGCAAGATGTCTGGGAGGAGAATGAAACAAAGTTGGATGAGGCTTTTAGGAATGCAGAAGTTCACCCAATACTATGAAAAAAGCAGGAGAACTGGAGGAGAGGGCATACAGCGTTTAAGGAAATAATTGAGGATTTTACTCAGCAAGAGGTCACAGATATTTTGAATCCATTCACCAAAAAAAGGGGAAAATTGTTAGCATCTTGGATAGTGAGAATCAGTGATAAAGGGGCTGGAGAAGTAGGGATAGATAACATAGATTGTTTGAAATTCATAGGTATTACTCAGAATCCTTTTGTACAGCAAGATTTTAGGGATTATTATATGCAAGGATGTAACAATGGAACTGATCTGTTAGCTTTGGCTGCAGAAGGTCGCAGTAAGCAATATCCTGCTGACTCAATGCGGTCTAGTGGAGATAGACCCTAGTATTCACTTAGAGACCCTAAATGCACTACAATGAGTTCTTTGGGATTGTCTTAGATCACATATTGCTGAGAATAGCTAAGTCATTCACAATTCATCATACAATATTGCTGTTGCTATGTACAATGTACTCCTGGTTCTGCTCACTTCACTTTGCATCAGTTCACATAAGTCTTTCCAGGTGTTTCTGAAATGATCCAACTCATTATTTCTTATAGCACAGTAGTATTACATTAAAATCATGTACCACAAATTGTTCATCTATTCCAATTGATAGACGTCCCTTCAATTTCCAATTCTTAGCTGCCACAAAAAGAGCTGCTATAAATATTTTTGTACAAATTTTATTGATCTCTTTGGGATACAGACTTAGTTGGTTTTGTGCATCCTTCATTTTCAAAGAGGACAATGACATCAGGAAAATGATGACGTGACTTGCCGTTGACTTTATTTATTTAATATATTTAATTTTCAGCATTGATTTTCACAAGAGTTTGAATTACAAATTTTCTCCCCATTTCTACCCTCCTGCCCACTCCAAGATGGCATATATTCTGGTTG
>CM053625.1:278451420-278488340 GCA_028646595.1 Phalanger gymnotis | reverse complement strand
TGTCCAGCAAAGGCCTGATCTCGTGGGCAATGATGAGGCCAGAAGCCAAGGTGGTGAATAGCTCTGTTTTATTAAGTCAGTGAACAGATTTTTATAGCCTTCATTACGTAGCACTAGGACTGCCTTGATCCACCTACTCTCCACCTACTCCCTGCCTACTCTCCACCTATTCTTCTCCTGTTCTCCTCCTATTCTCCTCCCCTTTCTTTCCCGCGCTCTCCCCATGATTCACCTGTGCACAGGTGAACCCGGAAAAGAACCCTGCACCATGTTGCCAACAAGGGCAAGACCCTTCCTCCAGACTCCATCTTGTTCCTCCCATACCTCAGAGCCCTGAGGTTTCTCAGTTGGTGTCTGGGCGTGGAGGTCCAACGATGTTTGGGGTCGGCTATAACTCGTCCTGTTACATATGTATATTATGATTTGGTTAGACAGAAATGTTGATCTGTTTGTAATTTCTGTTTGTATTCTCTCTGAAGTTCAGGGTGCTGACTTTTCCCCCTGAACTAGGTAAATGATATATGTATGTTTAATTAAAGTGAAATTGTAAACCTCTTAAAGTTGCTTTCCTTAGAAAAGCTGATCAAAGAACATGTGCTAGCAGCCCTTCTGTGTGCTGGTGTTGGTCTTTCACAGCCACAGCAGTGTTTCAACAATCCAGCTAGCAGCTTCTGTGGGGGTGTAAGATCCACCAACAGCCAGCACCCAGAAAGCTGCCAGCACACTGCAAAAGCATAGGTTCTTTTGATCTGATTAACTAAGGAAAGCAAGGTTAAAGGGGTTGACAAGCTTACTTTAATTCAGCATACAAATATCATACACTTAGTTCAGGGGAAGAGACCAGCACACTGAACTTCAGAACAAAATACAAACAGATTACAAACATCAACAGACAGACCTTGTCTGATTCAAATCCCAATACATAGTTACCAGAGTTTAACAAAGTCCCAGCATCTGGGTTACAAGCTGGAGGGCCCTTAGCTACAGCTCCCCGGGGTCTCTGCAGCAACACCATCTCAAGTGAGAGCCCTGTGCAAATGGCTCTGTCTTCTCTTCTTATAGGGTTTTAGACATCATTGAACGTCATCTAAATAACCAGAATTTAGGCTGCTATGATTGGCTCTTGAGTTAGCCCCTACCCTTAGGACCCTGGGAGGTTCACATCCACATAGGTTAGGTTAACACCTAATAGGGGTTAGAGCCTGGGGCTTAGCACTTAGTAAGACTCAAGCTAAACTCTTCAAGCCACTTGTTGAACTAAGTGCTAAGAGCCCATTTTGCTTACCAACACAAGCAGCTGCAAGCAACATTGTTGTTACACCTACCTCAGTCTAATATTGAGGGCTGGGAAGAAAAAGTGCATGAGGTCTCAAACCCATTCCTGGCAGAATAGGTGGATGAGAACGATTTGTTCCATCAGCCATGAAAGCAGCTGAAGCAGGTGTTCCAAACACAGTACTAAACTATGGGGATTCAATTTAAGTGAGAAGAAAGACAGTATCAGCCCTCAATGAATTTACTTTCAAATAGGGTAAAATAACCTATAAAAGGGTGCTAATATATTGGGGGGAAGGAAGTTACCCACACAGGGGCATGGTGGAAAAATCAGGAGAGTCAGAAGTAGAGCCAAGAGAGGAATGAGAGATGGTAGGACTGAGCCCCTCACCAAAATAGAGGTTCCAGGAGAAACTCACTAATTTGAGAAGGGGGCTATAGAAGTGTAAGGATGTTCCAAGTTGAGGCCACAGGTACTGTGGAAAGTTCTGTGGTGAAAAGGCAACTGAGGCATTGGTGGCAAAGTCTTCCTAGCCAGAGATATAGATATATAGCTAGAGATAGAGACAGGCATACATATCTATATCTATATCTATATCTATATCTATATCTATATCTATATCTATATCTATATCTATATCTATATCTATATCTATATCTATATCTATATCTATATCTATATCTATATCTATATCTATATCTATATCTATATCTATATCATCTATATCTATATCTATATCTATATCGAGAGAGAGAGAGAAAGAGAGAGAGAGAGAGAGAGTGAGAATGGAGAGATAATCACACATGTGCCCTAGGCTCTCTCTTCCATCCACCCTCTGATGAACAGGTCAAGACCTCAGAAAAAGGCTGCTGTTCCCCTCAGAGTTCTAGGAAGTAAGGCTTGAAGAGTTGGGGTTATCTTTCTCTATATTACTCATGAGCCCCTATCCAGTGTATTTCCTCCTGATTGTTGTTGTTGAGTTGTTTTCAGTCACGTCCAACTCTTCATGACCCCACTTGGGTTTTCTTGGTAAAGATACTGGAATGGCTTGCCATTTCCTTCTCCAGCTCCAGATGAGGAACTAAGGCAAACAGGGTTAAGTGACTTGCTCAGGGCTGCATAGCTAGTAAATGTCTGAGGCTAGATTTGAACTCAGAAATATGAGTCTTCTTGACTCCAGGCATGGCGCTCTATCCACTGCACCACCTAGCTGCCTTTCTACTACCCAATAGCATGACCCAATCATCAAACCAGTGAATACTGCTCCAGTATAATTTTCTCTCCTCAATATCAATTATCCAGGTAACATAAATGAGCTTTTTACAAAGGTGTATTTAACTGAGAAAACACAGCAATACCCAAAGCACAGAAACTTCTGAATCTAGGATACCACTTTCTTTTACCAGTCCTGTCCCCAGAGAGAATGGACTCAGACTTAAAGTTTTAACTGCCAGCATTCTACTCACCAAGCTCAATTCTGGGTATTTGCATAGCTGATGAATTAATGACTACCTTTCTCGAAGGATATGGTATGTTTGCTTTTGTGTCAATTCACAGCTGAGCTTGGAGAAACAGGTCACTCCTCAGGGCTAGCCCCTCACCTGGCTCAGTTGCTCCAGATATGATTGATGGATTATGGATCATAATTGTAGGACCTCTGATGGCTTTTCTGATTTTTCAGAGCTAACAAGATTGTAACCTTATTCATTCTTTCTCTGATATTCATTCTTCTAAGATCAGGAAAGGATAGATACACCAAGACAGAAAAACAGAGGCAGATATGGGTTCATGGCCACATGGTGGCTTGGGTGCAAAGATCCAGAGGCAGACAGCAGCTATTGTCTTACTTCAGGAAAGAAAAAGGTTTAATATCTTTGTATTTTTCCTATAGACATTCAGTTTTAGCTAAGCAGTCAACTAAGAGACTTTTGCATCACCTTGCCATCAGACAAGAAAACAGCCACATACTCTAAAGTGGGGAAGTGCAAGTCTCTTCTCCATCATATACTTCCAGAAGAAGGCTCATCAAATCTCACATGGGCTGATAATAGAGAACAATGTGCATGCTCCTAGGACTGGGCCCCACTGGCTAGTCTCCCCATTAAGCATTTATCTGTTATAGACAATACAGATGGACAGAACTAGGCCCAGAGTTGATTAGGAGGAAAGTAGGGTAGATTACTTTCAGGAAATCATAAAGTTTTTTTAATGATCCTAAGCTTCTCATGAAATCAGAGGCCCATTTTTTCAATACTGACATTTTCCTGGTGCATCATGGGAGTGGCTTGAAATAGGATTGCTTCTGAAAAAGATCTAAATATGGACATCATACAGAGGACAATGCAGAGGTATATTCTTGATATGGGCAGATTGCAACATATAAGCAACAAGGAACTCTCCAGGACAGGAGTAAAAGATGTCATCAAGGAATTATGTGGTAGGAAGAGAAGAGATAGTCATACTACAAGCATGTGGTATGGCAGGTGGACATCCAGAATGTTCCTTTAGTGGCTTAATTATATATTCAAACTTTGCTTCAGAGAATACAATTCCATTGGGCTGGCCACGTTCTTCGAATGCAAAACACATGCTTGCCAAAAAGACTATTTTATGAAGAACTCACACAGGGCAAGTGCTCACATGATGGTCAGAAGAAGCAATACAAGGACACTCTCAAGGTCTCTCTCAAAAGCTTTAGAATTGATTGTGTGACATGGGCGACACTGGCACAGGACTGCTCACCATGGCATGCCCACATCAGAGAAGGTGCTGTGCTCTATGAGCAAAGCAGAATTGAAACAGCTCAAAGGAAATGCAGGATGCACAAATTTAGAGTATCCACCCCAAATGTTCACATGGACTATTTGTGCCTGACCTGTGGTAGAGCATTCTGAGCTCATATTGGTCTGATCAACCACAGTCGGGCACATCGAAACTTGACTCTAGCATAGTGTTGTCATTTTGATCCTCTTCGATAATGAAGGACAACAACCAACCCCAACCAACTATGTTGGAAGAAAGTGAGGAAAGCTCCTAGAATGGAAGAACATGAAAAAGAGTTACACAGAATGAGTGAGCATAGATGGATTTTGATCTATATCACTAAAGGAATTCCAAAATCTACAAGACCGCAGATCCATTTGAGTATTTGTATGTCTTCAGAATTTCATTCTTAAGAGATTCTCATCCCACCTGGACTTAATTCTTCCTATAATTTCAGGCCACAGAATCATATCTAGTCCTTTAAAAATCTGCTTTCCCTAATTCTAAGGTGCACGTCAGACTATGCCTAGCTTTCCTTTTCTCTAACACAATATCTAAGATGTAGTGGTCATTTCCATCATCCTCATTTCAGCAGTCATGTCCTCTTTGTTGGTCAGAATCTCATTTGGAAAAGCAGCTGCTCTTATTGTTTCCTTTGCAAGGATGAAATTAACATTAATAAAGGAATAGAGTCTATGCCTGCGATTTCATCGATAAAGAAAACTCCCTCTACCATCATAGGTTAGCATGTTCTCTGTGACTTAGAGAATTGCTTAGGGCGCTGAGAACTTGACTTGTCCTGGGTTACATAGCTAGTATTTTTCAGGGGCCACACTTGAACTCAGATCTTTCTGGCTCTGAGGAACACTCTATATATACTTCATCATGCTAACAGTCTATGACTGCACCATCCTCAAACATCTGATATTGTGTAATAATGCAGATAAACAAGCTATTTAAATTGTTCCTTACTTTTAAATTTTCTTTAAGGAACACTTTGTAATTGAATCCCTGCGAGTATTTTATGGATTTGTAGATTTTTCTCTAACTACTTTATACATTTTATAGCTTTTTGGAATGAGATTTCTCTTTCTATTATTGTCTCTTGGATTTTATTATTTTTATATAAAATATTAGGTTTTAGGGTTTATTTTGCAGCCTACAACTTTGCTGGAATCTTGATTAATATCCTTATGGATTCCATAGAATTTTCTAAGTAAACCATGCTATTACCAGCAAAATGGGACAACACACAAACAAGTATATTTTCTAAGTAAACCATGCTATCACCAGCAAAATGGAACAACACACAAACAGGTACATACAAAGCAAGTTATATATAAGATATATAGGAAATAATTAACTTTGGGGAGAGCAATTTCAGTGGAATGATAAGACTGGACACCAGACAGTAAGGGGTTAAGAAGAGAATGAGAGGAGAGAAAGTGGAAGCATCTATTGTAGAAGGCCTTTTTGAAGAGTTTAGCTATGAAGAGAAGCAAAGATATATGATAATATTTAGTAGGGATAAGAGGATCATGTGAGGGTTTTTTTCAGAACAGGAGAGACCTGGGCATGTTTGTAGGCAGGAGGAAATGAGCTAGTAAAGAGGGAGAGATGGAAAATAAATGAATGAGTGGGGATGACAAAGGAGTCAATCTGGAGGAGACAGGATGGAATGGGATCATTTGAACAAGAAGAGGAGTTAGCTTTGGTAAGGAACAAGGTTGCTTCATCATGTGAGACAGGGATGAAGGAGAATAGAGTGGCAGAAGGCATATGAGTGATAGGTAGTGAGGAAAAAGAGAGAAGAGGGAGTTCACAGTGAACAGCCTCAATTTTTTTCCTGTAATATGTGATACAAGGTTCTCAGCTGAGAGGGTGGGGAGAGGGGAAGCCACAGGAGGTTTGAGGAGGGATGAAAACATATGGAAGAAGTGCAATGAAGAGTGTGCTAGTGAGTTGATAAGGGAGGTATAATAGGACTGCCTAACAGCAATGGGGGCTTAGTTGAGGTTGTATAATATAAATCTGGAGTGGACCCAGTCAGAATAGTTGTAGGATTTTCTCCACTTTCCATCAGCACCACGTGTGTAGGAGTGGTGGGTGTGATCCAAGGCTGAGGCTTCTCTGGGTGTAATTGGTGATGTGATAAAGGAGCTAATGATTCAAGAGAGTAATACAGTGTAAAGTTTACTTGTTTCATCAAGAGGTCAGTATGGAGAGAACAGGAGTGAGTGACTAATGTAAGGGAGATGGCCTAGGAGAGAATGGAGGGGCCATTGGTTTGGGTGTCACAGCTAGAATGAAAAGTAGGATTATGTAAAGAAAAGCCAAGAGATTATGATTGGATAAAAGATTTTCAGAATTCTTGAATATGGAGGTGTTACATTTGTAGGAGATGGGAAAGATCAAGGGTATGACCATCTTTGAGTGTGACTGAAGCTGGGTGAAAGAATAGCTTATGGGAGGTGAGTAGGTTGAGCAATTGAGTTGTTAGGGTGTCTGAGAGTTAGTATGAGGACAGGAATTGAAGAGAAGGGAAAATTGTAAGCCAGGTATTGAACTTATTGACAAAGAAAGTGGGATGATTTAGAGTTCTATAGACAGCAGTTACCATGATTTTGATTGATTGGTAGATATGAATAGCATGACTCTTAAAGGAGGAAGGGTTACTGAGTGATAGAGGGAGAGAACCTGGAAGTGACAGTGGGGAGTAAGGAGTATTCCAAGTCCCTTGCCTCAACCAGTAAGCCAAGGAATATAGGTGAAGGTGCAGACAATATTGGAAAGGACCCTTTCTCATAATAATAATAATAATAATAATAATAATGATGATGATGATGATGATGATGATGATGATGATGATGATGATAATAGTTTGGTGCCTACATATATAATTGAAGGAAATGACAAATTTCATTTAAAGGTTAGTGAAAATAAAGATGTAATTTTTCCCCATCCAAGTTCATGATCCTCCTGAAATCTATCCCATGTACTTCTACTCAACACGAAGAGTTATATCTATTAATTATATCCAAGTGTTCAGTAGTCCTTCTTTTTACTTTCTCCTTTCATGTCCAATTTTTCTACTCTCCAACCTCCTGACACAAGTCAGGTTTCTCCTATGCATTCCCAATTTCTTTTTCTTCTGTTTTCACATTAAAGTATTTCTTCCATTATTTAAGAAACACGTTGTTTTCCTTATAATTTGGTGAGTTGAGAGGTATTCTTTGAGATTTTTTACCTTATCTGCTAGGAGGGAGGCCAGCATGCATTTTGACCATACATAGCAATTACTCAGCCATTGCAAAAAAAACTTCATGCATTTCAAATAAGCCACCATCAACTTCTTTGCTCTCACACTTGCTAGAAGAGAATGGTGGGTGTGGCCTTCATCCTCTATAGTTCTTGCTAGTCACTACTAACTGCCATAATAAGGTTTCAAACCCATTTCTTTTGATTTCAAATCCAAACAGTCTTCCCCCCCCCACTATAGCAATGCCAAGGCTCCTAATTCATTCTGCTATCCTCTTCTGTTTTATAGGTAAATTCACAGTTATGATTGCTGACTATGTATTTCCTCCCATCCTCTTCTCTTCTATTTTTTTTACCCTGTCTCCTTAAAAGTCTTTTTTTACTTCTGAATACTGCTTCCCTTAATCTTTCCTCCCTCTTATTACCCTTCCTCTTCTCCTAATCCCTTCCCCTCCTACTCTGTTGGGTAAGATGAATTTCTATAAGCAACTATGTGTGTATATATGCTCTTCTATCCTTGAACCAGTTCAAATGAGAGTGAGGTACAAGTATTTCCCATTCCTGCCTATTTCCCCCTCTTATTGTAAAAAGTTTTCCTTGCATACCTCTTTTAAGTGAGATAATTTCCCCCAATTTTCCTCTCCCTTTCTCCTTACAGTGCATGTCTCTTTCTCACTTTTCCATTATTCTTTTGAGATCATCCAAACATAATAAAGGCAAACACATGTCCTCTAAGTAGATTTCTTCTAACTGCCCTGATGATGATAATGTTCTTTGGATAAACACACATACACACATAGACAAGATCATTTTCTCATGTAAGAATTAAACAGTTTAAACTTGTTATATCACTATGATCTCTCACTCATGTTTACTTTTCTGTATGTCTCTTGAGTCTGGTGTTTGAATGTCAAATTTTCTATTCAGCTCTAGTCTTTTCATTAGGAATGCTTGAAACTCTACTATTTCATTAAATGTTCATTTCCCCCTTAATAAGATTATACTCTTTTTTGCCAGGTGGGATAATCTTGGTTGTAATCCTAAATCTTTTGTTTTCTGGAAAACCATATTTCAAACTCTATGCTCCTTTATAATGGTAGCTGCTAAATCTTGTATAACTCTGATGGTGACTCCATGGTATCTGAATTATTTCCTTCTGCCTTGTATTTTCTCCTTGGCTCTAGATTTTGCTATAATATTCCTGGGAGTTGTAGTAGCAATTATATTTGAAGAGCTTTCCTACCCATCAATAGGTCATGTGACCTGCTTACATCACAGGAAGCCTAAGTTACATGCAGTAGGAGGAGCTTCCTGACAGGAAAAGGAAGTTATGTCACAGAAAATGCTGAGAGAGAAAGATGTTATGGCTACTAATGGCTGCCCTCATGACTTTTAGAACTGAATAAGCTGTGACTTAGCTGTACTGTGTATTTGACTATTGCAAACATACCTAGATCACCTCAAACCTTAAAAAAAAACCCTTTACTTGACCCTGTCATTCCCCTCATGCTACCATCCTACATCTCTCTTCCGTTTCACTGCTAAATTCAAAGAAAAAAACCAACTACATCTGTTACCTCAAATTCCTCACCTTCCATTTACTTCTAAACCCTTTGCTATCTGGCTTCTAATCCCATCAGTCATATAAAATTACTCTCTCTAAGGATATTAATAATCCCCAGTTGCTAAATCCATTAGGCTTTTTCCTCAGCTCTCATCCTTTTTGACCTCTTTACAGCATTTGAAACTGTTGGGCACTACCATCATCTGGACCAGGAGTTCTTAAACTAGTGTCAGCAAACTTTTAAAGATATTTTGATAATGACATTTCACTATAATTGGTTTCATTTGTACTTTTATGTATTTTGTTTCATGCATTTAAAAAAATTATTTTGAGGAGTCTATAGGTTTCACCAGTCTGTTGCTAAAACATGTGTCTATGACACAATAAAGTTTAAGAACTTCTGATCTGGATTCTCCATACTTAGGTTTTAGTGACATTAACTACTGCAGTCTGACTGCTTTCTCTCTCTACTTTGCTAGATCATTATCTATGCCCCAGCTACTATGTGTGGGTACACTCTACAGCTCTATTCTGTCTTCTCTTTTTACTCTTTCAATGATCTTATCAGCTGCCATGGATTAATTAGGTCAATGACTCTCAGATCAACACATCCAGCCTTCAGCTCTCCTGAATTCCAGTCCTACATCTTCAACTGCTTTCTGGACACCTTCACTTTCAGATGTACTAGACTCAACATGTCTAAAACAGAATTAATTTTTCCCCCAGCCCCATGCTTCTTCCTCATTCACTTTTTCTACTAGAGGTACCACTATCCTTTCAGGCACTCAGGCTTGAAATATGTCATAATTGACTCTTAACTCTCTATCACATCTCCCCCATCCAAACAAATGCCAAGTTGTAGTGATTCAAGTCCCACGGCATCCCTTTCATCCATCTCCTCCCTTGTCTCCATTTGCAACACAATCCCTTTAGTTTAGGTGATTTCCCCTGCTATTGCAATAGCCTCCTGGCTGAGTTCCATGCCTTTGCTTTCCAACTCCTTTCCATAGCTGCCAAGTTAATATTCATAAAGCACATTTCTGTAAATGCCACTTCTGCCCAAGAAGCTTCACTTGCTTCTTCCAGAATCAAATGCTGTGCCTCCCTTGACATAATTTCCTGGTGGCCTCTGGGTGTGTTTATGTGGCTTTCTGGTTACCTAGTGGCACAAAAGGCCCCATTCAGGTGGAGTTAGGGACCTTCAGAATTGGTGGATGTCAGAAGACCATATGACCATGAAGACCATGCTCTGCTGAATAGATAGATTTCCCCCCATTTAAGACAAGCAGGGCTGTGTCTATCAATGCTAATGGGTACTATATCCTTGTTGCATGTAACTGCTATGTTAGGGCTAAGTGAACCTCCTTTTCTTAAGTGTTCAATGGCCTACTAGTGTTTCATTTTCCCCAAAACTGAACCTGAAATAACAAGGTACTAGTATTAGTTCTCCCCCAATACATTGTGAGGGGATGGATGGATGAAGTGAATTCATGGGTACCTTATTCCTTTGTTCATCCCAATCACCCTGAGCCACTGGAAGACAAAATTACTCTGGAATAGAAGTATCAGGTACTGTGGCTTCTCCTTGAAGGCATAAAGACATGAGGAAGTAAAGATACAAGCATGTTCTTCCTGATTGAAAATTACTACCCAGCTGTGGTCCCTGATCTTTTAGTCTAATATCCCTTGGAAAGGTTTCAATGTCTAGTTCTTGTCAAGAGTGTGTCAATACTGACATTATTCTTCCACTGCTGTCCCCACAATGACCTCCAATGGGAGAGCATCAAACTAAGTTCTCTACCACTCTTTCCAAGGTGAACTTCTTGGGGAATGATGAGTACTCATTCCCCCTACCCACTTCTACCCAGGATGCTCTGTCAGGCCCAGAGAGGTTAGGTGGTTTGTTTGAAAACACAAAGCAAATAAAGGATTAACACTTCTAAGTGCAGAGAGTTAAAGCTTGGGCTGGCTTCAGTTCTTTTCAGTTGTCAAACAAAGCATCAGTATATTTCTCTGGCGCCATCAAAAAATGGTGGATATATTAGAGAAAGAAAGTGAAGGAAGGAGTCCAATAGTTCAGAAGTTCACATTTGGGAGCCTTGATCTCAACATACATACATACATACATACATACATACATACATACATACATACATACATACATATATACATACATACACACACACATACACATACACATACACACAGAATTCAGGGAAGGGAAGACTGGCAAGGGAAGGGAAGGAATGAAAATAGATAAAAGAGTGGGTAAGAAAAGAGAAGGATTGAGAAGGGGAAGGAGAGATAAGAGATAGGAAGACTCAAGAAAAGGGAAGAAGGAGAGGCAATGAAAGGAAAAGGAAGGAAGAAGAAGATAAGAGAAAACTGGGAGGGAGTGGGAAGAAATGAAAGCTTTTTATTAGTAATTTTGGACAAGAAAATATGCCTGAAGGACCCAGATTCTTTTATCCATCTCCCCTAAGTTGGGTACCAAGAGCTGGGTTCAAATAGACTACAGAATCCTGGTCCCCTGAGCATCCCCAGCTCACACCCAAGCAGGTCCTTCCTAGCCTTCTGGAGGTCCCAGCCAAGGTGTTCACTGCAGCTTAGTAGGCATCAAAAGAAAATGGGGTTGAAAAGAGTAGAGAAGAGGACTGAATGGAAGCTGAGATGGCAGAGGAGGCTGAACAGATGAGGAGTGACAAGGGCATAGTGGGGGGTGCTAATTTGGGTGACTTAGGATCAGAAAATATCACAGAAACTACAGAGGAATAAATTCAGGGACTGAGCATGCTTGCCTGGAAAGAGAAACAGAAGGGGCTTCTGGGTCTACAAAGAAGGTGAAGTCATTTGTGCCTTTTTTAAAAAAAACTCTCCAGCCAGTATCATAATGGACAAGAGGGGCCTTAGAGAGTGATTTAGTCTATTCCTATCTCTTGGCAGGACTAACCCCTAAGAAACACAAAAAAACGCTAACTGGCATGTGGGTGATGTTAGTTGCTCTCTGACTGATACTACTTCTTTTTCTTCTCCCCCCTTGTCCCCCTCCCCCCACCATATGATGTAGTTATAGAAAGGGATTCCTTTATTTACTGTGAAGTTGTCCTTGGATCAATTGGAAGTGGCAATATATTGGCCATAATTTTTTTAAATTTATTTTTAATATGTTTAGTTTTCGGCATTGATTTTCGCATGCGTTTGAATTACAAATTTTCTCCCCATTTCCAGCCCCCCCACTCCAAGATGGCGTATATTGGCCATATTTCTAATGGACCCTTCAAAGGCTGACCTCACCAGCTCTAAAGTCAGAGCAGGCTGGGAGCAGTTTTGTTCAGCATGACCCATGAATCTAAATGAGAAGACAGGTGCATATGTGATATGTGTATGTGAACAACTCTCTCCCTCCTTACCCCATCCCACATGACTCCTAGCTCTCACCAAATTCACTGTTCCTTCCAAACCAACCATGAAAGACTGTCCCTTTAAATTAAATCAAGGAAAACTCACTTAGGAAAGGGATGACAGTGAGTGGCCAGTTTTTCTAGTTAGTTTAATGCCTCCTTATCTGCACCTTACTTTCTTTGACTAAACCAAGGAGAGGGCATCAATTAGTTAGAAAACAGCTATCTTCCTTTGCCCCAGTGTGTGTATTTTGTTTTAACCTACATGTGAGTGCAATTCTCACCTCTGGGAATATTCTGTAGTCTTAGAACTAGGGTGTTTTGTCATTACACAGAGCTAAAAGGAGGGTCAAGTTAGATGGGGCCTCAGAAGCCATCTAGGTCCAGAGGTGCAGAGAGATCAAATCATTTGCCCAAATTCATACAAGTAGTATAGGATTGATCAATCCATTTTAAAAGCCTTATTAAGAGATTACTGTGTGCTAGGGATTGTACTAAGCACTGGGGATGCAAAGAAAAACAAAAAGAATCCTTAGCCTCAAGGAATTCATATTCTAATGGGGGTAAAAGGTGAACATATAAATGCATAGGTACATTCAAGACATAGAGAGAGGATAGATGGGAAGTAATCCCAAAGGACAAGGCACTAGCAACTAGGAAAGGCAGAACATAGAGCCTTGACAACTGGCAGAGAAACTAAGAGGTAAAGGAGAAAATATTCCAGTATGGTACACAGCTAGTGCAAAAACATGAAGAGGGGAGATGAAGTTAGAGGAATGGTAGGTCAGTGTAGCATAAAGTGTGATGGGTAGTAAAGTATAAGAGGACCAGAAAGGTAGAAAGAGGTCAGGCTTTAAATGTCAAACAGTGGGCTTTATGTTTGATCCTGGAAATAAAAAGGAATCACTAGAATTTGGGGAGTGGGTTCCAGAAAGGGGTTGCCATGGTTTGAACTCTACTTTAGGAAAATCACCTTGGCAGCTGAGGGCAGGACGGATTGGAGAGAAGAATGCCTTGAAGACTATTATAATAGTCCAGACAAGAAGTAATAAGGGCCTGAGTTAAGGCTGTGGCCTTATGAGAGGTATGACAAGAGATGCTGCAAAAGTTGTAGAGGTAGAAATGACAAGATTTTGTTTTCTTTCATTAAATACTTCCCAATTACACATAAAAGAATTTTTAACAATCATTTTCTACAATTTTGAGTTCCAAATTCCCTCTGTCCCACCTCCTGGAGAAGGCAAGTACTTTGATTTTGGTTATAAGGTAAGGTCATGCTAAACAGTTTTCCATATTAGCTATGTTGCAAACAAACAAACAAAAAACCCAACCTCCCACACATGCACACAAACAAAACAGACCAGTAAAAATAAAGAAAGAAAGAGTATGTTTCAATCTGTATTCAGTTTCCTCTCCAGAGGTAGATAGCATTTTTTTCATCATACGTCCTTTGAAATTGTCTTGGATCATTGAATAACGAGACTTTCAATGAGTTAGTCATATGGAGGATCATGTAGGTGTTACAGTGGGTGGAATGCTGGACCTGGAGTCAAGAAGACCTGAGTTCAAATCTGGCCTCAGACACTTATTAACTGTGTGACCCTGGGCAAGTCACTTAACACTGTTTGCCTCACTTTCCTCTTCTATAAAATGAGCTGGAGAAGGAAATGACTGTGCCAAGTACTAAAGATACAAAGAAAACCAAAAATAATCCTTACCCTTAAGGAATTCATATTCTAATGGGGGTAGAAGGTGGATCTGTAAATGAGTAGGTGCAGAAAAGGTACATAGAGAGGATAGATGGGAGTATCTTTGCCAAGAAAACCCCAAATGGGGTCATGAAGAGTCAGGCATAACTGAAATGACTGGAGAACAACGAAAGTCTTATGGAATGAGAATGAGGAGTTGAGCCCAACACAGAGCATCAAACCTTCAAGAAAAAGGACATGGAAATCAGTCCAACATATAAAAGATCTTGCTTCAAGAGCTGGCACAAATTTTTGTTAGATGTGAACCCTAACTGCAAAGCCAATATTATTTCTGCTCCACTATAAACTCGACATTTTCCAATCCTTACCTAATTCCCCCAGGCTGCAGAATAATAACAATTCATGTTACTCTATCACTTCAAGGCTCAGCAAGCTCTTTCCCAACATAAACCTGTGGGGGTGGGTAAGTTCAAGTTTTATAACCTCCATTTGACTGATGAAGAACCTGACATTTAGAAAAGTGAAATGACTTGCCCAAAGTCACCCAACTACACGTCTGGAGCCAGGATGCAGGGAAGCTATGGCTGTTGTCTGTACCACTAGGACTCTGCACCTGAAAACTCTTGGTCGGGATCCATTACTCATCCTACTCCATGCTGCCTTCGGGGATCTAGGTGGGGCTGTGTGGGTGTAGAAAATCCTGTTTCCCTTGTTAAAACATAATGAAGTGCTATAAACCAGCCCTCTGTCATGACAGAGATGGGTGGGAGTGTTGATTAAAATGCAGCTGGTGGGGACACTGGCTAAGTTTTCTCTCCTTTATGGCCACACTTAGGAAAGCAAATAATTGGCCCTCTAATTATTCCTATAAAAGTGAGAAAAGTTTACCAGCTCATTAGCACCTTTATTTGCACTAGAAAATAATTAGCCACGCTTAATAGATTTCTAATGACTCCTAACAGAGGAGCACATGTTCAGGGAGTCTGCCACCCATTATACATGTCTGAATCACTGCGGACCCTTTCAGGACCCTTTTGCACAAATCCTGGATGCCTGCAAATTCGTTAGCACTTAGAAGGTTTGTGGATTTCCTAAGCAGCTCCTCTTCTCACTGCCCCATCTCCTGAAGTCAGAACTCCAGTGGGCAGACCTATCTGCTTCAGTCCTGGGAATGCTTTAAAGAAAAGAATACAAATCATCCCTCGGGTATTACTGATCACTGCCCTCCCTCACCAAGGATCTTGGATCTTGGGTCATCCTTCTTCTTCCTACAATATGTAAAGAGGGAGAAGGAATATAATTTTATCTATTGAAGCAGTCACTGGGAGATTCCAATTTGTCATAGGACTGGCCCTCACTTTTTAGGAGACCGTAAGGTATTAGTTGGCTCCCTGCCTCCATATTACCCTGCCAATTTTAGAAAAGCTGCCAGAAATTTACTCTCCTGGGGTCACAAGAACTGAAAGCCTAGAACCTCCTTCCTTGGAGAGGTCCTGAGAAGCAGGAAGAAGAGGGTCCCATCTTGATGAGATGGACCAGGAAGCAGGACGATAAGATCCTTCCAGCCTAGGGACTGCACTGGCCTGGGACTGCTGGACAGATGAGTGGCAAGCCTCAGGGTGATCCAAGTTGGGAAGCAGAAAGGAATGGAGTCTTCATTTTCCCAGTAGATGGCACTGTGGGTTTATCTTCAGCTATAGCATTCATCTTCCCTCTGGCCCCACTGGAGGCAGAGCTGATGTGTATGGCCAAACTTCCAGCTCTAAGTCTCCTCCCCTTTTAAGGGCCTCCCCCTTCTACTCATTCATCCCTAGGTTTGCCAGAGACTGACATTTTCCTTCCATACATCTCTCTTCCCCACTCCCCAAACACACACAACCAAATACACAACCCTTTGCCACATTCACATTCATTTTTATCTTCTATAGATTCAGCAATTTAAGAATAAAAGTCAAAATTTAATAAGAAAAATCATAATTTAAGGAGGATTCAATTTTCATTTTGTTCAATGAAGACTTATTAAGCATCATTTGTTATATATAAGGCCCTTTTTGTCCAGGAGTAGTGCGTGTGTATCGAAAGACTTTTCTTTAAGAATGAATTGAGAAATATACTCATGTGCTCTTACAGGATTGTGGCAGGCTAAGATTCAGCAGGCACTAAATCATTCCTTTTGGAAATGTGGGATCTAACAGGTTATAAATCAACCAATTTTGTAACCATCCCAGAGTCAGATGGCTGCCATGTTGGGGTCCAGCAACAGATAACAGGGAAGCAGCATCTGAGGAGAAAGGTATATGGGTAAGGAGGGGGCTGTTTGTGCCTGCATGTACCCAGCCCAACACTCAGAAGTACCTTTATTTCTAACCAGCTTCATAGCTCCCTGGAGGCAACCAAAACATCCTTTGGGATGCATTTGAAATATGTTTCCATACCACTATCATGGTGCCCTGCCTGGGGGAGGCACTCCGATAAGGACCTGGTGGTTCACTGAGTACCAAAAATGTGAACAGCTGCCACAGAACTGTCAGATTGGAGTGAAAGATCAGCTGTGCTTCAGGGAGGAGTTAGACCAAGGGTGGGGAACCTGCAGCCTCAAGGCAACATATGGCCCTCTAGGTCTTCATGTGTAGCCCTTTACTGAATCCAAACTTCACAAAACAAATCCCCTTAATAAAAGGATTTGTTCCATAAAACTTGGACTCAGTCAAAAGACTACACCCAAGGACCTAGAAGGCCACATGTGGCCTGTTAGACTATGTGACCTCTTAACCTACTTTCTCTCCCTTCATCTCTTTTGAACCTAAGGTGCTATGACCTTCTACTGGATGATTCTAATAATAGTAATAGCTAGCATTGATCCCGTGCTTTAAAGTTTACAAGGCATTGTTCATATTTTGTCTCATTTGATCTTCACAAATCCACTTGAGTTAGGTGATATTAGCCTTTTTTACAGATGAAGTATGGAGAGATGCTAATAAGTGTCAGAAGCAGGATTTGAACTCAGGTCTTCTTGACCTTAAGTCTAGCACTTCATCCATCCATCTAAATATAAGTATTTGCTTCGTAGTGGGGAGATGGTCATGGTGGGAGATTGGGGTGATTCAAACCAAATTAGAATTTGGGGGCAGCGATTATGTCTTATCTACTCTTCATATATTTAAACTTACTAGCTGAGTGACTCTGGACAAGTTATTTAACCTCTGTTTGCCCTAATCCACTAGAGAAGGAAATGGCAAACCTCTCTAGTATCTTCACCAAGAAAACCCCACGGACAACATTGGCATGCTATGGTACCCAGGGTTACAAAGAATTAGACATGGCTGAACAAGTGAACAACAACGACAAACTTTATATCTCCCTCAGTGGCTAACACAGGGCCCAATAAGTCACTTAATAAATGTTTTGTGAATAAATGGTTGATTGAATGAATGAATGAACTCAGGTGGCCATTGGCTTCAAAGAGCTACAGAATCACACTCATCACACAGGGGTTGTAAATATCAAATGAGACAACTCTAAAGCAATAAGTTGAAAGATTCAGAACTGGTATGCACTGCTGTGGGGTGCTTACTCACCTAGACTTCTTTACATCAGTGTAATAATGGGTCTGATGCCCCAATAGGAAATTTCCCTTTCCCTTTTCTGCCTATTCCTCATTTGATCTTCCAGTGTCTTCCAGTGGTTGAGAGGTGATGTGATGGACGCAGTGGATGGAAGACTGGATTTGTAGTCAGGAAATCCTTGAATTCTGCTTCAGATATATACTCTGGGCAATACACTTAGTCTCAGCCTCCATTTCTTTATTTGAAAATGGGTATGAAAATCATAGCATCAATATCACAGGGATATCATGATAATCAGATGAAATAATTTGTGTAAATTTTGTTGCAAATCTTAAAATGGTATATAAATGTTAGCAATCACTAATTTGTCCCCATCTATTTCTCATTTCATTTTCTACTAGAACTATCATCTGGAGATTTCACCTGGTTCATCCCCTTATTCTGGCCATCTTTTTCAAAAGTGCTGAAGTAATTACTGGAGGGCTTCCAGTTAGCTCCAAACTAAAGGACCTGGGATGTCCATATTTCTCAAACTCACAAGATCTGGACAGGAGCGCCTCAGGGCTGATATCTGATTACCTGCTCAGGAAAGGAAACACAGTGGAAAAATCAACCAGAGGCTCAGGCACAATCTTTCAGAGTTGAGGCCATGTTCCATATGGAAATGAGATAGAAGGAAAGAGTATAGCCCATTTCACCATGGAGTGTCTAGAGACAGAGCTCCCTACTTGTCACATGGGAGAATCAAAGAAAAAGAGACTCAAATGAAAGCTGTCTCTTTAAAAGGTCCACTGAGTCATTGGCTTCTCTAGCTCAGCAGCCAATGAGGGGATTAATTCATTTCAAAGTACCTCTGTTCCTTATTGCTATGGCCAGAAGCAGTCAGGGAATTAATCATCCTCTACCTGGCCAAATGCTAAGTCACCAAAGGCCCTAGGTGTGATATTATGACTGGTGAGAAAGGAGAGAGAGAGAAGGAGAGAGAGACAGAGAGAGACAGAGAGACAGAAGCAGACAGAGGGAGACAGAGACTGAAAGAGAGACAGAGGTGGGGAGAGAGAGAGAGAGAGAGAGAGAGAGAGAGAGAGAGAGAGAGAGAGAGAGAGAGAGAGAGAGAGAGAGAGAGAGAGAGAGAGAGAGAGAGAGAGAGAGAGAGAGAGAGAGAGAGAGAGAGAGAGAGAGGGGGGGGGAGGGAGGGAGGGAGAGAAAGAGAGAGAGAGAAAGAGAGAGACAGAGACAGACAGAGACAGACAGAGACAGTCAGAGACAAAGAGAGAGAAAGAGAGACAGACAGACAGAGACAGAGACAGAGAGACAGAAGCAGACAGAGAGAGACAGAGACAAAAAGAGAGACAGAGGTGGGGGGAGGAGAGAGAGACAGAGACAGAGAGAGACAGAGACAGAAAGAGAGAGAGACAGAGATAGAGAGACAGAAACAGAGAGATACAGAGGCAGAAAGAGAGACAGAGGTGGGGGGAGGAGAGAGAGACAGAGACAGAGAGAGAGACAGAGATAGAAAGAGAGACAGAAGTTGAGGGGAAGAGAGAGAGAGAGAAACCTTAAGGCCAACACCCTTAGCCACAGCTACTAAAGAATGTGTCTGGAGTGACTTGACCAGGATTAAACAGTAAATGTACAAGGCAGGATTCACAGCTAAGCCTTCATAACTTCAGTACTTCAGGCCTTCTGCTCTGGTTACTTCTCCTTCTCCTTTTTTGTGACACAATGGAATGCCATCTCCCTCCCCTCTTCAAACTCACAGGATTCGCCAACCAGTTAGAATAATAGCCAGTTAGCATAGAATCTCAATATCATGGATATCCATCTGAAAGGGATCTCAGAGCTTACTGAATCTAACCCCCTCAACTGAGGCCTCAAGAGAAGAAATGACTTGTCCAGAAGCACAGAGATAATAACAAATCTGAGATTTGAACCCAAATTCTCTGACTGCAGCTAGGTGGTGCAGTGGATAGAGTCAGGAAGACTCTTCTTCCTGAGTTCAAATCTGGCCTTAGACACTTACTAGCTGTGTGACCCTGGGCAAGTCACTTAACCCTGTTTGCCTTAGTTTCCTCATCTGCAAAATTAGCTGGAGAGGGAAACGACAAACCACTCCAATATCTTTGCCAAGCGAACCCCAAATGGAGTCACAAAGAATCAGACATGACTAAAATGACTAAGCAACAAAATCTCTGACTGCAAATTCATTTGCTGTCCTCCATAGTCTGAGGGTGAAGTGGAGCAGAGAGGCAGAAGAAAGATAGGGCAGACCCTGCCAGATGTCATGTTCTAGGGCTGGAAATCCCTTCTCCCATACCCTTCCCCGAAGAGAACTGATTAATACTAGATTCACCTAGACAGATGGACCAGACATGAATATCAAATGAAGGACAATGACAAGAACAAGGACATATAAGAGAGTACAATTCCCCTATAGAGAGGACCTCTGATGAAAAGGACATGCTAACCCAGCAAAGCAAGCAGTTCATGCACTTAGTGTAATCATTGTGCCTCTGATATTTCTTAGATTTAAAGGAAAAGTCAATAGCTTTGATACCTTGTGACTGTCAAAGGTGATAAACATTTATTAAATACCTACTGGGTGTCAGGCACTTTGCAAGGTGTTGCGGATACAACGACAAAAATGAAACATCTGCCTCCAAGGTGCTGGGGTGCGTATGGGGCAGGGGAGGGAGGAAGGATACAATATATAAACAGATATGCCAAGTGTGTACAGAGTAACATAAATGTATATAAAAAGGCAGGTTAGTGTAGTAAATGGGTATTCTAGTCAAAAGGATCTGTGTGACCATGGCCAAGTCACTTAACCTTTCCAAGCCTATTAGCTACAGACAAGTAACCCATCTTTATCAGTGGAGGGAATTTTCAAAATTGCTTCCTATACCGCTGAAATCTCAGCTCTGAATGATGACAAGTACAACAATAATGACTACAATGTGTAATTTGGGTGAGGGAAACTAAATGAGGGTAAGGTGATTCCATCAAGCTAGTAGCTGATTATAGCTATAATAATATCTATAATCTTAATACATACTTTATTTGGCATTTAAGGTTTGTACATCTCTTCACGTGTACTATCTCGTTGGTCTACTTAAGAATTCGCAAGGTGGCACCATCACTATGGCATCCTGCTCAAGTTAAAGTCAAGATCATCACCACCATCACTATTACCACCACCACCACCACCATCATCATCATCATCATATTTTAAGGTTTGCAAAGCACTCTACATGTTGTTTCTTGGTCCACAAAATGGTTCTGTGAGGTGAGCGCTATTATTAGCTCCATTCAAAAGATGAGAAAACTGAGGCTAAGAGTGATCAAATGACTTGCCTAGAGTCACAAAGGAAGGATGTCTGAGGAAGGACTTGATCTCTGGCCTTCCTGATTCCAAGTTTAGTGCTCTGTATACTGCACCACATAACATTTCTTGGCTATGTGTACCTAGACAAATCACTTAACCTCTCTTAGCTTCAGTTTCCCTATCTGTAAAATGGGGATAATAATAGTTTCTACCTCACAGGGTTGTTGTGAGGATCAAAGTGAGAAAAATCTCTGTAAACTGCTTTGCAAACCTTAAAGCACTATGTATATTTTAGTTATTATTTCATTCTTACAAGTGGTGAAATTGAGGTTGAGAGAAACTGAGTGACTTGCCTATGGGCACCCAACTAATATCTGAGGCAGGATTCTAATGAAACTCTACATCCCAGTCCTTAATCCACTTCTTGGCAACTTCCCATGATGTCAGGCAGGATGCTTCCCACTACGCAGCCTGTGTGCTGATAAGAGAATGAATAGGAAAAATATTCTTAGGGGATTTACAGCGGTGGTGAGTTTTGTTTTCTGAAATTACAATCTAGTACAATGTTATGAAATCTCAGATGGTGGCAGCACTGACTTTAGGGAAAATACAGGTTACTTGGGTCTGGGAGTAAAAAGTGGACTGGGCTTCTGTTCAGAGGATCAGGGTTTGAATCTTGACTCTGTTACTCAATTTCCCGTGTCACCTTAGGCTAATCATTTCACCTCCATTGGCTTCTCTTGTTTTATGTAGAAAGTAAAGGAGTTTGACTATATAATTTTTAAGGTTACTTTTAGCTCTAACTATACAATCCAATAACCAACTGTCCTTTGCTCTTTTCCACCTACTTTCCATTTCTCCTCTTCCCTTTTCTTCTACTTTCCTCTTTTTCTTTTTCCCCTTTTCTCCTGGCTTTCTTTCCTCCCTCAGCTCCCCTTGTTGTCTTTCCCATTTCTTCTCCTCCTCCTGAGATAGTTCTTTTCTTTCTTAACCCTCTCTTCCCCTTTCTCATCTTTGTATTTTCCTCTTCTCCTTTTCCTCCTCCTCATCCGTTTACACTTCATGTCATTCCTCCTTTTCCTCCTCTTCTCTTTCCTCCTCTTCCATCACCTGTATTCCTCTTTCTCCTCTCCTCTTCCCCATTTCCTCCTCCTCTTCTCCTAACACTCCCCCTTCCCTTCTTTATATTTTCCTCTCCTTTTTCTCTATCTCAAACCTTCTCATTATTCTTTTTGCTCTGATAGTTCTCAGATAGCTAACACCTTCACCAGAGGGTGTAAGCCTTTTAGGTAATAAAATCAATTAATCTGGCTTTTTGTAAATAGTTGTGCTCAGACTCTGGTGGGAAAGGCAATGCTACTCAGTGAGTAGAAAGTTTTTGAGACTGACTTGAAATAAAGAGTAGAGAATTCTGGGCAGGGGAAAGATTCAAAGCTATAATGCAAAAGGAAGTCAGAGGTCAGAGGACAAAAGTTAGAGGACTGAGCACTGAGGATTTCTTTGGAAGCAAGCTGGATGACCTTGGGCAAGTCATTTACATCAATTGGACCCAATTCATCTATCGAATGGAAGGATTTGACTAGACAGTCTGTTGAATCCCTTCTGGATCTACCATTCTAGGATTCTAAGACATGTAGGAAGGAGTTTGGGCACTTGTTCCAAATGGATTTCTCTCCCCGCCCCCACCACTCCCCACTGCCATCCACATATTTAGAGACGTAATCAGAAGATTTTAAAAGTTAGCTTAAAAGGTGGGGATCATCGAGATGTACTACCCAGTCTAATCTATTTTTCCCTTTGTACTTACGTTCAGAGGATTTGTGGAAAGTGTATAATTTGTTTATTTTCTTTTAACTATTTACTATAAGCTATAAGTTCTCTGGATAACAGTGAGAATAATCTATGAAAACAGACATAAGCTGTGTAAATGCTCGATTTTCAGCAGTTAGTCTGTTGTGATTCTGGATATTCAAACACCATCCATTTCTAGGGCTAAAGTCTGAGTCTGGAAAGTATGGTCAGTTTCAAACTGAGTCATTCTAATGCCTTCTAATAATAGCCTTTTTTTCTTCAGTGAACTAAGGGAGCTTAAATGCACTTGATTACAATGGAAACTCCACCAAACTTAGAGTCAGAACACTTGAATCAAAGATAAATACTGGGTATCTCTGAATAATTCACTTCACCTCTGAGCCTTAATTTCCCATCTGTAAAATAGGAATAATATTTTCATTGTCTGTCTCACTGAGTTGTTGTAGGGATCAAATGAAATAGTTATATTAAATTCAATAAGTGTTTGAAGCTATTTTTTTCTGTTACTGGTATTTCCCAATGATGAGTATAGAATTTTAAAGCATGGAAGGAACACCCTGGCATAGAACCCTCTTTTGTCTTTAGAATATTTCTACTTATATCTTTTGGTTTTTAATTATCTAGATTTCTCCCTGTATCCAACACTTCCCAAAGAATCAATACTTACAACAATGAATTTATAAGAAGGAAAAGAGAAAGAGGAGACAAAAATTCAGCAGAAACCAATCAACATATTGAAAAAAAAATCAAACATATCTAGTGTTCCACACCTATAGCCACTCTCTCCCTCACCTCTGCAAAGGAGTGGTAATGAGAGAATGTTTTCTTATATTTCTTCTCTGGTGCCAAGTTTCTTCTTTATAACTTTACAATGTTCACTTAAAAATTATTTTGTGATTGCTATGAGTAGGATAGCATTTCTGTCTATGTCATGGTGCATATTGTTTTCTTGGCTTTGCTTACTTCATATCAGTTCATGTTAGTGTTTCCATACTTTTCTATAATCATCATATAATTCATTTCTTGAGTTCATGTATCACAATATGTTTAGCATCCAGTTGGTTTTGAGTTCTTTGCTTCCACAGAAAGTGCTGTTATAAATAAATATTTTGATATTTATAGAGACTTTCTATCAATAATATCCTTGAGGTGTATGCCTAAAAATAGAATAAATGGATTAGACAATGTGAACGGGAGGTGGAGAACCTGTGACCTCAAGGCCACATGTTCTGTGAAGTTTGGATTAAGTCAAAGGGCCACACTTGAGGATCTAGAGGGCCACATATGGTCTTGAGGTCACAGGTTTTCCACCCCTAATATGGGCAATTTAGCCACTTTATTTGCATAATTCCAAATTGCTTTCCAAAATGATGTACTGTTTCACAGCACCACCAACAATGTGTTAGAAGGTCTATTTTTCCACAGCCCCTCCAACATTGACTATTCCCATCTTTGGGCATCTTTTCTAATTTGATAGGTGAGAAGTGAATTCTCAGGTTTCTTTTGATGTATATTTCTTTCATTAATTATTTGAAGATTCTCTCATATGACCTTTAATAATTTGCAATTCTTTTCAGAACTGTTTGTTTATACCCTTGATCACTTACCTATTGGGGAATGACTTTGGTTAGTTGTCTATTTATCTTGTATATCAAACCCTTATCCTATAAATTTAATACAAAGATCACCCCCAATAGATCACTTTCTTTCTTCTTCTAGATGTTAACACATTTTGTTTATAAAAAACTTTTCAATTTTGTTCAATAAAAATTATCTAGTTGTTTTGTTAATTGTCTCTCTCCCTTATTTGGTTAAGAATTCATCTCCTATTCATAGTTGTTAGAGGTAGATGATCTACTTTTTTTCTCATTTTTATGGTATAATCTTTAATATGCTGGGTGACATACTCATTTTGAATTCATTGTGGAATACGGTATAAGATGTTGGTCTAAGACTAATTTCTGCCAGGCAGCTTTTCAGTTTTCCCAGAAGTTCTTACTTATCAAGTAGGATGTTCTTTCCTCTGCATTTCTCCCTACCCCCAGAAATGTTTTCAGATTTATTAAACACCAAGTTATTTGGTCCCTTGTCTAGTCTGCTCCATTGAACTACTCTATTTTTTAAACCAATACCAAACAGTTTTGATGATTGCTGATTTATTTAAAATAAAATATATAGTTTGAGAGATGAGGTTTGAGGTCATTCCTATCAGAACTTTCCTTTGTAACAAAAAATATCATCAAGCAAAGCAAAAGAAAACAAGCCCTGATATTCTGATCATGTCTGATAATGTATATTTCATTCTTCATCTCTCATTTACCATTTCTCTACTAAGAGGAGGAGGTATATTTCATCACAAATCCTCTGGAGTCAAGATTGGTCAGTGAATTAATCTCTGCTTTGTTGAGTGGCTTTGAGACACAGAACTCCACAATATCCAAAGAATTAAAAATTCATATCACTTAGACAACAATGGAAAGGTGCATGGTGCATGTAGAAGCCCAAGACCCATGATGAAAAAAGGAATTGTAGAGAAGAACTAGATAAAGGTTGCAATCAGAGAAATATATGATTGCAAAAGAAAATAGGCTAGTCACGTGAGTGTGAAGACAAATCAGTGGAAAGGCTGGGTGTTCCCCTGAAAGCTGAACTTTCAATTTCAAAAGAAGGTCCCCGGCATGTTGAGCAGATGCCTTGTGGTGAATTTGTGGGAATACATGGACAAGAATAGCACAGGTTTGGATAGCATGAGTGTGGTGCCATTTATTATTGGCAGGATACCTGCCTGAGATCATGGCTCCACCTGAGGTTTTTGGTTTTCTTTTAGTACATTAATGCATCAAAATTTGTTCAGCTGCCTTCCAATAAATGATCCCTCACTTTCAATATCTACTAGTCTGGAGGAGATTCTCATCCAGTATTGGTGGTGTGGAAATGATGAGGAAGATAAATACATGAATATGTTAATGTATGCAAAAGGGCTTTGTAATTATATAACACTAATATAATCATGAGCTTTATTACCAATCATTTTATCTTTGCCACCTCTGTGAGGAAAGGTGCTCATCCACTTCATTCTCTTAGGGTCCTGACCCCTGGCACAGAAAGAGACCTATCAATGTAGTAGAAATAAATGCTGCTGGACTTGGAATCAGGAGAGCTCCTATGTGGAATCCCAACTCTAACAACATTTATTAGCTGTGGGAACTGGGCAAATTGATTGACCTGGGGCCCAGGTTATCTTTAAATGGCAATTACATAGTCAAAGAATTACATAATGCTAGAAATGGAATGGATCTCAGAGACTCCATAGTCTAAACTAGGCGTGGAGAACCTGGGGCCTTGAGGCCACATGTGGCTCTCTAAGTCCTCAAGTGTGGCCCTTTGACCGAATCCAAACTTCACCTTTTATTAAGGATTATTATTATATTAATTACAAAATTAAATTATTTTATTTATTCCCCACCCCTGGTTTAGACTCTAAACCATACCATCACAAGGAATCCTTACTTTGTTTGGAGACCATCAGGGAAGAGATACATTAGAGATGCATGAGAGATGGGATAACTGCAAGAATAAGGTTCTAGAACAATACTGAGGGGATGAGACTGAGGGCACAAGGTGAAGAATTAGCTAGAGCAAGGAGTGGGGATATCCTGTCCCTTGTGACTGAATGGGAGAGAGTGTGAATGGTTGAAAAATCTGAGAATTTTTGAGCAGTGGAGCCAAGGACCGACCCTCTATGAGAGTGTCCCAATTTTCTTAGTGAGTTAGAAGTATCAGTTATCTGTTGTAGTTGTGAGACTTGGGAAAGGGAGGTGGCTGGGGATCTGAGAAAAGAGGGGAAAGCTTTAGAACAGCTGCTCTGGGAAACTGGGCAGGGATTTCCTTCATCTAGAGTTTCCACTTCATTTGTATTCTCTGTTTCAGTGTGTGCACTTGGGCTTAATGATGACACCTGCCCTGCCTTCCTTACAATGTTGTTGTGAGGAAATCACTTTCTGAACCCTTAAGGACTATAGGAATGTATGCTATTATTCTTTTTTAATTTCAGTTCTATGAGATAAGTGGAACTTAATGTTTTCACCCTCCATGCCCCATTAGGATGCTGGCACTTCGAAGCACAAAATGATTCAATTCATTTTGCTCTGACCTTGTACCCCTCCTGAGTCCCTTCTTGCTGCTGTCAGCAGGAAGTCCTCTTTTCAGTACTGGTTCAGGATGCAGAGAGGTTCAGGGATTAGTTCAAGGTCATATAACCAGGTGCCAGGAAGAGCTGAGTATAGAAACCAGAACCTTTGACGCTCAGTCCAGGGCACCTCTATCCAGCAGACTATGATGGAAAGATGTGTGAGGACTGTGTTAGCTGATCTCCATAGCCTTCCTTTATTCTTCCTCCACCCTCAGTGCCCCACAACATATGGCAGCACATTGTGAAGATGCTGTAATGATCTCCAGAGCAGACTATAATTATCTGGAGTGTATTTCATTCATTGTTTCCCTATTCCACTCAAGGTACCAGCTCTTACACATTAACTTCTTCTGGAGTGCTGTCCTACCTGAGGGGTACATACAGGTTGCATTCAGAGGAAGCTCAAGGGCCTCCAACTGCCTCTCAGAAGGTCATAGAATCAAAGAACGTTAGAGTGGGAAAGCTTTTGCCAAAATACCTAATTCAACCCTTTCATATTAGAGAGGAGGATAGCAGGGACTAGAAATGTATTATTTACCTAAGGTAAGACAGCTAATTACTGAGAGACTCAGTACCAGAACATAGGTCTCCTGACTTCAAGCCTGGTACTTGTCTCATTATACTCATGTTGGTAGGAATATGAAATGGGGAAGACCCCCTAAATATTTCTCTGTCTTCTTAGGAAGTCCCTGTGTGTACATATGAATTGAACTTCCTCGTTACATTCCCTCCGGGCTCACTTTCCCCATCTCCATTCCAATTGATGGATCCCAGGGCATGGCTGACTACTTTTCCCCTGAGGAATCTAGAAATACAGCTTCTGATACTATCTTTAAAGATCCACCTGGTATATTCCTCAATATCAATTAACTCATCATTTTCTCAATATCAATCAATCAGTTGATATCAATTAGTTTTTACGAAATGGTATTTATTGAGATGGTAGACCAAGGACAGAAGTACAAAACATCATACTGCAAACTCACGCTGTGCACATACTTTGTCTCTGGGGAGAGTGGTTTCAAACTTACAGTGGTCATTATAAAATAGCCCCCCATGCCACATCCCTTCAGTCTGGAAGAGGGGGGTATTTCATGATCTTGGGAGGCCTTTTCTCCCTTTGAGGAGTTCCTGTTATGTTCACTTCTGAGTGTGGTATAGCTGATGGACCATTTGCTCATGTACTCAACTGCATTCTCTCTTCATTGACTTCACTTTGCTGAAGTGACCTATGACCTTTCAAAACTCAATGGTCCATCCCCAGTTGAGAAATGGTCAAAGGATATGAACAGGCAGTTTTCAAAGGAAGAAATTAAAGATATCTATAGGCACATGAAAAAAATGCTCTAAATCACCACTGATTAGAGAAATTCAAATCAAAACAACTCTTAGGTACCACATCTCTCCTATCAGATTGGCTAACATGACAAAACAGGAAAATGATAAATGCTGGAGAGGATGTGGGAAAATTGGAACACTGTTACATTGCTGGTGGAGTTGTGAACTGATCCAGTCATTCTGGAGAGCAATTTGAAACTATGCCCAAAGAGCTATAAAAATGTACATACCCTTTGACCCAGCAATACCACTTCTAGGGCTGTATCCCAAACAGATCACACAAGTGGGAAAAGGACCCATATGTACAAAAATATTTGTAGCAGCTCTTTTTGTAGTAGCAAAGAATTGGAAATCAAGGGGATGCCCACCAATTGGGGAATGGCTGAACAAGTTGTGGTATATGAATGTAATGGAATACTATTGTGCTATAAGAAATGGGGAAGATACAGATTTCATAATAACCTGGAAAAACCTACACAATATAACGCTGAGTGAGCAGAACAGAACCAGAAGAACAATATACGCACCACAGATATATGGATTCTGTGATGACTAACCCTGATAGACTTCGCTCTTCTCAGCAATACAAGGTCCAAAGATAACTCCAAAGGACTCATGATGGACAGGGCTATCTACATCCAGAGAAAGAACTATGGAGACTGAACGCAGATTGAGGGAAACTATTTGCTCTCCTTTTTTTCTTTTGTTTTTCTTCCTCTTTTGTTTTTGTTCTTTTTGGTTTTGTTTCTTCTTTCTCATGATTCATTCCATTGGTCATAGTTCTTCTTTACAACTTGACTATTGTGTAAATAAGTTCAACGTGAAATTATATGTTGAAGATATATCAGATTCCAGGTCATCTTGGGGAGAAAGGGGGGAGGGGGGAAGAAAATCTGGCACTCAAAATCATGTAGAACTGAGTGTTGTAAACTAAAAATAAAAAATCTTAATTAAAAAAAAGTTCAGTGGGCCCAATCAATCTCTGGATACTCATTAATTTAATATCAGGAAAGAATAAACACAAAAGAAACAGGCAACAAGCACTGAAAGAAACATGGTAGCTGAATGGGGAGATAAGGTAGCTGAAACTGATCTTTTCACTCAGTGGTCCATAGTAATTCTTTAGCATTTGAAAGCTACTAGGGAAAAGTGAAGTCTAAAAATGGCTAAGCAGGGAGTATAGTCATCCTTGTATAAGCAAACTTAGTTCTAGTTTTATCATTCGTCCTTCTCACCCTTAAGCCATCTTTTATCACCCAGCACCTGCCTCTCAGTCACTCATGGCTCACTAAGCCTCTATTTGTTGGGTTGTTGCCAAGCATGAAAGACTGTACATGTACTGTATAACTCATCACAGTGGGGCAAATCACTGTATACTCTAAGGCTTGGGTTGTTATTGACCAGTCCCCCAATACATCATTTAAGGTGGCACCCATTTTATGCAACCTCACCATGTGAAATATTACAAAAACCAGGAAAATATAAATCAAAGATGCAATTGTAATTTTCTCTACTAAACAGGATGCTCCTTTGGCAACTTTACAGTAGGATTAAATTGATCCTTCTTGAGCACAGCTACTATGTAAAGCAAGGCATAGCATTTTTTGCCCAAGTTTCTCATCTATTATTTCTTCTTGGTCCCTAACACATCAGGGGCCATATCCTCAGTTGTTAGGGGTGGGGGTGGGGTTAACCAATTTTTTCCATAAGGTAAGTGACTGTGCTTCTGACAATGGCCTGAAATTCCTTGTAGCTTCTGTGACCTACCCTGGTTACTAGTGGGTTGCACCCTTTGCTGGAACTGGGTGCAGGACTCTATATATTGCTCATATTTAGCTTCAGGTTGCAGTCCTAGGATGAGGAGGAGCACTAGCAAGAGCAGGGTCCCTGGCCACAGTTCCAAGTCAGAAAAGAGTGCTCATGGTTTCTCACAGACCAGAACAGAAGATAGGATAGCAGTGACAACCATGTAAGAAGACCTGAAAATTTAGAGACCCCCAGAACTAGCTTGGAAAACAGGAGCATGAAAAACTTGCAACTTGGGACACTCCCTTTCCACTCTGGGAGCAGAACTCAACTTTAACATAAAGTTAAAAGTCAAGAAACAGGCTGGGAAAATGAGCAAACAACAAAAAAAAGAACCTGAACATAGAAAGTTACTTTGTAATAGGGAAGATCAAAAAACAAACCAGAAGAAGACAACGAAATCAAAGAAGCTAGATGCAAAGCCTCAAAGAAAAATGTGAATTGATTTCAGACCCTGGAAGAGCTCAGAAAGAATTTTTAAAATCAAATAAGAGAGGTAGAGTAAAAATTACGAAAAGAAATGAGAGCAATACAAGAAAATTATAAAAAGAAAGTCAACAGCTTGGTAAAGGAGGGACCCTAAACAGAAGATGCGAAATGGTAAAATAGGCACAAAAAATCCACTGCGAAGAGCTCCCTAAAAAGCAAAATTGTCCAAATAGAAAAAGAGGTACAAAAATTCATTGAAGAAAAAAAATCCTAAAAATAGAATTGGCTGAATGGAAAAGGAAGTATAAAAGCCCACTGAAGAAATAATTACTCAAAAATTAGTATTGGGCAAGTAGAAGCTAATGACTCCATGAGACATCAGAAACAAAACAAAACCTAAAGAATGAAAAAAATAGAAGAAAATGTGAAATATCTCATTGGAAAAACAACTGACCTGGAAAAAAATTGAGAATTATGGGATTACCTGAGAGTCATGATAAAAAGAAAGGTTAGACATTATATTTCAAGAAATTATTAAGGAAAACTGCACTGATACCCTAGAACCAGAGAGTAAAATAGAAGTTGAAAGAATTCACCAATAATATGAATTCTGAAATGAAAATTCCCAGGAATATTATAGCCAAATTCCAAAGCTCCCTATGTCTAGGAGAAAATATGGTAAGCATCTAGAAAGAAACAATTTAAATATTGTGGAACCAAAGTCAAGAAAACACAAGATCGAATAGCTTCCACATTAAAAGATCAAAAGGTTTGAAATAAGATATTCCAAAGGGTAAAGGAACTAATCACCTGCCCAGAAAAACTGAGTATTATCCTTCAGTGGAAAATGGAGCTTTCCTTAAAATATTAAATAGTATCTATCTAAAACCATCAGCAAGAATTATTAGTAACAGGGATAAGCTAGAAGCCTTTCAAGTAAGATCAGGGATGAAGCTAGGATGCCCATTACCACCATTATTATTCAGTATTGTACTAGAAAATGCTAGTTATACCAATAAGAGAAGGAAAAGAAATTGAAGGAATCATAATAGGCAATGGGGAAACAAAACTATGACTCTTTGCAGAAGATATGATGGTATGCTTAGAGAATCCTAGAGAATCAATGAAAAAACTACTTGAAATAATTACCAATTTTAGCAAAGTTGTAGGATACAAAATAAATCCACACAAATCATCAGCATTTCTTTATATTACCAATGAAGTCCATCAGCAAGAGACAGGAAGAGAAATTCCAATTAAAATAACTGCAGGTAATATAAAATACTTGGAAGTCTATCTGCCAAAACAAACCCAGGAACTGTATGAACACAATTACAAAATTTTTCACACAAATCATGTCAGATCTAAACAATTAGAGAGATATTAATTGCTCATGGGTATGCTGAGCCAATATATTTATTCAATTCCATAACAATCAAATTTGCCAAACATTATTTTATAGAGCTAGAAAAAATAACAAAACTCATCTGGAAGAATAAAAGGTCAAGATATGAAAAGTAAAATGTGAAGGAAGGTGGCCTAGACAAACTAGATCTCAAACTGTATCACAAAGCAGTAATCAATAAGAAATAAAGTGGTGGATTAGTGGAGTAGATTAGGTACACAATACACACAATACAATCAGTAAAAGACCATATTAATCTAGGGTTTGATAAATTCAAAGATTCAAGCTTTGGGGACAAGAACTCACTATTTGACAAAAAATGTTAGAAAAACTTGAAAACAGTTTGGCAGAAACTAGATATAGATGAACATAGACCAACATTTCATATGGCATACCAAAATGGGTACATGGTTTAGGGATAAAGGGTAATACCATAAGCAAATTAGGAGAGCACGGAATAGTTTAACTGTCAGTTTTGTGGATAAGGAAGGAAGAAGTGAGCAGAATTGTACAAAATAAAAGCAATATTGTGTGATGATTAACTGTGAATGACTTAGCTATTCCCAGGAATACAATCGTCTGAGACAATTCCAAAAGACTTATGATGAAAAATGCCATCCACCTCCAGAGAAAGAACTGATGGAGTCTGAATACAGATCAAAGCATACTTTTTAAAATTTTCTTTATTTTTCTTGGAGTTTTTTGGTCTACGTTTTCTTTTATAACATGACTAATATGGAAATATGTTTTGCATGGTTGCACATGTATAACCTATATCAATTGTTTGTCTTCTCAATGAGAGGGGAGGGGAAGAAGGGAGGGAGGGAATTTGAAACTCAAAATTTTAAAAATGAATGGTAAAATTGCTTTTACATGTAATTGGAAAAAATAAAAAAAGAAGAAAAAAGACTTGGCTCTTCTGATCAATACAATAATCCAAGACAATTCCAAAAGAAGTATAATTTAAAAACACTATCCACTTCCAGAGAGAGAACAGATGAACTCTGAATGAAAATTGAAGTACATTTTTCTCACTTTATTTTTCTTGCTTTAAAATATGGTTAATATAGAAATTATGTTTTGCATGATTTCACATGTATAATTGATATGTCATTTGCCTTCTTAGTAGGAGGGGGAGGCAAGGGGGGAGGGAGAAAATTTGGAACTCAAAATTTAAAAAGAAAAGAATGTTTAAAATAAATAAGTAATCATTTTTTAAAAGAAGGGAAAATTTCCCGACTGTATAACAAACAAGGGTACAATCTTCCACAGATTCCTAAACTGTAAATGCAAAGAGAACCACATATAGCATGGACAATTCATTGTCCTAGGATTGAGCCCCAGTTAGAACACTTCTCTGCCTTGACAGGATCTACTGTTGCTATTTGCTATCATGTTCTCTGCTGAGCTGAAAGCTGCTGATGTCATTTTCTGGACAGCTTTCCCATCTGAGGGGAGATATAATAGCCAAGCTGTAGGAACTCAATCTCAGATTTCCAGGGGTTAGGGGTTGGGGGCTATTTTCTCTAGTACTATAACTTACAAGCCTTCATAGGATGTATTCCACCCTGCCCCCTCCCATATCAATAAATCAGTTACCATGTCTTCATTATAATTTAGTGATTAGAATGCTAATGCCAACTTAACCACTTACTATAAACTGGCTTTTAAAAAGGGATATCTACTGACAAGATAAAGCAAGAATCTAGGTACAAAGTTGCCATTACATAAATATCTAGGTAGATACAAGATACATATAGAATAGGGTGGGAGGTAATCTGTGATAGGAAGGAACTAGCTGGTGGGAGAACTCTTGCAGAAGGTAGGACTTGATTTGAGCATTGAAGGAAGTAAGGGAACCAAAAAGTCAAAGGTGATGAGGCAGAGTATTCCAGGCCCAGGGGATAGTCAATGGAAATTAGACAAGAGAAAGAGGTTTGAGGATCTGTCAGCAGGACAGTAAGGGATAGGTTATGGAGAGCTTTAAACGATAGAGAAGTTTAGGTTTCGTCTTTGAGGTAATATGAGAGACAGCAGAACTCATTAAGCAATGAAGTGGCATGGTCAGACGGATGCTTTGGATAAATCGCCTTGGCAGCTGGAGGATGAATTGGATTGGAAAGAGACTTGAGGCAGAAAGACAAGTTAGAAGACTATTACAATTGCTCAGGCCAGAGGTGATGAGGGCCTGAACTACAGCTTTGGCCGCTGAATGGAGAATGGGACATACAAAGGAGATATTGTGAAGACAGAAACGGGATTTGACCACAGACTGAATATATGGGGTAAGAGCGAAGAGTGATGGGAGCCTGGGTGAGTGATAGTATTGTGATGCCCTCGACAGCAATAGTGAAGTTGGGAAACAGGGAGGGTTTAGGGGAAAAGGTAGTGAGTTCTACTCTGAACTTGCTGAATCGGAGATGCCTACAGGACATCTTATTTGAGACACAAGAGGCAGTCGGTGAAGCATCACCATATTTTGATTTTAGCTATGTATATTCAAATATGTTCCCCATAGCTTTAGCCTAAGCTACATACAGATTCAGTAAAGTATTTAGCCAAATTCAGGTTTCTTCTTCATGACTTCTGACCCCAGGAGACAACAAAATAAGGGCAAGTGGGGAATGAGATCTACTTTCCCTTGAGGCATACTGGAGCTTCCTAGTTATCATAATTAAGGGATAAAGACACTAAGTGAAACATTTATTGGCTCCCCATTACCAAAAGAATAAAGCATGAATTCCTTGTATGGGCATTCAAGGCCTCCAACCAAGGCTGGTTACCTACATAACCTTATCTCATATTACTCTCTTTAATAATTTCTATATTCCAGATAAATTGAACTGCTAGTCTTTTTCTCCTCTAAGCCTGTCATTACTGATCTTTGTGCCTTTGCTTATTGCCTTCCTGAATGCCTAGAATGATCTTGGCCACCATCTTTATCTCCTTCAACATCTATCTCTTTTTCTAGGCACGAACATAAAAACAAGATTAGGAGTAGAATCTCTTATGGAAAGTGTATGTTTATATATGTATGTATGTGTGTATACATGTATATGTGTATGCATATATTAATACCTATATATAAATATATTCATGCTCAATTGTAGCCTTGGGGTGGTGGATGGGGGGAGGAAGGAGGGGATAAAAACAAAGTAAAAAGTGTACAGCAGAAAACGAAAGAAAACGTACAAGGAAGCAAAGAAAAGATGAACAACTTTCAACTTAATGCACAATATTAAATATATAGGCTTTCTTGAAATGATAAGTTTTCGCTATATATTTTGAATCCTTTATGTTCTGCTGTGTACATGACATGTTTCTTTCTTTCCTTATTTTATATTTAAGTTTAATATTTAAGTTTATAATGTTTCTTTTTCTTTACTTATTACGTATCTAAGTTTTAGTATTTGTCTAAAATATTTTTTAAAGTAAGGGAATAGGGAAGGGAGAGAGGACAAGGGAGGGATCTTTAGAGGGGAGCGTGAGGGAACAGGTAAAAGAGGGTATAGAATGCTGTTGGGAATAGGAGGATAAGGGAGGGATCTCTAGAGGGGAGGGTGAGGGAATAGGTTATGGGGAGCTATGGAAGGGTGTTTAGATTTATGGGAATGGGAGGATAGGGAAAGGATCCTTGGAGGGGTGTGGGCAATGAATAGGAGGGCAAGGTAGCAGGTAGAAGTAAAGCAGAGGAGGAAGGCGGGATAGGAAACAAGAAATATGCATAAACATAGAAACAAAGATCAGGAGTAGAATGTTCTTGGGAAAGTATATGTATACATATGCGTATGTGTATGTGTGTTATGTGTATATACATATTCTCTATAGCTATAGAGAAAGATATCTGCACGTAATTGTAGCCTTCAGTGGAGGGGGAGCAGAGAACGAAAGAAAACTTAGAAGGAAGCAAAGAAAAAATGGTGCACAATCCAATGTGCTTTCTTGAAATGACAATTTGTCACATATTTTGAATCCTCTCATGTTCTGCTATGCACACGACATGCTTTTTTTCCTTTCTTACTTTGTATTTAAGTTCCAATATTTAAGTTTATGATGTTTTTGTTTCTTTTCTCTATTCTGTATTCGTGTTCTGGTATTTGAGTCTAAAATTAAATTTTTTTAAAAAAATCTCTCTTTTTCAAAAATCACTTCAAGTACTTCTTGAGGTAGTAAAAAGCCAGGAACAAAGCAAGTGTCCATCAACTAGGTAATGACTGAACCACTTGCGATGAATAGCTTTCATAGAATACTATTCTGTCACAAGAAATTGTGAATATGGAGAGTTCAGAGAAATGTGAGACTTATATGACCTGAAAATAAATGACATAAAAATAACCAGAAATGATATGCACAATGACTATAATAATGTAAATTAAAAGAAGACTGAAACAAGAGTAAATATTACATAATTGTAATGACCAGAGAAAAGTGACGAGAAAATAAATCTCATTCCTTTGCTGAGATGGTAGGGAACTATGGGTGCAGAATGATGTATATGCTGTCAAACTTAGTCTTGGTGTTGGTTGGTTTTGCCTAACTGCTTTTTTCTTTTCTTACGAGGGGATATATTTGGAAAATGTGAAACCAAAGGCATTAAAAAAATTTTTTTAAGACAGCTCAGATGCTATATCTTCCATCCTTTCCCTTCCTGATCTCATCCAACTGGAAATCATTCCTCCATGAAATTTCTTGTTAAGTTGTTGTTGTTGTTGTTGTTTACTTTGTATTTCTTCTTGCTGGTATTTGTGTACATGGTCTTCTTCTCCATTAGAATGTATGCTGTAGAGGGAAGATATTTCATCTTTGTAGTCCCAGTCCTTAGCTCAGTGCCTTGTACAGAGTAGATGCTTAACAATTGTTTGTCAAATTGAAAGGTGCAGAATTACAAGTATCTAAAGCATTGAGCTCTGTCCATCCCTGTCAACAATGAAGTTAGATTACCTAACTGTAGTAGGAAGGCCGAATTTATGATCTCAAAAAGGATCATATAAATATCAGAATGGTTCGAAATCGATGGGTATACAGAATTCTCCAAGCAGAAGGCATCCAAAAATTTATTCAGGGCCCAGAGCAACA
>CM053625.1:278426600-278450920 GCA_028646595.1 Phalanger gymnotis | reverse complement strand
CAGGGGTTTCACACCTGATAGGGCTTTGGGCCTGGGGCTTAGCGTTTAACAGGTGAAAGTACTTTCACCATAAACAAAAGCCAAACTCCTTAAGCACACCCGTTAAACTAAGCCCATTTTGCCTTACTGGCACACTAACATCATCGTGTATTATGATTATCTGTATCTCTCTATTTGTCTTTGTCTACCTTGCTACCCACCTAGAATGTAAACTCCTATATGGCAGGAATGACATATTGTCTAAACTTTTTATCTTCTTAAGCACCTAGCCCAGTGCTCTGCAGAAAGTAATCATCATCATCATCACCATCATCATCGATAGCATTTATATAGTCCTTACTATGTACCAGACACTGTGCTCCAGGCCCAGTGCTTTATCTACTGCATCACCTAGCTGCCACATTAATGAATGTTTGTTGAAATGAATTGAATTGAATGGATTAGGATTCTGGGATTTAATATGGGAACTTCATTGGTGGGCTATTTCTTCACAGGGAAGTTATCTTTTTCACAAAAAGTTTACCCAGGTCTAAGCATTATCATGGCATAAAGAAACAAGCTATTTCACTTATAAGAGCATAAATATCAAACAAACTTCCTCTCTTCCACCACCTTCTTATTTGTGAAGAGGAAAGTGGGAGCAAAAAGAGGAAAAAGAAAAAGAGGACAGGATGAAGGGAAACACACATTTGACAGTCACAACTGTGGATGAAAACAGGATGAACTCACCTATAAAATGGAAGAAGATTGCAGAGGGGATTAGAAAGCAGAATCTGATGATTTTTTTTTCAGTGCATTCTCAGTCCATGCTGCTTTATTGCTAAAAACCAAAAGTAAACTCCAAAAGCTTTATACATAGTTGCAGAGTTTCCAACTTAGGTTTTTAAAAACAGTTCCACTTTATACCATCAAAAGAATAAAATCTTTCCTTCAAACCCCCAAAGATGCATAGATATAACAGCAAGCTGCCTTTTCCAAAATTTCAGGTATGAAATTCTAACAATATTACCTAGTAAAATATAATAACTGTGCAATAGAGTAAAGAGATTACAGTGCTGCATACGTATACAGTAAGTAAACAATCTTTCCTGCACTAAAGAAAATCAATATCATATAGAGAGTGTGTGAAGTGAGCTCTTCAGTATTGGGTCTTTCTAATCTACTGCCAAATTGTTTATTTTACATAGAAGAGTTGAACAATTTAAAAGCAGCTTCAGGAATAGCAGTTACTTAAAGATGGAAGATTACCATGCACTGCTCCAGTTTCTTTTATTTATTTATTTTGGATGCTTCTCCCCACCACTGGAAAAAACAAAACAACTCAACATCTCAACAATGGTGCAGCACATCTATACCTTTGTTTTCCAGGAAAATCTCATTTAGAAGGAAAACCTTCTCTTTATGAGCTTTTGCTTTTAAAGAATAATTCTGAAAGTTTAAGAGTTTCCTGATAAATTTTAAGATAAAAGGAGTTATATACCAGTATTTACAACTCCCTTTTAGAGAAGCGCGTTAATGAAGGTTGATTGTTACTGTATTATTAAGCCAAAATCACTGAACATTTAATTTTCCAACTTGATTTCACAGATGTTTTATCAATAAGTGGCTAAGAGAAAAATTGTAAAGAGGTTTGGAAATAAACTTGCTAAGTGTGAATTGAGTGCTTCAATTCTGAACCGTTTGAAGGTTACTTTTATCCTTCAACTTGGAATATAGTTTCCCCAGCAATATCAAGATGAGCCTTAAAGTGAAGTTATGCTAATTTAAGAGGGAAAACCTTTGTGGGAAGAATTACAAGTTTACTGTCTCTTCTTAAGCTTGTAGTAGATGCTTTTTGTCTGGTTTGCTATCTCACGCATGCTTCTAGGGGTTACAACAAAGGCCCCACAAGAACCTTTATTCCCTAACCTTCTGAAGTGGTATGGTGAATAGAAAAGCATCTAATTTTTTTCTCCCTAAATAAGGAAGTTAGTGGCAAATCTATTTAATGAAATGAGGAAGTATAAATTCACCTCGAGGGGCAAGAGTTCTTTATGGAACTTAATTGGACTGATTGATCAGACCATTAAGGTACATAATTTGTGTCTTTGGCTCTAAAAATCTATTTCAAATCACATAAATTAAAAAATACATCAATATAACAACTAAAAAGAAACAAAAATCACAGATGTAACACTATTTTCAGGTCTTCTTGCAAAGTGGAGTCTCCTTTGCTGCAGGGATGATATATTTCTTATCAAAAACACATGTGAAATATAAAGATTCATATAGAATTAAAATTAAAGACTGAAGAAAAATTTATTATGCTTTAGCTGAACTCAAAAGCAGGTTATCAAACATGATTTCAAATAGAGCTATGTAAATATATATGATTAAAAAATAAGCAAGGAAACTGCATTATGCTTAAAGGCATCATAGATAACAAATCAATATCAATATTTGATTTATTTTATAATATATTTATATATATTTATAAATCAATATTTAATAGATGCACCTAATACCATAGCTTCTAAATATTTAAAGGAAAAGTTAATCAAATTAGAAAAATAAATAGTAAAACTATAATTGTAGAGGACTTTAATGTATGTCTTTCAGACTTAAATAAATCTAACCAAAACATAAATAAGAAAGAAGGTAAGAACCTGAATAGAATTTAAGAAAAATTAGGGATGGTAGATTTCTGGTGATTTATTATAATGGAAATAATCTAGCTATTATTTCTGAGAATAGAAAGGAATTATATAATTCTCATCTATATATGGCATGGTTACAAAATTTAACCGTACATTCAGACATGAAGACCTTACCAAAAATCTAGAAAAGCAAAAATGCTAAACACTTAAGTCACTGATAACAATGCAATAAAAATTGTATTCCATAAAAGCCTTTTAAGGAAAGGATTAAAAATAATTAGAAATTATAACATAATTCTAAAGAATTTATGGGTCAAAGAACAAATTATAGAAACAATAGAATATATAATATAAGAAAATCATAATAACGAGGTAACATACCAAAACTTATGGGATACAGCTGAAGCAGCTTTGAGGGGATAATTTATATATTTAAATGCTTTCAACAATGAAAGAGTGAAATATCAAATCAGTGTACTGAGGAGTAATTTTAAAAACCCAAATACAATGAATCAAAATTCTTCAACTGAGTAATAAAGTAGAAATTCTAGAAATCAAAACAGAGATTAATAAAATTGAAAGCAAAAAGATCATGTAATTGAGAAAATAAAGTTAGGAGTGAACTTTTTAAAAAGATAAAAAACCCTAAATAATAATTAGCTCATCTGCTTTTTAACAGACAAGAAAACCAAATTGTTCATATCAAAAATGTTAAAAAGAAGAACTCACGACAATTGAAGAGGCTATAAAGGAAATTATCAGAAACTATTTTGTCCAAATATATGCTAATAAAGCTGAAAACTAGGGAGAAACAGATAAATATTTATAAAAGAATACAATACTCAAATTAATAAAAGAAGAAATAGACTCTTTAAATTATCCAACTTCAGAAAAAGAAATTAAACAAATCACAAATGAATTCCCAAAGGAAACCACTTCAGGACCAGAAGGATTTATAACTGAATTTTATTAAACATTTAAAGAAAGTTAATTCCAATACTACATAAATTATTTGCAACAATAAGAAAAGAAGGCACCCTTCTAATTTCTTCCTATGATATAAATGTTGTTGTTTGTCCTTTGCTCTTGCAGAGGACCATGACATCAGGGAGGTGATGCCATGATATGCAAATGAATTGGATTTAAGTGAGGGAGGGCTGTGCAAAGCCACCAGCCTCACTTTCTCCTCCAGAGCCATCTGGGTCCAGTGGCCAGATACACATCATAAAGAGTGGGGGTGGCCCCAGATGCAGTGGAAGACCTTGGCCTTTTCAAGCTAAAGTCTTTAGCAGGTCTGAGTTTGGCTGAGACAAAGCCCATTCAACAATTAAGACTAGCTCTGTAAATGTTGACTTGATAACTAAACACTGAGAGAAAAAGTAGAGAAAGAAAACTATAGAATAATATGCCTGATGAACATTGACACAAAATTTTAAATAAAATATTAGCAAGTATACTATTCGCAAATATAATCTTTGTTAGAAAGATTATATTCTATGATTGTGTTGGACTTATACTAGAAAGGCAAAGTTAGTTCAACTTAAGGAAGACTATAAATGTAATAAATGATCTTTACAATATGAATAATAAAATGCACGTAGTTATATCAATAGGTACAGAAAAAGCTTTGAAAAATGTCCAACATTCATTTATGTTAAAAAAAATTCTAGAAATCATGAGAATAAATGGACCTCTCCTTAACATAGCAAATAATATCTTTCTAAATTCAAGAGCAAACACACATAATGAAGAAAAGTTACAAGTCTCTCTAACAAAATGAGGGGTAAATCAAGGTTGACCATCACCACCACTTCTACTGAACATAGTGCTAGAAATGCTAGTTATAACAATAAGAGAAGAAAAAGGATAAATCACTGATAAGTGGACAAATGCAAACTACAGCAACTTTGAGGTTCCACCTCACACCTATCAGATTGGCAATGATACCAGAAGAGGAGTTAAAAACATTGAAGGGACTTTCGGAAAACATGTACGCTAGCGCGTTGTTAGTGGAGCTTGAATCGGTTTAGCCACTCTGGAAAGTGGTTTATATCTCAGAAAGTTACAGATCTAGGCCTATACTTCGATCTAGGGGCCTATGCCTCAAAGAAATCAAAGGAAGAATAAAAGGATAAAGCAACTATTCTCTTGATAGCCTCAAAATGGAAACTAAGGGGGTGTCCTATTGGAGAATGGCGAAACAAGTTGTGGTATATTCGTGATAAAATGGGTTATCATTATTACATAAAAATGATGAAATGAACAGGTTCAGAAGAAACTGGGAAGACTTTCATGAACTGATGCAGAATGAAGTAAGCTGCACTAAGAGGACAATTTATACAATGATAACATTATAGACTGTAAAAACAATTTTACACACTTCAGTGTATTACCTTAGAGGAGCAGAACTGTGGTTGATAATACTGTTATTGGGAAAGACTGGGAAATACTTACTGAAAACTAATGTGTTAAGTGCACAGAAATTAAAGTGGACATCAGCAATGATTTTTAAATTATTGTATTGTTAGGACATTTGTTGTAGCAAAACCAACCAAAAATATTCCCAGTAGGGGGCAGTCTACTAAAGTAACCAAAGAAGGATGAAGAAGGATTAGTTTGCTTCCAGGTATGCCTGTCTAGCCTCATCAAATCTAAACCCTTATTTCTCTTTGATCAATTTTCATTACCTCCTAATTGCTTTTAGTCCCACATCTGGTTTCTGGACAAAGGCTTCTTCTTTTTTGGGTCCAAGGTTTTTCTTGGTTTCTGTCTGTATTATACCAGCTGGGGAAGTGCTTTCTTCAATGTTTTGGAGTCTTAGCATAGTAAGGGAAGAGTATCCTAGACCTCCACCCAAGGTTACACCTCTTGTCTCTGATTTGGTAGCCACATCTTTTATACCATTGTTGGTGTTTTTCCAGTTGTTGCTCCAGGAAATTCTATTCTTTCTACTATTCATTATTTATTTGACCCACACTTAGGCTCTGAGCTCTCCCTATCTCACCATTGCTATTTTGTTTTGATTACTCTATCTTAAGTGTGCCATCTAGCTAGTTCTTAAGGTGGGTTCTAATTCCTAAATCTGTGATGTCCCAGAAGAGAAGCTGGTGTCCAGCATCTCCTTCTGTTCAATGCAACAGACACTTTGGTGGACAACGACTTACATTTATAGGGTTTTTTTTTAAAGTTTTACAAATCATTAATTCACAACACCCTTTACATATGGGTAGTAAAAATATAATCACCCCCATTTTACAAATCGGGAAACCGAGGTTAATAAATGTTAAAAATGGGTTTCAGGTCACACAAAGTAGGATCAAAACTGATATTAGAACCTAACTACATCTTGATTTTGATAAAGTTTAATAATCATTTGTTAAGAGCCTCATTTACTATCAGCCAACAGAGTACCAGGCAAAAGTGATACAAAAAGGGGGAAATTCCTGCAGTCAAGGAATGTATATTCTACTCTAAATCTAGCATTCTTTCCACTACATCTTCTCCAACTGCCTTCTCCACCATGCTGATCTACCCCATCTATTTCATATGGAATCTGATCTTGTTCTCTATCTCTATATGACGACTTCTCCTTTCAGTTCTAAAACACCTGAGCTCCGGGGTCCTACTTACCTTTTGCTTATTCTGACTACCTTATTTAAAAGGAAAACCATCTATCTCTGTGTGACAGACAAACGTATACGATTCATTTCTTCTGTATCCTTGCTTTGCTTTGGAGTCAAAGTTTCTCTCACTGTTCCCCCCCGCCACCCCCCCACCCCCCCGCAGTGAACCAAGGACCTCATCAGCCCTGGTGCTGGGGAAATTTACAAACACATCTTGTTAAACTTTTATACGCTAGATTAGACAGTACAGTTGAACGACTTAGGCATCTGCTAGTACAACCAACCCCTTTATTTTGCAGATGCATTAACTGAGACAAGATAGGTTAAATAACTGGCCCAAGGTCGCAGGATCATAGGCTTAGGGATGAAAGGGATTTTAGGGATCATCTAGTACAACTCCCTCCTTTTAGAGGCTAGGAAATAGTTCCAGAGAGGGAGAGACTTGCCCAATATTACTCCTTCCAGTAGTCTGGTTTTCCCTTCTGCATTCCTCTACCTAAGTACAGACTCTATTAGGGGCTGGAGATACAAAGATAAAAAGAACAGCCCCCAAAGTCTCCGACTTTGTCACGCTCCTTGTCACCTACTTCCCCAAGGTGTTTATGGCTGCCAACACCTTAAAGCCACCAAGGCAGAGGGATATGGTTATTCCTCTTCCCTCCCCTTCTCCACGCCCCTCTCCCCTCCCCCCACCCACACCCTTCTGTCCGTTCTTTTGGACCTTGAGCAGTGTTCCTGGAGGCGCAGGGAGAGAAGAGTGGAATAACGATCCCGGTTGCATACAGAAAGGAAGGATATAACCAAACGGATCTCCTTCTAGCAGAGGCCTCCGGGCTCTGTCGCGGGGAGTCGCTTCCTGATGGAGCCAGTTGAGTTAGGGCTGAGCTGAGCTGAAGGGAGCTTTATGGGCCCCAGCCAAGATGGCCAGAAGGCGGCGAGGGAGCCGGGCCCCGATTTCTCCGCTTACCTAAGGCCCTGGACTCGTGCTGGTTCAAGGCGGAGCTGGGAGTGCCGGGCTCATAACACGCCAGCCCAGGAGCAGCGGCCGTTTTAAACTTTTGCAATGACTCTTATTGTCTTACCCAGTCACACTGTTTAAGACTCTTCCGTGCAAAGCGGTAACCCAAAGAAGAATATATATATATATACATATATATATGTATGTATATATATATATACATACATACATATATGTCATTAAAGAGCTTTCGTCGCCACAACTTTGGGAGGGCCCGTCATCCCCCTCCAGGGATATGGAGAACTGAGCCTCAGAGAAGTGACATTTTTTACCTAAGGTCTAGTAAATGGCAGAGTCGGAACTCCTTCTCAGGTCTTCCGATCCTAAATCCATTGCTACTATTCCACAGTAAGTCTAACCAGGACTTGCAGAAATGCGTCAACAATTCTGGTATATGTGCAATACGAATAGTCCCTTCATTGATGCAGATAGCCACCCAGCTAAAAGCCCACTCTTATCCAGCGCAGCCTTCATTCAAGTCCCTTGATGATTCTTTGGCAGCCCCAACTAACTGTGGCTGCTTTCACACAGATCTCTTGTTATTTCGGGAACACATTGAGGGATCATTCAGACTGTCCACCAGTTTTGCCTGGCTCTGCTCTTCCTACATAACCCATCTATATCGTTCTTCAGGACTCGTCTCATCTCTTACGCGTTTTCTCTTGCTGCAGTTCTCCTATGGTAATATCTTAGGAACATGGATTTAAAGCTGGAAGGGACCTCAAAACTGTCTAGTTTATTCCTTCCCTCCTTCAGTTCTCTGGGGAGGAAATTGAGGGTCAGAGTCGAAATGACTTGCCTAAGGTCATACAGGTAGGATTCAAACTTAGTTCCTCTGAGGTCAAATCTATCTAGATCCTACTGCACCATACTCCCTCAATATGTTGCAGCCTACTGGAACCCCCCAAGTCCCTGTCCGGTTGTTCTTTAGCCCAAAAAATGAAGTCTTCGGGGTGTAGGATATTGAATAATTAGACGCCATAAAATTACAGAAAAACATCGACGTTAAAAAGGTAGGCCTTTTCTTTCAGAGCGAGTTTTGTGGAGAGCTGAGTGAGAACCACCATTTGTGGAGTTAGGAGCCCAGAGTCCAGTCCCCAGGCCCCAGGCACTTTGCTTCCTCTTCCTACCAAACTCTGTGTCCCTAAAAGCCAGTAACATTTCGTGTCAACCACTTTCTTCTCCTTTGGCCTCCCACTGATGAGAGGGTAGGGGTATGGGGAAACAAGATTCAGCATCCTCACCCCATCCTGACTTATTGTGGAACCCTGTTCTTTTAAATGTTTATTTGTGTTTCTGTGCTACTTGAAGATGCTATTAAAGGATATATCCATAAAAAAGGATGGGTCTGTCAGGGAAAAGGTGGAGTAATTAAAAGCATCCAGCAATTATATGGTGGCAACCCACTCTCCTCCTCCTCTTCCTCCTTCTCCTATTCCTCCTCCTTTTCCCCCTCCTCCTCAACTTTGGGTCAGTTCATCATCCATTTGCAGTGTCTGGCCACATATATGTATGTACATATTATAAAAAGGGACATGCGTGTGTACATTTATACACATATGCACACAGATGCATATACATACATACATACATACATACATACATACATACATACATTGATGGACAACAAACTCACAGGCTGTCCATCCAACCAATCATAATTTCAACAATAGTCATTGACTTGCTTTTCCCTGTTTGGATAGTGAGGACAAACTTCTGAGAACGATTCTGTGAGTAGTTCTCAGTAGAAAGTTCTGCAATATTTCAGAACTTAATAGGATAAGCAAACCATTATTGGGACATTGAATCATCTGGAGGACCTTATCATCTATAGGGAATCCAGCATATCAATGCAAATAAATGCCTCCATTCTTCCTTTTCCAAAGGTGGGCCATGCTTAATTTAATGCTTCATTTCAGTTTACAGTCACATCCAGCATTCACCTGACTGTAGACTGTGGTCATGACTTTCCTTGGAGCTTACCTTGGGGAAATAGATGCTTGTCACACATTTGTGGAGTTTCCCCTGTGCCCTGAGAGCAAGGTACTCGATCTTTATAGGGAAGGCTGTAGAGACAGGTGGAAGAACACCTGGCTGGCATGAGGGGGAGGTAGGTTCTAATCCTAGCAACTGCACCTTTGAACAAGCAATAAATCTCTCTGGGCCTCAGTTTCCTCCAATATGTAACGGCAAGGTCGGACTACTAGGTCCCTTGCAGTTCTGGTAATCTATAATGCTATTCCTAGCGTTTAAATCATGAAATCTATAGACTCTTTGGCTCAGCAGCTGAATTTGTACCAGAATGAGAGTTAACGTTTTTTTCTGTGCCACTATCTGAAGCCAAAGGGGATAGAAGAGGGAGAGGGAGAAATGGGAGGGTGTCGGGGTGGTATAGACAGTGGACTTAATCATCTTGGCCTTTTGCAGAGGGGCCCACTGAGCCTTAGCCTCCAACATTTTCCTCCTGGAAAATAGAAAAATCGGACTAGCGTCCAGCTAAATTCGCACCAACCTGAGAAAGAAAGGCAAGCGAGTGCAGAATCCCAAACTTGGTACTTTATCCTCACCTCTGCCTTAGGCCTTATGCCTCCGCTCACCGGCCCACAGATTCTCCCTACCAGTCCTGGTGCTTATCTTTCTGGGACACTTTACGCAGCAGTTGGAGCGCAGAGCTGCCTACCTTCAAAGCCTTGGGATATAGCTCTATAGTAAAGGGCATTGGTTATTCCAAGACTTCAGTCCAATCTTCTCTCAAGCCGCCTTTTAAAAGCTGATTTTGCTTCAATGACTCTGATGTAGAAGTCGGTGCTCCCATCCAGCTCTGGCTCAAACAAGCTTGAAGTCAACCGTACTCTGCTCCGGGCTGCTAGGAGAGAGAGGGGGAAGTGGGGGCTGGGGGGGTCCGAAGTTTCAGCGGAAGTCCTCGCTGCCCAGCCGGACGTCTCTGGATCAGTCCATCCCAGCTTTACAAAGTTCAGGCCAGATCACACACAGGTTAGGGAAAATTGAGACACTATATCCCTATATCTATCTATCTATCTATCTATCTATCTATCTATCTATCTATCTATCCATCCGTCCGTCTGTCTATTGTCCAGATCTTAAATTTTCGTCAATTAGGGATAAAGAAACTCTACCAGTGCAACTGGTTTGGGATTTATTTTTTTTTTCCAATTTAAAGTCTTAGAGAGTTGCAGGGGTGGAGGGTAAGTAGAGGGACTGAGGGGTTAAGTGTTTTAACCAGAGGTCACTCAGATAGTATGTGTCAGAGGCAAGGCTTGAACGCAGATTCAACTCCAAGGACAGTGCTGTCTACAGCAGTATACTTGTCTCTTAATTTAATATGCAAAACGGCTACAATAATGTAAATGAAAAGAGCTCTAAAACAAAGCCGAGTATTGCGTAATTAAAACCACAAACGACAGAACAGAGGATTAAATGCATCTCCCTGCTTTCCTCGCAGAGGCAGTGTGGTCCAGTGAACAGCCAAGCCTCAGCATGGAGCAGGGCTGGGTTCAAATCCTTTCTCTGACCTAAACTGGCTCCAGTGACTGCTTAACTCTCAGCTCCCCAAGCATATCTCTTAAGGTGCAGAGCAGGTGGCGCCTTCCTTCCGGGCAGGGAATTTTCTCTCAGAGCGACCGCCATTTCAATGAAATCACAGATCCATTTCAAAATAAAGGGGGAGGGGAGGGGCTTTTTTTCGTATACACATAGGCTATTTGACGTTTACAGGCATTTCCTTAAAACAATCTTTGAAGTGATGTGTGTGTGTGTGTTTTAATGAGGAGGAAACTGAGTCTTTAAGTATTGAAGTATCTTACCTATGGTCTCCAATCAAGGATTTGCCCCAATCGAGTCCAAAACTTTTTTTCTTAGCATTTCCAAATTCTGTAACCAGAGCTCATTCACTTGTGGGTTTGGCGGGGATTAGCACCCCTCTTTCTCTACCTGCCCCCTCCCCTCCCCTTTTTAAAATTCCATCTATGGCCCTTGAGCTGGCTTCATCACAGTCGCAAGACTTGGTTGGAGGGGAAGGAAGACGGTGCTGGAGTTCGAGATCAGATTGGTATTTATTTATGCGTTCTAGGTCAGGTAGGAAAAATTGCTCCTCCTTGGATATGACTGGTCAAAAAAAAAAAAAGGCTTTGAAATCTTCACTAACACAAGCGACTTGGCAGCACAAATACCCAAGTGCTCTGCAGAGAACTTTTCTGCATTAAAACGGTGTAAACTTATATAAAACAAAATTTAAAGGTGCCTCCTCCTCGTCTTCCTGAACCCACCCCCACTCCCAAGTCTCATGCTAATTGCACCCGAGGCAGCTGAGGACTTTGATTTCTCCTAGTCTGGACTCTGGGTGGTACGCTTGAGGCTAGGCTGACTTTGCGGAGCAAAATTGTAGTGGAGTCAGCCCTGAACTAGGAGTCAGGCAACTGGATTCTCTGGGGAAATTCTCATGACTTTGTCTCTCTAGCCCTGTGGCCTTGGACAAGTCGTTTGTCTCACTCAATGTTTTCTCCCTTTCTAAGGGGCGGGGTGAGCAAAAGAAGTCCCCTGTATCTCCCAGATTTAATAATCAATGGATCTATATTTTGACTGCAAGAGTCACAGCAATAACATTTTTAGACCATCCAATTAGAAACACGCCCTTTGTTCCCCAGTTCCTCCTCTACCATTTTGCCATGCTTCCTCCTCTCCACTCTTTACCCGTCAGTTCCCTTACCCAATTCCTTACATCCCCAGCTAAGTTGTGCCCTAAAAGCTCTTGGAGCATCAAAGGCTTCCCTGTCTTCAGATGGTATTCCGACTCCAGGGAAACCTATAGCGTATAGGGTACACTGGACTGCAAAGTTTATGTGACTGGTTGAGCTGCTGGAGTCTGCGTGTGGCAGGTGGGGAGGGGGCATGCGAACAGAGAGTCGACCTCAGCGCTAGGCTGGGACCTGAGCACACGAATTCACCGCGAGGCCGAGTCACTCCACGACCCTGGCGACTCTAGGCATCCTCCATCTCATTGATGTTCGGGCAAAGAGAAACGAAATGTTAGAGGCTTCATCTCGTGGGAGTTCCACCCCCGGACCAACGTCATGCTTCCTGCGGGATCAATCGGGATTTTCCTACGACCTTAATCCTAGTGCCAGGAAACGCACCCTCAGAAAGCTATTTCTGAAAAAGCGTCCAAAACAAAATAACCGAATCTGCTTCTGCCCATTCCCACCTCTTTCGAGGCCTGGAGCCTGAACTGTGCTTCTCCTTCCTCCCCTTCCCTCCTCCAGGGTCTTTCCTCTCCCCTCCTCCAGGGTCTTTCCTCTCCCCTCCTCACCCCCCCCCCCCAACACTACACACACTCCACCATTTCTCTCATAGCGTCATAGGATTTAGAGCTGGAAGGAACAGTAGAGTTTATCTGGTCTAGTCCCCTCATTTTAGGGTAAAGAGAACTGGCACTTAAAGAGAGAAAGTTACACGGCCAAGGTCATTCTGTAAGGGGCCGAGCAGGGGTTTGAACCCAGAGTCTCCAAGTTCAGATTCTTCCCCGTTGGGAGATTGGAACCTTTGGCAGAGCCTCTCCGGTCCTGGCGGGGTGGGGGGGTGGGGGGCGGGGAGAGAAGAAAATGCTGGGGACATGGAGATGAGATAGGTAGAAAAGAACAGCTTTAGGGAAGGGATTCTTGTCAACGATGCTGGTCTCAGCTGCCCTTCTATTACCCCACTATATCCCCTTATAACTTGCCTGTGAAAAAACGCAGTCTTCGGGTGTCTGGGCCCGAGACTGGGGTGAGGCTGGAAGATTGGACACCTAGCTGGATAGCAAGGCCGAATATAGTGGCAATTGCTCCCGCCGGGAGTACCTAAGGATCACTAGTTGAGATAAAAATTTGCACAGAGGAGAAGAAAACTAATATTTAAGTTCAGGTTGGCATACCTTTACCCCAGGCCCCACGCCTTCCATAAGCATCCCTGACCTTCTCCCAAACATTTGGATGTGGTCTCTGCCGGCCGAAGCTCTCTCTTATGAACTGACCCAAATGCTGCCGGATTACTAAATCTTGTGCTATGGTTGGAGCAAGCGCTGCAGTGGGTTTGAGGTGAAGAGCCGGGTGTGGGAGTCAGGGAAGGGCGTGAGCCTCAGGAAACAAAACAAATCTCTCTCTCTCTCTCTCTCTCTCTCTCTCTCTCTCTCTCTCTCTCTCTCTCTCTCTCTCTCTCCTCTCCCTCTCCCTCTCTCTTCTCCTCCTCTCTCCCCTTCTCTCTCCCCCTCTTCTTTCCTTTTCCTCATCTCTCCTCTCATGTTGTCTATCATCTTCTCTTTCCCTATTCTCTTTCTCCTCCCCGCTCCTTCTTCCCCTGCCCTCCCTTTTCCCCTCCTCCTCCCTTGTTCTCTCTTCTCCTCTTTTTCCTCTCTCTGTGTCTCTTTGTCTCTCTCAGTCTCTGTCTCTCCCCTCTGTCTCTATCTGTCTCTCCCCTTCCCCTGGTCCCTCTCCATTCCTCGCCTCTTTGGACCTACCCATACCGCTCTCCATCTTTGTTTCCCTATCTCCTTCTCCCCATGCCCCCTCAGGGCTGATGTACGTCACTACATGATTTTGAAATAAGACCTAGAAGGACCCTTCTAGATTTAAGAGGTGAGAAATCTTTTCTTCTCCCATGACGCTGGAGGCACGAGAGCTTTCTGAGCGTCACTGAGGCAGTCGCGGCTTCTGGAACAACTACTGAATGCACACTAAGTCTTGTCGGTTAACCTTTCTCCCTTCTTATACAGAACTGGGACCTCGAGGGAGCCTGAAACTCGTCCGAGTTTATTTTTACACAGTGCAGTGAAACTGTGTACACATTGAAAGGTTATACCGAAAGAAAGCGTACACGAATGAGAACGACGGTCATATAGCATCGAAACTAGCGGTATAAGAAAATTATTATCATATTAAAGCGTATTATCACATCCTTAGTAGTAGCCACTTGTCAGGGACAGAAACACGGTGTTGCCCTGATGCATAATCAAAGCCTTGATCGTAAATTCAATGCCACCAGCGAGCCAACGGGTGTAAAGTTTATGTAAATGTTATATGCTACATCAAATTCATTAAGTGATAGTTTCATTGTTCTTTATCTCTTTTTCTCCGGTGTCGTCTTTTTATGTGACCCTTTCCTCTCTAAACTTTAGAGAAAGACAGGCCAGGAGAAGTTTTCTTTAGTCTAAAGAAAGACACCTTTGGAATGATCTCAGGATAAGGAGAGAGAAGGGCATGAGAATAAGATAGATAGATAGATAGATAGATAGATAGATAGATAGATAGATAGATAGAGATAGAGATATGTGTGTATGGGTATATATGTATATACGCACATATATGAGCTATACATCCATATACACATACACACGTACATATGTATACGTATATGTGTGTATCGTCTCTCTATATAGTCTCTAAAGAAAGACACCGGAATGACTAAAGATAAAGACAGAGAAGGGCATTTTAAATATGTATATATGTACACACATACATGAGCTATATATGTACATATCTACACACATGCGCAGTATATATATGTATGTATATATTTATACCTATATATGTGTGTGTATACACACATATCCACCAAATTCCCTTCTTTAACTGAAGAAATCCCGCAAAGAACCCCGCCCCTGCCCCCAGGGTGAAAGCACAGCTGTCTGGGGTTCCCTAATCCAGGCAGGTGCTGAGGAGGCGTGGCGAGGGGGGACCGACACAGAGCTGAGGTGACAAAGCAGCTGGGATTCATGGGCTTCTCCAGGGTGAACTAGGTTGGCCCGCTCAGGGCCCCAAAGATAGCAGGCTCATCAGTCACTGCCCCGGCTGAGGCCGCTGGCAGGTACAACGCGTCCTGGAAACAGAAAGCTTTTCTGATTCTGAGGAAAGTGTGCAAAACCTCTCGATTAGGCACGGCTGCAGGGCGTGGTCTGCAGCTGCATTCTGTTGTGTCAGGGCCTGCGCGAGGTGGGGATTGAGGGGAGGGGGGCTGCGCATGAATCTGCCCCTGTGCAAATGTGTGTTTTTATCTGTGGGAGTGTGCGGGCCTGTGTGAGGAAATCCTCATGTCTTTGGGAACAAGTACGAGTATGTCTAGTGTGTGAGTGTGTACCCTGTGTTTGCACATATGTAAGGTGGTGAAGGGGAATGGGTTTAGATTCTCGGATATACGACTAAGAAAGTCCTCAATGCTGACCCGCCTGTCCTGCCTCTCTGGGAACTTCAGCCGGGAGAAAGTAAGCTCTGCCGGGGTGCCAATCGCTCCGGGTTGCCCAAAGGCCCCTGACTCTCCCACAATACATTTGTGCTTTCGACTTTTTTGGGAGATCCTCATCCTCACTAACCCCCCACGCCCACCACAGCTTCTTCCGCATCTACTCTCTTCCAGGCTGTCGGTGTATCTTCCTATCTTGCATTCCACTGTGGAGCAGGGGAAAGGGGAAATAGTAGTCCCTACCTCTGGCCAGCTTCCTATCAGTGCCATTAACCTTAAAAGAAAAGCACCAGAGAAATCTCCGTCTTGTCCCTTCGAAGTACGCTGCCCCATTTCACTTTACCTGCTACTCTCCCCGTCGCAAGCTTCACCGTAGAAGCAGCACTTTCTAAACCTGGGGCTTCCTTAATGCCCCATCCTCTTAGAACTCCAAAGCGGCTGCTGGTTTGTGAACTTATTCTAGTCTTAAGAATTTAGCTTCAAACTCGAGGACTTGTCTCCTAATCCCATAGCTGTATCAACCTACTGATAATGTAGCCACTATGATATCAATACGTTATTTAGAATACCGAGTCTTTCTTATAAGATCTAACGTATCACACGCTACATATAAGATCTAATGTATCATAGGCTACATTACACAGTGCTGCAAATTACCATTTGTTACATAATGCAGAGCGTTATGAAACGACATCTACGGCCGTGCGAAGTTTGGGGACGTATTATTCCACCAACTACGTTGCAGCACTGTGCCTGGCGAGTAGTGGTCGATTAGTAAATGCTTGTAGATTGATTGCATATAACCTGAGGAACCAGTATGGGAGTTGAATGTCTGTCATCCTAAAATCCTAGAGTAGTGCTGGTGGGAGGGACCTTGGAGGTCATCTAGCCCAAACACCTAAGCCCCGAGAAAGGAAGGGATTTGTCCAAGATCACACAAGCACTGAGTAACTGAGCTGAGACTACAACTTTCCTGCTCAGTCCAGTGTCCCTTCCACAGTAACAGACTGCTAGAACTGATAATTAATGAGGAACAAAATGTGTCCCTACAATCGCTAATCCCCACTCCCCAAACTTCCCATTATTAAGGCAAATTGTTCACACCATACATCAGGAACTTAAAGGGAGAAAACCTCCAAATTTTTGCACGAATATGCCCCAAAGGGTTGCTAGAAGGGGAGGGGACTACTGGAGGGAGGGTGGCTGTGAGGAAGACGACCATGGAGATTGAAGATAGTCTTTGGGAGAATGGTTCATGGATGTGAGAATTTGTCACAAACATACACAAACAGATTTCTCTTCACCACCACCACCACCCGCCCCCAACAGACGCACAAATACGATAAGGTACTCCATATGCACAAAGAAACATTCGGCCAATCTCTTTGTTCCTTTCATACACTAGAAAACTCCTTTATCTTCGTGAAATCTCTTAGTGCCCTAGGATTTAGAGCTGGGGAGGGGATGCTGGTAGAGCACCTAATCCAACTGCCTCATTTACAGATGAGGAAACTGACCTGCTCCAGATACCCTGGTAGTAAGCCCTGGGAGATCAGGGCCTGGAATCTAGCACCTCTGACTACGAATCCAAAGTTCAAATCTATACTATGCTCCAGACAAGATCTCACCATTGGTCGTCACTGATCGAGTCCCTGAGCCCTCCCTCACTACTTCGACGGCACCGAACTTGCCCTCTGTCATATTCTGGAAGCTGGATCTTCCTATCCCTCGGGAAAAAAAGTAGCTGCCACCTACTGCCAGTCGAAAACAACAGAAGAATTGGCATCGAGATGCGTCGTGGTAATTAATTTCTGAGAGAGAGAGAGAGAGAGAGAGAGAGAGAGAGAGAGAGAGAGAGAGAACAGACACAGAGACTGAAAGACAGAGACCAAGAGAGAACTATCCCAAATCCACACAACACACTCGAAAACACTCGATAAGGGTATTACCAGCAGACAGGGAGGAGGACAATTTGTCCTCTGGCCCCCCGACTTCTCATTCCAGCCTCAAGCCCTAGGTTCCTCCGAGTAATCAGAGACCATGCCTGCTTCGCTCACTGCATCTTAATTTTGCTCTCTGTCCTGTCCTCTGGAACCTACACTGGGAGGAGAATATGCCCAGCAGGGCTGGCCTGGGACTGGGCTTGTGTATGGCACTAGATCTGTGACATTGCCGTATGTGTGACCGAAGCCAATTTTCCCCTCCCCTCTTCCTCGATGGCTCTATCCCTCTCGGCCCCCATTTGGCTGGAGCTACAGCGGTGTCACGGGTAGGGTGAGGAGCGTGGGAGACACTAGGGGTACTACAGTCCCTGGCTGGAAATTAGACACTGCACACAGGCGGTTTGGATTGCGTCGTGGGTTTGTTTGGATTTTTTTTTAAGATTTCTAATTTTATTATAAAATAAAAGCAGAAATATTTTCCGAAGAACATTCACAAGAGGGTATAAACAGGGAGAGAAAAACTTGGACGGGTCACAGACAGGGTTTGGGGGTGTGGGATTAGGAGCCTTTCTTTTTGTTCAATTTCGCCTTCTAAAAGCCTGCGGCTCCTCCCAACCCCAGTCCGTCCAGCCGGGAAGTAGGGAGGTCCAGTCCAGGAGCCAGATCGCGGGAGATAAATCCCCGAGGCCATTTATATCAGGCTTGATTTCCTTTTCCCCTTTCAAGGTTAAATACGAAAATCTTACACCTGCAGCTGGAAGAGACCCTCTCCGGCCCCTGCGAGGTTCTTGTCTTAAAATCAACTCTTCCTCAGCCTTCGGGGCCTTGTGTCTTCTTCCTGAAGCAGGAAGATACTTAGATAACTTGGGGAATCTGATTGAGACAACGAGGGAGCCTGCCAGAGGGACAGCCAGAAATATAAAGAGTGGCGGTGATAGTAATGGGAAGCGTGAGAGGGTACAAAAAGTCAGAATAGACAGTTTTAGAGAAAGCAAGAACAAAAAAGAAAGGCGAGGCAAAGTGAAGAGAGACACACAGAGAGAGACAGAGTAAGGAAGAAAGAGAGTCGTCGAGCCTCCGGGAGGTAGCCTGGAAATGGTTAAAAGTCCAGGCGAGGAAACAAAACTGCTGGTACCAGGACCAGAATTTATTCCCATCCCGAGTTTAAGAAACAGGCCCTAAAGATCTGGAAAAAAACCCACTTGGGTAAAGCAACAATAACAACAACAAACAAAAATAAAGACGATCATCCCCTCTTCCTCCGGCGCTGAGCACCTAGCTCCCGGCCTCACTTGACCCTGGCCCGACCGCTTTAAGACGTCATCCCTCTACTGTCCAGGGTCTTTACAGTACCTTCTCCAGTACCCGCCGCCAGCCCACCGGCCCTCGGCTGACAACGCGGCTTCTTCTCCTCACTTTGCCTTCTTTCATTTCAAAAATACAGTTTCCAATCTAATAAAACTTTTTGGAATCAAAAGAAAGGGCAGGCGGAGGGTGAGAGGGGCTTGGACATGGGGAAGGGTGGGGGCCTGAGCAGGGCGGGCAAAGAAGGAGCCGGACCAGACCGCGGTGAGTGTGTCTCTAAGAGCCCAGGTCCACGAGGTTGGCAGACATGGGGTTGAGAATGGAGTCCTGCAGGCCGTGGTGATGTTGCAGGGGGTCTCCGCTGGGGACTGGGATAGCGCTGGGGCCTTGCGGATGGCCCAAGCTGTGGAGTGGCGGCAATCCCGGCGGCGGTGGGCTCAGCAGCAGCGCGGGACTGGAGGAAGAATGGTCCGGGGTCCCCGATGGCGTCTTCTCGTCTTCCGAACTGCCCAGCACAGACTTGCCGCCGCCGTTCAGGGTTGTGGCAAGTGGATTGTGGCTGTTGGAGTTGGAGTTTTCGTTGTTTTCCCTGCAAGAAGGGAAAAGGGGGGGGGCAGAGTGGAGAATTATTTCAAGGAATTATTTACGGTCCAGTCCCTGGAAAATTCTGACTGGAACCAGGAACTTTGGGCTCTTAACACAATCCCACTGCGTGATCTTTCTTCCTGGTAGTGTTCTCTGGGGTATTGCTCCAGTCTCTCTCCCATGTCTCTTCTCCATCTGGCTTTCTAAGGTGTTTCTCTCTCTCTCTCTCTCTCTCTCTCTCTCTCTCTCTCTCTCTCTCTCTCTCTCTCTCTCTCCCTCCTCCTCCTCCTCTTCTTCCTTCTCCTCTTCCTCTTCTTCCTCCTCCTCCTCCTCCTCTTCCTCCTCCTCCTCTTCCTCCTCTTCCTCCTCCTCCTCCTCCTCCTCCTCCTCCTCCTCCTCCTCCTCCTCCTCCTCCTCCTCCTCCTTCTCCTCCTCCTCCTCTCTCCCCTCATCCTGATGGCTGAGGCAGCTGACTTGCAAGGCTCAGTGGGCCTTGAGTGCCTCCTGCCACCCCAGAGCTGGGCACCAGGCCTTGGTTTCCTTTCCATACCCATTTCCCAAACCTTGGCCGCATTTTCTTTAAGGCTTTCAGGGGGAAGGCTCTCCAGGACCTTTCTAACCTTCCTGCCTCTCTCTTTCCTTCCCTTAGGCTGGAAGGAAAGTGGAAAGGGGGTGTCTAAGTTCCTTTCTGGCTAAGAATGTAGTTCCTTTCAAGCGGCAGGTTCTGGGAACAAGGACTTAGTCCAGTAGTTAGTACTCACATGGAAATTGAGAATGAAGAATTTTTTAGGAGGCCTGAGACTGGCCCATGTTAGAGTGGCTTGGGGCTGTGGCCAGGACTATCCTTTTCACAGGGCTAGGACAGGCTGGGTGCAGGCCAAGATCTGCCAGAAGCACCAGGCAAACCCGACCTCCTTGCCCAGACTAAATAGGCCCTAAGTAGGGGCTGGCTACCTGGATGCCTTCTTAGGCTTCCCCTTCAGACCTATTTTGTGAGCCTTACTTAAAACTCAAGCCCTTTAGATTCATCTCTCTAATGGAATTTAACTCAGTTCTCCTTTATTTTTTTTTTCCTTTCCCTGCATGTCTCTGTTACCTTGTCTCCTTTTGGGCTATAGATTCCAGGCCACCCAATGGGCCTTGAGGCATCGACTGATTAGCCAGCAATTAGCTTAATTAATTCCTCTCTGATTTCCCTTAGGTCCATGGAGAGAACTCAGGGGAAGGTCTCCCAACCTGAGACGAGGCACCAGTCTCTTTAGGCCCCAGAAATACAGAAAGTCCTACTGCAAACAGTTGGAGCACTCTAGGCAAGAATTTCCCCAAGGGCAAGAACAAAGATCTGGGTTGGAATCACAGAACTCCACAGAGAGCTTCCCAGGTTCCTCCTAGGGTCCTAATACCCCCCAGACACTGCTGAATCCCTAGTCTGTGAATTTACAATGTGGGGTTTACTCCATGGACAGACAAGTCTGAGAGTCATTCCCCAGGGTCCCTTTTTCTTTCATCTTGGGTCACTGAGGCTCCTCAGAAAGAGACTCGGGCCTGGCCACCACTGTCCTTAGAGCCTTTAGTTTTGGGAACAATGTCTCTGGGGAGATCTGGGGGAATTAGGAAACCTATTTCTCCTGGTGATTAGACTGTTATTTTGGGGGATTAGCCACACATTTTCCCTGTGTACATTCTACCAAAGTCCCAAAGTGATTAGAGTTGTAATCTCCAACCATCAGCAATCATGAATTTAGGAGTGTTCAGGCCTAATCGGGAAGAACAGTGGGGTGGCGTATATCTTGTATTTCCATAGTGGGGCCCACATTTCTGGTCTCATTGAAACCCTTGTAATATTATTTTGGGGTCCCCACTAGGCCCTCTACCACTCTCAATCAGGGTACATTTTTTTTGCCTTACAGGGGCTTCCAATGCAGAAAGAACTCCAGAAAAGGGAAATGTAATGTCTGTGGAGGTAAAACCTAACAATGTGAAAAGCCCATTTGATCAGAGGCTGAGTGGCTTTTGATCAGACTGAGAGCACAGGCAAAAAGTTGTGAACCAAAGCTCCCTCCCCCATCCCCAACTTCCAGGGCCTAAAGACAGACTTAGCTTTTCAGCTGAACTCTGACTTGGCACAGATGCTTCCTTTTTAGTTCACTATTTTTTGAGGTAGCCATGACCCAGTGACTGAGCCTCCCTAATGGTTCCTCTATTACCTGGAACCTTATTAACCTATGTCCTCTTCCCAAATCCAGTGGTAGCTCCGTTTTGAAGAAAAATTGCCTGTCCTTTCTAAAGTTACTAACCTTGAAAATTGGATTCCTTATATTTCTCCTAAGGACTTGACACTATTGTTTACTTCCACACATTTGACCTTAGCTCTCCCAATCACCTTTGGTATCCTGTAGCTCCTTGTTAGCCTTACTTTAGTTATTTACTCTCTCTTTCTATCAACCTAACACTGTACTCTTTGCCATCTAAGCTCTGGGTTTCTACCCTTCCTTTGTCACCCCATGTTTCCCCCTTTCTGTTAAGACTAATGGACACACAAAGCCCTGTGGGGTGCCCAGTGTGCTTAGCCTGGCCTGGTTCAAAGTATCCAGTCCTTGGTGCTCTGGGAAGGACCTGACTTTAGGCCTGGGAACGCTCTTCAATGACCTTTTCAGCCTACCTACTACTTTTAGTGGGGCCCAGCTAGAGAAGAGGCTAGGGTCAGGGAGGAAAGATTGCCCAAATTCAGTAGCATTACTATGTAAATGGGACATTCAAGGCCCAGTTAGCTGAGAAGCTTCTACTTTTCCAATGTGGACAGGCCCCACTGGTGAAGACCTCAGAGCCTTCTGACATCTATACCAAGGTAACATGGGGTCTTCCCTCCTTCCAAGTTCTCCCTCTTTAGGAATAACTTCCAATGGGGACATATATATATTTAAGGAGACAAGCAGAGTTCATCCTTACTTCTCTCTTTTCCTTCCTTAATATATGAGTGACTGAGATGAGGAAGGGCAGCCAGATCTCAAGGGACAATCATTTGGTCTTCAAACTTGGTTTTACCTGTGGATTTGTTTCTACAGGAGCGAAGTAAGGGCAGTCACTCCTGAAATTTAATCAGCTAACCTAGAGAGCCTAAACTCAACCTTTACTTCCAAATCCATTCAGTTATGGCCATAACTGTTTCATTTCTTCTATCATTCCATAACGGCTTCATTCACAAGGAAGTTTCTGACCAAAACATTCTGTTCCTAGGTCAGGGTTCAAAACCCAGCCTCTTTTTTGCTTCTGAATGTGCTGCATTTCCCCGAGAAAGTCGCTTTGCTTGGAAAGCCCAGTCTTTGCCTCTCAGATAATCAAGACGAACGGGATACCTTGGTCTCTATTATCCGTAGTTGTGTCTAGGTTCCCAGTCTAGACCTAGGCCTGGGGAGGAGTAGAGGTGAGTGTGGGTTGGAAGGGCCAGGGCTTTTTCTCCCCAACCCTGTCCTCCCACAGTGGGGAGAAAACATCACGGGGATCCTGTGCCGGAAAGCCTGAGGAGCTAGAAGGTGAAAAAGCTGTACTTACTCGTACCTTTCCTTGGCCTCCGCTGCCCGATCCCGCTGCCTCCGGTTCTTGAACCAGTTGCTGACCTGCGTGGTGGTGAGGCCCGTGGCCTCCGCCAGCTCCCGCTTCTCCCGTGGGGACGGGTAAGGGTTGTGCGCGTACCACTCCCGCAGCACGCTGCGGCTCTTCTCCTTGAAGCAGTAGCTGGTCTCCTCGCCGTCCCAGATGGAGCGGGGCAGCGGGAACTTGCGCCGCACTCGGTACTTGCCCACGGCGCCCAGAGGCCGGCCGCGCAGCTTCTCCGCCTCGATATAGTGCGCCTTGAGCCAGAGCTGCTGCAGCTTGGGGTGGTTGTGGGGCGAGAACTGGTGACTCTCCAGGATCTTGTAGAGCTCGCGGAAGTTACCCCGGTGGAAGGCGACTACGGCCTTGGCCTTGAGCACGCTCTCGTTCTTGTGGAGGTGCTCGCAGGCGGGGAGAGACCAGAGGAAACGGCCCAGCCGCTCGATGTTGCCGCCCTGCTGCAGCACCTCGCAGACGCACGCCACTTGCTCCTGCGTGAAGCCGAACGTGGGCAGCATGGACATGGTGCCTGCCACCCCGGGGCCCTGCTCACCATCCGGGGCTGCGGCCCGGGCCTGGCCCCACCCCCCGAGACCCCTCTCGGCCTAGACTTACGGCTCCGACCCCCGGCCGCGGCCCCGGGGTGCTCACAGTGCCGCGCCGTCCTGCATCTGGGGCGCCGGCTGGGCTTTCGAGGTAGCCAAGAAAGAGGAGTCCAATAGAAGCAGTCGGAAAAAATAACGGGGGTTGGGAGTTAGCGGGGAAGGGGGGTGGCGGCACAAAAGAAGTTCCCAAGTCACTTCGGTAAGTCCTTGCAAGGGGCCCGGGCCCCGCGATGTCCCCCGCGCCTGTGTTTGGGTCTGGCTTCTCAGCAGCCGGTGGCCTCGGCTCGACTCCTCGCAGCTCGGCCCGGGACCCTCCTCTGCATACTCCGCCGCCCGGCGAGGTCCCGCCGCCCGCGCCTCTCTCGCTCTCCCGTCTAGCTCTCTCGCTGCTTTTTTAATAATATTATTCTAAGCGGGCATGAGCTGCGGCGGCCCGGGCCCTGATTGGTCCGGTTATCTGACCCGGGGCCTGCCTGCGCCAGACAATAGTTGGAGTCAAATTATTCGCCATGGAGACGCTGTCAGTCACCGGTAACCCGAGCCCGGGAGAGGCGGCTCCCCTCTGGCTGGGCTGACAGATTGCCCCGCTCTGCTCTAGGCAGAGGAACGGTCAGAGACCAGAGCCTGAGCCAGAGCCAAAGCTAAAGACTGGGGAACTCGGAGACAGACAGACAGGCAGACAGACAAAGAGACAGACCGATAGATACACACACGCGCACACACACACACACACACACACACACACACACACACACACACACACGCACATACAGAAAGAGGGA
>CM053625.1:278391416-278426100 GCA_028646595.1 Phalanger gymnotis | reverse complement strand
TGGGGGAGGCGGAGCAAAGGGGCGGGAACGAGGTGGAGAAAAGGGGAGGGGAGAAAAAAAGAGCGAAGATGAGGGAGGTGGGGGGGGCGGATTGTTAAAGAGATAGAGAGTGAGGAAAGGAAAGGGAGGGGAGACAGAACAGGGGTGGGGAGTGAGGGAAGGGAGGCACTTTGGCCCTTGTCTCAGCGCAGGGGGCGGTGCTGCGGCATCACCCAGGCCCCAAGCCGCCTTCCGGCCCCTGGGCGGTCTCCCCGAGCGACCGCCGCTGGCTGGGGACACATCATCTCCCCAGGGCTTGAGGCTGTTGCGGTGGTGAGGCTCCCCCTCCCCCAACCCCCTTTAGTTGCTTTTTTGCTAGGACTTGGAGGAGGGGAACAGTAAATAAATATTCCCTCTTAAGCTCAGCCTCAGGCCTCCAGTTTTGTACTGCTCGGGGTTTGAGGAGGTGGTGGAATGGGAACCACGGGTGAGATCGTTTGTCTGCAAAAGGAGCGCAGAGCCGAGTGAATCCACTTCTTGGTTTCTTCCTTCGTTTCATGTCTCTTTCCTTCCTTTCCCTTCTCTCCCCTCTCTCTCCCAGGTCTGGTGGTCTCTCAGTGCTGTGTGGTCAGGTACCCCAATCCTTGACTCCTTTCTACCCTACACCGGAGTCCAAGGGTTAGGTTTTTGTTGTTCTATCTTTCCCAGTTAACTCCTGCAGTCCGTCGGGGAGGCCGCAGGTCATAACTAATTGGTTACATTTTCTGCGCTGCTCGCCTGTGAGGTGTCCAGACTGGAAAGGGTTGAGGGAAGGCTCTACGCTTAGGGTGGCGGTGATCCGGTTAGCTCCAGCTCTGGTCCCGGGTCTGATCGGGGACATTACCTGAGGACCTTCCTCGGTGAAATGGTGCCATGGATCTGGCCTCAAGATCCCCGACTGGAGAATCCGAGGGGAGCGACCTCCTAGCCCGGTCCCTCTCTCAGCCCCCACGGAGAGCAGAGAAGCGGTCCTGCTGAATGAAGGGTCTGGGCCCCTGGAGCCGGAGCCGGAGCCAATGCGGGAGAAACTGCTGCAGTTTCCCTGATGGGTTACAGGGCCGGGGGAGACGGTTGCGGTGGTGAGTGATGGGGAAGGGGGATAGCTTTGGGCATGGAGCTGAGCCTGAGGGAGGAAGAGGTGGAGAGGGAAAGAGAGGCGAAAGAGAAGGGGAAGAGAAGGGGGCAGCTTCACCTTCTCTGTTTCTGCCAGTCTCTGCTGGAGACTTTGGCGATTGCTGGCGGTATTTCGGTGGGGAAGGGACCTGCTAGCTAAGGGTGGGGAAATATTAGTGCTGGCGACTCCAGCATATTTTGAGAGAGGTTGGGAAATCTGCCTGTACACCCTTCAGTTGGGCCTACGGGAAGGTGCCATCAACACCTCCCAATTTCACGTGAGTCCCTCGGCCTCTCTTGTTTCATTTTGGTTTGCGGGCGAGGCGGGCGAGGCGCAAGGACTAGAGTTGAGCGGAAATGTTCCTCTGCGGCCTCCGAGTAAGCAGTCCAGGCCTGGGAAAGCTGGACCTCCTGGAGACCTAAAGAGGTGCTGGAGACGAGCGGGAGCAGTCCTTTATTGCTTGATCGAGAATGATAAAAGATGTTCAGATAGCTCTTTGAGGATCGCGAAGTACTTTCATTGTCCAGTCTTTCCTGTACTTTCGGTTTTTCGGTTTTCTTCCCAGCTGCAGTGCGGCTCAATGGAGGTGGCGGGGGTGGGGCAGGGAGAGACAGGAGGGGGACCGAAGAAACTCTGGACCCCTAGACTTCTTTCCCAGCTGCTTCCAGGACTACTGACCAGTCCACGAGGGCGGCCAGGTGTCAGGCCAGGCTCTGGAACGAAGCCTAGGGTTCTGTCCGCCCCTCCTCGTCTCCTCCGCAGGTCCGGGCCCAGTGGTACGAAGATCACTCCAGGGACGGACTACCTTTTAGACAAACGCTTACCAAGGGCTTAAGGTGGCCGGCTGTATTTGCCCACTTTTGGGGAAGGGGACAATATCACTAACCAAGGGGGTATCAGTAACTAAGGGGGCAGTATCAGTAACCAAGGTTCTCGGTCTGCTCTAGAGACATCATCTCCCCCTCTTCCCATCAAACACTCACGAATACGCCACTGCTACCAGTAGCAGGAACCCATGGATTTTGTGTCTCTTTGGTAATCTGAGTGTAGCCCACCTAGCTAGCATGCTAATCCCTACCTCCAAAGGCACCTACATGCCCTGACGTTCAGTCTGCATTCCTAGAGATTTCATTTGCCAAAGGTCACAGAGGCCCAGAGAAGGGGTGCAGAGCCTAGCAAAAACCCAACCAGCTCTGAGTGGAAGCTGCCAGATCTTGCTACTACAGAACCGGCTGGGCATTTCTTTCCTGGCCTGGCTTGTTTTCCTAGTCCGATCTTGGCAGGTATATCTTACCAAGCAGCCAGAGGCCCTGATGGTACTGGTCACAAGAGGGGCCCAGAGTTTGCTGAGGTCTCAAACTCAAAGGCTTGTCTTTCAGCAGACATTCGAATCCTTGAAGCAAATGTGGACCTCGGGATTTCTCACATGGACCTAAACTATTCCTTGCAGCAGTCTAGGGCTAACCAAAAACTACAAAGACATCGTGGTATAATGGGGAACTCACTGGCCCGGGGATTCTAATCAACTCAGATTTAGCAGTGAGACCATGGTCAAATCAGTTCCTGTCTCTAGGCCTCAGTTTACTCATCTGTAAATTCAGCAGGTTGGAGTAGATGATCGTTAGGATTCCCTTCCCACTCTGAAGTTCTCTGTCTCAAATGATCAGTTGAAACACCAGGCAATAAATACCCCAAGGCATACATTTCCCCAGGAGGTGTCCTGCAGCTATCCCTTGGGTGCCTATACAGACCGATGTCCACACCTGAGGAAGTGACAGCTCAAATATCTTCTAAGTAGAATGCCTATTTAGTGCTTCCCACTTCCCTTCTGAAAGTTATTCTTGAAGTTATGATCAAAGTTATTCAGTAGTCCCAATTCCTTTTCTGCTAGACAGCCCCTGCACTCTTGGCTGTCTCTCCCTCCCCAGCACTGAAGTGGTCTGCCAGACCTGGGAACAATGAACCTGGAACACAAGAGGCAAGATACTAAGAGGGTTTCCTGGCTCTGAGTTCAGTTCTCTATCCATAACATGCCTCTCTGCCTCTTAGACAAACTGCTCTTAACAATGTGAATGCTATCAAAACACACTATTTTGGAGACTGAGCAAAGAAATTCATGACTTCTCAGTGTGACTGGCTAGCCCTAGCCCTATTCACCTAACTTCCTGAACTTAATAGTTTGGAAAAATTTTGGTATTGCTGTTTAAAATACCACTATGTCCTTTCCCTCTGCTCCCCGGACAAAACAATAATACCAACAATACTAAAAGAAAGTAAAACAAAAAATTCCAAGAAGGGAGAAAAGTCGTCAGCCCAGTTTCCTTGCTTTTCCCTCTTCCCTGCTTTTGTGTGCTGAAGGATTAAGAAAACTAAAGAGCTGCAGTAAAAGGGTTGGAGAGAGCAGTAAGATAATCACACGGAGTTGGGAAGCTCTGAATGAAACAAACAAACAAACAGAAGAACAAAACTCAAACCAAACCAAAACAAAAAGAGCTCTGAAGAACCATTGCTGTTGGAATGACTGTGGCACAATTATCACCCCCTGACTAGGCTTCCAGGGCCTGTCAAGAGTCTCCTGGGTTTCTAAGGACTCAACCTGGAATAGCGATACATTTCTATTCTCCAGGTCCCTGTCAGCTTCCCACTTCCAGGATCTAGGCACTCCAAATACTCTAAAACAGAATTGTAATCCGACCAACTTCACTCTGTCGGTTTCCTGTTGAAATGGGTTGGGGAACTTGTGTGCAGATGCCTGAGGAAGAGAAATAGTTTGTATAGGCCGAGTATGGGAGAAGCACTTGAGCCAGGAGCCTTTTTCTTTCCTACAAACCCAGGTGAGAGACAGGATGCAGCATCTAGCCCCTGGAGCTCCTTCTTTGTTACCCACAAAAGCCAGACTCATGAAAAGTCAGAGCACAGGAATTCCAGATGAACCTATAGCAGAGACCATCCTGACTCCTTCTTGTTGCTGAATTGCATAGCTGCTCTCTGAATTCATTTATTGTAGGATATCATATATATGTTTCATCGCTTTCTCTCTCTCTCTCTCTCTCTCTCTCTCTCTCTCTCTCTCTCTCCCTCCCTCCCTCCCTCCCTCTCTTCCTCCTCCTCTTCCTCCTTCTTTTCCTCCTCCTCCTTCTCCTCTTTTTCCTCTTCCTCTCTCTTTGTCACTATTCTCACTTTTCTTCCCAACAAGATTATAGGATCTTTGAAGGTAGAGACCACAGGATCTCTGCAACCCCTGCCAGGGGTAGTACAGGACAAAGAGAGGTGCACCCTCAGGGAGTACTATTCAGGTACAAGCACAAATGAGCTGTTGATCCAACAAGAGCTGTTGATCCAAGATCTAGCCAAGACTTTGTTGGAAGGAAAGTTTGGAAAACCGAAAGGGGAAATGAGGAGTGAAGATGCAGCATCAAAAAAATATGCCAGAGGAGGATGAGAACAGAGGCCTTCCTTTCCAGTCTCTCCTGACTAAGGAGGAGTTTCCTGTTGGCCCAGTGAGCCAGGGACCCATCATCACTTTTCCAGTGCGGGGAAAATGTTTCTTGTCCCAAAAATAATCATATCTTTATTGGTTTAAAAATAGGGAAAAAATGAAAACACGCATACACAAGCTTTGCAAACCTTAAAGTTTTCAATAAATGCCAACTACCACCACCTCAACACCGGCAATAGTAATAAAGCCAACAACCATTTCATCCCGACCTGTGATTAATCTGTTCAGAGAACTCCCGGTCAGGGAATCCTTTACCAATGAAAATCAGCGATTTCTCTGGAACTTGTAAATCTTAGCAGAGAGCCGGCCTCTTGAGTCAGGAAAACCTAAGTTCTGACCTGCGCTCTTGGTTTTCCCACCCTGGGCAAGTCACTTTAATTGTTATGGTAACTCTCTCTTAAGACTAAGTCGCCAAGGGCGCTATTATGATCGCATAAAAGAAGTGTAATAATCCCCAGGTGACTCGGGAGAAAAAAGCATATGCCATATCCCCTCTAGAAAAAGAGATCCTTTTCTGATAATTGAAGCAGCTATTCCGTCGGAGTAATAAATGTTAGAAATTGGCTAATGTAGACACAGCCTGAGGTTCGTTATTTCCTAGTTTGTTAATCACTGTCGGCTCTAGTCATCTGGTTGAAGCTAGGAGTGGAGTGGTTTTTACGCCTCCCAACCGGTTGGTGATCTCACAACCCTACTCCTCAGATCCCCACCCTATGACCATTCTGCCTCCAGCTTTACCTCTTAGTCTGCTACTTAGGAGAAACTACATTTTTTTTTTTTCTCAAGGAAAACAAAGGCACTCTCACCTGTTCTCTAGTTAGTAATTTTCTTTGCGTCTCTAGGGTCTCAAAGTCCCCAGGCACTTCCAGAGATCTACCCCAGGGTGGTTTGCAGGCGAATCCCCTTGAGCCTACCTAGCGAAAAAAAAAAAAAAGCGCATTACTTGCGAAACTTCAAAAAACACATTTTTTAAGTTTCATGATTGGAACCGTCTTCTCCCGAGTAGTAACTTCAATAGTTCTACGTTTTAAAACATAAATTGCTTCCACGCCAGTCTCAAGGGTAGAAAGAAAGTCTCTCGCGTAGTCCCGCGTCTCCCCGGACAAAGAACTAGTTGAAGACTGATTCACGGGGGTGGGCAGGAAGCAAGTATACTTGTGTCCGTGGGTCAGTCTGGGGTCCAGGAAGAGGATAAACGGTACCATGAGTCTATGAATAAAAAATACTCCTTAATCATTTTGGCCTGAACTATGCACAGAGTGTAAGCTCCTTGAGGGCAGGAGTGATTTCATTTTTTTCTTTTCATCGCCTCTGCATGCCTAGCAAATCCTTGGCGCTTTATAAATGTTTGTTGGTTGAAGCAAAAGTGGGTTTCCCCACACACACATAGGCCAGAAATATTCAAATAATTCGCTCTTCATCCTTCCTCTACCCTATCCCAAAGAAGTGATATAGACAGATCCCTGTACCCAGCCCCGGTCTTTACCCAGGGGTCCCGGGAGCTGCTAATATCTTTTGCTCTCATTCCTAGGCAGGGTCAGACTTCTTTCCATTTTTCTCTCTTGGGAGTCTTGGAGTTAGGGACGCCTAGCCCCTGTGGGAGAGAGAAAACGGATTGGGCGCCGGGGTTAAAGCGAAAGCCTTCGCCTAACGAAAAGGGGGAGAACGAGTCCTTGCAGCTAATTTGGGATGGAAGAAAACGCTAGATTTCTCCCGGGTGCTTTTTTCTTCCGCTTGTTCTTTTTGTTTCTACTGGGGTATGAACTGAAGGCCCTAGGGTGGCTTCTTTACAGACAGGCTTTCGAGCCTTTCTCCTGGGTCCTCTAATCTCTCTTTAACTAGTATTGCCTCAAAGTAAAGTCCAGGGGCGTCCCTGAAGGAGAGGCTTTAGTGGATCCTCGCCTGGGTCCGAGGCCATTTCCTCCAATGCAATCTACTTTTTTGTCTTCTTCACGAAGCCTGTTCTTGTTGTCTCTGGGGTTTGCCTCGATTTCCCTAAATTCTTGGGTAGGAGCGATTCCTTCGGACCTGTCTTAGCCGAAGGAGAACCTAGGGACTGGACTTGTGTATAGGATGAGGACTGGGGTGGGAGGGGAAGGGGAAAAGGAAGAAGAAATTGGATTTTAAGAAGCTATTTAAACCCTCTCAATGGTGTAAGGATGTTATATGGAGGTATGAGGGGTAGAGCTCTGCAGGGGAAAGCGGCAGATTCACATACCAAGCTCTCCTTCCCTCAGGAATGGACCTTGGGCTCCAGATGTTGCAGGCAACGTTTCGTGCCCTCTGGTTCTCTGGATAGTCTTTTCAGTCACCAGCGGGGGCACTGGCTCCTGCTCGGACTTAGGCAGTGTTTTTGCTGTGGCCTGGGAGCACTCGGCGGGTTTGGGAGCATAGGGAGGTTCATGAGCTCATTGGTCTCCAGCTCCCCTTTGCCCTATTCACTTTTTTTCCCACCGTTTTACCGAGACCGCAGCTGGGCTACTGGGGGTGGGGTGGGGGCGGGAGTGAGAAGAGAGCAGCTCGCTATGGCTGGACATACCAATGGGGAAGGGTCACAGAGCCGAAATGCAGCTCTTAGTTGTGGTAGATCAGAGTGGCTGACCTCTACAGAAGAGAAGAATGAGCTGAATTGGGGTTGACGCCCCCCCATCCCCACCCCACTCCTTACTTTGTCCTCCCAGCTCCTCCTCTGATCTGTGGGACTATGGACTCAGGAACTTTGATGACGTAGGCACAGTGACATCTAGACACCCAGATGCAAGACAGACCAAGTCAGTCACACGTAGAAACACAAGCACACACACACCTCAAACTGAAACAGCTGCTTCGTGGTGTTTGAGAAACCTGTCTTCTCTTTCCCTTGTCTCTCTGACAATGCCTAGCCCAGGGCTGGACACTCTGTAGGAGCTTAATATATGCTTATTATTGACAGAAACTTCTGGAGGACAGTGAAGGTACTAAGAATTACAACCCACATTGCCATCTGTTTCTCTGTCTTTAGGGGACATGGCAGAGACCTTGGATTCCCCATTCCTTTACCCCGTAAGAAAATCTATTCTATATTCTGTGGTGGTGGTGGGCATTAGCCAAGGCTGGGCTCTTTAAGAGAGGATCCTGGAGTCTGACTACATCTCTTATTTTTCAGTGCTAGGAAAAGAAGGAAAGAAATATTTTCAGAATTCATTTCTAATCTGGGGGATATTGCCTTAAATTGAGTTCTGAAAGTTGTACTTAAAAAAAAATCCTACGGTGGATCAGATTGCCTGTGAGAAATGGGCATTTTTTCCCCATTACCTGTGAGTAACTGTATCAGGGAGGAGGGATTCCTATCTTGGCACATCTTTCTTGTGCTGTATTTATTTTTCTTACCATTAATTAAGATGCATAAAGCCTCACTGGGCAACATCCATAGAGCTCTCCCTTGTTCAGTTTCTGCTCTTGGCAGAACAGAGAAGGGCATTTCACTGAGGCCAGGGTTGTGGGCACTCCCAACACCAGAGCTTTAACCAAGTTCTCCATTTTCCAAAAAACCTGGTTATAAGCCAGCATTGTTCTTAACTCAGAAATCCAATATCTTACTTTGTTGTCCCTGTGAATTAAGGATAAAAATTTATGGCTGTTTCTTATAGAAGAATGTGTGTTAATTAATTTATATGCAACAGCAAAAGAACATTTTAATGAACTGGGTAGAAACAAGATACTGATGGGAGAATTGGCTATGACATGGAATCCTGATATAAAGCTGATGATGGGGGGGGGGCATGGCTAATTTGGCTTTTCCGATATAGAGTTATTCTGGTGTGTGGAATGAAGTCTAGCCTGTGGTATATACTAACCCTGGTAACAGTGACCTGAATTATAAATTGTTTGGCTGTAATGGGGGTGAGGTGGGAATAAATGCATAGATAAGATGTTCAGCTAATGATAAATTGCATTTATGTACTGATACAATTTTCTCTCAACAACTTTGTGAGGTAGATAGTATAAGTTTTGTTACCGCGATTTTATAGTTGAAGATGCTGAGGTTTAGTGATTTTTCTGGGGACATAGATTGAGTAATAGCTGTTGGAAGCTAGGATAAGAACCTAGGTCTTGTGACTCCAAGTTAAAACCAAGTTTTTTCTACTACATTATGGTGGCTCTTAGGTAGTCTGTGTAAGATTATTGCCACTCCAGGAAGCACATGACCCGAGTCTAAAGAAACATTTTGTTCTTAGTCAGCAAAATGATCAATTGAACAGCAAATATCTCTTGTGACCTGCCTACATGTAAGGTCCTGTGTGAGACCTATGGGGAATTCAAAGACATCTAAATTAATCTTTGCCTACAAGAAGTCTAGATGAAAAAATCAGACTTTACATATGACAATATAAGTAAAAATCAGCACTAAGAGAGCAAAATAGACAGATGGGAAATACTATAGTGGTTCAGTGGTGTAAGAAATCACTATTAGCTGGAGTGGTTGGGGAAGGACCAGTTTAGTGCCATTACAAATTGGGACTGCCATGGTCTCTGCTTCTGAAATTGCAAGCAAGAAATGTTGCAAAAACAGTTGGTGGATAACAAACCAGTATTCTTCCAGAGAACATTAGCTGTCACAATGTCTTGAATGTCAGATAGAATTTTTTCTTATTAATGTTTGATTAATAACTTACTAATAACTATTTACCTTTAAATTAATTGTTTTCTATGAATAACACCTTTTCAGTCACTTTCTCTAACACCTATTCACTCAACAAACAATCATTGGCTGTGTGACATCTATTAAGTGTTTATTAAGCTCCTCTTGAGTGCAAGTCTCAGGAAATATAAAGATATAAAAAATGAAATCCCATATAACAAATGATAATTTTAAAGAAAAACAGATGAGAAAAAGAAATCAGCACACTTATCAACACATAGAAAAAATCTGAATATTTATGCAATATTCCATACCCATGGGCTTCCCACCCCTAAAGGAGTGGTGTGGGGGTTATCTTTTTTGGAGCCAAGCTTATTCTTCGTAATTTCACAATGTTCACATTTATGGTTTTATCATTGTTTTTTTTTTCTATTCACATTATTGTAGTCATTGTATAGTTTCTCTTGTACTTAGCATATTTGCCATTTCTTTTGACACAATAATATTCAATTGGTTTAGTCATTCCCTAACTAACGAACATCTATTTTATTTCCAATTTTTTGGTATTGCACAAAAATATTACTATAAATATTATGGCCAAAATAGAGACTTTAAAAAAAATGACCTCCTTTGGGTTATGTCTAGGAGTGGAATATCTGGGTCAAAAAGCATGGACATTTTACTTATTTTATAAGCACAACCCCAAATTCCTTTCTAGAATGGTCATGCTGATTCACGGCTTCACTAACAATAATTAGTGAGCTTAGCTTTCCACAACCCTTCCAACATAGACTTTTCCCATCTTTTGTCATCTTTGCCAATTTTCAGGGCATGAGGTTCAATCTCAGAGATGTTTTGATGTGAATTTCTCTTTTTATTACTTATTTGGGACATTCTTTCATATGGTTGTTAATATTTTGCAGTTCTCATTTTGAGAAAAAATTTCATGCCTTTGACCACTTTATTGGACAATGGCTTTTGGTTACACACACACACACACACACACACACACACACACACACACACACACACACACACCTTGTTTGTATATAATGAGTATCAAACTCTTGTCAGAAAAATTTGATACAACAGTATTTTTCTCACTTCATCACTTCTCTTCTCATTTTAGGTGCATTACCTTTGTTTGTGCAGAAGCTTCTCAGCTTTATGTAAGCCAAGTTGTACATTTTTATCTCTTGTTATTTTACAAACCACCATTTATTTACCCACTCTTTTATTTTTTTCTTTTTAAATGTTATTCTTTCCATTTACACCGTTGTCATCGTATATAGTTTTCCTTCTTCTGCTTACTCTATTCTTCATTAATTCACAAAAGACTTCTCATGCCTCATTTTATTCCTCATTTCTTATAGCATAGTAATATCCCATTCATTCATGCACCATAACTTGTTTAGCCATTCCCCATCTGATGAGCACCTACTTTGTATATAGTCTTCTATTGCTAGGAAAAGTTCGCCAAGAAATATTTTGGTATATATTACACTTTCTCTCTCTTCCTCTCCCTCTCCCTCCTTCTCTCTCTCTCTCTCTCTCTCTCTCTCTCTCTCTCTCTCTCTCTCTCTCTCTCTCTCTCTCCCTTAGGGTATATGCCTAGGAGTGGGATCTCTGGGTCAAACATGTGGACATTTTAGTAATTTTCTTTTTTCTTAATATGATTCCTATTAGTTTTCCAAAACGGTTGGACCAACTCACAGCTCCACCAACAGTGCATTAGTCTGCTTATCTTTCCATAACCCCTCCAATTTGATTATTCTTATCTATCATTATCTTTGTCAATTTGCTGGGTAAAATCTCAGGGTTGGTCTCCTCCCTGCCCCCACCAATTTCCTTGTTAATAAGTGATTTTAGGGATCCATCTCTGGTCATCCTTATCTATATTGTACCACTGGACCCAGATGGCTTTGAAGGAGAAAGAGAGGCCGATGACCTTGCACAGCCCTCCCTCCCTCAAATCCAATTCACTTGTAAGGCATCATCTTCTGGATGTCATGGTCCTCTTTGAGAACAAATGAGAAACAACAGCAACAAGTGATTTTAAGTGTTTTTTCATATGCTTCTTAATAGTTTGCTGTTCTTTGGAGAACTCTATGTTCATAAACTTTGACCACTTATATGCTGTTTCTATTTCCCTATTATTGGACATTTAGTTTGTTTCCAATTTTTGCACACACACATATACACACACATACGTCTGTATATGTTTGTATACTTACATAAATAAAATTTTGCCAAAGAAGTTAAATGACACAGAGCAGAAATATGAAATGGAACTTTTCTGTTTCTTATACTTCTTCTGGATCCTCCAAAGTATTTAGTAGGAGTAAACTCACAGTAGGTACTTAATCAATACCTGTTGATGGATTGCAGTCCAAGCATGTACTTATTTCAGTATGTCAAGGAGACAAGATTTAATTGGTGTGCATACTCCACCCTCTTTTACATGGCTTCTCTTTTAATAATGATAACTAACATAAACACAATATCTTTTTAAAACATGGAAAGTATCTTGCCCACTACCTCATTTGACCCTCACAACAACCCTATGAAACAGATATTAGAGGTATTATTATTTTCATTTTATGGATGAGAAAACTGAGACTCAGGTTAAGTACTATTGTTTAACTTTTCACGTGTGTGTATATCTAGTTTCCTCAAGTAGACTGTAAGATTCTTGAATATGAGTTACATCTTCTCTGTATTCCCATACAATGCAGTAGAGAGCTGGCCACCTAGTAATAGCTTTTTGTAACCTGTTCCCCTCTTATCTTTCTAGTTATAGTAGCTCAACAAATGCTTTATTGGTCTAAATAGTCCTCTCTTAAATACAAGTTATGAACTTAAAATGAGATATTTTTAAAAATACATAAAAATGTATTTTAAAGATATGTATTCATACTTTAATGCATCTATCATCTCATTGGCATGAGTATTCTCTTATGGAGATCTAATCTTTCTATGCTTTTTCATTGCAAGTGATTCTTATTTATGAACTTTAGGTTTTACTGGTGATTTTTTTAAAAGAATAAATGGCATTTATTTATTTTCACATATTCCCATATGAACTGTTCGCTCTTCCCCAATAAAATTGCATAGAAAGTTGGACTTAGATGTAAGAAGACCTGAGTTTGAATATTGCCAGAGATGTTTACTAGCTGTGTGATCATGGACATGTCACTTAACCTCTCTGTCTCAATTTCCTCATCTGTAAAATGAAGATAATAATAAGACATACTTGGTATTTGTTTTGAGGACTAATTAAATAACATAAATAAAGCACTTTGCAAACCTTAAAATGTCATTTAAATGCTAGCTGTTATTCTTACTTTATTTAGTGTTCAAATGACTATGTTTGTATGACTGTGTCCTACATGACAGATGTAATGTCTCGTATCTGTAGTTCCCTATCTCTATTCCCTATCAATAAGTGTGTCCTATCACTCATAAGACAAAGATTTAGATTTGCTTCCATGTACTTGAGTTAAAACACTGAGGAGTATTGGAGCTTCCACCCGTTCTCTTATGGTTGTTCAGTCATTTTTAGTCGTGTCCGACTTTTTGTGCCATTTTCTTCTCCAGTTAATTTTATAGATGAAGAAACTGAAGCAAAAAGGATTCAGTGATCTGCCCAAGATCATAAAACTAGTAAGTATCTGAAGCCAGATTTGAACTCAGGAAGAGTCTGACTCCAGGTCTGACATTTTATCCATTTTGCCACCTAGCTGTTTTTCCTTTGAAGGATATTAAAGACAAACTTAGGCCCCACCCTAGCCTAGTAGCACTCACCTAGTACCACACCATTATGGGTAAATATCAAGCAAATAAGACCCCACTGAAGATCCCATAATGACCAGTGGTGTAGATAATGAATTGTTCCTTAGAACTGTGAGTAATATAATGGACACACTCCTGCCCAGTGCCCTTTGCATATCAGCCTGCACGACTCTTCATTAAAAGACAATAAGAATTGTTTGGGGCTATTATTTTACTTTAAAAAGGTCATTTCACAGCTGTAATAGCACATCCATGAAATATGGCCCTTTGACAATTCATAGCTGGGGATACCACTTCCTGCTTCCCTGCTGCCCCCTCTCTAACTTACCCCAGCAGTAGAATCCTTAGAGTAGCCATGAAAAATAAATGATGAGATGTTTGTCCAATCAGAGTCATCATCATTAGTGTCCTATTAAGGACCTTTCAGCTGCTATTAAGTGACTCGCAATGTCAGTTTCTATAAACTTTACTTGCTCCTCAGTTCACCTATATCTTGCCAAAGTCAATACCCTGTGTCTGGGACTGGAAGCCAGCACTTTTCTCAGGGGGTCACAGGGCTTTGCATCCCATATACACAGCTGCGTGTGTGTGTGTGTGTGTGTGTGTGTGTGTGTGTGTGTGTGTATGTGTGCGTGGGCATGAATTTCATGACCATGTAACTACATTTATATCTGAACAATTTAGTCACATTTATTTATACATCACATACATGCAAATGCTTACATATCTTCACAGTCCTCTACTTTTATGCATGAAAGCACATGTTTTCATGTTTTACCCCTCATGAACAAGCAAGTAGATGCACAAATATTCATGTACACAGCCCCTAAGTGTCAGGAGCTCCTCTGATAGACCAATTCGTAGTAATGTGCCAATGGATTTTCATGACTTAGCTTATCTCTTCCAAGTTAAATAGCTGTATTTTAGCAGGACCTTTAACGCCTTAACCCAAAGGAGTGACCAAGGTAGGCATTTCAGGCACAAGGGTCAGGCTAATAGTAGAGATATTTATAGACTATGTATTCTCTTTGTGGACAGCTAGGTGGCATAGCAATTAGAGTGCCAGAGATGGAGTGAGAAAGACCTGAGTTCAAATTCTGCCTTAGACACTTACTATGTGACCCTTAAAAGATACCACCCACCAGCTCATTTCCTCCTAGAGAGGCTGACTGCCCAACTACTCATAAAAGACACAAATAGAAGTATGTGAGTTTAGTCAATAAAAGACTTTTAAAAATAAAAAAATAGTGAATTTCATTCTAAGTTCAACAGCTCAGGTAACAGGAAGGGTATGAGTCTAATGTACCCTAGACCATATAAAGGTGGAGGAGGGGAGCAACACTGGTTACATCAGTCCAAATTTGGGTTCTGGGAAGAACAGATGCAAATTCTCCAGATGAATCCAGACCACTGCGGTCTGGATGCAACACTGGGAATTTTACAAGATGAGGTCTTCTCGTAATGCATCGAAGACATCTGGGTTTAAATTAGGTTTGCAATGTTATTGAGTGGCATCTCTCATGGCAATGACAGTATGTGGGCTTTGGGTTCCAGCTGAAAGTAGAAACCCAGACATACAAACAGCACACAATACAATTGACATATAGTCACACCTATATTTATACCCGTACATGTACATAAGGCACATGAATACATACATAAACACGCATGTATACTCAAACTCAGATATGTGTCTGTGTCCCCACCATCTATGTATGCACATGAGGCATCTTGGATAGAGCAAGGAAGATCCAGGTTAGAACCTCACCTTAGATGCTTCTTAGTTGTACGATCAAGCTCAAGTCAATTCAATGCTCACTCCCATCTCTAAAATGGGATCATAGCAGGGATGTTTCATATTTGTTTCATAATTGCTCTGGGGATGGGGAATCATGAAGGACACATTTTAAAGTTTAATTTACATTATTAAAATTTACGCCATCACTTTCTTAGTTTAACAATGAACACGACAACAAACGAAGCCCATAGCATTTGCTGATCTTCAAGGTGTAAATGCTCACGTTGAAAATTTAACATTCAATGGTCTGCTGGCTGCAGTTTACCTCCGGAATCTGCTTTATAGCATTGCTGTAAGGAAATCACTATATAAATGTGAGTTATTGTTCAATATTGTTAGATATACACATCTATATATTTATATATACACAGTTATGCACACATAAGCGTATATTTTACGTTTATGTATGTATTTATATGGAATGTATATGGAGTTCTTAGCTTTCTTCAAAGCTCAACTCAAATACAACCTCTTCCACAGAGAGTATTGATTTCTCCCTCCTTCACCATTTGTTAGTGCTCACTTAGGTAGTGAAATGGATAGAGCACTGGACCAGAAATCAGGAAGACTTGAGTTCAAATCCAGCCTTAGACACTTATTAGTTGTGTGACTCTGGGCAAATCACTTAATCTCTGTTTGCCTGGTTTCTTCAACTGTAAAATGAGGATAATAATAGGACTTATCTCCCAGAGGTGTCATGAAGATGAAGTGAGAGAATATTTGTAAACCACTTAGCACAGAGCCTGGCACACGATAGGTACTGTGAATGCCATTACTATCAATTATTATTAATTACCCCTGTTTATTTATCTGTGTTTATGTTGTATTCCACAATAGAATATAATCACTTTTAGACCAAGGACTGTTATTTTTGCACCTTTGTATCTTCCAATCCTAGATCAATATCTCATGAATAGTAGGCAATTAATAATTTTTTAAAAAATTTTGTTGAGTACAGACAAACATATGAACACATATGCACATATGTCAAGCAGGCACATAATTACCCAAGTGATTTTGGATTTCCTTTGCTCTTATGAAAAGATCAGAACCAATTAATACCATTGGAATACTCTGTGCAACTTTGGTTCATGTCATGCAGAATCAGCTCCATTGGCAGATGGGAATTTGATCACAGAACTTCAGAATTGGAAGCTACCTTAGTGATTGTCTGGAGTCATGGAACAAGACAGGATATTGAGTATAGGGAAAGGGAGTAAAGGAATTCTAATGCTGGGTTTTCTTCACCTGTTGAGCCAGTATTCTTAATTCGAAAAACACATCTATTACACATTTTACAAACTTTAGTGCTACTGTACCATATGACTAGGGGCATGACCTCACTGAATCTACCACTGTCTGCAGCTTTCCCTCAACCTACACCTCACTTTCTCGGGTGAAAATTCTGGAGGGTCAAATAGTACAAACTTTGCCACAGGCCTAGCTTTGCAGCAATTTGGTTCAATCCAATTCTGTGAAATTATTTTCAGCAAACTCTACTGTGTTCACAGCCCTATGCTAGTCACTATGAAAAATAAAACAAAAATCCCAATTCCTATCCACAAGGATTCTCAGCCTAGTTTTAGAAACAAGACTTGTATATATGCAACAGTAAAAGAACCTCCTCCTCCCTCCTGGAAAGCAGTGAGGGTTAGCGCAAGGATGAATGTGGCTGAAAATGCCAGTTATAGGAGGGCAAATAAAAGGCTGCCCCTGGAGGTCATTGTGAGTTGAAAAGACAGGTTTCATGGGATCGTCCATGTATCACAGTTAGGATTTAGATCCATAGAGAAAGAGCTGAGAGGGATTATGAACAGTAACGGTGCATGTTTGGAAGCAATTGGAGTGTTTAACAGTGCACGTGTAGAAGCATATCATGAATAAACTGACCTGGATGGAGTGGAGAAGCCTACCTATTCACCTATTTCTGTCCTAATTCAGGCCCTTCAAAGCTTCTTCAATCTCTCTTCCCTCAGTCTTCCTATCACTCTAACCAAACCTATTCTTAGCTATTAAGATAATCTTTATAAGGCATATTCAGGGCAGAAGTTTAGGAACCTCAATGCTCCACTGTGGATGCTAGAAGTGCTTGAAAGAGCCAGCTGAGAGAGCTATGCCACTCTCCTCTAGGTAGAAGATTACTAACCATAACATCCCCTTTGAATGACATGCAGCTATTAGGTGGTATCGGAGATGGCTGAAGACAAGTTGGAATAGAAAAGTAAAGCCCAGAGGGACCAATAGAAACATAGCCTCCAGCAGAGAACACGCTCATCAGAGTGATATTACCAGAAAACGTTGGTGGCTCTGAAGCTTTGGAAGTGTGGTTGCCACCATGCATGTGTTCCGACCACATGTTCTTTACATTTGTATGCGCAACATGTGATCCTTACGCAAACCCATTGTTACCCCTAGAGTGAGTGTGTATTTGTAGAACAGTGAATTTCAAGTTTGAATACAAGGTTAACTAGTGGTGTAGTGGATAGAGTGTTAGACTAAGAATCAGGAAGACGTGAGTTCAAAAGCTGCCTCAGACTCTTATTAGCTGTGTGAACTCGGCAAGTAATTTGACCTCTCTCTGCTTCAGTTGGTTCATCTGTAAAATGAGGTTGCACTTTCCTTCCAACTTTAATCCATGATCCTATCGTCTAATGAAGGTGATGCGCTATTACTGTGCTATTTTTTAAAAGAGTTTGCTCTAAAATGTGTGTCATTTTGCCAACTAGTAGAAGTAAACATTTTAGTGGGGGCTTGTGACTTATGGCTTGGATAAGAATCTGACCCACAGAAGTACATAGTAACTGAAGCAGCTTTCTGGGGGTCCATGAGTGAGGGGACTCTGGGTGCTGCTTGTATATTCTTATGTCCCCTCTGAGCAGTCAATAAACATTTATTAAGCGCTTGCTATGCGTTAGACTCTCGTGCCCCATTGTGAAATGGAGCGAATCCTGGGGTCTCTAAGTCTGTGGAAGATTCTACCAAATTGTGAAAGTTCCAAATACAGTTTTAGCCATAGATTGTACCTCGCATCTCAAGAGAAGAGTGTGTAAATATGGAAATACTCTTCCCCTAGTATGTTGATGATGTGACACTGCATTGCTTGATGATAAAAAGTCACGAAACAAAGAAAAATTTAAACTAGTTAAATTCTCTGTGTCCCTTTTCTCCTTCTGCAGTGATAGCAGCAGAGTGGTGGGAAAGGGGCAAAGGGTATTTAGAATCACACAGTTTTCAGACCATCTGTAAACATTAATTACTTTAAATGTCAGATCCTTGTCCAACCCCCAATGAGTTGATAAATTACTGGAGGAACTGAACCATATAAATATTGACATTTTCACTATAAATGAAACCAGAAAACATAAGGAAGTTATAGCTAAGTGGAAGGATGGTTAACAGGTTCACCTCGGAGAGAAAAATAAAGTAATTTGCAGAGCTGGTTTCGTTGGGCTCTGAAAAACAACAAAAAGCATCATTTCGTGATACATGTGGCCATCTTGTCTTGCAGTACTCATGATAAGCATAAGCAAAGAGACCACCATGAAGATAATTGCAGCTTATGTGCCAACATCTGTTGTAGAAGATGGAGAGGTAGAGAAATTCTTTGTTGTACTTGACAAGATCCTCCAAGCTCAGTCAACATATACATTGATACTTGGTGACTTCAATGCAGAGGTAGACAGGGATAGGATGGTAAAAAAATATATGTTGGGTGATATGATTCAGGATTAATAAAAGAAAGATACTAGAAGCTTGTAGAAAACTCAGACATCTCCCACTTGTATATCCTGAATCTTTCTTTGAGAAGTGTTTCATAAGTCACCAGACATTGAAAATACCCAATAACATCATACACAAAAGTGAACTTGGTTGTATCTTTGAGACAGGAAATGACTGGTTACTGATGGACTAGTTAAAGCAGCTGTCTCAGTTTGGCCAGACCACCAACCTGTTAGGGCAAAGGTCAAAATCAACACTGAAGCGGGGGCATAAAAGAAAGGATAAAGACAAGAAAAAAAAGACAGTACCTTGTTGTTACAACAGTTCCAACTTGATGCGCTCAAGCAGGGTATTGATTCAGGAAAAAAACTGGAAATGGCTAAGGAAAAAGATGTTTATTCTGATTATCACCATTTTTACAAGAATATAACCTATGTAAAATAATGGCCATAATGAGGAGACCCAAATGCCTCAGAAATCACCTTAACTAGTAAACACTTGAGCTCCTTACCAAGGGCAATTCTGGGGTTTAATACAAACTGAAAAATGCAGAGAACAAATATGAATAATGTCCCCTTGTAAAACAATGAAGAGTCACTAACGGGAAAATAATCTGTAGAAAGATGACTTGAGACCCAGCTAAAAGCCAGGCAATCCCTAAATCATTTATAGACAGAACTGCAAGGAGAACAATTAGATGAAATCAGCCTCAGACACTTACTACCTGTGAGACTATAAGTAAGTCATTTTAACTTCTATCAGCTTCACTTTCCTCATCTATAAAATGGGGATAATAACTGTACCTACCTCTTATGGTTGAAGTGAGGATCAAATGAGATATTGGTAAAGCACTTTGTCAACATTAAAGCATGATATAAATGCTAAAAAAATTATCACTTTTGTTTACATGGATTATGTCTATCACATTTATAATATTAGAAGTTAAAATGTCTTAGTACTATTATGAAAATATTTCTAACCTCTCGACTCTGGGAAAGGGTCTTGGGGATTCCATGGGTCTCTGGACCATACTTTGATAACTGCTGCATTAGGTCATGCTGCCTCCCAGCAGGTATAAGGAACTGTCATGGAGGATACCTTACATAAAATTTAAATAGTAGAGACATTCCTTAGAATTGATGAGGTCCTCTAGACATTATTGGTTATAGATGATATTGTGCTGATTTCACCAAGCTCCAGAAACTTATAGGAACTTCTTGAAAAGATCCGCGATTCTTCAAAAGACAGCAATCTAGTAATCCACAAGAGAAAAACAAAGTGGATGAAGAATGTATATTATTCAGAGCAGAACACAGAAATATATTACATTGAGTTTGTACATCAGCACACATGTGGTCACACACTTTAAATAGAGAATGAGTTCCTGATTCAAAGTTCTTCCTATTTAATAGTTTCTCCTGTTCAAAGAGTTGGAAAGAAGGAAAAGAATAGCATGGAGGGTGTTTGGGAAATTGTGCAGGACTTTCAATGATCTAGTTTGCTTTCTAACACAAATCCTATCCTTTTTTACATCAATTTCCTTCTAGTGATGGAAGCTGGGAATTATGACATACCACAATCTACAAAGAATCAAAATTGTAGAGGGCTCAAAAGGTAATGTATGGTGGTCATAGAGGAGTTGGAGCATATTGCTAAAATATTTTGTATGCAAGGAGTGGTCTGACACATATCAAGTAGAAAGTGTACAGTGAGGAAAGTAGGTGTCCAGAAAAGGCCTATATTAAAAATGAGAGATAAGAGATGAACAGCCCAAGCCCTATGAATATTAAACAGTCTAGAAGAAGGAGACCACTGTAATGTTCCCAAAAAGATGTGAACTGCTTGAGGGCATGGGCTGTTTCATATTGGTCTATTTACCCCCAGTATCTAGCACAATGCCTGTCACACAGCAAGCACTTAAGTGTTTGTTGATAGCTGGATTGATTCTAGCATTTGAGGTAGATACCCTGTGGAAAATTTGTAGGAGAATACGCACATAAATAGAGAGTAGAATGAGAAGATACAAAGATGAAGACATTAAGAGAATGTCTACATATCCTGGACTCTAGAGGACTCACAATTCCTAGAGGACTGGGATTGGTTTTCTTTTTAACCTTTTTAAATTATCTGTGTTGTGCATAGATTAGGCAAATGGAATTTCAATGGAATGGAACTGAATTTCCTATTTAAGGAGAAGATAAGAAAAGTTCATTTCACCCAGCCCTTTACAAAGGTGCCAAATGAGTAAGGGTTGAACTGTATCTATTTCAATGTTTTTAATCTGTCCTGTATCAAAATCTTTCTAGAAGAGTAAGATTTCTTCAGAGAAATCCAAAGGGAAGGTCTCCATCCCAAGGCCAGACCATTTCATGATCTTCTGTCAGCCATCAATCCATCAATAGGCTAATAGATTTAGAACTTTATGGGTCCTTAAAGGTCATCTAGTCCAACTCTCCCTTCACAGATGGCCCAGAGAGGTTAAATACCATGTCCAAAGTTGCACAGTAGTAGATTCAGGATTTAAAACCAGCTCCAGGGTTCTTTAATAATAATAATGATGACAAACATTTCATAGGTTCCCAAAGTGGGCAATACCACCCCCCCAAAGGGGCACTGGAATGATGGGGAGGGGTACTAGCCTCAGATGCAATTGGAGGCATTGAATAAAAATAAGGGAGCAGTGGAAGCATAAAGAAGAGAAGATTTTGAAAAGCCATTCATGCATGTCTCATCTGTTGTGTAACAGATTTAAAGTCATAGTGATTACATTATTTTCCAAATAAACACGCAAAATGCAAGTTGTAAATTATCAGTCCCCAAAGTCCACCAACAGGTCTTAATAAGCAAGTGTTGGCAGGCAAGCAAGTTGAGCATTGTTGGAAAGTCCGACATGCATGAGCAGTAATATGTACATGTAATGACTTGTTTACAATATGATACTACACAGTTACATGATGCAATATTGCATCATCAAAATTTTAATGTGTGAAAACCCCCATAAATTTACAATAAATTATTAAATTTAAGATGTGCTATTTTTTAAAAAAAGTTCTATTTTTTGAAAAGACACAATTTTTTAAAATTATTAAAGTTTAAAGAAAACTGATTTCTGGGGGGAGGTGAGTTATTTTTTTTAAAGGGGGCAGTAGGCCAAATAAGTGTGGGAACCTCTGATATAATGCTTTAATCTTTATGAAGCACTTTACAAATATTATCTCATTTTGTCCTCTCAACAACTCTGGGAGGTAGGGGCATTTATTTGCGTTTTACAGATGACAAAAATGAGGTGGAAGTTAAGTGACTTGTCCCAAGCCACACAGCTCAGTAAGTACCTGAGACTGGATTTGAACTCAGGTCTTCCTGACTCCAGGTCCAGCTACCCAGTTCCCACTCTATCCATGGCACCACCTAGCTTCTCTTTCTCCACACTATGGAGAATCAAGCAGTGCTATAAGACAAGTCTAAGATGTAGCTCCTACTTTCAAAGTATTTATAAGGACTCAAAGCAATTAGAAAACAACACAAGAGAGAATGAGATGGTATGTTACAGTTTAGAAATATCTATGAGGTTCTTGTAGACTGCAGTAGTCATGGAAGAAATCATTGAAGAAGTAAATTTCAAACTGAGTTTTGAGGCAGCATGACCTAATGCAGCAGTTATCAAAGTATGGTCCAGGAACCGATGGAATCCCCAAGACCCTTTCTCAGAGTCTGAGGTTAGAAATATTTTCATAATAGTACTAAGACATTTTAATTTCTAATATTGTAAATATGATCGATATAATCCATGTAAACAAAAGCAATAATTTTTTAGGATTTATATCATGCTTTAATGTTGACAAAGTGCTTTACCAATAATATCTCATTTGATTCTCACCTCAATCACAAGAGGTAAGGGTAGTTATTATCCCTATTTTATAGGTGATGAAAGTGAAGTGCAGTGGATAGTGCACCAGTCCTGGAGTCAGGACGACCTGAGTTCAAATCTGGCTTCGGTCACTTACTAGCTGTGTGACCCTGGGCAAGTCACTTAACCCCAATTGCCTCCTAAAAAACAAACAAACTGAGTCTTTAAGAAAAGGAAGGTAGAAATATACTCCAGGGGAATAAGTAGGAAGATTGTTGTCCTGTGCAAAGTCTTAGAATACAGGTACTAGAGACGGTAGGGTGGAATCAGGAAGTCTTCTTTCTGAAATTGAATCTGATACCTGATTCACAGATGGAACTCATCCAATGAGACAATATTTGTAAAGCATTTAGCACAGCACTTGGCATGTAATATGTTCTTAATGAATGCTTATGCCCTTCACTTTCCTTCTCTATGTGACTTAGTCAGCAAGGTTACATTTCAGCAAAATTCTGCAGTGGGGAAAGTCTTGTCACAGTTTCATCACCATTTTTATGCCCCTTTCTACCTCCTGGAATCCCTCTTCTCTCTGCCCTAAGGACCCAGGGCCCTCAGCTCAGTGGTCTCCATAGTGGGAACCCTATATTCCTAGTGGATGGTGGTATAACCCCAAATAAGCTGTTGCATGACCTCGAGGGTAACCAACTGGATGGGAGGAGGTTGGGGTACAGCCTAACCTCCCCATGATAGACAATCATGGGGCTTTTCTCCAAAACAACCTAACCTCCTTTTTACCTGTTATCCCTGTTCAGCCTCCTCTTACACTGGAAGCTTCCAATATCATTCTCCATTTTGGACATTAGTCCTTCAGCATGACTGTAACCTAACTGTGTCCAAGCACACATGCCAGCAGCTTTGCAGACAAAATTGTTCCTGCCCTCAGCACATCCATACTATTGTTGGCAAGTTTACCTGAGTCACATAGGAGGAGCAGGCATGAGTTGGGGCTGTAATCTGCACCATAAGTTTCATTATGTTACTTTTCACTCCAAATCCACTCCTCTGCCAAAAGTCCCCATTTCTTTGGGTGCACCATCATACCTCAAGTAACCTATGTTTAGAAACTTGGTTTTATACTCAGCTCCCTACTCTCTCTCACTACACATATCCTGTAGACAAGCCTTGTCCTTTTGCCTCCATAACATCCCCTGCAATTATTCTTTTCTTCCCACTCACACAGACCTTCCCTTATCACCTCTTGTCTGTACTATAGTGTTGGCCTCCTAGTTGGTCTTCTTACTTCATGTCTTTCTCTATGTCCTCCACCAAGGTGCCAAACTGATCATCCTAAAGCCCAGGTCAGAGCATATTATTCTCTTTCTCAATAAACTCCAGTGCCACCACAATGGCTCTAGCACACCTTCATAACCTAGTTTAAGGATTATGGAGGACCAAAGGCTAGGCATATATTCCAAGAGCCTAAATTACATGTTGGTAGACATTACATTCCTATTTTTGCTTATGCTTTTCCCCTGTCAGGCCCACAAAAAAGTTTTCTCCCCACCTATTGGCTTTTTCAAATCCTATCCATCCATCAACGTCATACTGCTAGGAAGCCGTCCTTCCTCTCTGACCATTCATGATTCTTTCTTTGAATTCCAATGGTATTTATTTTCTCTACCAGAAGAAGGATGATTTTGTCAACATGGAGAATTCCCAACATTGAAACTGTCCCCATCAAGAAAGATGAAAACCAATTTAGACTAAGAACTAACTGAGCAGATAAGTCCTAGGGAGCTACCTGAGGGACTGAGTTGAGTGATTTGCCCATAAGTATCTGGGATTTGCATCCCTTCATGAATCCTAGTCCAGAACTCTACTGCTTCAGAATGCCTCAATTTATGGTCTACAGTACTCTTTTAACACTTAATCCTAAGCCACCATGCATAGTTTTCCATTTTCAGAGACATAGGATCATAGATTTCGAGCTGGATGAAAACTGAGTGGTCATCTAGTCCAGCCCCTTCATTTTACTGTTGAAAAGACTAAGACCCAGAGAAGTAAAGGGATACACATCTAGTAAGTGAAAGAGTTCTGATGACTAGAACACAGGTCCTCTGATGCCAAACCTTCTACCTTCTACCATGTGTATGTATGCCTTATTTCTCTAAGTAGATCTACCATATGCCAGGTGCTGTGCTAAGTGCTGGGGTTGCAAAGAAAGTCAAAAGACAGTCCCTATCCTTGAGGAGCTTGCACTCTAAAGGAGGGAAGGAAGAAAAGGAAGGGAAGAAAGGAAGGAAGGGAAGAAAAGAAAAAAGGAAATGAAAAAGGAAGAAAAGAAAGTAGTAAGCAAGAAAGGGAGAAAGAGGAAAAAAGAAGAGAAGAAAGAAGGGAAGAAGAAAAGAAATTAGGCAGGAAGGAGGAAAGATAGGAAAGGGGAGGGAATGCAGGAAGGTAGGAAGGCAGGAAGGAATAAAGAAAAGAAGGTAAAAGAAAAAAAGGAAATCAGGAAGGTAGAAATCAAAGAAGGAAGGAAGGAAGGAAAGGCAGACAAGAAGAAAGGAATGAAAGAAGGAAGGTGTAAGGAAGTAAAAGGGTAGGAAGTGAAGGAAATGGAAAGAAGGAAGGAAGGGAGGGAGGGAAGAGAGAAGGAAAGAAGGAAAGAAGTTAGGAAAGAAAGAAGGGAGAGAAAATTAGCTCAGGTTCCTGTGAGGGATTGGGATAAGCAAATTCTCTAGATAATACCATGCTTTCACTTTTAGCCAGTTTCTTCAAATATCAGATTTTACCCTCCTACCCACAAGACTGGTCATAAAATCTCAATTGACTGGTTTATCTCTGCTCTTGTTCACTTTCGTAGCGAGATACACAATAAGTAAAATCATCAGAAAATGATTGTTAGAGTTTAGAAGCTTAAGGGGCTTGAGATCTCACCAAGTCCAATCTCTTCATTTTACAAATGAGAAAACTGAGGCAGAAGAAAGTGAAGGCCCATCAAGAAAGTTTCCTTCCCACCTATTCTCTTATTCAAATGGTATCCATCCATCAATGTCATACTGCTAGGAAGTCATCCTTCCTCTCTGATCACTCTTGCCTCCTTTGACTTCCTACAATATTTATTTTCTCTACCAGAAGGAGAGAGATGATTTTGTCAGTGTGGAGAATTCCCAATATTGAAACTATCTCCATCTAGAGAGATGAAAAGCAATCTAGACTAATAATCTCAAGATCACACAGCTGGTAAGACTTGGAGCCAGAATCCTCCCCCCACCATCATCTGACTCCCTGTACAATGCTCTTTTTGCTAAACCACACCCCCCCTGAGCAAGAGAGGAGAGGCAACATGCAAGGTTCAGATAATGTGCAGACAGAACAATTAACACTCAAAGAATGAAGTATTCACTGACAGGACACCACAGAGTCTTAGATCCCCGGCAGCAGTGACCCCTGAGCTCTAGAAAGATAAAGGAAATGATTCTGGAGGAGAAGAACAGGTTGGAGAAGAAAAAAGATTCAAATGTGTAACAAAACTTGGATTGTTCAACTGTCTTCAGTCACGTCTGAGGTGGGAGTAAAGCCGCTTCTTAATGAAGGAATTGGCACATTTTGGGGGTAGATAATCCAGCAGGGACTGAACTGGGCAGCATTGGAGGGAAGATGTTTTCACAAGGATGAACTGTTCTTGAACAGTTTCCTGTCTTCACGCAAACAGTTTTACTTCAGCAGCTTGTTATCTGACTCCAGGACTTACAGAAATTCACATGGGAATAAAACCTCATAAAAATGCTTCCCTCTCCAAAGGCTCTGGTCAGGAGGGCAGGCTAGGCTTTAGAAGTCAGCAAACAGTGCCCAGCTGGTACAACTTGAAGGCCCCTGAGGTTATCTCCGATATTATCTATTGTTCTGTCATTAGAAATGCATTCCATTGTCTTCTACCAAGCTGGAACACTGCCTCTCACCTTCAAAGCAGTAGCAGGATAATCAGTCACTTTCACTTTAGTATGAATTACTGATAGAGAGTAGAGAAGTTAGTCTATAATACAGCAAACTATTCAGGGAAGACAATTAAGTGCGCATTTGGAAGACTCACTGGTGGCAAGGAAGTCATCTGAACTGTTTCCCTACCTGGAAAATGAGGCAGACTGAAATAAATTGGTAGGAGTTGGTCTTTCTCCATTATTCAGTAGGTAAAGTGTCAGTTTTAATTTAGGCATAAGTGGGATTAATATTTATAGAACAACTTAAAGTTCCAAATAGTCTTTTAACTGCTGGGTTTGTAACATGGTACATTACATTACAAGTAAAAGGAGGTGGAGAAAAAGAAAACAAAAGGAAAGACAAGTAAAAATGGAACTCCTGAGCAACATGGAATAGCTTTGAAAATGTTTGGCTTCAAGATTCATAGTCATTCATCATCTCAGAGGAGAGAGTTTTATAACATTTTGGGCAAGATCATGGATCTAGCCTTCAAATAGAAATCATCCCTTTGGCTTTCTCTCTAGAAATGTCATCCTCTTAGGAAAATATGAAGGGGAACAGTTTTATTTGTTCCTGAATACCAGGTCACCTTTTGCTGCATGCCAGAATGTCCTAGCAGGGTCAAGCAAAAGCTTTTAAAATCATCATCATCATCACATATAGCATCTTTGTGAAGTAGGTACCATTATTTTCCCCATTTCACAGATGAGGGGCTTGAGGCTGAAAGGATAAAATGAACAGCCCTGGACCACATATCTGGTAAGTGTCTGAGGCAGTATTAAAACTCAGATCTTCCTGATTCCAGGATGGTGGAGATCCAGGTATGTTTGTAGGTCATTTCTGTAGTGCTTTAAGGTTTGGAGAATACTTTACAAATATTATCTCATTTAACCTTCACAATAACTCTGCAAGGTAAGTGCAATTATTATCCTTATTTTATAGCAGAGGAAACTGAGGAACTGAGAGGTTAAACGTCTTGCCCAGGGTCACACAGTTAGTAAGTGTCTGGGGCTGAATTTCAACTTAGGACTCTGAGACTTGATTGTAAGGAATGAGCCAGTGAATCAGGGAAACTGAAGACAGGAGGAGGTAATGGTGGGAGAAGCTCTCAGAGAAGACTGGACAGTATGGGATGGGGTCAAGGACACCAGTAGAAAGATTAGCCTGGGGAAGGAGAAAGCCCACTTCTTTGTTGGAGACTGGAGTAAAAGAGGAGAGAATGAAGGATGATAAAGAAGGATTTTGAAAAGGGGAGAAGGAACGCAAAACAGATGGTCCTGATTTTCTCAGTAAAGTATGAAGTGAGGTCCTCTAATGAGAGAGAGACAGGGAGGGAGTGATATTGGAGGCTTAAGGCAAAAGTTTGGAACAGCTGCTGTCAATCAGAGGAGAATGAAAGCATTGCTGTGTAGAAGTGATGGCCTAGTTGAGATTAGATAACATGTTTGTTGTAGATTCAGTCAACATGTGCAAAACCATAAATAGTAATTTTGGTGCCTGGGGCAAGTGGCAATAAATGTTCCCTCAAATCAACCATAAGAGAAGAGACTCAGAGACACTGTCTCAAAGGGGAAATATAAATGCCCTGGAGTCCAATCTGGGGAATTCACAGCTCAAGGACGGGCAGGTTGGCATAGGAATCGGGAAGACCTAACCAGGCATGTGAATATGGTGAGGACAGCAAGTCACCTGCTACCTTTACAGTTTAACTGATTATTATTTCTGATTTCTATGCTGCTGAAGGAGTAAAAAATCTGTTAAAACATGACAATTTTGGAAATTACATGGTATTTTAAAATTATGCACCCTCTACATTTTGGCTGCCTGGGTCAAAACCCCAGTTCTCCTGCCCTAGTTATGGCTCAGCATGGATGTGTGACTTCCTCCAGCATTATTCAGCAAGGGAGAATAGAAAATCTGTATGGTGGAGGCAATCCATGGTTAGGGTTGGTGTGTCATGAGCCTTCTGGTAGAACAAAGAGGCAAGGATTTAATGGTACAGAATAGTTTATAGTTTTACCATATGGTCAAAACCTTAATGGGAGTAAAGTCAGGATAGAAAAGAAATGTTGGACTGAGAGAACAGGTAGGGGTACGTTAACTGGAGGTCATATTGAAGATTAATAATGAATTTTAGGGGAAAGAAACAGAAGCAGAGATGGAAATACAGGAGAGATTGTGAACCAGAGTGAAATTTCACAGACCTTTAGAAAAATTCACTGACAGGACAGAGATGGTTTCAGGCTAATACTGCCAGAATACTTTTTTTTAAAGTCATAATACGTCACATGAATTAGAAGCAACTGACTTCTATGATGAAATATTGACAGCGATAGTCAAATACTGGTCAGCTGGCAATCATATTTCAGGACCACCTGGGAAAAAGTAGGGTGACCTGTTGTAACAGACATATGTACCACTTTCTCACTACACACACCAAGAAGGAAAGCGAATATGGTTTCTTGAACCTGATGTAACAATTCAGCTATGTGAACTCCGTAGCCAGAGGACTTTTTTTAGTCTTCAGAAGAGGCCTAAGAAAGCATTGAGTTACAGAGAAAAGTCTGAGTTTATTGCCAGGACAGTGAAACTGTATCATTAGGAGATGGCACATTAAGAGAGGTGGGATGGTATAGTGGAGAGATCCTAGGGGTATAGGATCACAGATTTCAAGCTGGAAGGGACCTTTCACCTTATCTAGTCCAATCTCATTATTTTAGAGATGAGGAAAATGAGGCCCAGAAAAGAGAATTGACTTACCCAAGGCTATATAGATAGTAAGTGGCAAAGCCAGGACTGGATACTTCTCAGGTTCCATCACAGTGCTTTTTACCCATCACACGGTGATCCAGCATGTATCTCTTACTGGGATGAGGCAACCTTAGAACTCTGTGAATGGCCTCTGGTACTACTGGCAGGGTTATGTCTAGATTCAGCTCTTATCCATGCTTCAAACCCTACTTCTTTCTCCTCATGCATTTTTGGAGGACCTGCTCTTGCCCCACAGTGAACTTGGATACTACAAGATTGAGTTATTTTAGTGACTGAAACACTTCATAAATGCTCACGTAAAGTAGCTAAAACTTACCGTCATCCCCTGAAGCTTAGGCATTTCCTACGAGGGCCTAAATTGCTTTTCATTTTCAGGGTTATATGTTTTTCTTTTGCAGTGCAGAGTTGCTGTACCCTGTTTGCCATCTGAGAAACATTTCTTTCAGGGTGTCAAAAGGACACGTCATGTATTTGGAATGAGGACTAAATTAAAAGGCCACATTGCTGAATAGTTATATAAATAGTGAGATACTCCAGGCCTTTTCCAGTATAAACCATTCATTTGGCAGTCATTCCCTGATCAGCAAATGCAGAATGCTAAAGACTCTTGCTTGCGCTCCTGCAAATGTTCATACATGCATGCACACACGATCACATACACACACATTCACACACACGAGTGTCAGCAAGGAAAGTACGCGATTTCTTGAAATTGATGTAAAATTTTAGTCCACATGGACTCATTCCTACAGAAGTATTTTCTGCCTTTGGAGGAGGTGCAAAATGAGTGTGAATGGTGGAAAGGCTGAGAGTCCTTGTAAGAGGAGGTATTTCTGCTCCTTCTGTTCTCATGTAGGGTCCCTGAGAGAGTGACTTTGGGAATTGTGGAAGTATTAAGACAGCATTGTTTGTGCTTAGGCCAAACTGGCTGCTACTGTCCTGCTAGGTTTTGTTCTGCCTAGGGAACTTGTTCAGGGTAGGGGATGAATATAAGAGAGTCTTCTTTCCCAAGTGTTCTTCTTTGGTAGTGGAGATAAAAGGGGCCTCAGAGCCAACACCCTCTAAAAGAGACCAATTTATCTGAAGCAAGTCCTCATCAATGTCCACCATCTCCATGCCCTGTCTAGTTCACACCGTGACTTTTTTGACTATTTATAGAAATACAAAAACCCCTTCCTCCAGATCACACCTTGACTTTTTTTTTGGACTATTTGTAGATATACAAAAATCCCTTCCTCCAGATTGCCTAAAAATGCAACCACGTGACATCATCTTTCTTGTACCTTCTTTGTGTTGTAGGTTCTTAACAACTTTACATAAAGGATCAGCTGAAGACAAAATCCTAGGCAATGTCAAGTAAGAGCTCCTTGAGACAGAAGGTCCTACATGGGCATCTTAGCTGTACAGTCATTCAGTTATATTACTGTAATCATCTCATGCACCCAGCTAGCCAAGTGATCCAACCAGAGTCCCAGAATCAGTCGTGGTTAGTTTAGAACTTTTCTAACTGTTTCTGGGTTTAGCTAGATAGTAATGTGTAGTGCAGATTCAGCCTTAACACATACAAATATAATGGAATACCTGCCAATGGGAGTCTAGTCCTTGAAGCAAATACAGTGTAATCCACTTACTGCATGTCTACATGGAGCCTTGGTGAGCTACCTTCCAGAGATGTGTAAAGGAAGGGGCCCTTTCCCTTAATTCATTGAATTTGTAAGTATTCTGTCATTATTTGCTGTTCATTTACTTCATGGTGAAGAAAAGCCTTTGGATTGGCTGCCAAGACAAACTCAAGTATACATACAAAAGGCCTGAACAATGGGGCAACAATCCTGAATCTCTGAGTTGAGAGAGAGGTAATTAGATGGGGCTACTGTCTTGTCTCTCTACCTGGGCTGCCATGTGGTCTTGAGCACATGGTGCCTTTTTTATTATTATTTCTCTGTTGTGTTTTTCTTCTCTGATCCTAGGTGGATGAATGTTAGAAATGGAATGACCTTGTGAGCTATGAAAGATTGGGAGCATTACCGGGGGTCTTGTGATAGGAGTCCACAGCAGAGTTTGCTAGCAGCTGGGCCCGAGGAGTAACTTGTATGATACAGATCAGTAGTGAATTGACCCAGGAGGCAAGACACTGCGTCCTGAGAGTGACTTCTCTATCAGTTATGCACCTCCCCCCACCAAAGTGTACTTAGACGTTTCTATTAACCATTCTAAGGTTGAGTCAACTCTCCCCAGAGACCAAGGAATAAAGTGAATAGTATGCCCTGGTTTAGAGGGGCTGTTTTTGTATTTCAGTTCTTGCTTTATATTTTCAGTAAATATCCCTTTGTAAAAGTTGATCAATATTAATGATATTGATTTAATTGCTTAATGATATTGAGTTAATTGATATCAATGATATCAAGGAGCTATCAACTGGACAACTGATGCAAGAGTGCTAATTCCTGCTTTGGTGATATTGAGGATATGGTAACTGGTCCATCAGTATTGGAGAAATACACTGCATAGGGGCTAATGAACTATAGTGCTAGAGAAAGTCACCTCTTACCCCTTAGGGATATCCCTAGACCTCTGAGGGGAGCAATAGCCTTTTTTTAGGAACTCTACCCTCTAGTTCTAGTGTGGTCTGGGGAAGTCACACAGGAGAGGAGCTTAATGGCATTCAATACCTCTTCTTCAATTGATTTCTGTGGATAAATTCACTTACTTGGCAGTATGCCTTCCACAGATATCCACATAGATAAGGAGGTTGACACTTGCATTGCCAGAGCTAGCTCAGCATTTGGGAGGTTCTAAAAGAAAGTGTGGGAGAGAAGAGTATTAAGCTGCCTACCAAACTGAAGGTCTATAGAGCCATTGTGTTGACTTCATTGTTGTATGACTGTGAAATCTGGACAGTCTGCCAGCGCCATGCCAGAAAATTGAACCACTTTCATTTGAATTGTCTTAGGAAAATTCTGAAGATTACCAGGCAAAATAAGGTACAGAACACTGAAGTCCTTTCTCAAGCTGAACTACCAAGCATTTAAATTCTACTGCAGTGGAGTGTACTACTACAACGGGGGTGGGGTGGCATGGGGAAATCACATAGCCTGAATGTCAAACTTAACATTTACCTAAAAAACAGAGAAATCACACGACAAGCACGCACACAAAGGTCAGAAGAAATGGTACAAGGACACTCTCAAGGGCTCTCTGAGAACTTCAGTATCGACTGTGAAACATGGGAGAGGCTGGCACAGGACCACCCAGCATGGCATGCCCACTTCAAAGAAGGAGCTGTGTTCTACGTAACAAAGCAAAATCACGGTAGCACAAAGGGCATGAGAGATGTGCAAATTTAGCTACATCTCCTCCAAATATGTTCAAATGGACTATTTACTCCCGACATGTGGTAGAGCCTTCTGATTCATATTGGACCGATCAGCCACAATGGAACATGCTGTACCTTGACCCTAACATCGTGACATCATTGGCCCTGTTCCAATGCAAAGGACAAACAACAACAGTTGGGAAAATGAGGCACAGAGCCTATGGCATCATCCACCCTACTCTATGTGCATACCCTTGTTCATGTCAGCTGAAGCCATCAAAGATTGCTGATCACGGCAATGTACTCTTGAGTACAAGGACATTTCTCCTATTGATATGCCTCTGTTGGGAGCCCTACTGACAGAGGGGCTTTCTTCCCATGCCAGTTCCAGCCACATAGCTGGGACACTAACAAAAATAGCATCGTCTTCTAGCTCTGCCCTTCTACTATCTTCTGTCTGACATGTTAGTGCTATATGTCCTTGGGATGTTATTCCACTAAAATTAAGAAGGGGATACAGATAAGCAAGGTAGTTTTGTTATTACTGTGTTGTATTCAATGTACCCTTAAAAAATCTAACAAACTGTGTATAAGTTCACAGTTTCATATACAATCCTCTTTTCTATTCCCTTTTCTGTATTGAAATGTAATGTTTGTTGATGGTTTTAAAGTTTTTTTTATATAATTTTATTGTGTAGTTTTTTTTGGAGGGGGAAAGGCAGGGCAATTGGGGTTAAGTGACTTGCCCAAGGTCACACAGCTAGTAAGGGTGTCAAGTATCTGAGGCTGGATTTGAACTCAGGTCCTCCTGACTCCAGGGCCAGCGCTCTACTCACTGCACCACCTAGCTGCCCCAAAAATATAATTTTAAAGAAAGTTACTCTACTGCACCTTCTTCTTGTAACTTGGAGTAATTCATTTGCATAAAACACAAAGTAGATGAGAACTGGGTTTTAACAGCTAATTTCAACCTGGTCAAAGGATGGGGAGTGAGCAAGGGCCTTTATGGTAGTGGAGAAATTATGGCTTCTGATGGTATGAGATGGACTGAAGACTTTGGAGAGCCTGCTGGCAAGGCTTAACACTCTTGAGTATTTAAGTGATAGATTTCAAGTCCTTCCGGGGAAATTGAAAATTTTCTGCTGCTTTCATTTCTGTTTTTATATAACCTTGAATATTTTTATTTCTTTTCATTTTTTGGTGGAAAAAAGGCCATCCTTCATTTCAATTGTGTTTTCCCTGGATAGAGAAGCCTGCAGACCATCCCTTCCAAGACAAATAAGACAGAGAAGGTTTGCCAAGTGAGGTATACCAATCTTAAGATTAACCAGAATCACAAAATTGAGGAATGTCAGGAAGACAAGTTTGGATTAGAATCCCGCTTCAGATACTTAGCTGTGTGGGACCTTGGGCAAGCTATTTAACCTCTATTAACCTCAGTTTCCTCATCGGTAAAATAGGAATAAGAATATCTATAGCACTTACCTCACAGGGATGTTATGAGAATCAAATGAGCTGGTGTATGCAAAGTGTTATATTGTTGTTATTGTTCAGCTGTATCCAACTCTTCATCTACCCCATTTTGGAGTTTTCTTGGCAAACATATTGAAGTGGTTTGCCATTTCCTTCTCCAGCTCCTTTTATAATGAGGAAATTGAGGCAAACAGGGTTAAGTGAGTTACTCAGGGTTACACAGCTAGTAAGTGTCTGAGGTTGGATCTGAACACAAGTCTTCCTGACTCTAAGCCTGGTGCCCTATCTACTGTGACACCCAGCTGCCTTAGAGTACTAGAAAAATGTTAATTTTCACTATTATTCTCTAATTTTATTTTTTAAAATTCTGAACTTAATAAGGACCAAAAAAGAACATATCTATATCTCAAACAGAAGATAACAAAGGTTTATGTGGAAAACCACAAATCTCCATGACATAAAGCTTGTTTTAAAGAAAAATAGAGAATAAATTAAATATTACTTTCAAAGTTGCCATGCTTCTCTGTTTCCTTCTGAATTTCCTTCTCTTCTCTTCTTCATATTTTAAAAATGCTTCTGTGACCATCTTTCCTTCCTTCCTTCTTCCTTCCTTTCTTCCTTCCTTCCTTCCTTCCTTCCTTCCTTCCTTCCTTCCTTCCTTCCTTCCTTCCTTCCTTCCTTCCTTCCTTCTTTCCTTCCTTCCTTCTTTCCTTCCTTCCTTCCTTCCTTCCTT
>CM053625.1:278344081-278390916 GCA_028646595.1 Phalanger gymnotis | reverse complement strand
GAGAGAGAGAGAGAGAGAGAGAGAGAGAGAGAGAGAGAGAGAGAGAGGAGAGAGGAGAGAGACAAAGACTGACAGAGAGAGAGAGAAGAGACACTGAAGAGACAGAGAGAGAAGAGACAGAGAAGAGACAGACAGAGAGACAGGGAGACAGAGAGAGACAGAGAGATGGAGACAGAGACAGGGAGACAGAGGGGGGGGAGGGAGGAGAGAGAGGAGACAGACAGAAAGAGAAAAGAGGCAGAGAAGAGGAGAGAGAGAGAGAGAGAGAGAGAGAGAGAGAGAGAGAGAGGGAGAGAGAGAGACAGAGACAGAGAGAGAGAGATCACCCCTGTGGGAATCTGTTGTATGTTCAGTTTTGGCTCAACTGCCAATCAAAAAGCATGTAGTAAGCAGATTAGAAACAGTCATATTGTACCTACACATGTAGAGCAGTGTCCTATATTTTACATGCCTGAAAGCAAGGTCATAAAACATACATGTGCTCCCAGGGCTGAACCATCATTGGCCAGGTCCTTGTTACATATGCATATTCACTTATTTATAAAATAATGATATACTTTGTAAAACACCTAAAAGTGGATGAGATAAAGATGAAATAATATTTGATCCTAGAGTCAATGGGGGATCATGAGAGTTTATTGCAATGGGGGGCATGGTAGAACCTGAGCTTTAGGAATATTAACAATTAATTAATAATAAGCAGCTATGTAGATGATAGGTTGGGGATACCGCTTTGTGAAAATCAATTGATTTTAAATGTCTACTCACTAAAGGCAAATGGTGGGGGAGGGGAATGCACCCAGAATGGAAGCTTGAGCCAATGGCATTAGAGATACCTCAACTCCTTGGGAGTTACCCCTGGAACTCTGATGGGGAGATAAAGTTGTCTTACATTGGGAAAGGGAATCCAGAGTATATTTGCTACATATTCAATTCTCATTTTGCCAATTTTCTCCAACATGGAGCCTGGAAAGGATAGAATAAAATTGAAACCTAAGAGGACCTTTTTGTTCTTGCTGAGTTAGTCACCAGATCCAGTTGAATATATCTCTTAGGGTTCTGGGAGATCAGTTAGTCTAGCTGTTCCTTCTACAAATAAGGAACTGGAAGCCTAGGGAGGGGTGGTGACTTGTCCTACCTCACACAGGAAATAGTAGAATCAGAATTCAAATCAAGATTCTCTCCAAATGATTGATGGTGCCACTATATCATGGCTGATTGCTAGATACCGGACAGAACTCACTGATCAGACATGGTCCTACTGTGCACCTTAAATCTGAAACAATGTTGTACTTTGGCATACCGGAGAATCATGGAATCTTAATTGCTGAATAGCCTGTAGGGTTCATTTCTCTATCTTTTGTGTTGGCTTACTCTTATATCCTTCTGGGTGGGTCTGTGACTGTCCTAAAACAGCTACTGATTTTTCCCAGCTGTGCCCTACACGCGAACCTTCCAAAATTTGAACCTTGTTGGTTTAATAGGAAAACAGACAGAACTTCAGCTTTGCAACCGGGGACCCCAATTTATTTTTAAAAATGATTTCAATTTATTAAACCCTTGTTAACTTGTTCTCTTATAGTCCAGGTCATAAAGTTGATAAGGAATTTCATCCTTAATTGAAACGTCAGGAGATTACATGTTAGAGTTAATTATCCTTCCTTTTAGAATGGGAAATTGACCTTAATTGTGAAATATTAATCCACATATTGTACGCATTAATCGAAACACTCATTTTTGGTGGAGAATGAGGGAGGCAGGCCCTGGTTATTATAGTGGAGTATAGTTACATAATTATTTTTAATTTAAGCACACCAGCTTAATTCAGTACTTGCAAAAATCAGGTTTTTTCCAGGAAATTTACAATTACAATCACTTTAAATGTACAGCTACATTAATATGGTGACAAGCTCAATAATGAAAGCTAAGTGATTGCAGGCAAGTGCTGAACAGATGTGTGAACTGGAGATTGGGCAGCAGAGCTGAGCTGCAGATCAGGTTGAAAATGGGGAGAACACAACCCTTGCTTTCCTGCCCCCCTATCACCCCTCCCCTTTCCCTCTTTCCATCCCTTACCTTCTCTAAGGCTCTTTAGTAGGTCTCCTACAACAAGCCACATGCAAATCTACTCAGTGTGCTCACATATGGCAGCAATATGCTTATTTTATTTATTTAATATTTATATTTATTTATAGACATATTAATTTATATATAATAAATATTTTGTATATTATTAATATATAATATACAATAAATATTCCATTTATTTATTTATTTCTATCTTGGCCTATCAAAGGCAAATGAAGTGGATGGAGTGCTGGTGTTACAGTCAGGTAGACCTGAATTTAAATTCCACTTCAGAGAATCAGTACCTGCATGATCCTGAGCAAGTCATCTAACCTTTCTCAGCCTCAATTTCTTCAACTGTTAAATAAAATTCTTTGATTCTGTAACCTGAATTTAACAGATAACCAATTTAAGGCTTTAGAGGTAGAAGAGCATTTAGGGATTATGGGGCCAAACACTCTAATTTTACAGGTGGAAAAGCTGAGGCCTGGAGGAGTTAAGTTACTTGCCCAATTCTACACCAGTAGGAACAGAATTATATTTGAATCTAGGTTCTCTGGCTAAAAGCCCTGTGCTCTTCCTACCATACCAGGCGATCTCTGAGATGTATGCATACCTGCTGTAGAAGTACAAGACATGCTCTTGCCATCAAGAAGCTTACCATCCAATTGGAGAAATAGGACTGGCATACCTTGAACAGTAACCTGTAATATATCTGAAATCAAGAGAAAAATTAAATGGCATGGACTTTAAATATTATAGGCATTCAAGTAAGGCTAGAGTAGCCAGAGAAGGCTTCATGGAGAAGGTGGGATTTAGGGTGGATCTTCAAGGATGGAGGGAATTGAGGTAGGCAGAAGGAGAGGGGAAGACAGGGAAAGCAGCATGAGGGAAGGCATGGAAACCAGAATGCATGGTATGTTTGGGGAACAGCAGCAGGACCTGTCTGGCTGGAGCAGAGGGTATTTGGATATTGGGGAATCATAGAAGATAAGGCTGGCTACACAGAGAGAGGACAGACTATACATAGAGGGCCTTGGTAGCTAGGCAGAAGACTTTAGGATGGATCTCAGAATGGTTTTTAAATCCCTCAAAGGGGATGATTCCACAGCCTCTTTTGGCCTTCTAATATGTCACTTAATTACAGGTCTGAACTCAAGAAAGGTTAAGAGCAGGCCAGTCTTAGCTCCCTCAATTTACTTGCTGGGCATAGAGCCCACGAGGAGATGCTCATTAAATGCTTTTGTAAGACAGTTCTGCTATATAATTGTCTTTGAAGTGGCCTTTAGAAATTCAGTAGAAGGCTGCAATACACTTGACCCCTGACAGCAAATTAACTACCAGAACAGGTCATGATTGTTTATCTACCCTGTTAAAGGGCTAGTCACTGTATGTATTCAGGAGGAAGTCATTTGGGTTCTACCATAGTTAGAGGCCAGGCTGATGTGATTAGCCTGAGGGTTCTATCCCTGTAGGAGGGATAGAAAAGACCAGAAAAAGACCATTACCAGTCCATAGGCTGGGCCCTTAACCTAACCAGCTGCTTCACAGATGTGTGCCATTGGTTGTAGGAGCAGCTAAGTAAGAGATCCCACTGCCAGAGACTCAACCAAGAATATATTCCCTACTGATAGGGAGTCAATAGTAGTATTAGTAGAAAAAGATGGTGGAAATAAAGAAAACTCAGCAAATCTGCCATTTTTCCCTTTAATGGTAGGGTTGGACAGAAGGCTGTTTTGCACATTCCAAGGATTAGCTGCTAATGTTCTTGGCCCAAGGGCAAAGTAATATGTTGAAGAGGAGACCTTTAAAAAATTCTTCTCTGCCTGATTTTAAGGCAATACTGGTGCCCAATGTGGCAAAGATCTTCAGTGATCTGAAGTCAAGTTCAGCATTCTGGAAACAGTTGTAAGGTCAAAGATGGCAGGGGGACGTTGCTTATCTCTCTAGAAATCAAAGAAAATGGTGGGGTTCTAACTGGCAAAGTTGCTGAAAACATACAACTGGGCACAAACCCATGGCCTCTTCTTTCACAGGTCTCCTTTTCGTGAAAAGGTTCCCAGATTACACATTCTCCAGGGGCTAAGAGGGTAAGGAAAATATATACAGTATTTCTAGTAATGATGTGATATTATATGAACACAATATTTCCAAAGCACTTTTATATCCATTCTCTCATCAAGTCAAGTCAATAGGCATTTATTAAGCACTTATTATGTGTCAGGAAATGACTGTACTAAGCTCTTTGACCTTGATGGGGGTAGGTAATGCCATTTCGCAGGTGAAGAAGCTGAGGTTCAGAAAGACATGAAGTGATTTGCCCCGATCAGCTAATTAATGGTGAAGCCACGTAGAATCTAGGCCTTCTGACTTCTCACACTGTGATATTCCTAGCATACTTTGCTATCAGTTATTTTACTGGTCTACCTTTTTACTCTCTGATTCCTTTCCCTTCCCCCACCCCCAATCTGACTATTGCATGGCCAAAGAGTCTGAAGTTCATTTCTGATGAGCTACTTGAAATTCTGGTGACTACTACCATTCACCCTCCCCGTCTGGAATTTTAGAGCCCTGATCTCCCATTTGACTCATGACTCTTCTAATTCTAATACTCTCATGTAGATATTAGAAAATGTGGGTATTCTCTTCAGTGGTACAGATCACAACCCATCCATGTTTATCCTTTCTGTTTGACTCTTGTCTATGTCCTCCTGCACATTGGCTACAGGGGCTCTAACCAAAGAGCTGGGGGGGGGGGCGGTGCTTCTTTAGTATCTCTTTACATTGTATGAATTGAGGCCAATCGATGGATTTCAAACCTGCCTGTGGGTTAACAGTGTCTGCCCCAAGCACGTGAAGACTTCCCCCGGGACAGACACTTTGTTTCTATGGGCTATGAAACCTGCAGAAGCAGGAGCTGTGGAGTGCTTAGAGCTTGGTCAGACATAGAAGATGCCAACGTCATCCACTTCATCCAAAACTGTTGCCGGTTGTCTTGACTTTTGTCTCGCCACTGGGTTCTGATGACTCTGGAAAAGAGACTAAGGTCAATGACTTCAAGCAACTCTGCCTCACTTAAATCCAATTTACATTCTAGTCAAAAGATAAAAGGTATTCATTGTGTGAATACCCATGGAGCAAATGGGCTATTCATGGGTTGGGCTACCCATTGCTGGGTGACTAACTCATATTTCTTTCTGGTCACATATGCCTTAGATGGTCTCCTTTATACAACATCTCCTGTGGGGACCTTGCTTGTAATGTAGCGAGGCCTGTTAACACCTACTATGTGCCTTTCTATTGCCCTTCGTCTGGGTGATCTTCAGCGTCATTGCTTTGGAGACTATGGAGTTCCATAATTTGTAACGATCAATATCACCAGAAGGATTTTGGTGTTACAAAGAAGGGCCTTTGTTAATTAGCCCAGTCAGCTAATCACAGTAAAATAATAATAATAATGGGAAAACCAAAAGAGCCATTTCAAAAGGAGAGAAAGCCACCTTAACTTTTAGTTGCTCCAGGAGAAATAACTGCAGGAGGAACTTTAGATTTAGTGCTACTGAAAGTACCAAGGGCAGCTCTTATCCTAAGCTCATTTCGCCCCACACATTTGGCTCTGAGGGAGTTAATCGTGGAGATCAGTCATGGGAAATAGCAGAATAGCTTGTACCCTGACTTTTGTCAGGAAGGGTTGAATTCTAGTATCAGTACAAGTTCATCGTAAGAGGCAGAGAAAAGAAATGGCCACAGAAGGAGAGTTCAGATTTAATTGATTTAAACGACAGGCCCAAATACAATGCGATTGAAAAAAGAAAAAAAACAAGAGCAAACATGTGGTGGGGTTTAGAGCATCTGGGATCTGTTTAAACTGCTTGTGTTTTTCAAGATCAAGGGTATTATTGATAAAAACAAAAAATCTTTGTAATCACTAAATTTAATCCAACTAACTATGATGAGAAGACCATTGTAAACATGAAACATAACTTGGGGACTAAATCTAACATTTTCCCTCGGCGAGAAAGCTTCTTTTTTTTCTTCCAGTTATTTGCATTGGAGAACAGTGGAAGACCAGCGGTAGTACTCGGGGCCTAATCAGTTGCCAGAGACAGACAACCAGCTGGCATTTCAGAAAGGGTGACCAATTAGCCACAGCAATATTGAAAGGCGGGGAGTGGGGAATTGACTTTGATCCCATAGGGCAGGATGGAAGGAGGGATGTGGGCCTTGAGGCCGTGGAGCGGGATGGAGGAATTGAAAGTGGATAGAAGAAAAAATGTCCTCTGGAAAGAAACAATGGATTGGAGGAAAACAAAGCTGAAATTGCTTACTTTCATGTTGAAAACTAGATTTCTAGGTTTCAGGGATAAGGACCAATCCAGTTGAATTGAGTTGAACTGAATGGAGCTAACCCAGCCCCTGCAGTTACCTGAGAGTAAATAAAGTCCAGATGGAGTGGAAGATAGATTGATAGTTAATTAAAATAGCTAATTTTTATATAACACCATAAGGTTTACAAAGTACTTTACATGTCATTTTAATTGACCCTTACGATGATCCCATGAGGTAGGTTCTATTATCATCACCCCCAATGTACAGATGATGAAACTGAGGCTGAAAGGTTAAGTGATTTATCCAGCATCCCCTAAGTATCTGAGGCAGGATTTGAGCTTGGGTCTTCCTGATTCCATGTCTAACACTCTATCCCTTTAATATACATGTAACATAGTCAGTTCTACAATCAAATGACATATGGATTCCAAAAAAATCATCATCCTATCTAAAATTGTGCAGTTAAAAAAAACAAAGGTTTATGGGGATAATGAGGTCAGGAGCACTACTTTGATAGTGACATATTAATAAAAGATAGGAACCTAATAAAAGTGGTAGCACAGTTTTACCCATGTCAAGTGGTTAAGACATACATAAATACAATAGTGGTGGTGTCTGCTGTCTCGGGTTGCTACTTGGTTCCCATGGGGTGGGCTGACAAAGTGAATGGTGAGAGGCCTCGGGAAGCTGGAGGTTGAGCCCATGGTAGAAGGAGGTAGAGTGAATGGGTACAGACCAGCCGTCTTCTCCCAAAGCTCTTACTACATAGAAGATATACAGTGGATGTGGCACTTAGACGTGTTTGAGATGCTGACTGCGTGTTTTTCTAAATATGGAAAATTTTACAAATTTGAAAGAATAGCAAAATTCGGCCTTATGGGTAACAGACCTAGTGAACTGAGGCAGCTGGAGATGCTTGAAGTGTGTGCCCATGTACATTTTCTGTATTCCTTTGTGGCTTGGTTCAGCTGGGTAGAATTTTCTTCATCAATTGCATTGCAACAAATTCACATTTTCAAAACAAAGTTTATAGTAGAACTGACAGTATCTGTACATGTAAGGGACTAGCAGGAGATAATGTCTATTGAAAAGAAAATTGGATTTGGAGTCAAAGGGTCTGGATTGGAATTTTAGCTCTTTCATTTATAAACTGTGTGACGCTGGGCTTGGCTACTGAAATCTCTCTGAGTGTCAGTTTCTTCATCTGTGAAAGGACTAGAGAATCTCTAAGATTCTTTGTGACTAATAATTTTTGAAGGATTTTTAAAGTATAGCTGATTCAAGGATTCTGAACTATCTGTTTATCAGTCTTCATGTGGGGAACCTAGGAACAGGAGTAGAATCGGGTCTTTCTTGGGTTCATGCCCTTGGCTCCAGACATTAAGGGTAATGAAGTGGGACAAACTGCTGAGACATGTTGGAAGGAAGTATTTCATTCTGGGGCAGTTGTCCAAAACTATCCTAATACCAACCAGGAGGAAAGACTGTAGATTTTACAAGTAAAAGTACAGAACTGAAAGAGGAAAGTAGATACAAAAGAAAAAAGTCAAAACGGTGTGAGCTTTGATATCCAGCCAAAGTAGATGATGAAACGAACCAGGCTCTCGGAATCCTGAAATTGGAGTCCGACAAAGCAACCATTTATGAGGCTATTGATATTTCTATCAAGTGAAAGAGCAGTCTTAGCCATGAGGGTGAATTTAAAACAGTTGTTCAATACTGGTTCTCCAAGTACCATGCAGTGTTGGTTAATAGAGGAGATACTACACATAGGTACAATAGGTGGCTGCCTACCAGGTGCAGTTTCAAGATGATAAGAAAGGCCTTTTCTGTCTTCGATCACCTCTACCACCTCTTCTCTTGGCACTTGAAATCATTCTAGTTAAGTCGAGGCTTTTCCTTTGGAAACCAGGAGCTAGGCTTTCAAATCTATCTCTCTGACTATCTATTTGTCTGTCTGTCTGTTTGTCTCTGTCTATCTGTCTCTGTCTATCAGTCTACCTTCCTATCTATCTATATTGAAAGGCTTTCATGAGAGCAAGTTTTATGGGAGTGAAGTTGGATTTTGGTCAGTAGAGCTCAGGTCACTGGCCCCCAGATGGAAAGGGAAGACTGGGGTTGGGGTGGGAATGCTACAGACCAACATTGTCACCTGCCTCACCTGCCCTCTTGGCGTTGATCAAGGTAGGGGTGGAGACCAATACAGAAGTCTATGTACATTGCGTACTCAATAATAAATGCTTGTTAACTAATGAATTATTTAACTAGCTGCTGTAAACCAAGCTGCTTCTGGCCCCTTCTACGAGATGTCCAAGGGAAAAGGCCCAGTAGATCCTTGTACTGGAGAAAGGAAAGCCCTGGCCTCAGATCTGGTACCTGTCAGTTCACAGGTGATTCAGGTCAGGTTTGAAGAACGTAAGGAGAGAAGAGGAGGGGAGGAAACCTAAGGCTCTGATAACTCTTGAGGTAGGAAGGGTTTGTTCCGCATTTTCCTGCTTCTGAGACTTTTTGTACAGGATTCCCAAAGCTTGGCTTGTGCCGCCCAACTGAATTCTGCTCTCCCAACTCTGTGGTGTTAAAAAGTTCTAGAGACATAATTTCTGGGTAATTTAATTATTTTAATAACAATGCTAGCATGTTTATTAGTAAAAGGATGATCATTTGTCTGTCTCTCTTAAACCAAAGACCCTTCATGGTGGTGGGCTCACAATTTACATGCTCTTGGAAGAGGGTAGAAATCAACTCTGATTGGTTAATAATTAATGAGAACATGAATATTACAATGAGAGGCTAGGCTATATTACAATGAGGTCTTCCGGTACATGACTTGGATCACCCAAATCTTGATCAAAAAGACTTATCAATTTCCATATCAACTGTCTGACAAAAGGGAGAATCAACATTTCCCCAGACCTGTCTGAGTAAACACCAATGAACAGGAATGCACCCATTAGCCTCAACTTAGAATTTCTTTTACTGTCTGATTAGATCTTCGCCTAGGTAAATCTTTGAGAGAGATTTCTCACACTGGTTGATTTCCAGATGACGAAGTAGAAAAGGGGAAAAACCTTGGTTCTAATTGAATAATTAGTTATTAATACAAGAGAGAAACAATCATTTCTATTCTATTCCGTATCTATTCTATTCCGTATCTATATTTTGAAGTCTCACTTATCTTTCACAGCTAATATAGCACTTCTTCTACAAAGCTTCTCATGACTTATCCTCCACCCTCCACACTGGCCACAATTTTCTCTTTCTGGGGTGTTGGAATGGCATTTCATTTACATCTCCACTCCACCCCCCCATTCATTGTCTTCTCTTTTGTACTATACTTAGTAAAGCATGTATCTTATCCATGAAGGCAAGGACTATGTCCTTCATCTTTGTAGCTCTTCTAGCACCCGGAACAGTGGTCTGCACATAAAAGGTGCTTAATAAATGTTTGTTGAATTTGTGGTTGTTTGTCCTTTTTGAAGAGAACCAATGACTTCATGGAGGGATGCCTTGACTTACATGTGAACTAGATGAGAGGCAGAGTTGTGAAAAATCATCAGCCTCACTTTCTCTTCCAGTCATCAAAGTCCAGTGACAGGAAAAAAATCAGGATGACTGGCAATGGCCTGGGATGGAGTGGATGACCTTGGCATCTTTGATGTCTGACCGAGCTCTAAGTGCTTCATTGCACCTGCCTCAGCCACGTTCATGGCTATTGGAATAAATTGTTTTCATCTGCCCATTCTGCCAGGAAAGTCTTCACATGCTTTGAGTAGACCTCCCTTAACTCACTGACTGGTTTGAAGCTTGTCAGTTACTCTCAACCTGGTTTGGCTAGTCTGCCAAGATGGTTTTACTGGGGTGTGGCTGCAGCAGGTGCTACAACTTCGTGGAACCGCAGGTGAGACTTAAATGAAGGTTGGCATCAACGGTTGATGAGCAGCCCTGAAAAGAGCTGGGCAAGCCCTCACACCAGAGGTTCTAGTCCTTGTTGAACATCTCATATCTCCTTGTTAAATTTAACCCCTACCTCTAACCCTGACCCTCCTCCAGGCTCTTGTTAACTTTAAAACATTTTTACCTCAATATGGGCTTCTTAACTGGAGTCCATAACACCACTGACCCTTGGAGTTCCATGAATAGATTCAGGAGGTCCATGAAATTGGATGGGGAAAAGTTATTCCTTTCTTTGACTCAAGTCAAAGAAATTATTCTATTGTTCTATTATTAATTCTATTATTCTGAGAAGAGAACCATAGACTCCAACAGTTTTCCAAGAGGAATTCATGACCAAAAATTTGAAAAGTCAATAACCCTTAATATATATTCCTTTGGCAATTTAAACTCAACATTTTAACAACTGAAATTATTATCTTTTCCTCCAAATCTGCTCCACATCCTGACTTCATTATTTCTGTCAGTGGTATCATCATTCACCCAGGTCTGCCATGCTCAAAACCTTATCAAAGTGTTATCTTTAACATGCCCCCTTGGGAGGCAGTGTGGTGAAGAGGGCGCTAGACTCAGAGCCAGATGGGCTCAAATACTATCTGAGACATTTATGTCCTCTGTGACCCATGGCAAATCACTTAACTTCTCTGTACCTCAGCTTCGTGATTTGTAAGGTGAGAGGATTGAGTTAGATAATCTCTAAGGTCCCTTCCAGCCCTAAAGTCTATGATCCTATCACCTATGATCATTCATCTCCTTCCTGACATCCAAATCAACTGCCAAGTCTTCTTGATGCTACCATCATATCTCTCGTATGTGACCCTTCTGTCCACTCACACGACTACTCCTCTTCCTCAGCTATTATCCCTGTTTCATTGCACCAGTGGAATAGTCTTTCTCTTCCTAATGCTCAGGTCTGACCATCTCACTCCATTGTTCTTTACCTTCACTTGTTTCCCTTTTACATACTGAATAAAGCTCAAACTACTTAACTTAGCTTTCAAGGACTTCCATCATATGCTCCATTCTAGCCTCATTTCACACTATTTTCCTTTGCACGCTCTATTGTCCAGACAACCTGGGGTCCTCTCTATTCCTTCATTTCATCTGGCCGAGTCCTCCTTCCATATGTTTATGTGTGTCATCGCCCATGCTTGCAGTAGGCTCCCTTTCTATCCCATTCTTGTTTATTGAAATCCTCCTCCTCTTTCAATATTCGGCTCAGGTGCTACCATGTCTGTGAAGTCTTCTCTATACCCCAAGCTGGAAGTGACTGATTCCTTTGCCTTCGAGCCTCTTATATAGCTCTGGTCTCTTGTCTGTGCTTAATCCATTTTAAAAACATTTAATTGATATCTTTGGTCTGTGTCACTCATGATGCTACATAATCACATGTCGCCTTACATTGCTATTTTACTGTCTCATATGTGCATGTCTTGTCTTTCCAACTAGACCAAACACTCCTGGAGGGCAAAGATTGGGGCTTTTCTTTTTATTGTTCCTAATGTCAGTTTTGCAACTAAATCTTAGTGGGAACTTGGGCAAGATGAAATACTTACTTTACTTGTTTACTTATCTGTAAGCGAACGGATTAGATTAGATAATTTTTATAACATTTCAAAATGTGCAAAGGGCTTCATACGTGATCACGCTTGGCATTCTTTAAGGTTCTCCCCAGCTCCAAAATTCTCTGGTTCTTATATCCTGGATGGTGTCTAGCATAAAAAAAGCACATAATAGACACTCAAAGATACCTTTTGAATCAGTCAATTAAATATATAAGCAGTGGAAAGGCCAGCAATGCTTATGGAAAACACCATTCCCTAAGCCAGTTAGATTCTTACTAAAACTTTCCTCTGATTTCTTTGAACCCTTATCCTAGTTCCCCAAAATGCCACCTCTTCTCTATGGATGACAACTTCTGTGTGTCTTTTTTTCCTTTGAGAAAAGAAATGGGTGAGAAGAAACAGAGTCTAGGAAGATACAGAGGAGAGAAAGGAAAAGAGGCACGTGTGAGGGGCTAGAACATGAAATCATAATCTGGAGGGAACAGACGTCTTCGAAATAATGTCACTCTAACTAGTCACCAGAAAGAGTAAATAAATTCAGATGGTAACTCCATCTCTGATTTGTGGTATTGCAAACAATCCTTCCCAGCTCTGCTCTCACAGCGTGTGATATCACTTGAATGCCTTGATGGAATTAGAAGCCTAATTTATTTATGGTTGGGAATACGCTATTCCTTATGGCATTGAAATTGTCTTTATTTTATAGACTGCTTGAAGCAATTTAATATGGTTGGATCCCACCAAGGATGCATACCAATGGAAACCCAACAAGTGAGAGCAGAATGACTGGAGGCTTCTGTGGAATTCAGTGGTGGAGGGGGAAGAACCCAAGCAAGAGGGAGGGCATGTTAAATAATCTTAACAACAGTGCTGATAATAATACTTTCTGCTGCATAGCAATTATCTGTTTGTTAAATTGATTTCACATATCTCATTTGACCCTCTTGATGAAATAAAATTGAGGGATCTGTATTTATGGAACACAGTAATATTTTCACTTTTATGGGGCCATTTCCCTTAGAAAGGTGGCATTCACTCCCCATGGACTAATGTGGGAGTAAGGTATAGGGACCCCTTTATAAAGGTTCTGGCCCAGGTAGTATTGGAACCAATGGAAGAATGATAACAAGATGAGCAGTTCTTCTCTTCCAATCTCGTAACCAGGCAGCACTACACTCAAAAGTCAACAAACCAACAAGTCAACAAGCATTTATTAAGTATCTACTATATGCTGGGCACTTATAGCAAGCATTAGGGATACAAAGAAAAGCAAAAGACAGTCCCTGCTCTCAAAGAGCTCCCAGTCTATTGGGGGAGGCAACACGTAAACAACTATGTGTAAAGAAACTATATGTAGGATAAATTGGAGGGAAGCCATTAACATTAAGGAGCACAGGGAAAGGTCTATTGTACAAAGTCAGACTTTAGCTGGGACTTGGAAAAAGACAGGGAAACTAGGAGGGGGAGATGAGAAAGTAGAGAGTTCCAGGCATGGTGGACAACCAGCAAAAATGCCCAGAATCGAGTCTAGAATTTAGATGGGAGGGCTTAGGGCATAAGACCTCCAAACCAAGATAAAGACTAGGAGGTAATTTTGATCCCAACACATTCCTTATCCTGTAAACCACAATCAACCAATCAATCAGTATTTATTAAGTATCTGCTGAGAGTCAGGTCCTGGGCTAGGCACTGAAGATATAAAGACAAAATTAAATAGTAGCTGCCCTCCGGGAGCTTAAATTCTATCTGGGGAGACATGTGTCAAAAATGGAATCATTATATATCCACCCCCATCCTCTACATCTGTTCTCCAAGTGCTCCCATTTCTGTTAATGGGATCACCAACCTTCCAGTCATCCATATTCATAACTTTGGAGTCATCTTTGACTTTTTCCCCTGTTTTGACTCTTATATTCAACTAATCACCAAGAGTTTTGGATTTGCCTTCGTGATATCTTTTGCCCTCATAGTCTCTCTTTTAGTCCAGATCCTCATCACCACTCACTGGGACTATTGCAATAAAGTTGTAATTAATCTCCCCACCTCCAGTTTCTTCCATCTGTCTAATCCATCCTTCGCATAGCTACCAAATTGATATTACTGGAACAAAGAACTGGCCACGTCACACACACTCTACCCAATCAAAAAAATCTTCAATGGCTCCCTATTGCCTCTATAACAAAATGCAAAGTTCTTAACCTAGAATTTAAAGGCCTCTATAATCTGGCTCCCACCTGCCTACATTTTCTGTCTTTTTCAGATTCTTCTCTTTTATGCCCACTCCTTTTCATCTGCAACAGCAACCACACTGGCTGGCATACCCAGGGTGGCTGCTAGTGCAGGTTCTTTTATCTGCTTTACTAGGAAAGACAGCTATTTCAGGGATCACCAATCTTCTGTAATTAAATAGAAAAAGTACAAAGAAGAGAAATAAAGACCAACAGACAGGGCTCTACTGCCTGAATCAAAATAATACTGCTTTGTATACTTTACATTTGCCACTGGATCAAGAGAGCCTTTGCTTCTGAGCAGTTGGGGAGCTCTGGGCATATGGTCTCTCAGAGTCTCAACCAGAGTATCACAACATCTTTCACGTAAGTAAACCCCCAAAGCAAAAGCTTACCTCTCACAATATATAATCTTTCAGCTAATAGGCTCAGTGCCTATTTAGAAATTAACAAAAGGTGTATAAGCCTTCCTACAAGCAAGCTTCCCTTAATGGGCTTCACATGAGGCCTATTGATGGGCAGGGAAGATTTCGTTCCCCATTGACCTTACACCATCCAAATTGCCCTACTGGCTCTCTCCCATATATGACATTTCATCTCTCACTTCTGTGTCTTTTTATAAGCCATCTCTCAAGTCTGAAAATGATCCACTCTTTCTTTTCTTCTGGGTCATGGAATCCTTCCCACTCTTCAAAGCACAGAATTAGTCAGTACCTCCTACCAAAGGCCTTTCCTCATCCCCTCAGTTCTTCTCTCTCTCTCTCTCTCTCTCTCTCACATTACTTTGTATATACTTTGTATTTTCTTACTTGTGTATATATTATATACCCCAAATAGAAAGAAAGTTCCTGGGGGGTGGGAACAGTTTGGTTTGCTTCTTTATACTTTGGACTAGCCCAATACCTTGCATGTAGAAGATGCTTAATTCATATTTGTTGAGTTGAATTGAAAATGTTACCCAGATTTTGTTAGCCCATGTAAGTAGCTAGTGTTATGGGTTATATGTCATGTTCATAGCTTTGAAATAACATGTAAAGTGGTTTGTCACCCTGGAATACCACACGAATGTGGGGAAATGGCCAAAGAAGGCCCAGTCCTTCGATTATTTTTGCATTTTTGCCTCCTTGTGGGTTTTCCAAAGCATGTGCAATATTTTCTGCCTGCAATCAAAACTGCACATGGAACATGGGTGAGCCTGCTTTTGGTTATGTGTAATAGAGGTACCCTTTCCTCCACTTCAGAGCAGGCTACAGTAGTTTCTATTTCCTATTGGAATACTGTATGGTAACCAAAAAAATCTTTTAATTGGCTGCTTTACCAAAAATGAGTGCATGAAAAAGGTTTGAATGGTGGATCTAATGCTGTCTTTAGTGGAAGTTTTTAAATGAGGGAAGAACAAGTACTTTAGACCAATGGGTGAGGAAGAGGCATTGGCCTCATCTACCACTCAGTTGCCATGTATCTGAAAGTCTAGAATTTCTGTTTCTTTTGTCTCTTGTATTTTTCTTCTTTCATAATCTTAGATGAAAGAATTTTCAGAGATACCACAGACTAGGCTACAACCTCACACCCTTCAAAAGATTTGAAGAGTCATCAGAGGTCCTACAACTGGAAATGGTAGCTGCACATATTGGGTCTGGTAAGGAGCCAGCTAAGAGAAGCAACCTGCTTATTCCAGCTTTATAGAGAATTGATCTAGCAGCTAAGACACAAACAAGGGATTGACCTCTCCATAGCCATAGGACACCCAAAAGTGAACTTAGTAGGAACTCCATAAAGGGGAAAAGAACTCCCAGGTACAGGAAATAACCTTAAGTCACACATCCTCCCAAAACATCTGTTTCAGTTCCCTCATGTTTCAAGTCTGAGCCTAATCTCCTCAGTGACTTTGTATATGTGTAGGTGGGAGAGTATGCCTCTTGTTTAGGGGAGTGGGGAGTGGTGCGCATTGTACAACCCTCTCTCTCTCTTTGTACAACTTTGAGTTTGAGCCCAGTCTCCTTAAAGACCATGTGTATTCATAGAGGAGAGTGTGCTCTCAGTTCGGGGAAGATTTTTTGGTACTTCTTTCCTTGCTATACCTTCTCAGCAATTGATGCCAATTGCTTGATATTGAGGAGATATTGATCAGTTAATTGGCTTTAGAAAGCATACCAGATGGGGGCTCATGGACAATAGTATTAGAAACTTCAATTTCTTAGGTTTGCCAGAGAGCTCTGAATAGAGAAATAGCCAATCCCCTCTGGGAATCCAACTTGCTAGTCCTAGTGGGAGTTGGGAGAGTGAGCACAGTGAAGATGTTACATGGAGGTGAGTGGAGATGGGGGTGGGGTGTCTGTTAATCAATCAGTAAATAAACTTTTATTAAGCACCTAAGATATGCCCCTGCTGGGGATACAAAAAAAGAGGCAAAAGATAGTCCCAGTCCTCAAGGAATTTACAATCTAATGAGGGAGATAACATGCAAGCAAATATACACAAACTATATACAGGATAAACAGGAAATTAATAACAGAGAGAAGACATTAAATTAAGAAGGGTTGTTGGGGAAAGCTTCTGGTAAAAGATGGAATTTAAGTTGGGACTTAAAGGAAGCCAGGGAGGTCAGTGGTCAAAGCAGAGGAGAGAGAGCATTCCGGGCATGGGGAAAAGCCAGAAAAAATGATCGCAATTGAGAGATTTTAGTGTCTTGTTCATGGAACAGCTGGGAGACCAGTATCACCGGATTGAAGAGTTCATGTCGGGAAGGAAGATGTAAGAAGACTGGAGAGGCAAGAGGTAGCTAGGTTATGAAGGGCTTTGAATACCAAAGAGAGCATTTTGTATTTGCTCCCAGAGGCAAAGGTGGCCTTTGGAGTTTATTGAGTAGAGAGGTACAACAGTTGGACTTATGCTTTAGGAAAATCACTTCAGTGACTGAATGAGTGATGGATTGGAGTGGGGAGAGACTTGAGGCAGGTAGTGGCAGATGATATTGAATGTGTTCTGCATAATTCACCCAGAAGGGAAAATCTACTCAGGCCCTAAGGTCTGGGCCCTTAGCTGTCAAAATGATTTTACTGAAGTGCAATGAAGTCTAGTAAAGTCTAGTGACTCCCTATTATTTCCTCAATCAAGTGTAAAATCCTATGTTTAGCATTTAAAGTCCTTCACAGCCTGGCCCCTTCCTCCCTTTCCAGGCTTCTTACAACTTACACCACCCTATGATTCAGCTGGACTGGCTTCTTGCTATTCTTTGCACATGACACTCTTATCTCTGACTCCATGCCTTTTCATGACTGTCCCTCCATTTCAAGAATACTCTCCCTCCTTTCCTCTGCCTCCTGATTTCTGTGGCTTCCTTTAAAGACTCAAAGCTCAAAGGCCTTCTACATGAGGCCTTTCCCAAGTCTGCTAGGGCCCATTCCTTGAGATTACTTTCTATCTACACTGAATATATCTGGTACATACCTACTTCTTTTCAGGTTTATCTCTTCCATTAGAAGTGAGATCTTTGAGGTCAGGGACCATGTTTATATCTTTCTTTGTACCTTCAGTGATTAGTACAGTGCTTGGAACCTAGTCATAGTTTAATAAATGCTTGTCCACTGACTGGCCAATTTCCCATTACACTTTTCTCCCCATTCAAAATTGGCTAAGAAACAAAGTACACCTCTCTGTACTTGGAAGTGGTGGGCATGGCCCCTTCATTACGTATACCCAGAATCAGCCTCATCAAAGTTCCACACATTGGATTAGAAGCAGGCAGATAATATTGTTCATGTTTTATGTAACCCTACTGGAAGGACAAATCCGTGGATGCTCTGAAGACTGGTCCCTCTTTAGCCAGTCCCTCATTAAAAAAGTTATTCTGATTGCTGAAATTATCATCATCACAATTATTACTGATTGGATTGACCATTTTATCATCTGTCTTCTCCATTCCAGAGAGAGAATGCAAAACATTTACTCCATTTTTCCATTGGCTACCCTTCCTGTCTTGACTTTCCAGTGAATATATTAGTTGATTAATTACATTTGGCTCCTTATCAGTCAATTGTGACCTTGGATAAATCACCAGTTCTGGGAACTTCAACTTCTTTTCTTTTCTCTTCTTTTTTCTTTTTTCTTTCTTTCTTTCTTTCCTTCTTTCTTTCTTTCTTTCTTTCTTTCTTTCTTTCTTTCTTTCTTTCTTTCTTTCTTCCTTCCTTCCTTCCTTCCTTTCTTTCCTTCTTTCTTTCTTTCTTTCTTCCTTCCTCCCTCCCTCCCCCCTCTTTCTTTCTCCTTTTTTTCTGTAAAATGGGAAAGGGAATTTAATGATTTCCAAAGTCCTTTTCTAGCTTTAACTTTCTATGTTTGTAGAGTCATGAGTTCTAACACTTTTTCATTCTCTCCTTGATTCATAGCATCATTGATTTAGAGCTAAGATAGGCCTTAGGAACTCTCAGTCCAGTCTACTCATTCTGAGTAGGAAAGACTTAGGTTAGACCTAGAGAAAATTGCTTCATGGTAACAACCTGAACAGCAAGTTTAGTTCAGGAACAAGTGACTGCAAATCATAGCATCTGGTTTGTAAGAGGCCTTAGAGACAATCTAATTTAATCTCCTCATTTTAGAGATGGAGAAACTACTGTAAAAAAATGAGATTTGAAACCATGTTTTCTGACTCTAAAGCCAGTGTTCTCTAGAGATGAACAGATTAACAATGATTCTTACTGGTTAACTTCAGGCCCGATGAAAGATGCTTTTTTTACTCCATTTTCCTCTTGAATCAACCACAGAAAAGTACGTAAACAAAAACCAACAATAACAACAAAAACAAATTCCCCATCACCACCACCAAAAAAACCACACACACACACACACAACCAGGTATAGTGGCATATACCTATAGTCCTGACTACTGGGGGAAGCTAAGACTAACGGGTCACTTCAACTTAGGAATTCTGATTTGCTGCAGGGCTCATGTTGATCAGTATCCACATTAGGTCTGGCACTGATATGGTGACTCCTCGGGAGCAGAAAGCCAGCAGGCTGCCTAAGGAGGGGTGAACCAGTCCAGGTTGGAAATGGAACAGGTCACACCTTCCATGCTGATCATCAATGGAGTCAGGCCTGTGAGTTGCTACTGTACTTCCAGCCAAGATAATGGAAGGAGACCCAGATCTATTCACCCCACTACCCCCGCCCACCTGCCTCTCAAAAAAAAGAGAGTAACCTATAGCACAATTTCTCTTCACTTCCCCTTCTGTTCACATTCTTTTTGAGTTCTTAATACTGTTTTCCCTTGATACTTTCAGGTCACACTGGTGGTCCTGCTTCTTTTACTGGGTTGCTGTTTTGTTAGGTTGGGCTGGCCTGTTGTGCCCACTGTAGGGAGAGACATTTGTAGTTCATCAAGATGAGATTACTGGAGCGACCACATGGGTTTAGGATCAATCCACGAGTTCTAGATTCTGTCTGGTGATATTGATCAAAGGGTAATCTTGGACAATAATTTATTTCTCCATTTTCCCTTTATTTTCAGGATCACAGAATCTCAGAGAGTCAGAGCTGGGTTCCAGTAAAATTGAGTTAGATGATTTCTAAGGCTGCTTCCTGCTTAATAGTTCCATGAAAAACCTGCTGCTTTAAGAACCTATATACACTGAAATAAGTAATAGTACAAGAGAGTATATAATGCATGGTACAGGCTAATTACTCTAGGACCTTAGAAGACAGCGGGATCATGGAGGGCTGGAGTGGTCAGTAAGTGTTTTACTATAGGGAAAATGAACTAACAAGGAGCCTTGAAAGTAAGGTAGGAACTAATTTCTATAATTAGGTTCCTAAAGCTGAGAATGGGTGTGAGGCTAAAAGTGACTATGCTCAGAGTGTTTTGAGATGTGAGGGAGACAGGGGCCTGCAACTATCTTTTTGACATATTGAAAGGTAAGAGGATTCAAGTCAGGCCCATCAAGGGCACTGAAATTTCAGAAACAACAGGGAGCTTTGCTGGAGCTCCCCACCAGGGAGAGATTAACCTGCTGGACCCAGGAGGCCAGCTTCCCCTTCCCCTCCCCCTTTGCCCCCCACATCTTGAACTCATTTTCCATCATGAGAGAGTTGAGTTTTACAGATTACAGTCAGCAGCACGTGTTTATTCGGCTTCTACATTCCCCAGCCAGAGGGAAGGATAACTGAATATGATGGATAACCACTAATTTGGTCATTACCTCCATTTCCAAATGACTGCCCGGAGCTGGTAGGGTAGCCCTAGCTCAGAGCCCAGCTCCAGTCTGAGTGAGGCAGGGCTCCAAGCTCTCTCCATGGCCCACAAAGACTTCACAGCTGTTCCTCTCTGGCTAAGGTTGAGGAGAGGGGGGCAGCATTCTTTGGGTAGCTCCCCAGAGTAGGAGGCAGTATGGAATCCCTGCTCCATCTGGGCTGATTTGCCTGCTGTGCCTCCGAATATACCAAGCTTATTTCACCTTCACACCTTTTGTCACACCATGCCCCCACCTGGATTGTCTTCCCTTCTGTCTAAGGAGAAGTTTATCCAAATCCTAGCTATCCTTTAGGGTCTAATTCTAGTCCCATCCCCCACTCCATGAAGTCTTTCCTACCTCCTCCACCCAGCCCATACTGATCTATTCCTTTTCCTTCTCTGATCTCCTTTACCATATTTTAGCACATATCACTGGAACCTTGGAATATAGGACCTGATCACATGCTATCCTATGCTTTTGGTCTCCATTGTACCTCTTATGTCTCTAGCTAGGTTACAATGTCCTTAGAGCACCTTCTTCTCTTTATGCTCTACAATATTTAGTACAGGACTGGGAACATAGTAGGCACAAAAAGACTTGAGGTTAATTAATCTTATTTGACAGAAGAGAAGAGCAGGAAAGAAGAACAATCAATTCCAGCTGAGTATAAAGGGGACCAGAAGATATGGTAATGAATAACTGAAGAAGGATGAGAAGTACTAAATGATTTCCCCCTTGCTATTCCCCCCTCCTCCAAGAGAAGTAACCTTGGAGTCTGGATTCAATATTCTCCCATATGACATTGAGGTCTTATTCATGGTACTCTGCCTTGGAGGCAGGAGACTGGACAGGTTGACATCCTAAGAATGTCCCAGCTCTTATCTTATGACAACAATCAGAAAGATTTTTTTATTTAAGATGATGCCCAGAGCTCACCAAGAAGACAGCAATAAAGATGGCGAAAGGTTTGAAAGCCATAATATTTGAGGATCAATTTTAGATTCTCTATGAGGAAGAATTTCCTAACAGAGCTATCCGAAAAGTACAATGGGTAGCTTTGGGTATAGCGAGTCCCCTTTCACTTCATGTCTTCAAGTGAAGGCTGGTCAACCACTTCTCAGCAATGTTGTAGAAGGGATTCTTGGTCAGTTACAGGTTGGATTAAATCACCTGTGATGTGCCTTCTAACTGAGATGTAAAGGAACTGGGAATGTTTAGTCTGGAGGAGAGAATACTTAAGTGTTGGGGTGGAAAATGTAATAGCTGTCTTCAGAAATTTGAAGCATAGGGAATAAGAAAGGGGGACTTAGTATCATTGAAATAGCACTGGAACGGATCATAGAGGCCATATAGTCTAATCCCCTCACTTTACAGATGAAGAAAGAAACTGAGGCCCATATTAAGTGACTTGGCCAAGGTGGCAAGGTAATTAGTGGCAATTTGTTCTCTGCCGTTTCTAGATGGTATTAGGACTAATAGAGTGAGTGCCTTATCATGAAAGTACTTGGTGGTCTGCAGACCATTTGACAAGAAAGATGCAGCAAGAAGTCTGCACTGGATGGATTGCCATTCCTGATGACTCCTAAGACCCCTTCCCAATTCTAAAATTCCAAGATTTTGTGAATAGTGCCAATTACAACATGGGATCTAGGGGATGTCATCTGCCAGATGACTCAGGCCCTTTCTACTCCTCTTCCCAAGAAACAATAAAGTGGAGCAGAACTTCCCTGGCCTGTCATACCCGGGAATGGAGTCCCTTCCACCTTTTCTTCCTCTCATTCATATGTGTTCCATGTGCTCAGCAGCCATGACGGTCTGTCAAAGGGACTCTCGAGGATATTAAATGGGATGATTTAGTGAGAGAACTGTGTTGCCAAGAGCAGGGGTGGCTTGTCAAGATTGTTCTTTGGCGGATAAGATAGTGAGACCAAATCTCCAACTTTCCCATTCTCTTTTGGTTTAGGCACCCAGAGGAGAGAGGCTATTTCCTATGTAGGTGCCAAGTTTGGCCTTCTTTGTCTTCAGGCTTCCATGGGCCACAGACTCCCTTATTTCTGGATAAATCTGGTCATCTCGGAAGTCACTTGTCCTAGGTGCCAAAACCTTTCCCCCTAAATGGGAAAGGAAATCTGACAAGGGCCCACAATTAAGGGCAATCTACACTGTTTGAGGGAAGAACTCTCTCTGGGAAAGGGCACAGTCCAAAATGTGGCAAAGATTATCTTACATCTACTTTGTATAAATCTTTTATGTATCTAATTATTTACACATTTCTCCCATTAGAATGTAAGCTCCTTGTGGGCAGGGACTTTTTTTTGCCTTGATTTGTATATTCAGGTCTTAATGCAGTGATTGGCACATAGAGAGTAATTAATAAATACTTATTGACTGACTGACAGGTTAAGACCTCACTGGGCTGCTTTGTAAATTTTCAAGAGTCATATACTTGTGAGTTATTAATTTGATGTAGTAAGAAGGGTTGGAATACTCAAGGGAGGCTTCATTGAACAGAAAAAAGTCTTGAAATGGACTTTGAGGATATACTTAGGTATAGGGAATCAGGCAGGGAATTCTAAGTGAGGGAAACAGTGTGGGCAAAGGTATGGAAGTGGGAATAAGCATCACTTTTGGGGGGAAGACAGAGGAACTTGGACTACTCTAGAAGGGAGGGAAAAGGCTATAAACTGGGGCAGCTTCATATGAGAGGTAGGAGATGAGCCTCTCATAGAATCAACATTTTTCTTCACTAACCTGACTTGCAGAATGGAAAAATCTGTTATTTGTTTTCTGACATCCAAATGCATAAATCTTTTATGTCTTGATCAATTCCATGTGTTATCAGAGGAGCCTTGGCTATGTCTTTTTTGAGACTTCCATTGCACATCCTCTCTGACCATGGTTCTTTTCAGCCTTGTTCCTGAATTGAGAAGAGTTGACTGGGGTGTTCGGTTAGTACTGAAGTCCAGGAGGCCTCTACCTTAGGTTTCCTTCTGCAGCCCCTGATCCCCAACTTATCCTGCATTCAAACTAAACCAGTCTTTTCAATGTCCCTCTCCACTCTCTTTTCCATCTTCGCTATCACTATCACTTCCACACCTTTTCTGAGTCAGGCTCCCAACATCTGAAATATCACCTCTTTCCCCTCCAGCTGCTCCCTCTTTGTCAAGGCCCAACTCATGTTTCACCTCCTCTGTGAAATCTTCACTGATTACTCCAGTCTGAAGTGAATAATCTCTCACTCTCCTCTTAACACCTCTTATACTTAATTTTCTAGGCTTACAATTTTGCTTGACAATTTCTCTCCAATCATTTAATTGATCACTCAGTGCCTACTTTATACTTAGTCTGTTTCTAGGATTCTTAGGAAAAAAAGAAGGAGACTATGTTAGAATCACTGAATTTCAGATTTGGAAAGAAATTTAGAAAAGGGCCCTTCTAGTCCAACCTGTACCTGAACAGGTACAATGACTCTCCTTTGGAACATCCCAACGAGTGACCATCTGGCCTTTGAACCAGCCCATTCTCTTTATGCACAGCTCTCATTGCTAGGAAAATTTTCCTTATGCCATTCCTGGATATGCTGCTTTGTCACAACCATCCATTGCTTCTGGTTTTTGCCCTCCGGGGCTATGCCAAATAATCCTTCTTCCCCATGACAATCCTTCAAATACTTGACAATTATCATTCCCTGCCAATATTCTCTTCCATAAGATAAACACAGCCAGTTTTTTCAACTGATCCTTCTATGGCATAAAGTCAAGGCCTTTCTCTGTCCTGGTTGTCCTCCAAATGCTCTCCAGTTTATTGCTGTCTATTTTATTTATTTTTCTGTCATTTAATTCTTATTTAATTTTTTTTCTCAATCACATGGAAACAAAAATTTTTACCATTAAAAATAATTTTGGGTTCCATATTCTTTCCTTCCCTCATTCCTCTCCCTCCCTCCTTGAGAAGGCAAGCAATTTGATACAGATTACACATATGCAGTCATACAAAATATTTTCACATTAGCCATGTTGCACAAGGAAACATAGACTGAAAAAATAAGAATTATAAAGAAAATTTTTTAAAAGTGGGCTTCAATCTGCATTCAGACTCCATCAGTTTTTTCTCTGGAGGGGAATAACTTTTCCTTCAGAAAATAATATGTCCTTCAGAATTGTCTTGAATCATCGTATTGCTGAGAATAGCTAAGTCATTCACTGTTGATCATTGTAAATATTGGTGTTACTGTGTACAGTACTGTGTACTGTGTTCTCCTGGTTCATTCATTTCACTTTGCATCAGTTCATGTAAACCCAGGGTTTTTTGAAACCATCTTGTTCGTAATTTCTTATTGCACAATAGTTTTCCATCACAATTGTATACTACGATTTGTTCAGCCATTTTCCAATTGGTAGACATCCCTTCCATTTTCAATTCTTTGCCACCACAAAAGAGCTGATTTCCACTTTAAAACTATGGTGCCCAGACCTGAATGCTCCATATGTAGTCTGAGCAGAGCGGAGTACAGCAGAGCCGTTGCTCGTGGGTCAGAGGACTAGGTTCAAAACCTGCCTCTAATACCCACTACTAGTTTGCCACCAAGTGTATCTCTTAACCTTCCTGGTCCTGAATTTCCTCATCTATAAAACAAGGGATTTTGGATGAGACAGTCTCTGAAGTCCCTTCCATCTTTGAATCTATGATCCTATGACCTCTTTGTTCTAAGATGCTATGCTTTCCATAATGAACCTAAAGTCAACGTTACCTTTCATAGTTCCTGTATCACTCTGCTCACTCACATTGAGTTGGAAGTCCACTAAAACCCTCGGATTGTTTTCAGATAAACTGTCATTTAACTATGCCTCCACCATATTGTACTTCTGAAGCTGATTTTTTGAATCAAAGCAGACAGAATTACATTTATCTCTATTACATTTCAACTTATTTGATTCTTCTCCATGTTCTAGGCTGTCAAGAGCTTTTTGGATTCTGACTGTCCTCCAGAGATTTAGCTATCCCTCCCAGCACAGTCATCTGCCTATCCAGTAACCGGGACAGTGATTTCTTTATTCCAGTCATTGATAAAAGTCTTAAGCAGCACAGGGCAAAGCTGCCTAATAGCATAGATTCCCTGGGGCATTTCACTTGAGATCTCTCTGGATCCAGTTATTTCACCTGTTCAAAATCTACCTAATTGTACTATCCTCTAGCCTGCATCCCTTCATCTTTTCCACAAAAGTAGCACAGGAAGTTTCTTCAAACGCTTTGATAAAATCAAGGCATAGCATAGCAGGGGTTCTTAACTTGGGGTCTATGGATAAATTTCTAGGTGTCTGTGAATTTAAAGGGGAAAATTTGCATTTTTATTTTCATTAACCTCTAACTGAAATTTAGCATTTTCTTCAATTGAGAGTTTTTAAAAACCCACATTATTCTGAGACAGGGGCACATAGGCTTCGACTAGATTGACAAAGGTCTCCATAACACAAAAAAGGTCAAAGACCCCCTATCTATGGTGTTCTCCTGACCTGTCAGTTTAGTAACCCTCTCCAAAAAAGAAAAGAAAAAGAAATTAAGTTTAGGCTTATATGACCTATTCTTTTAAAATAATTTTTATTGAATATCTTTAAAACATATTCCATTGCAGTCATTTCTAGATATGCCCACCCCCTCTCACTTCTTTATGCCCTTCTAAATTTTATTAAGAAAAAACAGTTAAGCAAAAATAATGGATACAGTCAATGTCTATGGTTACCAATGCAGTCTATATTCTATTCTTGTATTCCTCTGCCTCTCCACTATGGTCATTATCTGCTCTTAATAACTAAGAATCGATCACATAATTACATAAAGTTTGGTTTCTTTTTAATGTTCCTTTCATTTACATTACTGTAGGTATTGCATATATTGTTGTTCTGGTTCTGATTGCTTTACTAAGCTCTAGTTCACAGAAATCTTCCCAAGTTTCTCTGGATTTTTAATATTCTTCCTTTCTTATTGCATATGAATATTCCATCACATTCGCATAATGAAGTTTAGTTAGGCATTCCCCAATAAACAGACACTTAATTTTACTTCTCAGTTGTTGGTAACAGAAAAACACATGATGAATTTTGGGATATGTATTGGAGTTTGTCCGGTGTCTTTGACTTCCTTCCTTCCAGTTTTCTGGCAGTCTTTGATTTCCTTGAGGTATATGGTGTGACCTGTTCTTGACAAGGCCATGGTTGGCTCTCTGTGTGTGGTCACTGCTTCCTTTTCTAGATGTTTACTAAGGATCTCTTCAATAATATGTTCTAGAATTTTGGCAAGAATCAAAGTCAAGGTCATCGGTCTTTAGCTTGTAGACTAGATTCATAAAAGTGGAAGATCGGTTAAGGTTGAAGCAGTTAGAGAAGACTTGGTATGTTGATTAAAAACACTAAATTTAAACTAACAACGATAGTTGCCACTTGTATTAAACTATGTAAGTTTTGCAAAGCACCTTATATATATTCTCTCATTTTTTTTCTTTCATAGCAACCAGGTGAGACAAATGCTGTTATTGTCCCCATTTTACAGACCTAGATATTGAAGATCAAAGACATTGTGTGATTTGCTCAGAGACACATAGCTCGTAGAAATCTGAGGCAGAATTCAAATGTATGTCTTCAGAACTCTTCAGAGCTTCAGTCCAGGACCTTATCCTCTAAGCTACACTAAAACACTTGTTCTGTTCACTACCTCTCTAGGTTTTAGCCTCTTGATTTGTAAAATGAGAGGGTTGGAACAGGTGCTTTCTATGGTTGCCTTCCAACTCTCAATACTACTAAGGATATCCATCTTGCCAGAAATTTGGTATAGACCAATATCTTACACCATTTGCCAAGATAAGATCAAAATGGATACAAGATTTAGATATAAAGAGATATTACAAGAAAATTTGAATAACGTGGAACATATTACCTATCAGACTTAAGATAGGTGAACAATTTATGAACAATCAAGAGACAGAGAGCAACGTGAGGTGTAAAATGGATAATTCTGATCACATTAAATTAAAAAGATTTGTACAAATAAAACAAATGTAGCCAACATCAAAAGGAAAGCAGTCGATAAACTCTCTACTTTGTGCCAGGCATTGTGCTAAGTACTTAAGATGCAAAGAAAGGCAAAAGACAGTCCCTGCTCTCAAAGAGTTCATAATCTAGTGAGGGAGATAGCATATAAACAACTATGTACAAATAAGATATATGCAGGATAAATGAGAAATAATCAAAAGAGGGAAGGCATGAGAATTAAAGAGAATCAGGAAAGGTTTTCTGTAGAAGGCAGGATTTTAGCTGTAACTTACCAGAATCTATGGAATCCAGGAGTCAGAAATGGGAAGGGAGAGCATTCCATGGGAAAATGGATGGACAGACATGAGGGACAGCCAGCAAGAATCTCAGAGGTCAGAGATGGATTGTCTCATTTGAGGGACAGTGAAGAGGCCAATGTCCCTGGATCACAAAGAATGTGGTATTCACTTGTAGAGGAAAGGAAATTGAGGCCTGGGAATGTTAGGTGACTTGGTCAAGGTCACACAGCATAAAAAGACATTTAGGGTGAGGGTTAGTTGGGACCTCTGAGTTCAGAGGCAGTGTGCCCTTTTCATTGTACTCTACTATAGTTTCAAGGTGAGATTAGAAGCCAGATCTCTTGATTTGTCACAACATTAAGCCACCTCAGGGGGAAATTAGAGGACAGAAAGATTAGGTAAAGGTACAATTAGGCATGAAGGATGTGGAAGGAAAGCATAGATCCCATCAATAAGAGAATCACATAGCCAGCTTGTTTGGGGCAGTGTTTAATCTCTTCACAGGCGCTTTATCAGAGTTGTATGGTGGGATGGCAAGAATGCTGGATTTGGAGTCAGATGATGTTGGGTAGACTCTTGGCTGACTACTAGCAAAGAGTCTTATTGGTTCAGTGGGTGGTGCCTCAGTTTCTTAGTCTGGAGAGTATGAGTTTCAGCTTCACATGGGACATCCACTGCAGGCTTTCTGTTCCAGAGGTCATCTCCTTGTCACATCTGTTGTGGAGACTTTCTCATATGGGCACAGGTTAAACTAGATTATCTCCAAGGTAGCTTCCTAGTCTGAGATTCTATTCTATGATGCCTCTTCATAGGCTTAATTAAGTGCTTGGCAAATCCCTGTTCAATAAATACTTGAGTGAGGTAGGAGACAGCCTGAGGCAGACTCTAGCTTTTGATTTCTGGTGTCTCCAGCAGGCCCCTCAGTTCCAGTTCCTTTGTCAGTGAAAAACAGGAAGTAAACAACCGATTGGGAATAGCAGCTATGGAGACCTCTGCAAATCTCCATCATGGACCTTCTGTCCAATTAGAAGTCCATTCTCGCTCTTTCCATATTGGTTGCTTCCTGATAGGAGGGAAAGGGATCATAGAAAGTTATTTCCACTTCTGGCTTAACACCTGGGCCTCGAGACAATACCAGCTGACTGCAAAGATTTAGGAATCCTTCTGTAGGAAGCCAGAATGTAATAAGCTTTAGATCAACAGTTCATATAGCATGGAGAGTCAGCCACCGCCCAAGAGAGATCTCCTAATATACTGTAACCTCCGTCTTCCCCCTGAAACATCTTAGTTCCATGAAGCAATAAACCAGTCTGGTCTAAGTTACCCAAGTTCTTTGAAGTCCTGGAGAGGCCCATAAATAAGGTTGGTACTTTGGAGGGGGGCTCATTTTGTGGGATACCTCTACATCTCTTTGGGAGTCACATTGATTTGTAGCTGCCTCTAAGTCAATTTCCTGGGGCCTATAAATCTTGGTTCAAGTAAAACCAAAATGTCATCAATATTTATTTGATGCATTTCTTACCACTCTGGAGAAAAGGGAAACAATGTCGGTGTTTCCATCAGTTCCTTCTACCCCCCCAGTCCAACTTTGGGGTCAGATGGGCACTAAGCCCCCTGACTGCCCCAGTCCCTGCAGCCCATTTTGTCGTGAGCCATAAACCTTGGGTAACAAATGTACCATTTCATGGTGAGCAAGAGTGGTAACTGTCACTGGAGAAATAAAACTGAGTTATTGTTTCCAGTTTCAAAAGAACAGCAACAAGTTGAAAAAAAAACTATATGTGATCTCTGTCCTCTTTTCCCCTCAGACACCTGCACTCATCTAATGTTTCACCGAATCCTGAAAAATAAATGCATAGCTTCAGTCACTAATCCATATGGCTCCAGAGACCACTGTTACATGAGAAGTTAAACTGATGGGCCGGGCGGCATAGGGGCAGCTTAATCTTTTTTAATTCAAATCGACTGAGTCCCATGTGGCTGGGGATGATACTCTATATGCTGCAATCAGACTGACCTAGACTTCTAGCGCTCTAAATGATTAATGAAACTGCCTCCTAGTTTGTTTCTATGGTGATCAGAAACCTGACACTGACAGAGGAATCTGCCATTCACACTGAATGAAGCGGGAGGGGGGATATGGGGACCCGGTGGCTCTTGGATGGAGGAGAAGACATCTCTTGCACAGAGCTCAGGCTGTTGGCTCTGAAAATGAGATACGAGGGGAATAAAACTTCCCTTAAGAAAAGAAGTTAAATGCTCCTGAGGATTCAGAGGGTAAACTCTCAAAGTAATAGGTAAAAAAAAATTAAAGACTGTACATAGTTGCTAACATCTGAACTATGTGATTCGACTCGCTAGCCTCTGATTAAACACCCATGTGGGCTGAACACTAGGAAAGGGCTGGGAAGGACACAGATCCAGGAGTGGGTGAATTTGCTGTCCTGGAGTTACAGTCTAGTTGGGGGGGGGGGTTGGTTGACATCTTAGTAATTAATCATAACTCATTTATACAGCAATTTTCTCACAACAGCCACCTGAAGTATCTAGTGCAAGTGATATTCTCTCCTTTTACAAGGGAGGAAACTCCTTGTATATTTGCTCAGGGTCCCTTAGGTCGTAAGTGTCAGATAAGAAATATAAATTTAGGTCTCTGTATTGTAAGTGCTATACTCCATGGATCAGCCATTCAACAGGCAACAAGCATTTAGTAAGCGCGTCCTATGTGCTTGGCACTCTGCTAATTGCTAGAGATACAGAGAAAGTAAAAAAAAATAGTACCAGTCTTCAAGGAGTATATATTCTAACATATAAATAATTATGTACATAGAAGATATAAATGTGTGTGTATACACAGACATATATGTGTCTGTATTTATAGTTGTGGGTGTGTAAACACACATGCACACACAATAGCTGAAGGTAATTTGAAAGGGGAAGGCATCAGCAGCTGAGAAGAAGGGGAGAGTCTTGGAGGAACCCAGGGAAAATAGGAGAGCAGTAAAGGGAAAATGCATTCCAGGCATAGAGGACAGCCAGTGCAAATGCCCAGTGTGAAATGGAGTGTCATGACTGAGAAACAAGCAGGCCAGTGTGTCTGGGTGCTAGAAGGCATGGAGGCAAGAAAGATGTGAGGAGACTGGAAAGGCAGGAAGGGGCCACGTTGGGAAGGGTCTGGGGGTAATAGGGAGCCAGCCACTGGAGTTTATTGAATGTGTGTATGTGTGTGTGTGTGTGTGTGTATATGAGTGTGAGAGACAGACAGACAGAGACAGACAGAGACAGAGACCTAGAGACAGAGACAGAGACACAGAGAGAGAGACAGAGACAGACAGAGATAGAGACACAGAGAGACAGAGAAAGAGAAAGAAGCAGACCTACACTTCAGGAAAATAATTTTGGCAGCTGAGTGGAGGAGAGATTGGAGTGAGGAGGGACTTGAGGCAGAGAGACCAAGTGGAAGTCTGCTCTAATAGTCTAAGTGTGAGATGACAGGGGACTGCCCTGGGGTAGTGCCTGTATGAGTGGAGATGAGAGGATGGAGAAGGGTATACAGTGTCGCTCAATAGTTGCTCATAACTATAAACAAGGAGCTAGGGTACCTAGAATTCCTACTTTAGAACTAATGGTCTAGATTGTAGCTACAGATGCCATTGGTGTGAATAATATCAGCGCAGATAGACGCAGTATTCATTTTACGTCTCTTTCTGCCTGACTCATATATTCATTTGTTCAGCAACCATTACTTGTCTACCATGTATAACACCCAGTAGTAGGTGCTAGCGGAATACAAAGATTATTAAAACTTAGCCCCTGCCTTCATGGAGCACACAGTCTAGCAGCCCAGGGCATGCTGGGAAAGACAGAGTTCACCCCTGCCATGGGGTTCTTCTTCACTAGCATGGGCAGATCCAGATTCTTTGTCTCCCAGGAAGCTGTGTAACTCAGGGAAATCACTTTGGGGAGGAGGTGCAGTGACTGAAACTTCCTGCCGACATTAATTTACACACTCATACTTTTTTTTTTAAACAAATTGAGCCCAAGAGTGAAGGAGTTGCTACTGGGGGGCACCCAGTTTGTTTGTGGGGATCCAGAATATTAACAATTGTTTCCTTAAATCAAGTCTTACTTAATCCTTTCCACTCTTCTCCCTCAGTCCCCTTATTCATCATGTTCTGAATGAGCACAGGCTCTCTGAGTCCTCAGGACCCAAGAGGGTGCTCTGACTACAACTGAGTGCTCCTGACAAAATTTTTTTCTGATGCAATCAGCAATAACGTCTAAGCTAACCTCCTCTCTAAATTACAGCTCATCTGGCTGAGGCCATGAAAGAAGCTTCCTTAAATTGAAACCTTACCTGTTGAAGCACCTAACTGGTCCTAATCATGACTGATTGCTATTTCTAATATTTGTCCAAACCACAACTCCTCATCACATCTGGTCCATTTGGATGGGAGAGGCCATGCTGATTGCTGGTAAACCCAGTCAGTTACCAGTTCCTTACCTAAAGGCAAATGGCCTTATTTATTTCCCAAGTGTAATGGAAACTGAGCCTAAATTGGCTTCAGCCAGCTCTGTACTAATCCATTGAAAAGTTTTAGAAAAAAAAATAAAAACACCACCACCACTTCGCTTTGGACCAACCTCTGCCTTATCTCACTCTCCAACTGGACTAGGTATCATGTGTATACGTTTTGTCCTTGTAAGTCACAGGTGGCAAAACTTGGGTGTCTGTAGGAGAAGGGAGGGGAGGGAAAGGGAACTGTTTGCAGATCCATTAGAACAGATAAAGGAGGAGAGCTGAATGGAAGGACAAAGCATGTTAATCAGAGACAAGAAGGAGGCCACCTCCCCTGCCTCTCAGGTGTCAGGAAGGGGCCAGATAGCTGCTGTTTCTACAGCTAGACTCCTTGCCTCAAACTTCCTCAGCTGGAACTCCCTGCCTCCACTTCACACAGATTGAAGTGGGGAGCAAAATCCCAAAAGCTTATTCCTGTCTGTCTCCCTTGACTTCAAGTCTTCCTTGGCTATTCATTTTTTAAAAATAAAATTATTATTTATAAAGCCCTGTGGCGCAGGAAAGAGAATGATGGGTTTGGAGCTAGAAAACCAGGCTTTGGATCCCAGTTCCGCAGCCTAACTACTTGTGAGCCCCTGAGAAAGTGACTAGGCAACCTCAGTCACCCAATCTGTAAAACGAGAGTGTTGTATGACTTTAAGGATAAGGCGTTTCAGCTCTGAGTTTATGAACCAATGTATAGATGATTTCAGAGTTGGAAATGACCTTTCAGGTCATGTAGTTCAACCCTCCTACTATGTGGACACGGAGAGTGAGTAAAGAGAAGCTAGAGGGCTGAATCTGCAGTTAGGAGGACCTGAGTTAGAATCCTGCCTCCCACTTAGCAGTTACATGATATCATGTCTCTGAGACTCATTTTCCCCATTCTAAAATGTAGATGATAACAACTCTGGCACCCATTGAAAAATGGAGAATAATACCTGTGGAACCTACTTGCAGGGTAGTTTTGAGGGACCAATGTGAATGTTGTTGTCATTCAGTCGTTTTCGGTCGTGTTAGACTCTTTGTGACCTCATTTGGGGTTTTCTTGGCAGAGATACTGGCATGGTTTGTCATTTCCTAAGCTAATTTTATAGATGAGGAAACTGAGGCAAGTAGGGTTAAGTGACTTGCCCAGGATCACACAGCTTGGAAGTGTCTGAGACCAGATTTGAACTCAGAAAGATGAGTCTTTCTGACTCCAGGCCAGGCACTCTACCAACTGTATCACCTATCTGCCCCAATACTGGATGTAAAGCACTTTAAAGAGTTGTATTAATGTGAGCTGCAATCATCATCATCATCATCACCATCATCATTAATATTCATTCTTTTCTTTGTGCTAAAAGCTTTCTATTCTGGTAACTTTCTCTCCCTTCCTTTCTTTGTATCCCCAGCACTTAACACCGTGACCAGCACATAGTAAGGGCTTAATGAACATTAGTTCACTGACTGATAGTTTGAAACAAAGGCCCATAGGATTGGGTATCTCCCTATATCACCCAATGAGGTTCTGATGTCTTTGTGGATTTTATCTAAGCCCCTGAAATGAGGTGAAGAATGGTGGATAATCTCTACCTGTATAAGAGGACAGTTGAACGCAAAGTGATAATTTCCACTTCAAATTTCAAGGAAATTTGGAAAAAGAGATAGGAGTGAGCACATTAAAAATATTTGGAAAGGAGAAATGATTACATTCTAAACAGACTTTGATAAGCCAGTAACCAAGTAAAGATTAATATAGCATTTTCTCCCCCCCACCCTATTTATATGTTTTGACTCAAATTACTTCATGTCAATTTTGCATATATTTTGTTATGTCCCCCCAACAGAATGCACTGTCCTCGAGGGCAGGGATTGTATTCCTAGCCCCAGTATAATTCCTGACGTATGGTATACTCATAATAAATGCTTATGGAATTGGGACAATTGTTAGCCAAATATGCCAGAAATCCTATTCTCCCCACCCCATTCATGTCTATTTCAGAGAAAAGGGAGGGACTGGGCTAAGAGAGCTTGGGTTGGAGAAATGGATAGTTTTATTCACTATGAATAATGAATAGTTTCTTCAACTGTGAAAAAAAACCTCAAAGGTCATAATAGCACCTATCTCCCAGGGTTGTTGTAAAGACTGAATGAGATATTTGTAAATCATTTAACACAGTGCTTAACACATAGTAGGTGCTTGATAAAAGCTTCTTTCCTTTCCTTCCTTTCCCATATGAATTGTAGAGGGGAAGCTCTTCATGAACTAGACGAAAGAAAACCATATCAATCTGCCAAATACACATTGCTCATGTTCTCACTTGGCTCTCATTGGGCCAGATGCTGGTAGGAGCACTGTCCAGCTTCACAACTGGATTAAGGCTCGCCATGGTGTATCTGCTAACTACAACCTGACACAGACACATACCGGGTGTGCTTTCCAGCAGCACAGAGTTTCAGAGGGGGAGCAATGGCCACTTCATGCCCAGCATATCCAGCAGCAGCAACGGTACATCAGCCTTGTGGATAAAGCCCCTCCTTCACTCATGTGGGCCTCCAGTAGGGTCTTCAGTCCAACTATCCTGCAAGGAAGAGTGGGCAGTTGTGTAGAACTTGACATCTGGTCTGTTTTGTCTAAGACTGGGCTCTGCCAGCTTCTGCAATATTGGGAGGGGACCTCAGTTTCTTTTTCTGATGAGTAGAGATGGTGCCCAGAATTGTGAGAAGATTCAAGGATATCTGAAGGTATGAACATGGATTTTTTGTGAGGGAAAGAGGGCCAGAGCAATTCAAGTAATTATTGTTGAATGAATGTGAACAAAAACATTTATTAAATTTTTATCATATCCTAATTACTACACTAAGTGCTAGGAATACAAAAATAAGTGAGATGTCTCTTGTTCTCACATCTAATGGGGAAGACGATGTAGAAAGATTCATTTGCAGAATGAATGGTAGGGTCTGGTGGTCCTAAGGGTGGGCTGCAAGAAAAATGTTGAGATCCAAGCATCCTTAGGAGGAATTTTCAGGTCAGATGGCCTGGGATCATGGAGGATAGAGTGGCAAGACAGATGGTAAGGTCTAGGTCATCCTCCATGTTACCAGGATTGTAGTTGGTGACTGTGTTCCCCAGCAAGGAGGAGGATCTTCAGAAGGACTTGGGCTACCACTGTTGGTGAAGGAAGAATGGGTTCAAGGGTTGGGGGTAAACAGATCCTCTGGGATCCCTCCTGCAGGGATGGGGGTGAGGAGGTCAGCATCTAGCCACGAGAGAGAAAGAGAAAAAGGAGAGTTGGTGGAAAAGTTGGAGGCAAAGGCCTTCCCAAAGTGTCTGCTTCTTACTGGGCTCACCAGATAGGATTTGGTCCAGGATAGCTAATGAGCTCAGAAGGAAGCAAGAGCCATTGGGTGTCCTCCATCTATTTCATTCCAACTCTCCTGCCTGACCAAGCTTTCACTGGAGCCAGCCTTGAAAAAATGGAGCTGTGTGGTGGTGGCTGCTGGAGTGTATGTGAGGGAATGAAAAACTAGGGTAGCCAGAGCCTGTAGGAACCTGTCGAGTATTTTTTAAGCTGCTATTAGTTGACACTGGGTATGTCTGTGACACTGAATACTCACTCTAACAACAGCCAATAATTCTATTCAGTTTTAGAGTTTGCAAAACTCTCTATATCCATTTCCTCATGTGATCCTCGCCACCCTGAGAGATAGTTCTTATTGTGCCTATTTTACAGATGAGAAAACAGATTCAGAAATTAAGTGGCCCATGTCTGCTTCTTACTGGGCTCATGGCGGCCCATGGCCATATGGGTGACAAAGTTAGAATTCGAACCCAGGTCTCTCCTGACTACATGATGTCTACTATGTGTGTATATACTCAAGACAGATAGACAGTTAAGAGACAAAGAGACAGACAAGGGAAACAGGTAAACCTATTTATATGTGTAGATATCTGTATATATGTGTGTATGCATGTGTGTGTATGTGTGTGTGTGTGTATACCCATAGCTCTTCATAGCTATCAATAGCAATAAGCATTATTAAGCAACTACCTTGTGCCAGGCACTGTACTAGGCACTAAAGATACAAATATAAGGAATTAAATAATTCTTGCTCTCAAAGAGCTTAGATGTTAACATATACATATATACCTTTATACATACATTCACATATACACATGCACATATATCTACATATGTATGTGTATACATATATGTATATATGTGTATGTGTAGACACATGTATACACACATATGGTGATCCAAAAGTTTCATGCAGATTTAAGTTTCCACCTGTAAACATTCTTGTGATGATTCTCCATGGAGTTATAACAAATAGCAGGCTTGGAAAACTTTTTCTCAGGGTTGTGGTAAGGATCAAAGAAGAAAATCGATGTCTAGTGCTTTGCAAACCCTAAAGCCGACTAGCACTGTGGGCCGTTGTAAGTGTGAGTATTCAGTGGATATTTGTTGAGTGAATGAGACCTAGTCTTCAGGACTTCCAAGGCTTTTTGCAGAAGCCAACAGAAGAATGATCATTCTCTGCACCCTGAAGGAGAGATCTCCTGGAGAGGTGGGAATTTCAGAACCTGCTGACATTCCCTTCCCCCAGGAGTGCTCTCCCGGGCACTGGCCCCCAGGGCTCAGTCAACATTAGGAGACATTTCTTTGCCCCTAAATCTTTCTATTATAATTGGTCATGTCACTGGGTGGCTTTCCCACACCAAATCTGCCCACCAGTTTTAGTCCTAGGCCTTTTTCCTAATGGATATCAGGCCAGATTTGGGATAAAAAGTTGCTCCCTCTGTGACTCTAGGGCCAGGGGTTAATCCTTAGAAGAGGCAGCTATACCGTGAGCTGGCTGGTGAGAACCAGAGGGGCTGAGAGTCAGAAGACCTAGATTCTTGTCTCAGTTATAATTACCTAGTTGTGTGGCTTTAGGCAAAGCTCTTGATTTCTCTACGCCTGCTTTCTTATTTGCCAAATGGGAATAATAAAAAACCTGCCTGACCTACCTCAAAATGTTATTTTGAGGACTGAATCAGAATAGAGAGAAGGCAGTTTAAAAAATTAAAAATGAGGAAGAACCCCGTAGTAACTCTAAAGTTGTATGATTATTTTAAAAATTAATTTATTGATGGGCCCCAACGTTATCTACTTGTTCTCTTGGTGCTTCTTGGGGAAATTTATTACCGTTTAAAAATTTTTTAAAGGAAAAAGATCAAGAAAGTTCAGAGGAGACTAACCCAAAGATAGAGAGTTTAGGGAAACTAGACAGATTCAGAGAGCACGGCGTGTTCTGTCTAGGAATGGAGAATGCCTAAGGGAGGATACATGAGAACTGTCTAGAAATGTGTAAAGGGATATTATACAGAGAACAGGGATCGATTATTCTCATTAGGCACTGAGGTCAGCAGCAGCAGCAGTAATGGGGTTAAGCTACAGCAGGGAAACATTTAGGTTAAATATTCGGGGGAAAACGTCTGAAAGAAGGAGGCCCAGACAGATCTGGGCGGCCTGTGGAACTGAGCCCTTGATTCAGACCTGGTGGTGACTCCTCTCTTTGCCCCAGGGTCCCACAAACACAGTCCCTGCCAGAAAACCCAGGCCCCCTCACCCCTATGGAGAGGCTAAGAAGGGAGAAGAAAACAGAGGCAAGGGGCCTGGTGGTGGGGGACCACCTTTCTCCTCCCACAGTGCCGGGGGCCTCTTCTGTCTCTCCATACCCACAGAGAGACAAATCTGGAGGCTTGGAGTTTTCAGAGTAGGGACAAGTCTTGATAATCATAACAACAACTCTCATTCTTACACTTTCGAACTTCCAGACTGCTTCCCTTTGCTGCAATTCTGTGAGGTTGGGGGATTGAGCGTTACTGTCTCCATTTTGCAGAAAAGGGTACTGAGGCCCAGAGAGGCAAAGCAATTGAGTTATCAACAAAGTTAGTGAAGTGGCAAAATCAGGGCTTTAGTCCATTTCCTGACATCAAGTCTCAACCTCTTTTTACTCTGTCTTTCTCCTCTTTTTCTTTTTTTCTCCTCCCCTTCGCAGTCTCTCCCTCCTTCAAATTTCTCTATCTTTCTGTTCTTTCTTGATTTCTCACTCCTCTTTCTCAAAGTCATGTTCTTCATAACAACTAAGAGGTAAGTAGCATAAATACCATTATTATGGTATATTAATTAAATACCATTTTTAATAAAATTTTAATTAAATACTACTAATATGGTATATTATTAATGTACCAATTGATAAGGAAAACTGAGGCTTAGGGATGTATAGAAGACTTGTGTTCAAGTCCTAGGCCTCCTGCTTAATACCCAGGTGTCTTGGGGCAAATCACAGCCTCTCTGGGCCTCAGTATTCTCATTTATCAAATGAAGGGGTTGGGCTAGCTAACCTTTCCAGGTCCCTTTCTGCTGCTCTCACATCCTTCCAAAACAGGTATTGTCAGACTCCAGAAGAGTTGGTTCAGACACAAAGAAATTGCTCTTAGGGGAATGCCCACATCTTCAGAGAAGACATCTACACATCTGTCTACACAGAGAAGCTAATCTTGGCCACTTTTCAATGAGCTCTGAGTTTGAGATTTCTCCCTAAATGAGCTAGAAAAATGAAAAACTCCTGTGTGTAATCAAACACATTCCTCTTGGTTTATGCTCTACACAGTACCCTCACACTGAAGACTCTGGACTCTTTATCTCCCATTCTACATCTAAATGTTAAACTTACCTCCCCTCTAAGCACCCTATTATCCAGCCATACTGCCCCTGTTCCACACAAGTACAAAGTGCCTTTGCCCTGGCTGCCCTGCTGCCTGGAATGCTCTTAATCTTCATCTCTTCCTCTTAGAATACCCACCTAAGCTCCTTCATGGGAGGGACAGTTTTTCTTTTTTTGTTGTGGTTCTTTTGATTTTTTTTATCTCCAAGGCTTAGTTAGCATAGTGCTTGGCATATAATAAATACTTACTTGTTGAATGACTGATGGATTGTTTATTGTCTAGAGAAGCAAGATTGCCCTTGCAAGGCTTTGTTCATATTAGATTGTGAGCTCCTTGAGAACAGGGACTGTTTTTGCCTTTTTTTGTGTGTGTTTTCAACTCTTAGCACCTACTAGGCACTGAATTGATGCTTGTTGACTTGACTGTCCATTAAGCACAATGGCTAATTCCACAGTGTGTGGATGATGAATCAGCCAGAGAGAGGCAGACAATGGTTCTGCGTCATTCATTCTAGAACATTATAAATGATTTTCACAACTGGCAAATTAGAAAATTTCTGGCAAGGCATCAGAAGCATCCTGTTCTTCCTACCTATTAACTGAACTCCTTGCATCTGGGTGGATAGTGTTCCCCTTTCTGTTGTGGCAAGGAAGACTTTTGATTGACAGTTACATTCAGAAGTTATGGGTGTAGTGGGTTCCAAGCTCTGATAGTACCTGATTTCACAGATCACTAATACACATTCCTATCTGTACTTTCCTCTCAAAAATTTATATCCTTCTTCCTGGATGTCAAGAACTTGCATTAGCAAATTGCCTGTCAAGTATAAAAGCTTGGTGTTTGCAATTCTGTGGAAGCCAGGAGCTATGGGTAACTGAGACATCACCCTTTAAACTTTGGAATGACCAACTGTCTCCTGTTCTATCATAGAAAAATGTTTTTCAGGCTGCTCCTCTGTCTCTCTGGGGAACTTCACTGGTGATCTCATTTCGGCTGAGACTGACAGCATTATTTGGTGACTGTCCATGAAGGAGAGGTGATGGTGTTTTGTTTTTCTCCTTCTCCAGGTGAGAAATTGCCTCTCCCCAAAGTGGAGGAGATGGATCTTGGAATGGAGTAGTCTGTCAAACTTCCCCCCCCCCACATGTAATGAGAGTTGATCAGCGTCTGATTCTGAAAACTGTAGCAAGGAGGCAAGTGGGTTGGAAAACTGTTTGGAGACCCTCATCTGTAAAGCAAGTGGGTTAGACAAGATATTCTCTAAGGTGTCTCCCAGCCATGTGGGTTTATGAGTTTAGAGTGTATTATGAAAATAAGCCATATACAGAAGAAAAAGATGCCTTTTTCCAAGAGGAGATGGAGAATAGAAACTCAGCCAAGACTGAGGGAACTGAGCCTCAGAGAAGTTATGTGATTTGTTAACAATTACACAGCTGAGGAGTTTCCCAGACATTTCTTGAGCCCAATGTCCTTTCTGCCATATTGGGCCCCCTCTTTTTCCAGAATCAACCAACCCTCCTGCTCTGGCACGTCCTTCCCTCCTTGGTGAAAACTCTTCAAGTCATTTAGTCTCTATGTGCTTGTTCTTTTCATCAACTTTTTTTAAGGGCCATTCTTCCTTCCAGGAGTACCTCTCCCTACCCCCCCACTTCTCTGCCTTCAGTTAGATCCTACCTGTGCTTCAGGACTCAACTCAAGACTCTGTATAGAGTTTTCCTGGACATCTCAGGCTCATAGAGGTCAATTCTTTTGTGACTTATACCATGGCCTTGGAAACTTTTGAACTGCTATTTCTAGTAGCTATTGAATTCTCTTTTTTAAGTTAAGATTTTTTATTTTTAGTTTACAACACTCAGTTCTGCATGTTTTTGAGTTCCAGATCTTCTTCCCCTCCCTCCCCTTCTCCCTCTCCCCCAAGATGGCACAGAATCTGATATATCTTCTACATATACCTTCTCATTAAACTTATTTACACAATAGTCGAGTAGCTATTTAATTCTTGAATGAATGAAAGAGCACATACTATTTACTTTGGACCAGGCGCTGTGATAAATGTGGAAGATACAAATCAACAAAGTGAGACAGTACCTGCCTTCAAGAGTGCTTATACCCATTATCCCCTATAGTAGGTTGGTTTATTAAACTGTTTAGTCCTTCTAATCTAGAACAAATTAATACTGTTAATTCCATTCAACTAAATTCAGAAGCCATATGTTAAATGCCCGCTATATTCTAGGTATCAGGAACACAAAAACAAAGACATGTAGACTCCTTGACCTCAAGGTGTTTATAATTTAATAGGATGGATATGGCATGTATAAAGGAGAGAGGGGGAGAATTATTAGGTGGAGGGAATGCTTCATGGAAGAAATAGCATGTGAGCTAGGCCTTGAACAAAGGAAAGGATTTCAACAGAGAGAAATGTAGAGAACTTGCTTGCATTTTAGGGTTGGGAGTTGGCTTACTCAAATGTATAAAGGTGAAAAAAGATCTCGTTTCATATGGCGGCAGGAAAAGATCAGGGAACAGTCTGACTAAAACATAGAGTGTTTGAAGGGGGCGGGTATAATGAAAGAAGGCTACAAAGGTAGATCGAAATCAGTATTTGAGGGGCCTTGTTTGTCAGGGTAGGGAGTTTGTACTTAATTTAGAGGCAATAGGGAAAAATCAAGGGCTCTTGAGCGGGAAAGTGACACAAGAAGATTATTTTTATGGCTGTGTGAAGGATGAATTGGAGAGAGGGAAGAGATCAGAGTTGGCTAAATGAGATACGAGATTCCAATATTCAAGGTGAGAGGTGATGAAGACCTTAATTAGTGCCTATGGGAACAGAAAGGAGGGAACATATACCATTGATATTGTGTAAGTAGAATTTTTCTTTAAAACTCTGTGTGTGTGTGTGTGTGTGTGTGTGTGAGAGAGAGAGAGAGGGAGAGAGAGAGTCAGAGAGACAAAGACAGACAGAGAGACAAAGACAGACAGAGAGACAGAGACAGATAGAGAGAGCGAAGAGAGTTAGGGTGTGAGGAAGAAGGAGGACTCAAAGTTAAGTCATGGATTTTTGAACCCAGGTAACTAGAAAGAGATTTGTACCTTGACAGAAAATGGGAAGTTGGGGAAAAGGGTAGGGGTTGGGTTGTTTGTTTGGTTATTTTAGATTTGTCAATACTTTAAAAAATTACAGTAACTTCTCTCCCCTCCCCAAAATGAAACAAACCCTCCCTTGCATCAAAGAAGCAAAAGCTGGCAAGCAGAAACTACCCACATAGGAACCTCATCGGAAAATGTGTTCAGCGTTTTGGAGGGGCAGGTTTTAGGGAGCTGAGGTAGACTGTGTATCTAAGTCTGTTATTGTCTCAAGACCGAGCAGGACCTTGGACTAGTCTGTCTAGGGACATTAAAGCCATCACTTTAGTCAGCATAGGTCCTGCAGGACTTTTTAGATGATTCCAAACTGTCAGTGCAAAGGGAATATGAGTAAGTGCCAGACTGATTCTCCTCCTGACCTCACGCCCAAGTTGTGACTGTCCTGATTTCTCACCTTTTCTTTCTTTGTGTGTCTATACTGGTTCTCTGAAGGTACGCCTTTGTTCAAAAAGATAATGTCTCCTTTTGTGCCTAAGTGAGGAAGAATATTCATTCATTCAAAATTCTTATTCTGAGCACCTACTGTATCCCTCACCCTGTGCTAGGAAAGAATTTAAGTTAGTACCCAGCCTCTGCTCCCAAAGGAATCTGAGGAGACAAGATATACACACATGAATATTTTTGTATTTCTTTTCCTTCTATTAGGAAGAAAACAAGTATTTACTATGTGCCAGGCACTATGCTAAGTGCTTTATCAATAGTATCTCATTTGATTCCCATAATAATCTTGGAAGGTATCCCCATTTTACAGTTGAGGAAACTGAGGCAAACAGAGGTTGAGTGACTTGGCCAGGTCACACAGCTAGTAAGTGTCTGAGGCTGCATTTGAATTCAAGTCTTTCTGATGCCAGGCCCAGTGTTCTATTCACCACAACACCTAGACTGAAAGCTTGATCATAGTAAACTCTCTGCTTTATCTAAGCTTCAGGCTTCTCCTCCTTCTCTTCAGGCCCAGCGCTCGACGCACTATGGCGCCCCCTAGATGCCCCAGTGCCTAGCATAGTGTTCTGTAAACAATAAATGTTTGCGAATGAATGAATGTTGAAAGAATCTGTGACTTCTGTGTGATCTTGGACCAGTCATGTACCTCCCTGAACCTCAATTTTATGGGAACCTCAATTGCAATAATGACTGCTAAGGATTTTTCCAGTTCTAATCTTATGGTCTTATAATATTGTCATTGGGGATACTCTCCACTGATGTGAATCACAAAATCCCTAGTCTTGTAGACCAACTTCCTGAGCTGCTATGGCTAGAAAGGTCAACTGTTGATGCCTACATTTTTCCTCTACCCCTCCCTCTCCTCCTAGAGAGCCATCCCATATAACAAAGAATTAAAAAAAATGAATAAGAGGAAGAAAAAATATAATGAGCAAAATTGATCAACACGTTATAAAAATCCGAAAACTATGAAATGTTCCCTGCCCCCAAGGTCCACCCCATCTCTGCAAATAAGTGGAGAGAGCTGATTTCTCTTATCTCTTCTTGAGGGCCATGCCTATTCTTTTGTTCACAACTTTCACTTTTGATTGTTTTGTGCGTGTTCTTCCTGTTTACATGGTTATCCTTACACGAGGTCCTGTAAGTCTTTCTGTGTTTCTCTGTATTCATCACTATCCTTGTTTCTTATGGCACAGCAATATTCCATTACGTTCATGTACTGGTATTTGTTTAGCCATTCCCCATCTGATGGACATCTACTTTGTTTCCAATTCTTAACTACTGTTGTAAGTATTTTGTTGAATTCATGTTCTAAGTGTGCGTGGGGGGAACAACCCATATAAGAGGGCTCAGCTTCAAGGCAAATGGAAGGGCTCTGTGTTTCTAAAGGAGTAGCTATAGGGCAGAAGGAAAGGCCAAGAGGCTCTTAAGGCACATCAACAGGTCAGATTGCAGTATCCAGGGGTTTGGAGGGCATAGTAGCAAATCAAGTGGTAAGGCCTCTTGAGGGGTGTCAGTACTTTTAACTGGACACTGAAACCTTGCCCTCCCCCCCATTTTTTTCTGTGTAAAAGAGAATTGAATTGGCACTCTCTGCAGTGGAATAAAGGTTGGTGGTCAAACCTTTGGAAACAAACTTGTTAACTAGGTTGGTCCTTAGATAATAGACACACAATTCATCACTGGTTTCATACCAGACATTTTGTTTTGGTTTTGGTTTTTTGTTACCTCTCTTTTATTCTATTTTCTTTTTTTAAAAAGTATTTTATTTTTTCAATTACATGTAAATAATATAAATTTGAGTTCCCAATTTTCTCCCCCTCTCTCCCTTTTCTCCTCCCTAAGAAGGTAAGAAATTATATATTAACAAATATATATTCAATCATGTAAAATATTTCTATATTAGTAATGTTGTGAAAGAAGAAACAGACCAAAAAATCGTGAAAAAAATAGCAAAAGTGAAAATAGTATGCTTCGATCTTCATTCACACTCTATCAGATCTTTCTCTGGATGTGGATAGCATTTTCCATTATGAGTCCTTTCGAATTGCCTTGGATCATTGTATTGCTAAGAAGAGCTAAGTCATTCATAGTTGATCATTATACAATGTTGCTGTGACTGTGTATAATGTTCTCCTGGTTCTGGCTCACTTCACTTTGCATCAGTTCATATAAGTCTTTCCAAGTTTTTCTGAAAATTGCTTGCTCATCATTTCTTATAGCCCAATAGTATTCCATTACATTCATATACTACAACTTGTTCAGCCATTCCCCAACTGATGGATGTCTCCTCAATTTCCAGTTCTTTGCCACCACAAAAAGAGCTGCTATAAATATTTTTGTATATATAGGCCCTTTTCTTTTTAAAATGATCTCTTAGGGATATAGACCTAGTCATTATACCAGACACTTTGATAGATCTGTGGGACCTGCCAGAACCTATGTTTGGCAGGGCTCTTGTTGCTTAGTTATTTTTCAGTTGTATCTGATTCTTCATGGAGGTTTGGTTTGCCATTTCTTTCTCCTGCTCATTTTATAGATGAGGAAACTAAGGTAAACAGGGTTAACTGACTTCTCCAAGGTCACACTGCTAGTAAGTGTCTGAGGCCAGATTTGAACTTATGAAGAGGAGTCTTGCCTTTTCCAGCCTGGGCATTCTATCTATTGCATCACCTAGCTGCCTAGCTTTCAAGAAATTGAGGTCACTATTATGCCAAGCAGAGTTATACAAAAAGCAAATAATACAAAAGATGGCTGATAAGAGGTTGAGTGGGGGGAAGGAAGTAGTCTGGATTGTATGCAAAGAATTATATGATGATTTTCAATAATTCTAAGCTGCCCCCTGAAACAAAATCCCCAATTTTTTAATATGAATAATCTCTTAGTGATGCTATAAGGCTGAGGATCAAGGAATATCACAATCTCCAAAGAATCAAGATGTTAGGAGACTCAATGGGCAGTGGAGAGGCATATGGTGGGTATGAACAGGTTGCTTGACCTATTACCAATAATGATTTATGCACAAGAAGTGACATAAAAGCTCTCTCCCTCCCACCCCTCAGGAAATGTGTAATCATGAAAAGAGGTGAGTCAGCTATTGAGCAAGAGTGAGAGAGAAAAGGTAGATGGGCCTGAGGGCAACACTGGTGACCCCAGACTAGGAAAAGGCCTAGAAGAAGGCCTCTCATTGATTGGGAAGATCTTTATGGGGGATATAATAAGAATAACAAGGGATGAAAAAGTATTGATGGTTTGCAATCTTCACCATTGATGGAAGTCCCTACATCCGTGACATAGGTTACCTCCTTCAAGAAGCCTTCTTAGAAAACCCAGCCCTATCCTCCAAGATTCCATGTTTTTCCCAATCTGCCCCCCCACAACATGTTGCAAAAGAATTTGGGGTCTCATGTATTCAGTTTTCTAGGTCCTGTGAAAGATCATGAACTTTGTCTTCAGAATGTTTGGTAGGACTTTTCAAACATTGTTGTTGTTTTTTAACCTCAATATCACTTTCCAATGACACCCCTCTCCACCAATATGGCCTTCTCGTGGCAAAGAAGCATAATTAAGAAAAACAAACCACATAAATCCTTGGCATTCCTATGCATTACTAACAAAGCCCAACAGCAAGAGATAGAAAGAGAAATTCCATTCAAAGTTACTGCAGACACTATAAAATATTTGGGGGTCTATCTGCCAAGACAAACCCAGGGCCTATATGAACATAATTACAAAACACTTTTCACACAAATAAAGTCAGATCCAAATAAATGGAAAAATATCAGTTGCTCATGGTTAGGCCGAGCTAATAAAATAAAATGACAATTTTACCTAAATTAATTTATTTATTCAGCTACCAAAAAATATTTTACAGAGCTGGATAAAATAATAACAAAATTCATGTGGAAGAGCAAGAGGTCTAGAATATCTAGGGAATTAATGAAAAGAAATGCTAGGGAAGGTGGCCTAACCATACCATATATCAAAATAAAGCAGCAGTCCTCAAAACTACCTGGTACTGGCTAAGAAATAGAGTGGTAGGTCAGTGGAATAGGTTAGGTACACAAGACACAGAAGTCACCGACTATAGCAATCTACTCTTTGATAAACCCAAAGAATTCAGTTTCTGGGTTAAGAATTCACTATTTCACAAAAACTGCTGGGAAAATTGGAAAATGGTAGAGCAGAAACTGGGCACAGACCAATATCTTACACCATATACCAAAATAAAGTCAAAATGGGTTCATGATTTAGGAATAAAGACTGATGCTATAAGCAATTTGGGAGAGCAAGGA
>CM053625.1:278319750-278343981 GCA_028646595.1 Phalanger gymnotis | reverse complement strand
AGCCAATGCAACAAAGATTAGGAGGGAAGCAGAAAACTGGGAGAAAATCTTTATAACCAGTGTCTCTGATAGAGGCCTTCATCTCTAAAACATACAGGGAACGGAGCCAAATTTATAGGAATACAAGTCGTTGCCCAAATGAGAAATGGTCAAAGGATATGAACAGGCAGTTTTCAGAGGAAGAAATTAAAGATATCTATAGGCATATGAAAAATACTCTAAATCACTACTGATTAGAGGAATGAAAATCAAAACAACTCTTAGGTACCACATCTCTCCTGTCAGATTGGCTAGAATGACAAAACAGGAAAATGATAAATGCTGGAGAGGATGTGGGAAAATTGGAACACTGTTACATTGCTGGTGGAGTTGTGAACTGATCCAGCCACTCTGGAGAGCAATTTGGAACTATGCCCAAAGGGCTATAAAAATGTGCATACCCTTTGACCCAGCAATGCCACTTCTAGGGTTGTATCCCAAAGAGATCACACAAGTGGGAAAAGGACCCATATGTACAAAAATATTTATAGTGGCCCTTTTTGTAGTAGAAAGAATTGGAAATCAAGGGGATGCCCATCAATTGTGGAATGGCTGAATAAGTTGTGGTATATGAATGTAATGGAATGCTATTGTGCTATAAGAAATGGGGAAGATATGGACTTCATAATAACCTGGAAAAACCTGCATGATATAATGCTGAGTGAGCAGAGCAGAACCAGGAGAACATTACACACAACCACAGATATATGGATTCTGTGATGACTAACCTTGATAGACCTCATTCTTCTCAGCAATACAAGGTACAAAGACAACTCCAGTGGAATCATGAGGGAGAGAACTATCTACATCCAGAGAAAGAGCCATGGAGCCTGAACACAGATTGAGGCTGTTTGCTTTCTTTTTTTTTCTCTCTTGTGTTTTTTTCTGGTTTTGTTTCTTCTTTCTCATGATTCATTCCATTGGTTATAATTCTTCTTTACAACTTGACTATTGTGTATATAAGTTCAATGGGAAGTTGTATGTAGAAGATATATCAGATTCCATGCCGTCTTGGAGTGGGGGGAAGAAAATCTGGAATTCAAAATCATGCAGAATTGAGTGTTGTAAACTAAAAATAAAAACTTTTAATAAAAAAATTAAATTAAATTAAAAAACAAAGACAAACCAGTCCACTAACCATGTCTGAGAATTTTTTTTAAATTAATCTTGCTGCCGCCCTCCTGAGACTATCCCCAATTTATCCTGTATATAAACCTAATATTTTGTATATTATCTCCCCCATTAGACTGTGACCTCCTTGAGAGCTTTTGCCTTTATTTTTATCTCCAACTCTTAGCACATAGTAGGCACTAATAAATATTAGTTGACTGACAGTTTGACTGATAATTGTTGGCTACTTTGTTTTACTGAGGCAGGAAGATATATTGTCTGGAGTAAGACTTCTCAATCTCTGCCGCCTGACTGACTGACTGACTGACTGACTGACTTCCTGCCTGCCTGCCTGCCTGCTTCTCTCTCTCTCTCTCTCTCTCTCTCTCTCTCTCTCTCTCTCTCTCTTTCTCTCTCTCTTTCCCTCTCTGCTTTTTCATTTCTTTCTCTGCTGGAGGAACAGGGAGCTGAGAGAGTAGAATCTTGGACCAGGCTAAGTGGTGGACGAATCGGGACTCTGCTCCTGACGCTGGGAGAAGGCACGAGATGGATGAAGAGAGGGCAGAGCAGGGCACTTCATAGCTGTAACAGGGAGAAGATTGATGGGCTTTGAGGCCTCCCTCTTCCTGCCTCACCAATCTGAGCTGCTCAGAACAGGAGATTTAAATGGGAGGGTGAAAGGGATGACATGCACCTGGTATTGCCGGTGTTCCAAAGTCATCTAGGTCTTGCATTAAATATTTAATAATATATAATGTATAAAATAATATTTAAAACTCTATGACCGCCCCCCCCACTGTGCATCCAACCTCTGTCCTACTTCCCTTCCCCTCACAAATGGGATATTCATGCACTCTGAACCTATGGGCTGAAGCTCAGCATGCACCTAGGAGGAACCTGGGGGAAAGAAAAGGACTAGAAATCCACAGGCTGAGCATGGAGAGCCACAGAGATGACAAAAGGAAACCATACTAGGTGTTAATCAAACAATTTAATTGAACAGCATTTAGTGAACATGTACTATGAAGTCTGCATTTTGCACTGGAGTAAACACTGGATTTAGCATTAAAGGGGACAGAATCCTGCTTGTGAAATGTATTACCTGTGCTGCTCTAGCAAAGTCACTTCCTTCTCAGGACCTGAGCATTCTCATCTACAAAATGGGCAAGTTGAAATTGATGACTTCTAAAGTCTCTTTCCATATCTCAACCTATGAATGTATGTGCTGCAAGGGATTTAGCTGAGGAGGAGACAGAATAACAGATACCCTTTATAGCCTCAAGAGTTTATGATCTAGTTGGAAAAGTATGATATGCTCTGAATCTTCAAAAAGCTGATGAGAAATACAGTGGAGGCAAAGTAGGGGGGAAAACACTGGGCTAGAAGTCAGGAGACCTGGGTTCTAGTTTTGGCTTGGCTCTGCCATGTAACATTCTTCTGCAAGTCAGTATGACTCCTCCAGACTTTGTTCATTTGTCAAATGAGATCGTTGGATTAGGTGATCTCTATAGCCCCTTCCAGGCCTGAGGTTCCATGAATTTAATATAAGGCATTCTCTGCTCAGTGTCACGCAGGCAAACAGACACTAAACATTCATGGAGTTCATCAGCAGGGGAAATTCACTGTGGGCAGCAGCACTGATTCACTCCGGGCAGGCAGAATAGAGAGATGTGGAGGGAGAAGGAATGAGTCCCAGGGAACCAAGGCTGCTGGCCATTGATTGCTGGGTGTTAGTTTGATTTAGCTAATGGACTGAAAACATTTTGATGGCTCTGGGCTTCTTGGGAGCGTGCAGACAGATGCCATCGCTGAAGCTGCTCCGGTTCAGGCCCCCATACCATTTCCATCCAGCCCAGGGTCTGATGTGCACGTGGGGTGTGATTCTCTTCTCCAGATTGCAGACACATTGGGTCCCAGTAAGTAGCTCTGACAGGGCTCAGCTGTTCTCTTAGCAAGAAGGCTGTTTTCTTTTAAAAAGCAGATGTTGATTACAATAAGGTATGAAGAGAAAAGTGCAATTTAAGTAAGCTTTTAAATCACTTCTCATGGAGAAAGACTCACAAAGAATATGTTTTAAAAAACTCCACCTTGTCTGTGATTTGTACTGACAGTCAGTTGATGAAACAGCTCTAGAATGTCTGGTATAGTGTCTTTAGGACAAAGGGTTTTTCCCCAATGCTTTCGCAAGCATAAATCTATGCCCTTCAAGCAATAAAGAGCTGTGAAAACCCCCAAACCCTTAGTAAGACTTAGTGGTCTTGTAAAGTCCAGGGAGTGAGGAACCCAGTGCTACAGGGAGGGAAAAACCAGAAAAGGTATTTTAAAGAAAAAATTGGAAAGAGATGAAAAGAGTAATCCCCAGACAAGAATCGTTAGAGCTAGAAGGGACCTCAGAAAAGACCTTGCTCAATTTTCTCATTTTACATGGAGGGAAACCGAGACTTAGAAAGGTGAAGAAATTTGCTTAGCTAGTTAGAAATAGGGGCAATGGGGTACAGCCAAAGGTATCCTTCTTGGGCTATGGTGTAGGAGGCCTGGGTTCTAGTCCCAGTCTTGTCTTAATTCGCTACCCTATGTAATTAAATAATGGCTTAGTTCTTGACTCATGGACTGATAGGGCTATTCATACCAAGGAAAGTTAATTGCAAGGAGTCCAATTATTAAGCATGCACTGTGCGTAAGATACTGTGTTAGGTACTGGGGATCCAAAGACAAAAATGAAATTGGCTCTAGCTTGAAGAACCTTATACATTTTTTATTTTTAATTTATGGACTAAAAAGTATTTCTATAACATAGTATAATTAAAAAAAAAGATGATTGTGCATGAAACTGCAAATCCATTATGTACAACTTGCTATTCCCTCTAAATGTACCACAAAGTTATCATATAAATTTCTTTTTTTTCTTTTTTTCTTTCCTTTTTTCTTCCCTCCCCACCAGATTGGCTAAAACGATTGAAAGAGAAAGTGATAAAGGTTGGAGGGGATGTGGAAAAATTGGGACACTAATTCGTTGTTGGTGGATTTGTGAACTAATCCAACTACTTTGGAGAGAAATATGGAATTATGGCCAAAGAGTTACTAAACTGCCTTTGACCCAGCAATCCCACTACTAGGTCTATTTCCAAAGATGATTAGGGAAAAAGGAAAAGAACCTACATGCTCTAAAATGTTTGTAGCAGCAATCTTTGTGGTACCAAAGAACTACAACCTTATATTCTACTGGGACCCAACCTTATATTCTACAGGACAGCTCATGATGTGGCCGTTAAAATATATCAAGGGTATGCTGGACCCAGCTCGTTGTTCCATTTTCAGCATGAGCATTCATGCCTTTGAGTTATAATTTTTCTTGATTGTCTAGCCTTAAGGAAGAGGGGGAGAAATGCTAATGATTTAAATTAAACTTAAAAATGTGTCCTGTGCACATTTTTTTGATAGCTGGTTGCTAAACCTTAATCAGCACAGCCTTGGCTATGCCATTCATTTTTTCCTGGCAGCTATCCCAATAGCAAGGGGATTTTATGAGATCACAGATTTAGAACTGGGAGGGGCCCTAGGTCATCAAGTCCATCCTCTACCCTCGTTTTACAGATGAGGAACTGAGGTATGAGAAAGTTAAATGGTATCTAAGTAGTAAAAGGCAGAGATGATCTCCAAGCCCAGGTCCAAACCAAACAAACAGTCCCTCCATTGAACTATTCCACCAGCAGAAGGCGAGCCTGGTCCCTCTGAGTCTGAGGATTATCAGGTAGGAAGCAGCAAGATGTTGTGTGAGCAAAGCATGCACCAAGCTGGGACGCACATGGGAAGTTGTACCCCAGGGGCAGTAATTAGACACAGAGTATAAAATACAAATGCAAGGACTTCATGTTGCTGGTGATTGAGTCTGGCCAACGGAGTTTTGCACAGGCAGAATGTGGAGTATATTATTTGCTTGCTATGTAGCAGCGTTACAGCTCAGGACTTTGTATGGAAATCCAGCCAGAAACAAAACAAAAATCTAATGTGATTCTAGTTTGCTTTGAGAGGCATAGTGTTCCAAATGAGGGAAGTGCTAGTCCCGATGTCAGACTCCATCCTGGTCAGGTCACATCTGGAGTATTCTGCTCACTTTTGAGCAAAACATTTTAGGAGGGACATTGACAAGGAGAGTAACCAGAGGAGGATGACTGAGATGGTGAGAGACCTCAAGACTATCTCAAAAGAGGATCAGCTGAAAGAAAGAGGAATGTTTAGGCTAGAGAACAGAAAACTTAGGGGAGTTATGAAGGCACGTCTTTAAATATTTAAAGGGTTGACATACGAAAGAGGGATTGAGATGTGTCTGGCTTAGCCCCAGAGGACAGAACTGTAAGTAATGAGTGGGAGCTGCAGAGACTAATTTGGGCTTGATGTAAGGAAACACCTGTTTACTAGGACAGCTGTTGAAAATGTAATGGGACGTCTTAGGAGGAAGTAGGCTCCCCCTCTCTGGAGGTTTTCATGAAGAGGTTGCACGACCAATTGTTTGGACTGCAGTAGAAGGGATGTCACATAGATATGATCTGGGCTAGATGGCCTCTGAGCCCCCTTCCGACACAGATTCTGTGATTCTATGAAACAGTCTATATTGCTATTCTTCAGTGTGTAGCGTAGGCTAGCTATCAGGCATTGGGAGTGGGTGGCAACTTAGTTAGCTGGTGTTCATGTGGGACTACGTGGGTAGACACTAAAGCGCAACCAGGTGGAAGTGGGAGTGAACTGATGTCTCAGTTAATTAACCCTCATTAGGGTTTCTGACATTGAAAATAACTGGTGGACTTGTCTTCAAATCTCCAAAGTATTTATCAGGAACTCAAAAAGATTAATATCTATATCATTGTTAATATCTACATCATAAAATTATATATGAACATGTAAATATTCAATTTAGTCCTATCAACAGACATTTGTAAAATTCCTATATGCTTGGTGCTGGGAATAGAAAGAAAAAAAACGAAGTCATCTCCACCTTCAAGGGACTTATAATTTGTTGGGAGTTGTAACATAACAATATTAATAATATTAGTTGCATTTATTTCTGTGGCACTTGGGGGCAGCTAGGTGACGTTGCAGTGGATAGAGTGGTGGATCTGAAGTCAGAAAGATTCATTTTCTTGAGTTCAAATCTGGCCCAAGACCCTATGTGACCCTGGGCAAGTCACTTAACCCTGTTTGCCTCAGTTTCCTCATCTCTAAAATGAGCTAGAGAAAGAAATGGCAAACCACTGCAGTATCTCTGTCAAGAAAATCCCAAATTGGGTTAATAGTATCAGACACAACTGAAAAATGACTTATCAACAAATATTGCACTTAAAGATTTTCAAAATGCTTTACAAATGTTATTTCATTTTATACTTACAACTCGATGCTATTATTATCCCAGTTTTACAGCTGAGGAAACAGGTAAAAGAGACTGCCTAGGCTCAAACAGCTAATAAGTGCCTGAGTCTGCATTTGAACTCAGGTCTTCGTGATTCCAGGCTCAGTGTTCTATCTGTTGCACCACCTACCAACACGTGTACAAATAAGTATAATACCAGGAAAATTGAGAAGTGAGAAAGCATCTGTATCTAGAAGGGAGAATAGAAAGCTTCATGGAAGAGGAGGTGCCTAGGGTGAGCCTTGAAGGATTCTAAGAAGCAAAAATGAGGAAAGTATATAGGTCACTAGTTTATATTCCATTGAGGTGGAAGATGGGAGTGTTCTCCGAATAGTTTGGTTGGAGTATAGATTTCCTAAAGGGGAATACTTTGAGATAAGATTGGAAAGATAGGTGGGAAACAATAGTGGAGGGCATTAAATGCCAGGGTAAGGAGTTTGTATTTTATCTTCTAGGCCATGGGAGCCACTGAAGGTTTTAGAGCAGGTGACACAGTCACACATCTTAGAATGTGTATTTTGGCAACTCTAAAAGGGATGGATGAGAAAAGTAAGAGATGGGAAGAAAGGACATTGATTAGAAAGCCATTCCAGTAGTCTAGGAAGGAGATGATGAATGGTCATGAAGAGGAGGACATGATGTTATAAATGTAAAACAGACAAGATTTGGAAGCTATTTGGTCATGGAAGGGTAAAGGATAGAGAAGAATCAGTTGATGACCCAGAGTTATGAACATGGATAACCAAGAGGATGAAATTATCAAGAGAAATGAGGAATTTGGCAGAAGGGACAAGTTTGGTGTGAACAAGAGGGAAGGGAATGATGCCATTGAGTTTGAGATGCTTATGGGTCACTTAGGAGATGTCCAGCAGATGGGTGATCATGACAGACTAGAGTTCAGGAGAGAGATTAGCACTGGATATATAAATTTGAGATGCTGCGAAGAGATGCTCCTTGAACCCCTGGAAGCAGATGAGATCACTAAGGGAGAGTTTCCAGAGAGGAAAAAGGAGAGCTTAGTACATATTTCTGGGGAGAATAAGAAGGAATGGTCAGACTAGTGGAAGGACCAGGTGACAGCTTTGTTAAAGAAGCCAATGGAAGAGAGAGTGATCAAGAGATAGAGGTGGTGAACATTGTCAAAGCCAGTAGACAAGGACTGAGAAAAGGTATCTAGCAGTTCAGAAACTACTTACTAGCAACCTGGGAAAGAGCAATTTCTGTAGAATGCTGTTGGAGTCAGGAGATAAATTGCAAATGGTTGAGTGAGTGGTAGGGTGCAGTGGAATCAATCAGTATAGACCAGAGGAGTCAAACTCATGGCTGCAACACTCCTGAGTGTGGCCTGAATTAAATAGTTTGATTTAATCTAGATTAAATTAATGATCTGGGCTAGATGGTCTCTAAGCCTCCTTCCAACACAGATTCTGTGATTCTATAAAACACAGTCTTTATTGCTATTCTACAGTGTATGGCATAGACTACCTATCAGGCATTGTGAGTGGGTGGCAACTTAGCTTATGTTCATGCATGTCTAGGTTAAAATAGAATTGGGAAATATTTTATGAAATATATAAAAATAAAACATAGATAACATTTCATTTTAAAACAAAGTCTATATGTAGCTTGCAGGGATCTTTATGTATGGATTACTGGCCCCATTTATATTTGAGTTTGACACCACTGGTATAGACAATTATTTATAGGAGTTTAGCAATGAAATGGAAAGCAAACAGAAGAATAGCTTGAAGACGGCAACGTTAAGTGAAACCTTCTAAAGACGGGTAAGTCTTCAAAATGCTCGTGGGCAGCAAAGGAGTCATTTTACAGAGGGAGATATTAAAGGTTGGAGAGAGAGAAGAAATGACCCATGGGCCAGGCTCCAGAAAAGAGAGAAAGGGCTCAAGGCTACACACAGCCTGGCAATGAGAAGGGCCATTTCTACGGATACAAGAGTAAAGGAGCCAGGAGATGAGATAAAGATGTAGAAGGGTTTTCAACCTGTGGTGTAAGGTAAATACAGTAGTTAATGATATAGAGCCTTGATTTTTTTTTCAGGAAGGAGGCAAACACATTTGTTGAAAGGAGTAGAATCCTGGCATCTCGAAGATAGGAGAGAAGTTTTAGAAGAGCTGCTGAGGGGGAATGGGTAGAGAGTGATTCAAGGAAGAAAGACTCACGAGATTTCTGTGCCACAGCCAGGGAACAGTACAAGTAAGGTAACATGAATTTGCAGTGCCCCAGCCTACGCAGTGATATGAGTGTTCAGAAGTTCAGAAACATCATCAGAGAAGACAGATGGTGGTGTTGGGGTGATCCAAGGTTAAGGATTTGCAGGACTTGTATATTAGTAGGACCAGTGGCTGTTGGGATTAGGCATGGGAGTGAAGGGTGGAGGGAACTATTGAATTTATTAGTCATCCACAGAGTTAAAGAAGGAAAGGGAAGGCCAGAGCAGGGTGCATGGACTAGGCGAATGGGTGGTGGGGTGGGTGAGATGGAAACAATGGAGGCTGAGGTGAGGATAATGAATGAGTAAGTCTAGGAGGAGTCAGACAGGGGATAGAATTGGAAGAATTGGTGGTTATAATCAGAGAAGAAAACCTCAAAGTTCAAAGTCAAAGGAAGTGGCAGAATGATTTGGTAAGGTCTAAGATGTGAACACTTCCTTGGGTGACTGAGGTTGATGGGAGTCATGGAACTGAGAAAGCTAATCAACTGAAAGGCCAGGGTGTTTGAGGGAACATCAAAGTATGCATTGAAGTGTCCCAGTACGAGGGCAGCGATTGAGATGAAGAGAAAAATACTGACCTTGAAAATGGAGGGAGAATGCCCATGAGGCTGGTAGATCACAGCAGCGAGGATCTGGATCAAGTGATATTCATGGATGGAGTGAACCTCAGAGGAGAGGTTATTATACATACACACACACACATATATAATATATATAAAATACATAGAACATAAAATAATATAAAATATATAAAAATATTATGTATATATATATACATATATAAAAAAATACTGTCCAGGTGAGGTTGAAACCACCTTTTCCCCCTTTTAATCTTGATAGCATAACTAAATGAGACCATATCTTAGTCAATCAATCATAGGCCTTAAAACCAAGCACAAAGTCTTTGAAAGCCTATTGTTCCAATTAGCTGGGAGAGATTTTAACATCTGAGTCTAAGGCTGAAGCTGAGACCTCTCTTTCCCCCTAGGTGGTACTACCTGAAGGATGTGCTGGTTTCTATTTCTGGAATATCCCCTTTCTAGCTAACTAGATGCTTTTAGATGGGACCAAGAAAGTTTAATAAAATCCCCCAGACAATTGGAATAGATATCTTGATGGGTGTCATTTCACTTTATCAAATTACTTTCAAAGATTTTTCATACTTAGTTAAGGACTGTGAATGATTAGTTGACTGATTATAACTTTTCTCACCTAGATAAGATATCAAGGCTAAAATCGGATGGGGTCTTTTCTAATCCCACCCTTATTCAATTCTCACACATTAATATTATTCTTATATTGATGCTGATAATGTGTTGATGCCATTCATGTAGCATTAAAAGATAACACTTAATGTAGAATTTTAGGTTTGGCTTTAAATGGTCTGCTTTCGAGAGTAAATACTGCGTAGCACCCAATAATCTTTGGCTCATGGTTTCACTCAGTGAAGCTATATTCTTCTACTCTTGCTGGAGGCGGTAACATCATTTTATTCTTTCAAATACTGTATTTGGACTTTTCCTATTGATGATGCAGTTGTGTAATATCCTTATTAGAGCAATTCTAGATTGATGAGTGAGCTTCAAAAGATAGGACCCGGTCATGGGGAAAAGGCGGGGGCGAAATTCCTCTACTATCCAAATTGGATTTTGGAATATTACAAGCATAATGGTAGCAAAATGTATGTGAATAACACTGAGTCTTTCACAGACTCATAGATTTAGTGGGGGTGAGGATGGGCAATGGGTTCAGGGTCTCTTACATAAAGCAATGATCTTAGAATAAGTTGGGGAGACCTAAATATCAGCTTGAGCTATTCAAGGGAAGATAACCAAATACCCTTTCATTGTTGTTCAGTTGTTTCAGTTGTGTCCAACTCTTTGTAACCCCATTTGGAGTTTTCTTGGAAAAGATAGTGGAGGAGTTTGCCATTTTCTTTTCCAGCTCATTTTACAGCATTTAGTGACTTGCCCAGAGTCACACAGCTAGTAAGCATCTGAAGCCAGATTTCAACTCTGAAAGATGAATCTTCATGACTCCAGGCCCAACACTCTATCCGCTGCACCACCTAGCAGCCCAATTATCTGTATTGGGTGGGAAATGGAAAAATAAAGGCATTTAGGGTGCTGGGCTCTAGATAAGGGTCTTATAGCTGGGCCCTTACAGTTGGGTCATCTGCATAGAGGTAGTAGTTAAACCCATAGTGCTAACGAGGTCATTAAGAGAGAAAGAGTGTATGGATAGAGAGAAACAGCACCTATATTTTAAGGCCCAAAGAGGTAAAGTGACTTGCCCAAGGTAACAAAGGTGACCTGTGTAAGTGGTAAAGCTAGGGTCTTAATCCATATTTTGTGAAATCAATTTCAGGGCTCTCTCCTACCTTGCCTTTACTTAGAAGTGTGCTCTAAAGAAATACTCCTTGCTAGAGGATTGGAAACAGCATCTTGTGCCTGAACCCCAAAGCTCCTGACCCACAGTTATTTCTGTCCTTGCAGTAGCACCCAACTCAGAGAGCCAAAAGAAGAATTCATAATTGCATGAGAAAGTTGATAAAGAGGGTAGGAAACTGGGTGAGATGAACGACTCAAGTAAGCGTCCAGAAAATAAGACTTACTGACCCCAGAACCCTTACTATCCCTACCACCTGAACCCGTGAAGAGTAGAAGGGACGAGAGACAGTTGGAGCCTTTCCTGGCAGAGTAGATGTTTACTCACCACAGCATCCCCAGTGGCTTTTACAAAGTGTTTTAGCTGACCCTGATTACAGATAGATAGCTGAAGACCAGCTGTTGTGGAAACCTGAAGCCTGCTGAGAAGCTATGGAAAGCCATGGAAAGCCACACCTGGGGAGATTAAGTGGCGCTCAATGCCCCCAAAGGAAGTGGGCCCAGCAGAGAACAACACTTTGATGCCATCAGAAGACTTCGTCACCCCTCCATGAATAATATCACCCCTCCATGAATGTACCATGAACCCACTTGCTCATCACGTATGCATAATATAACCTGTCTTCAGGTTTGCTCTTCCCAATGAAGGTATGTGTATTTGTGGAAAAGCAAAAAATTCAGTGGTTATGGAGGTAATATTCTGTTGTTACTTTTATTGTTGAGTTATTTCATTAATGTCTTTGCTCTAAAATAAAGTTTGCAAGAGAGAGAATTAAAGCGACTCCCTGGAACATGGCTCTAGGACTCAGCAGTAAAATCCGTCACCTACATCCCAGGGATGCTAGGTTACAAAGTTATTAGAGTGCTGGGCTTGGAGTCAAGATCTGAGTTCAAATTCATTCTCAAACACTTACTAGCTATGTGACCTGGGCAAGTCACTTATCTCTGTCAGCCTCAGTTCTCTCATCTATAAAATGGGGATAATAATACTATCTACCTCCTGGAGTTGTTATGAAACTCAAATGAGATAATATTTGTAAAATGCTTAGTAGAGTGCCTAGTACATAGAAGGTGCTTTATAACTATTAGCTGATAATTATTGTTTCTTTGCTTATGCTTTGAAGTAGCAATAGTCATAACCAAAAAGAGGATGGCTTATCTTTTAGATTCTATCAATAGGCCAAGTTGCTAAGACTTCACACCAGCAGGCAGACCCTCTGTGTGGGTTCCTATAGGAGTTAACAAAACATCTAAACTATGAATGTGCTTTTTAATTGCTCCAGGATGCATTAACATAAACCTGAATAACAAATGAGTCAATTTAGTCAAATTGTGGTTTATTTAATTTAAAAATATTAATATTTATCATCTAAAACGTGTTGATATAGCTGTTCTATGTAGTAATATGAATACAGTACGTAGCACTGGGAAAATGAGCTGAACAAAGTGGAAAATGAAGTTCATCAAAGTTGTTTTCTTGAGGACCAGAGCAGCTTCATGCATTTTGTGGAAGTCTGACAGAAGGAGTAGAGATAGTTCTAAAATGAGTCAACAGACATTTATTGGTGTACCCACTATGTGCCAGACCCAATGCAAGGAGACAGGGATGCTAAGATGAAAGTGCCATTATTAGACAGTGCAGCAGGAGATTCCAGTGCTCACACTGGACTAATGGTAAAGCCTTGCTCTAACATCCATTACAATGGAATGTGACATCATGATGGTACCACAGCAAATCAGCCTGCGATTGATTGACAGGAAGACATGGGCAGGAGTTGCATAGGATAAGCCTGGATGGATCATGATTTGCATCATTGGAGGGAATGCCCTCATTAATGAGATCATAGATCCTTTGAAGCGTCAATGTTTAAAAATGGAGTAAAATCGGAAGCAGGCATCTAGCAAGATGGGTGGATCTTCTAGTGACAACAGAGAAAGACATCAGGATCATCTGCAGTAAAAACATCGGAGGAAAGATATCAGTAAAGTTTTGCTTAAAAAAGAGATAATTGATGGAAGGGAGAGCGCTCCGAATGGGGGCTCGTGACAAATAAAACCAGAAAGCCTATCAACCCCTAAGGGTTACTCCTAGATCCCTGAAAAAAGAAGTAGTTGGCTACCTTATGGAGACCCACACAACAGTATGAGTAGGAGCTGAGAACATGAGCCCCAGAAAGGGTGCTACAAACACAATTTCTTTCTCTTCAGATCTCAGCATTCAAATTGTTCACATATGTAAGATGCCCTATCTTACATTCTTCAAAAATGATTTTAATCTTTTCTCTTTACACAAAAGGGTTTTTTTTTCTGTCCTCTCCAACCACCAAATTGCTTGCATATAATAGCAACAACATTTACATAGTTCTTACCGTATGCCAGGCGCTGTGCTAAGAGTTTTACAATCATCTCATTTGATCCTCATAACAACCCTGGGAGGTAGTCGCTATTATTATCCCTATTTTACCACGAGAAACTAAGGGAAATGGAGAATAAATGACTTGCCCTGGATCACACTAGCAAATGTTGGAGGCGGGATTTGAACTCAGGTTTTCTTGACTCTAGACCCAACTCTAACCACTGTGGCACTTAGCCATCCTAGGGGAAAATATCTCATGCAAGGTGAAAAAGACATCACCAAATTGATGAATTTTGGTACAGTTTGTTCATCCTCTCTGGAGTCTGATGTGTCTATGTCAGTGCTTTCTGGGCATTAGCCTGTGAGCCGAGGATTACAAAAGAAGTAAGATTAACCCAGCATGTTGTTCTTTATGACGCCACGAAGGTTCTTGGTGATCGCGGCTTCATTTTTCTAGACAGTCACTAATTAACTGGATGGAGCACTAAGCCTGGAGTCAGGAAGATCTGCGTTCAAATCTGCCCTCAGGTACTTGCTGTGTGGCCCTGGACAGGTCTGTGTCTGCCTCAGTTTCTTCACTTGTAAAATGGGGGTCATGTTAGCACCTACTTCTCAGGGTTGTTGAAAGGATCAGATGAAGGAATATTTGTAAAATGCTTATCATGGTACCAGGCACATAGTAGATCCTTAAAATTGTTTTCTTCCTTAATAACAAATATATTTATTAATATTAATTAAAATTAATATTAAATATTAGTTATATATTATTAAATAATAAAAATAATTGTTTTCTTCCTTAATAATACATCCTGGCACTTTGCCAGGCTCTCTGATCTACCCTTAGCAGATTCCATTCTTCCTTCTCACCCCCACTTTTTTCTTTAAACTAGAACATTTGCCCTTTGCCGGTCTTGCCACAGAGATACACTGTCCTCCGTAATCTTTCAAATATCACTGACAGTGATTCAGCAATCACATCTGTCAGTTCCTTCTGTACCTGAGGATAGGGTTCATCTAGGCCAGGTGACTTGAATTCATCAAGGTCAGCTAAAGCTCTTCATATCACCTTACTGATCTTGGGTATCAACTCCCTATTAGTCATTTTGGCCCTATGCTTTCCATTTTAAAGGTCATTCTTCTTGGCAGAGAAAACAAGCAAAATTTTAAAAAAAATGAGCAGCTTTGCTTCTCTCTGAGGTCAGTAATTTCATCCTATCCTCCCTGAGCAGCTGGCCCAGCCTTCTGTGATGCTCCTTTTCCTCCCAGCCAAAGCCTACTCCCCAAACCTTCTTTTTATTGTCTCTAAGGTTCCCTCACCAGCTTCAGCTTGTGCTGAGCTTTACCTCTCCTGACTATACCAATGGGATTTTTCCATGCTTTTCTATTCTTCCTCCGTTACCTGCCCTTGCTTCTATCTTTTGCATGTATCTTGTTTTTCGTCCTCATGAGAATAAATTCTTTTCTCACTTAATTTCTCAGAAACCTAAGTTTTCATATCTATAAAACAGTATAATAACACCTGAGCTGCAAACCTCATAAGGGTGCCATGGATGCTCTAGTAAGATGTTATGTACAAATTGTTTGGCCAACTCTAAGTCACTATGCAAGGGATTCCAAAAAAGGCTTGGTGGAGTTTGAAGGTGTTAAAGCTCAGTTATTATATAAAGTTCTTTCCAGTTCTAAAAGTCTAAGAGAAAAAGCAATGTATAGTCAATAATTGTTTGTTGAGTGAATGATGAATGAGTGCCTCCAGGACCAAATTTTAGTTACCCTCAATAACTTACCCCAAGGCAAGTCAACAGTCATTTATTACGCACTTACTATGTGCATGATACTGTGTTAGGCACTGGAAATACAAAGAAAGACAAAAATAAAGTCTGCGTTTTCACTGTCTCTGAACTAACTCATAATTCTTTCTCTTGAAAGGTTAGCAAACAACATAGCCTTCATTAGAGTCTGAATTCTACAGCTTGTTAAGTATGTCCTGTTTTGCTGATCTCGTGATCTCAAATTGCTTTTGAAACGGCCCTTCCATCTACTCAGATCCTCTGAAGGAAATATTTAGCTTATTCCTAAATACATGAGAGGACACTGGAGACACAGTGGGAAGTATCAGGGCTATGGATTTTGTCATTCAGTCATTTTCAGTCACGTCCGACTCTCTGTGACCCCATTTGTGGTTTTCTTGGCAAAGACTAGAGTGGTTTGCCATTTCCTCCTCTAGCTCATTTTACAGATGAGGAAACTGAGACAAACAGGGGTAAGTGACTTGCCCAGAATCACACAGCTAGTAGGTGTCAGAGACCAGATTTAAACTCCCAAAGAGGAGTCTTTCTGACTCTGAACCTAGTGCCACCTAACCAAATACTTATATTTATTAACAGCTCCCAGAATAATCCTGAGGGCCATTTTCAGGGAATCTAAAACAGATATTCTTCCTTTACCACAAAGAATGCTGCATTGGAGTTCAGAACCCTGGGTTCAAGTGCTGACAATGACAGTTACTCGCTATAACACTATGTAATCTAGCCAAAATGACTTTCTTACTTTTCTTCAAACACTCTGCACCTTTGCATTGGCTGTTGCCTAGAATGTGCTCCCTTCTTGTAGAAGCCTTTATTTCTTTCCAGACTCAGTTGGAGCACTACATGAAGTCTTTCCTAATCCCTCCCTCCCTAAATGACTTCATATTTATTTCGTATTTATTTTACATACACCTATATCTGTATGTGTTGTCTCTCCCAATAGAATGTAAGCTCCTTGAGGGCAAAGACTGTCATTTTTGTCTTTGAATTGCTAGCATCTTCTACAGTGCCTAGCACAAAGTAGGTGCTTAATAAATGCTTGCCAATTGATGAGTATGTGAAAGTCATGTAACCTTTTTGAGCCTAATTTTCCTCATCCATAAAATGAAAATAATAATTTCTGCCCTATATAGCTTTTTATAAGTAGGGATTATTTCATTTTTTTTGCATTTGCATCCAGAGGGATTAGCATAGTGTCAGGAAAACAGTAGGCACTCAATAAATCGTCAGTGATTGATTGTTTTGAAGGAAATACTTCGAAAATTCCCAAGTGCTAAATAAAGAAGTGCAGGTGATTATCATTATCATTATTATCATCATCATTGTCATCATCATTATTTTCAGAAACTGTGTCTATCCAGTGCCACTAAAAAAATGTTAGTTGAACAGGGCATTTGGCACCATAGGGGTTATGGGAGGATGATTGTTTAACTGAATTTGACTCTTAAAAACAACTTAATTGAATCAAACTTATATGTTTCTATGGCAGTATAACTATTTGTGCCATAGTGATTCCACAAACTTTTAAGGAAGTAGCAGAAATAAAGGATGCTGAGAATATTCTACAAAATAATTTATCATTTAAAAACTAATTAGCTCCTAAAATAATTGCTCTCTACTCATGTGTTACAAAGGGTGTTTGGGGTCTGTAGCAGGGATTCACATCACAGCTTAATCGTGGGGTTTAGTTTTCCATTGGAAAGCACCTTACTTATTTAACATCAAAATACAGAAATTGTCCCTCCTGCCCCCCGCCTGTAATGTTCAATAAATGAAAAGAAATTGACATATACATGAGAACATACTAACAAAGTAAACATTTTTTCTTCTAATTCTGAATGGTGTTTTCTCAGGGGAATTTAGCCCTGCTCTATTTAAAACACACTCCTGAGCCCCGAGAAGCTTCTCCCCCATCCTCATGGACCTGCAGCTGTGCAATGTTTCTCCACTGCTTGATTACAATTTGGCAGTCATTTCTGAATAATTTACAAATTTTGGATTTCTATGCGCCCAATGCACATGTGTTTGCAGCCAAACAGACTTGAAAGGATATGCAAATTGTACTTTTATGTCAAAAATGAATAACTACAGTTTGGTGGGGAATGGAGCTGAATGTCACTCTCCTGTTTTTGTTTAGACTAATCTGTATGATGTCTGCCTCACATCACACTGTATCAACATTTTCTCAGGTATATTAGACATAAATGTTTATGGCTGGAGATGTTGGATGCCAAGTTGGCAAGTATTAAAAATCTTCCTTAGAGTATTTTCTTTGGGTTCCACACAAACATCCCAGGGAAATATTCAATCAAATTAAACTGCCAAGGTAACATTGTTCTGTGCAGAGACAGATTCATGGGTGTCTCCGAAGTCCTGTCTGGTAAAAACTTCTGTTTGAAGGCAACAGCAGAGAAGGTAGGGAGCAATGGTCTCTACAGATCACAGGCAGCTTCCACACAGCAACCCATTGGAGATTTGCTTCCAAAGGGGTCCAAGTGCCATAACCTGGAGGAAATAATTTCAGCCACTTATAGAGCCCATCAATAATTCTGGTGTTATACTGGAAATTATCTATTGTCATGCCCTTTCATACCAAAAGGAACCAACATTAAACGTCTTACCAGGACATGACAAATCTCTTCCCATGGTTAGTCCTTAATTCAAGGTTCACATTCTTCCCTGGGAAGATTCACATATTGATCACGAATGTTCAGGCTAACTTGGGCTCATTCCTGGGTCAAGTCAAGAATCTCCTTCCTTAGTAGCCTCAGACTCTATGGATGAATTCTTGTCTCTTATTTCTCCAGTAGGAGTTTTTTCCTTTGAGTCAAAGGGAGTAAGTTTTGAAAGATCCTTACACTAAAAACATCATTTTACCCTCTCTTTTCGTGAAAAACTTCCTGGATTTCAGGGACTCCTCGGGAGTGTTAAAGATAGATGCTGTTTGCATTGTACCAGTTCCCAGACAACAACCTTGATATTTGGCAAGTGGGAACAGTTGTTTAGTTGTTATTCCAGCATATGAATGACTCCATGGTTGTAAAATTTTGCATTTTTGTTTTTTAATTACTTTTGAAGGTCATAGTACCTTGCATGTAATAGATATTTCTTAATTTCATTTAAATATAATAATAACTTACTTTATATAATAATTTGCAGTTTGCAAACTGCTCTGCATACATGATTTCAGTTGTTCCTCATAAGCTTACCAGTTCAGGGTATTATTATTCCCATTTTATTGGTGAGGAAAAGTGAGGCTTAGAAAGATTAAGTGACTTTCCCAAGATCACCAAGATAATAATTGTCAGAGGCTAATGCAGTGCTGCGTCAATGGGCATGTTATCTCCCCAAGAGTTCTCAATTAAAAAAAAATATTTCATTAGCATCAGCATTGAATAAAAATGTGACAAGTTTTTAAGACAAAAGGTCAGTTGTCTAGAACACTATGGAACAAATCATTGCTGAGTAAGGATGAAAGAATTCTCAGAGTAGCTTTCCTGAAAAATATCTGGAATAACAGTGCTTTGCTTTCACAAAGCTTAACAGTTTTGTAGCCTTTTACAGATCCAAGGCGCAGTCCTGGGTTCAAATCCTGTCTCCGCTACTTAGTACCTGAATGAATCTGGGTCTGTCATTTAACCCTCTGGACCTTGATTGTCTCATTTGTAAAGTAAGATGTTTGGATTAGACACTCTTTGAGGTCCTTTCCAGCTTCAAATCCATGGATTCTGTGCTGGAAAAGTTAGATTTTGAAAGACTTATGATGTCTTATAAATGAAATCATTAAAGAATGTACATATTTTTCAACCTCATATGGTACCTTTTCAAAAATAGACCATGTGCCAAGCCAAGAAAAATGCTAAGTAAATATGAAAAGGCAAAGATATTAACCATATTCTTTATAGAATGAAGAAATGAAAATAGTAATATGAGGAATACAAGCAAAAGGTATAGATTTAAATAAAGGCTCTATAATAATGTGCTGAATAATTAATGAATCAAAGAACATATCTTAGAAAAAATAAAAAGGTATGTTAGGGAACATGATAACAATGAGATAATTTACCATTTTATATGTGACATCTCAATGAGTCACAGGCTGTTTTTGGCTTTTTTCAAACCTCAGCCTCAGGAAAGGCATCCCCTTTCAAAAATCCAAACCTTTCCCCAAATCTCTACCCATACCCACATTAATCACATAAATGAGGATTAGTAGATGATAGATTTTCTTTCATATAAAAGGGGAAGTAAAACCATAGCAATGAAAGTACAGTGAGCAATGGAGGTGGGGGAAGGGGAGATGGCTTATTTAGACAGCAAGCCAGTGACTTGCACTTCTGGATGGAGAGGCAGTATCAGTTTCTCCTGAGCTCAACACTCTCTGAAAAGGAAAAGAAATTATCAATGAGTTTAACAGAAATATAAGATTTAAGCCAATTTCTCTTTAACAGACAAGGGAGGGGAAATGCATAATTCTCTCTGGCTGCTCTACAGATCTCACCAATGTATAGTTAGTGATTAATTCTTTGCCCCATGGGTCTGGAAGAGTTAGAAGAGCAACCTCTGCTCCAATTGTCCGCTGTCTGCTCATTGGGTGTAAGAAGGAGAGAGGAGAGCCAGCACCTAGAAGTTGGGTGCCCTGCTTTTCCCCTACATGCTTTCCCATTTATATTAGGGGTAATAACAAGAATACCACTCCTTCTACCTTAAATTTGTTCCCCTCCCAGAAACCTTCCAAAACATAAATCAAAGGGCAAACATATTACCAATTAGTGAACTCTGAGATAATATCTATTTGGGTATCACCTCCATGTGCATACTTGCAATGTAGGTGCTATATATCTATATAAAATTTTTGTGGGAATGATCTACTTGTACATTGGAGGGATCCTTGAGATGGGGATTAAAAGAAAGCAGGCAGACATTCACAAATAATGTTTTTTAATAGACCACATGAGATAATATTTGTTAAGCATTTTGCACAATGCCTGGCACACAGTAGGCACTTAATAAGTACTTGTTCCCTCACTCCCTATCACCTCTCTTTACCATTACGCAGCTTACGAAAAGATGCAGACAATATAAGATCCCACTGTTCTTAAAGACTTCAAAATATGTTAACCCATTCATACCTCAAAATAATAGAAAATTCTTTGAAAGACACAAGAGCATATTTAATTTTTCAACAACTTTTTCTTATTTATTTGTAATATTCATTTTAAATTTTTTTTGAGTTCCAAATTCTCTCTCTCCCTACTGTCCCTCCCCATCCATTGAGAAGTGGTGTATCAATTATACACATGAAGTCATGCAAAGTATATTTTCATATTAGCCTTGTTGCAAAAAATAAATAAATAAAAAGCAAGAGAGAAGTATGCTTTAATATGCACTCAGAGTTCTCCCTCTGGAGATGGATAATATTTTTCATCATAAGTGCTTTGGAATTGCCTTGGATCAGGGTATTCATCAGAGTAGCTAAGTTTTTCACATTTGATCATTGTTGCAATACTGCTATTACTGTGTACAATGTTCTCCTGGTTCTGCTTACTTTACTCTGGGTCAGTTCACATAGATTTTCCCAGGTTGTTTTTTTTTTCCTGAAACCATCTGGCTCATCATTTCTTTAGCACAATAGCATTCCATCACAATCATATGCCACAATTTGTTCAGCCATTCCCCAATTGATGGGCATCCCCTCAATTTCCAATTCTTTGCCACCACAAAAAAGAGCTGCTATAAATATTTTTGTACATAAAGATCTTTTTCCTTTTTCTTTGATTTCTTCAGGATATAGATCTAGTAGTGGCTGTGTCAAAAGGTATGCACAGTTTTATAGCCTTTTGGGCATAGTTCCAAAATTGTTCTCCAGCACAGTTGGACTAGTTCACAACTCTACAAACAGTGCATTATTTTTCCACATCCTCTCTAGTGTTTATCATTTTCCTTTTGTGTCACATTAGCCAATCTGATAGGTGTAAGGTGATACCACTTCAGAGTTGTTTTAATTCGTACTTCTCTAATCAATAGTGATCAAGAGCATTTTTTTCATGTCACTGTTATTGATAACTTTTATTTCACTTTCTGAAAAAGGCTTATGCATTTGCTTAGGCCACTTGTTAATTGAGGAATGGCTCATTTTTTAAAATATATTTGGCTAAGTTCCCTACATATTTGAGAATGGAGAACTCTATCAAAGGAATTTGCTGTAAAATCCCTCCCTCACCCAGAATACCACTTTTCTTCTAATTTTGACTTCATTAGTTTTGTTTGTGTGAAACTCTTTAATTTTGTATAATCAGAGTTATCCATTTTGCTTCCAGTGATCTCCTTCATCTCTTATTTGGTCGTAAACTCTTCCCTTATCCATAGATATGACAGGTAAAAATTTTCCCATGTTCTCCTAATTTGCTTATGATATCACACTTGGTGTCCAAAATATGTACCCATTTTGACCTTATCTTGGTATACAGTGTGATGTCTTTGCCCAGTTTCTGCCAAACTGCTCTCCAGTTTTCCCAGCAATTTTTGTCAGATGATGAATTCTTGCCCCCAAAGCTTGGATCTGGGGATTTATTGATATCATTTTATTGATCATATTTATTTGATATATTTATTGATCACAGATCACTATGGTCATTTACTGCTGTGTATTGTGTATATAATCTATTCCACTAATTCACCGCTCTATTTCTTAGCCAGTAGAGGATTGTTTAGATGATTACTGTCTTGCAATATAGTTTGAAATCTGGTACGCCTAGGCTATCTTCCTTCACATTTTTTATTGATTTCCTTAATATTCTTGACCTTTTGTTCTTCCCAATGAATTTTGTTCTTTTTTATACCTTTATGAAATAATTCTTTGGTAGGTTGATTGGTGTAGCACTGAATATATTGGCTCAGCTTACCCATGAGCAGTAACTATTTCTCTAATTGTTTAGATTTGCCTTTATTTGTGCAAAAAGTATTTTATAATTTTGTTCATATAATCCATGGGTTTGTCTTGGCAGGTAGACTACCAAATAATTTACAATTTCTCCAATTATTTTCAATAGAATTTCTTTTTCTTTTTTAAATATAAAAATGCTGATGATTTATATGAGTTTATTTTATATCTTGCAACTTTGCTAAAGTTGTTAATTGTTTCATCTAGTTTTTTAGTTGACTTTCTAGGGTTATTTAGAGTGCATGGGGTGTTCAAGGATGACTAGCACCTCTGATGTGAGGGCTTACTGAATTCCTTTCAGGGCTACTCATCCATCTTTGGTGTCTACCTGTTACTCAACTCTCACCTGTGGCTTCAAGAAGGTGTAGCATGTACAGCCACCACACCTCAGTAAAACTGTCTCAGCTCACAGGCTAAACCAAGCTGAGGGTAACTGATAGGCTTCAAACCTGTCGGTGAGTTGGGGATTGTCTACCCCAAGCATGTGAAAACTTACCCCAGTGGAATGAGTGGATGGGAACAACTTGTTCCAATAGCCATGAAGGCAGCTGAAGCAGGTGCTGTGGAACACTTAGAGCTTGGTCAGACATCAAAGATGCCAAGGTCATTTACTGCATCTTGAGCTATCATCAGTCATCTTGACTTTTGTTTTGCCACTGGACTTTGATGGCTCTAGAAAAGAGGATGAGGCTAATGACTTTGTGCAACTCTGCCTCACTTAAATCTAATTCACATGAGTCAAGACATCACCCCATGATGTCATTGGTCCTCTTTGAAAATAAAGGACAAACAACAAATGGAAAGTTATCTAAGTATGCCATCATATTATTTATAAAGAGTAATAGTTTTGTTTCCTTACTGCCTATTTTTATTCCTTCAATTTCCTTTTCTTGTCTTATTATTGTACCTAGCATTTCGAACACAATATTGAATAATAATGGTGGTAATGGATGTTCTTGATTTTATTAGGAAGGCTTCTACCTTTTTGCTATTACGGATAATGCTTGCTCTTGGTTTTAGATAGATAGTATTTATCATTTTAAGCAAGGCTTGTTTCTAGTGTTTTTCATAGAAATGGTGGCTGTATTTTGTTAAAAGCCTTTTCTGCATCTATTGAAATAATCGTGTGATTTTTGTTGTTTTTAATATTGTTATGGCCAATTATGCTTAGAGTTTTCCTAATATTGAAACAACCCTGTATTCCTGGCACAAATCCTACCTGGTCATAGTATATGACCTTTGTGATATATTGCTATACTCTGCTTGCTAGTATTTTATTTATTTATTTGTTTTCTCTCTCCCAAGTTTAGGTACCATAACTACATTTGTGTCACAAAAGGCATTTGTTAAGAGTTCTTTATATAAAAATATAAACTATTTTTTTCAAAATAGTTTATATAGTATTAGGATCAATTGTTCCTTAAATGCTTGGTAGAATTCGCCTGTAAATCAATCTGGTCCTGGGGGTTTTTTCTTAGGGAGCTCATTGACGGCTTGTTCAATTTCTTTTTCTAAGATGGAGTTATTTAAGTATTTTGTTTCCTCTCCTGTTAATTGTGGCAATTTATATTTTTGTAAATATTCCTCCATTTTGCTTAGATTGTCAGCTTTACTAGAATATAATTGGAAAAATAACTCTTAGTAATTGATTTAACTTCATCTTCATTGGCGCTTCATTCTCCCTTTTCCTTTTTGATACTGGTAATTTCATTTTCTTCTATTTTTCAAATGAAATTAACCAATAGTTTATCTATTTTATTGTTTTTTTTTCATAAAGTCAGTGCCTAGTGTTATTTATTAGCTCATTTTTTTCCCTTTCAATTTTAATCTCTCCTTTGATTTTCAGGACTTCCATTTTGGTGTTTAATTGGGCATTTTTAATTTGCTGTTCTAATTTTTTAGCTGTATGCACAATTCATTGGTCTGCTTTTTCTGCTTTTTTATTGATGTACTC
>CM053625.1:278284802-278319250 GCA_028646595.1 Phalanger gymnotis | reverse complement strand
ATTTGAGTTGGTCTATTTTTTAAGGTGTTGTTTTCTTCAGTATTTTTTTCAGTATTTTTTTGGTTCTCCTTTAGCAAGTCATTGACTTGTTTTTCATGGTTTTCTCGCATCCTTCTCATTTCTCTTCCCAATTCTTCCTCTACTTCTCTAACTTGCTTTTCCAAATCCTTTTAGAGCTCTTCCATGGCCTGAGACCAGTTCATGTTTTTCTTGGAGGCTTTCGATGTAGAGTCTTTGACTTTGTTGACTTCTTGCTGTATGTTTTGGTCTTCTTTGTCCCCAAAGAAAGATTCCAAAATCTGAGACTGAATCTGAGTGTGTTTTCACTGCCTGGCCATATTTCCAGACAACTTACTTGACTCTTGAGTTTTTCAGCAGAGTATGACTGCTTGCAGAGTAAAGAGTACTTTGTTCCAAGTTTGAGGGGATGTGCCATTAATTTCAGAGCTAATTCTATATAGCCAGCTCTGCCACACCAGCACTCGTCCTTCCTCAAGAACTGCCAATCTGGACCTGACGAAAATCTTAAGCAGGCTCTGCACTCCTGCTCTGATCCTCCACTTAATTCCTCCCATCAGGTGGGCCTGGGGCCAGAAGCAACTGCTGCTCTAGTTCTGTAGCTGTACTTCCTCCCCCCCCCCGGGGTGGTGGCCAAACTGCAAACTCTTTTCACTCTGTCTCCCCCAGCTTTTCCCGCTAACCTTCTCTATTGTCTTTGGTGTTTGTGGGTTGAGAAGTCTGGTAACTGCCACGGCTCACTGATTCAGGGCTCTAGGGCTTGTTCTGCCCAGCTCCTGTTCTGGTTGGTCTTGTCACCGCCTGTGCTGGGCTCTACTCCCCTCTGTTCCGTGCACAATAGACCTCATCCAGTGACCATCCAGGCTGTCCTGGGCTGGATCCCTGCTTCTTTTGGCTATTTTGTGGGTTCTGCAGTTCTAGAATTTGTTCAGAGCCATTTTTATAGGTTTTTGGAGGGACCTGGCAGGGAGCTCATGCAAGTCCCTGCTTTCCAGCCGCCATCTTGGTTCTGCCCCTCCTCTCCAGCTCATTTTACAGCTAAAGAAACTGAGGCAAACAGGGTTAAGTGACTTAATCATTGCCACACATCTACTAAGTGTCCAAGATAAGGTTTGAACTCTGGTCTTCCTGACTCTAGGCCCGATGTTCTACCTACTGTGCCACGTAGCTACCCTATAGTATAAATATTACACTATGCTTTAAAAAGGACTCTTGCAAGTTCTTCCACACCCTGTACATTCTCCTGATAACATAACCATAACCAGTGACTGTCAATAAGGGGAGATAACATCATTGCGGCTAACTAGAATTGTTGCTGCCCATTCAATCCTACATACTAGGCATTTGGCCAAATGAGGACACAAAAGTTTTCATGACATTGGGACAAGGTTTTGATTATAATGCATTAATTATATTATTGTGAGAAGATATTGGTTAGAACAACATTCTGTAGGTTATGCCTCTATTTCTATACAACTGTATCTGGTTATGGCCATAACTTTCTGGTTTGTTATGTGTTTCTTATATATTTATTTCCCTTGATCTGTTCCCGTATTTGGCTGTAAACTTGATGAGAGTATAGACAGCATGTCTTCTTTTTTCTATTTTCCTTTTTTTATTTTATTTTTAATTTATGGAATAAAACATCATTTCCATAGCATAATAATATAAAAAAGATAACTGTACATCAAACTGCAAATCTACTATGCACAACTTGCTATTCCATTCAAATATACAACAAAATTCACATGTAAATTTCTTTTTTTCTTTTCTCCCCCCACAATTAGACACAAATAGGCATACATAAGTAAAATTATTCTATCCATACTTCTACTTATCGGTTCTTTCTCTGGATGAAGATAGTGTCTTTCTTCATATCCTTTATAGTTTTTTCCCCCATAACAGTACAATAAAGAAGATGATTGCACATGAAGCTGCAAATCTAGTATGTGCAACTTGGTATTCCTTTCAAATATACAACAAAATTATCAGGTAAATTTCTTCCCCCACCCCACCCTAGAGATGGCTACAATTCAACATAAGTAGGTATATGTATGTATATATGTATACATATATATATGCATGTATGTATGTATATGCATATGTGTACATATCTATTTGTGTTGAATTGTGTATATATACGTACACACACATATGTAATCAGACATATATATGTAATGTAATCAGATTGCATTATATATATATCTTCCACCTGTAGTTTGACCAGGACCTGCTGAGCATTTCTCAGTTCACAGGGAAGCTCATTCTGTTACTGAGCCAAAATCAGTTTCCCTATAAATAATTCTACCTTTGGCTATGAGTTCTCTTTTCCAGGATCAAGCAGAATAAGTTGAAAACCCCTACTAACAATAATCCTTCAGATATTTGAAGAGAACTTCTTACCTCCGCTCATGTCTCCTCTTCTCTATGTTAAACATCTCCAATTCCTTCAATGGATTTTTTTTCTTATAGTGTGGTTTCCAGTTTTCTTACTCTCCTCCATTTATTAGAGAATCACAGAATTTGAGATTGGGAGGGCAGGCAGTAGCTGCCATCCAGTCTGAACCATACTCAAAAGGAATGTCTGTGATAACCTACTGACCGAAGTAGTCATCCGGCCTCTGCTTGCAGACCTCCAAGGAGGAAGAGTCCTGCACCTCCTGAGGCAGCCCATGCAACTATGGGGCCACTCTAGTTGTTTGGAAGGGTTTTTCTGGCCTCTTGTTGCCTTCCTTCCACTGTTCCTGGTTCAGCCTTTTGAAATCAAACAGAATAAATCTAACATCTCCTTCATACCACAGCCCTCCAAATACTTAAAAAGAGCTATCACGTTCCCTCTGAGTATTCCTTTCTCCAGGAGAGACCCACTCATTTTCTTCAAAAGGTACTCATATATCATGGAATTAAAATCTTTTACCACCCCGGTTGTCCTCCCTTTCAGTTTATCGATGTCCTTTGTGAACCTCAGTACCCAAAATGGAAGACAGTAAGAGGTCCGAGGAAGGTGAAGTACAGTGGGACCATCACCTCCCCGTTGCTGAGAGATATATGGAACAGTGCTGAGCTTGGAATCAGGAAGCCCTGAGTTAAAATCCAACCTCAGATAGTTACTGGTTATGTGACCCTGGATAAGTCACTTAACCTCTGTTTACCTCAGTTTCCTCAACTGTAAAATGAAGGTAATAATAACATCTAGCTCTCAGGGTTGTTGTTATGAAGAACAACTAAATTAATATTCATTATATTATTAATTATTTTATAATTTATAATAATATATCAATTAATAGCACAATTCCTGTCAAATAGTAGGTGCTATATACATATGCAATCCCTTCTCTTCTCCATGATCCTCTCAGTGTGGCTCAAGAACACATCTTTTTTGGCTTCTCCATTACATTGCTGGTTCACAATGAGCTTTTGTCCAATAAAATCCCCATCTCTTTTTCTAAATAACTGTTTTCTATCAATGCTTCCTTCATTTGATACTTGCGAAATTGATTTTTTTTACCTATATGCAAAACTTTACATTTATCCATACTGAATTTCATGTTATTAGATTCAGCCTATTGCTCTAGCTTCTCAAGGTCTTTTTGGATCCTGATTATGTCACCCAGTGTGTTGTTAGCTATCGCTTTTGGCTTTGTGTCATCTGCAAATTTTGTAAGCACACCATCTGCGCTCGCAGGGATAAAATGTTCACGGATAAAAATGTTAACTAGCACAAGGCCAAACACAAAAGCCATTGGAGACTTCTGACCATGGTGACGCTGAACCCTGGGGGGCCCTCTGATTGGAGGGCATAATAGAGACCTCACCCCAGAACCTCCATTTAAGGAGGGCACCAACGCCAGGGATCTCTTCACTTCCTACCCAGCTGCACTCTTTTGACTTCTCCGTTAAGGTCTCCTGTGCCAGGTAATCTCTCTTCCCCATTCATCCCCTTTTCAGCTACCTTTTGTATGTTAGTTTTTGCCATTAGAATGTAAGTTTTTTAAGACAGGGACTGTCTTTCTTTTTCAAATTTCCTCAGTGCTTAGCCCAGTGCCTGGGACATAGTTGGCACTTCATAAATATTTGTTGACTTACTGACTGAGCCACTAACAATTATTTTCTGTCTAGTCACCTCATCAGTTCTGTATCAATCTGATTGTATCGTCATTTTGTTTTCGCCACCACAAAAAAAGTATGTGAAGTTTTTCTTTTTTACCCAAAGGAAAGAATTTTATATTTAACCCAGCTGAATTTTATCTTTTTGGATTCAGCCCATTGCTCTTTGGGAAGTCCTGTACATTAAGCCTTTCTCTAGGAGCATCTAGCTACTGAAAAAGCCGTAATATAAAAAGGGACTAGGTTATGAAAGGAAAGACTCTGCTTTTTCTGGGAGAGTCTGGAGATGGGTGCTAAGAACTCATTCAGCCTCTTGGGCCAGATGGTTTGGGGTGTCTCAGGTGTAGGTTGGGGGTAAAAGGGCATGGAGGCCAGAGAGGGACCATGTTTTCCATTACCCAAACATCTCTCATTTCAGGCTCCAATTTTTTGAAGTAAAATAATTTTGGCCCCACACACAGTATCTGGTTCTGGAACTGATTATCTGCTTTGTTAAGTTCAGAGGCATTCTGATAAGGATAATTTAATTAGGCTTTCCAGGAATCAAACAGGCAGACTTACTGCCATGGTAGGGGGTCTCTCCTTCAACCCCCCTGCTCCTTGCTCAGAGTAGCTGGTTTCCCTCCACAGAGTTCCCATTGGAGCATCCCCTTTCCAAAGTTCACATTGCCCTGGGCTTTACCTTTGAAGATTTTCATGTGACTGGGGAAGCCCCACTCTTTAAGAGACTTTTGTGTTCCCCTAAAGTCCAACTTTGAGCCCCCATTTTAGAGATACAGTGCAAGGATCTTCCCTAGAAGAGAAGAAATTTCTAAAGGTTCAAGCAGTGATCCCAAGGGGGTAAGATAAACTGCATTCAAACGCTTTGGGTCTGGAATTAGTCCCAGTCTTATGGGGTTGGGGAGTGGGGAGTGGAGGAGGACATCTTACTTGGAGACTCCTCTCTGATCTTCACAGTCTCCACAATATTCTCCTCCCTTGAAATGGCAGGAGTGTGAGTAGCCACTTAAAAGATTTTTTTTAAACCATGAGTTTACCAAAATGTATTTGTGCCATGTAATGTGCATTGACTTGGCTCCTAGATGCCAGGCCTTTGCATCTCTCAGCATCTCTGCAACTCCCCCTCCTATCCCCCCCACTCACAGAAGACACTGACGTGATTATAGCAAACCTTAGAACCTCTCTTCAACTTCTTTCCACTAGAACACACTCTGCAAAAGGAAGAATAGGAAAAAGAAAGGAAATATATTTCTTATAACACGGGGAGAAGTCAGTGGAGGTACAGGTCTCAGAGCATGTTATTGACCCGTGAAAGGAGTTTGGTGAGTCCATTTCTGGAAGTGTGTGATGATGTGTAGTAGTGTGGGCCTACCTCTCTCTACAGCAGACATGCACAAGTATCCTTCTGGTGATTGTTTCTTTTCTACTTTCTAGTTCATTAAAAAAAGGCTTTTAATTGGCTACTGATCCAGAAGTGAAGCTGAATACAAAAGTCCAATGAAGAAACTCAATTTCTCTCTTTCCTGGTGGCGAGTGAAGGGAGAACTGCTATAAGTATCACGGTAGGGAGAAGGGTAGTGAGGGCAGCTCACTCATCTGACTTGGGCCAATATGTGGCCTTGAATGCACAGCACTGCTGTTTCTTATGTCTCAGTTGTGTTTCTTTTTTTCTGCTCTTAGGTGAATAGTGTTGGAGGTGGAATAGACCAGGCTACAACCTTGTGAGCATCAAAAATTAAGAAGAGTCACCAGTATTCCAGTGGTGGAGCCTGGGAAATAGCCAATCCTAAAAATAGACTTGTTTGACCTATCCCAACAGTGGAGTGACCCAATATCTGAGACACCAAATTCCATAAGCAAGATATCGATCTGTCCATCAGCTATGCTTCACCTAGGAATGAATGAACTTGGTGTTGAAAATATTTTGAAGTCACTGCCCTAAATCTGAATATTATAAATACCCAAATGAACCACAAAGGACATATGAAGAAAGACACTGCATCCAGAGAAAGAACTGATAAATAGAAGTACATATAGAATAACTGTTCATATATACACCCATTTGTGTCTACTGGTAGCCATTTCTGGGTGGGGGAAGGGAAAGAAAGAAAAGAAAAAAAGAAAAGAAATTTACATGATAACTGTATTATATATTTTAAAAGAATACCAAGTTGTACATAATAGATTTGCAGTTTCATGTGTGATCATCTTTATTCTACTGTGTTATGAAAATGCTTGTTTTATTCCCTAAATTAAAATTTTTAAATTACATTAAAATTAAATATACTGTCCCCAGGGACTGAGGGAGAACATCAAGGGGAGATAGTACCTCTCTCAGTTTCTGAGGTCATTATACTTTGATTCTTGCTGGAACTTTTCAGTAAATATCTTTTTATAAAAGGTAATTGATGTTGATTATGAGTGATATTTAGGAGACATCAAGGGATTAAATAATTTGTTGTTGGTGTTCTGTTATTTAGTCGTGTCTGACTCTTCATGACCCCATTTGAGGTTTTTCTTGGCAAAGAGGCTGGAGTGGTTTACCATTTCCTTCTCCATCTCCTTTTACAGATGAGGAAACTGAGGCCAAAAGGCATTAAGTGACTCACACAGCTAGTGTCTTCCTGACTCCAAGCCCATCTGTACTATCTAACTGCTTAGAGCTTTATTATTTATTAAATTTATTATTTAGAGCTTCTATGCCACCTTCCCCCTCCCCTGTCTTCCAAGGACAACTAAAGGCCTCACTTGTCCCATGGACCTTTTCCTGACTGCTTTAGCCCATGTTAAGCCTTCCCCTTTCTCCTATAACCAAGATAACCAGTCACACAATGAAACACTTCATGATACACTGTCATACATAGTTTAGTGGTTGTTTGGAGTAGTGTGTTGCTTGCCCAATTTAACTATAAATTCCTTGAGGACAGTGACTTGCCATCTCCTTCTCTTGCACTCTTTGTATGCCTAGCACAGGCCTAAACAAATAGGAGGGTTTCAGTAAAGACTGCGGGTGGAATGATTGATTTATTGCCAGGGCTACCGGAACAAACTCATTTCACCATTTGAACCAACTTCTCTGGCTACCAGAGATGAATAAACTCATTCACTTGTTTATATCTCCAACAGACTTACACAGGGCCCAGCACATAGTAAGTGTGTGATAAAACACTTGTGGATTGATTGAGTTTATAGAAAGGAGAGAAGTAGGCTGGAATGGTCAGGAAAGGCTTCATATAGGGGATCGAACTTGAAATGGGCCTTGAAGGATGGGTAACATTTAGAAAAGCTGAAGAGTGGAAAGAGGCATTCCAAGCAGGGGCAATAGATTAAGAAAAATGCCTTGTGCATTGTAGGTCACTAATAAACATTTGTTGAATTTTAATTAGAGCAAAAGGACCAAAGTGGGAATGAGCTTTGGAATGCCTCCCCCTCCTGGTGAACAATGAAGGTGTGGGCATGACTGGAATAGAAAAAACCTATAGGGCAATAGTGAAAAATAAGGTTCAACAGAAAGAATAGGACCAGACCAAGGACACCTTTGAATGCCAGGCAGAAGAATCTTAAAGTGAACACTAGGGGTCAAATGATACTGCTCCCCCTCCTAGCCCTATACTGAAGGCCTGAAGGCGAGCAGGTCAGAACAAACTATTTATCTGAGAAAGAGAAAAGAGGGTGTGAAAATAAGATGCCATCTTCTGTTAGAGGCACACATAATATTTCATTTGGGTCTCACTGGCCATTTTCTATATACCACACAAGTAAATAGCTTGTGGGTGGGCCTCATGCCAGCATAAACCTTTGTGTGGAAAATACCGTGTGTGCGGGCATGGAAAATGCCCTCTTGCTGACCATAATTATACAGCATGTGTGCAAATAAAGGCTGAAAGAAAACACTTTTGCAGAGGTGTATTTTTTTCTGCCTTTATTTTGACAGAGAGAAGGAGAGAAATTCACAGACCATTTCTCATTCTCCCAGTTGGGGCAGAATGAGATCACGCTGTATTGACTGGATTGGGTGTTGTGTTTCAGGGAAAGAACCCAAGCTGTTCCCTATTTTGGGAAAATGCAAGCTCATACATTTGCTAAAAAGCTCTCAACACCAATAGGTAGGAGGGGAGGAACCTAAGAGGAGAGGAAATTCTCTGGTCGCTTCGGCTGCCCCTCTTGGCCACTTAGTGAAACGTGTAGGAATCTAATTGGAAAGATTGGTTTTCTCTTAGTGCAAGTGGCCTGGGAGAAGTGGAGATGTCTGGAGGGACAGCCCTAACTTTCTGAAGTCAACCTAGAATCTTAGAATGTTGGGTCTAGAAGGGAGCTTTTTGAGATTCCCTCCTTCCACCCACTTTGACATAGGAGAGGCAGTGTGGTGCAGTGGAGAATGCTACATTCAGAATGAGTAAGAAGGATCTGTTTTCAAATACCGCCTCAGACTTTTGGTAACCGGGTGACCATGGGCGAGTTACTCTTCCTTTCCCTCAGACTCACTTTCTTCGTGTATAAAATGAGAGCGTTGGGACTTGTTCTTGAGGGTTTCTTCTAGCTGTCAATCTCATGGGACTATAACACTGGCATATGAGGAGGTTAAGTGATCTGCCAAGATCAGCTAATTAGTAGGAGGCAGAGCAAGGTCCTTCCTTATTCTGTCCCCTGCATTATGCTGATTCCGTATTGGAAGACAATGGCACCCTGCCTTAAGTTGTGCGATCAAAACAAAAATCCAAGGATGGCAGAAATTTGGATCTACCTTCATGATGAGGCAAGGTGATGAAACAGATAGAGAAGACCTAAATTCAAATCCTGCCTCAAACACTGTGTGACCTTGGGCAAGTGACCCAACTTTTCTCAGCCTCAGTTTTTTTTTTTTATCTGTCAAGTTAACAGTTGTATCACAGGGTTATCGTGAGGACCAAATGATACATATGTAAAATATTTTTGCCAATCTTAAAGCAATATATAAATATTAATTCTTATTATTGAGGAAAATAAACTGATATGCTCTTTGAGGAGAATCACTTCGGGTTTGTCATCTGATCTTTTTAGGAGTCAGCTTTCTGTAGTAGTCGCATGGGCTTCAGAGGAAGAAAAGATCAGAGATCATCTAATCTCAGCTCCTTCATTTTACAGATGAAGAAACTGAAGGCCAGCAAGGTCGCCCAAGATCAAACAAGTAATAAATAGTAAAGCCACAATTTTGACTCTAAATCCAGAATATTTTCTACTGAATCCCACAGCCTCATCTTATTTTCTCTGTCTAGGTCATTCAGAAAACATGTGATAAATCCTTAGAGAAAGAAATGAAGCTTTCCAGTCTGACCACAAAGTTTCTGCATCAACAGAATCAACTAGCACTGGAACCAAAGTTCCAGTGAAACAGAGGAAGGAAGGGGCAGGCATGGATATTTGCACTAGTAGGCTCTAAGGACAGTGTCTGTAAGACTGAAGCTGTGTCTGCGCACACAAACACCAAGACACCACCGATAGAAAAATAAAAAACCTCAGTTCAATCAGTTACTTGGCATTAGGTTAGCAAAAAAAAAAAATTAATAATAATCCCCCTCCCATCTCCCTCTACCTGAGTCTTTGAATTCAACCATTTCTATCATATGAATTTTGTCAGCCAGTTGGGTGCATACGTACACACACAACCTTCACCTTCACATGTCAGTTTCACCTAGAAAAATGAGGCCAGTCAGAGTGGGTTTCCTGGAAAAAATGTCCCCAGAGAAGGTTTCTTTAGCCAAAAGGGTGAGGAGTGAGGTGGGGGAGGGTGGCTTATTGAAATTACTGTGGTGCTGTTTGATTCAGCAGGAAGGGCACCACCAGGAGTTATCATCAGATGATGACATCTGGCACCCTGAGTAACTTGCTGTTAGCAAAAGGGACAGTTTCTGCAAGTGGGTGTGAATGCTGGTTTCATCACAACTTTTAATAACTCGAGTCAAGAACAACTGAGCTCAAGAGCAGGAATCAGGATGCAGATAGAGAGGTCAGCTCACCCAGAGTTGGTGCCCCAGATTTGGAACTTCTCCAATTTTGCTGGCCCTGTTGGAAAATGTGACCATTAGCTCGCTAGCTCACAACCAGCCCGCCTGTGTCTAATTAACAGGGAGTCCCTCCCACCTATAAAATTTGATGTGTGGAAAGAGCGCTATATGTGGAGTCAGGAAACCTGCTCTGGTGCTAGCTAGCACTTAGTAACCTTCTGACTATGGGCAAATCGCTTACATCTTTGGGCCTCATTTAGTCAATCATTCAACAAACAGTTATTCCATGCCCACTACATGCCAGACACTACCAGGAGCTGGGAATAGACACACAAAAATTAAAGTCTCTGTATGCAAGGAGTTTACAACGTGAGTGTGTGTGTGTGTGTGTGTGTGTGCATGTGTCTGCATGTGCATTGTATGTGTGGGAACATATCATACACACATACAAGCATCTGGATGCTGAAGGCACCAGGTTACACTCTCCTAGATTTCTCCATCATACCTCTTCAGGGTATCTTCTCTCTCCCTACTCCTTTTCAGCTTCTTCTAAAGTATCTTCTTCCCCATTATAATGTAAGCCCCTTTCCCCCCCTTTTTTTCTTTCTGTCCCCTCATCCCCCCCTCCCTAGCAATGGCTACCATTAGACACAAACATGTGTATCTCTGTAAAATCATTCTATACGTATTTCTGTTTATCAGTTCTTTCTCTGAATGCAGATAGCATCTTCCTTCATATTTGTTTTGTAGTTGATGTGGGGATTTATAATAATCAAAATAACTTAGTCACTCAAAATCATTCTTAAAACAATATTGCTGTTACGGTATACAACATTCTCTTGGTTCTACCCCTTTCACTCTTCATTATTTCCTGCAAGTCTATCCATGTTTTTCTAAGATCATCAAGCTCCACATTTCTTATAGCACAGTAGTATTCCATCACAATCATATACCACAACTGAACAATGTTTAGCCATTCTGCAATTGATGAGCATCCCCACAATTTCCACGTCTTGGCATGATACCTTTATTATATATTTTAAAGATTTGCAGTTCCATGTGCAATCATCTTTTTTATTATACTATGTTATGGAAATGCTGGTTTTATTCCACAAATTAAAAATAAAATAAGCTTAGAAGTTTTTTTACAAAAAGAATCTAAGCTTCTTGAGGGTGGAGACTGCCTTTCTTTTTGCGTTTTTTTGCATATTCCCAACATGAAGCATAGTGCCAGGCACATAGTAAGTTGATTGACTGGTGAGAACTGATTGCTATATATTCAATATGAACATTTACCCCTAGGAAATTGGCAAATGCCACAGATCAGGGCTTGATTTATTGTTTCATTGATAGCTTTGACTAAAGAAATGATGGAGAACAAGTTAATAATGCACATTAAATTTAAAAGTATATTGTGCGTACATTTTTGTTGTTGGAGATTGTTATTGAGCCAATTCTTAGTCTCGTCCAACTCTTTGTGGTCCCATTTGGAGTTTGCTTGGCAAAGAATGGTTTGCCATTTCCTTCTCCAGCTCATTTTACATATAAGGAAACTGAGGCAAACAGGGTTAAGTGAACTTGCCCAGGGTCACACAGCTAGGAACTGTCTGAGATCAGATTTGAACTCATGAACATGAGTCTTCCTAACTCCAAGCCTGGGCATTCTATCCACTGTGCCACCTAGCTATTTTTGTAGAGCTGGTGGTTAAACATTTACCAACACAGCCCTACACACAGGTATGTGTAAAAGGAACATGAGATAATTTGGAGGTATCCTTGTCAAGTCTACAGATAATATGAAACTAGGTGGAATCCCTAACATGTTGAGGTCAGGATCCAAAACAGATTTTGACGGGCCAGAATGACGGGCTATGATTCTAGTGGTAAGAAGATGCAATTTAATAGAAATAAATGCAAAATCTTGCACTTGGATTTTTTTAAGGCAAAAAAAAAATTCCTTCCCAACTATAAGATGGGGCAAGTGTGGCTATGTCATAATAGTCATTTGTCTGAAAAGATCCAGTGGTTTTAGTAGAGTGCAAGCTCTCTATGAATCATTAGTGATATGGCAGCCAAAAAAGTTATCATCTTAGGTGACATTAATAAAGGCATATCTTTCAAGGCAAATTGAAGGGAGCATGCATTTATTAAGTGCCTGCTGTATGTTAGGCACTTTACATATACAATCTGATTTGATCTTCACAACAATTTTGAGAGGGAGGTGTCATTATTACACCCATTCTACAGCAAGCAGAGGCAAAGGGACTTTTCTAGGGTCACATAACTAGTAAGTATCTGAGTTTTGATTTGAACTCAGGTCTTCCTGACTCCAGACCCAGTGCTCTCTCCATTGTGCCAGCTAGCTGACCCTGGGTGGTGATAGGGCCACTCTGGTTGGTGCTGGTTTAGAGTATTTGTGTTCAGTTAAATTTGGGGAGCGTAGCTAGGTGATGGAGTGGATGGAGCTCCAGGCCTGGAAGAGGGAAGACTCATTGTCTTAAGCTCAAATCTGGCCTCAGACACTTTTACTAGCTGTGTGACCCTGGGCAAGTCACTTAACCCTGTTTGCCTCAGTTTCCTCATATGTAAAATGAGCCAGAGAGGAAAGTAGCAAACCACACCAGTACCTCTGCCAAGAAAACCCCAAATGGGGTCACAAAGAGTCAGACATAACTGAGTAATAACAACAGATTTAGAAAGGACATTGATAAGCTTTAAAATAAAAAGAGGAGGATCACTAAGAACCAAGATGGCGAAGGATCTCCAGATCAGGCTTTATGAGGAGGGATTTTTAGAAACTATGTCAGTTTAGGGGCAGCTAGGTGGTGCAGTGAAAAGAGCTAGGAGAACCTGAGTTCAAATTCAGCCTGAGACACTTGACACTTACTAGCTGTGTGATCTTGGGCAAGTCACTTAACCGCAATTGCCTTGCCTTCCCCACTCCAAAAAAAAAAAGAAAGAAAGAAAGAAAGAAACTATGTTAGTTTATCCTGGAAAATAGAAGAGTCTTTGGGAAGGACAGAGGGGAAATCCATAAAGAACCATCTTCAAGTCCTTGAAGGACTGCTTTTGGGAAAAAGCATTACACTTGTTTTTCCTGGCCTCAGAGGGCAGCAAGAGGAAGTGGAAGAGGTTTGATATAAGAAAACCTTCCAAATAATTAGAGCTCCCCAACATCAGACTGTGCCCTATTTCCCATTGGTTTCTCTTTCACTGGAGGTCCGACCACTCGTTAGGTTTGTTGTAGGTAGGATCATTGTTCAATGACGACTTGGCCTAGCAGGTGTGGAGAACCTGTGGCCTTGAGGCCACATGTGGCCCTCTAGGTCCTCAAGTGCACCCTAGCTGGCATCTGAGACCCCTTCTGACTCTGAGATTCTGTTCTTATTACTCTGTAATTTCATGAATATCTCAGCCAACAGAAATTTCATGTGTAATTTTAAATTTGAACGTGGAAGCAAGCAAGAGAGAGGAGGGGCAGAAGGGAAGAGGCATTTCAGAACTGCTCTTTATTATAGCTCATTTCCCCATAGGCTTAAAAGTTTACAAAGCATTTTTCTCACAGCAATCATATGAAAGGTCAGACCAAGTGCCCATTGCATAGATGAGGAAATTGACGCTTGGAGAGGTTGAGTACTTGCCTAAGGTCTCACAGCTGTCAGAACTGGGACTCACACACAGGTCTGCTCACTTGAATACCTGTGCTCTTTGTACTATACCGTGTTATCTCACTAATTTATTTGGACAGAGATCAGTTTGCCAGGAGAAAAAATGGGGGTTTTGTGTGTTTTGGGGGTGGGGGCGGGGAAAGAGGGAAAGGGAAATCCTTATATGTAGTTTGTCTGCTTTCCAGCCTGTATGAGACAGAAGATATTATGTTGGCAAGAACTAAATAACAAAGAGGTTTAGAAAGATTGGGGTTTTCTAGACTTCTTACATTGGAGAACTGGATTCAACGAAGTGACCATTAACAAGCATTTATTAAATTCAGGTATTGTGCTAGGCACTGGGGATAAAAAAAAAATCAAATGGTCCTCATCCTCAAAAAGGTTACATCCTACCATGTGAGACAACAACATCTACATGGTTAATTTTTTTACAGGAGATACACAAAATAAATAAGAAGGGAATTAAGAAAGGTTGGCATTGGTAGGAAGGGGAAGTTGAAAGGCTTCGTGAGGAAGGTGTGTTATCTTGGAGAGACAGAAAATGGGACATTGGCTACTCACTGCTCCTTCCTGGGTGTCACATAGAGGATTTACTAATTCATTTAAAAATCCTCATTTTTCTGAAAAAAAAATGCTAGGGAAGGTGGCCTTGCTGTACCAGATCTTAAATTGTATTATAAAGAAGTAGTCATCAAAACTGCTTGGTACTGGCTAAGAAATAGAGTGGTGGATCAATGGAATAGGTTAGGTACACAAGACACAGTAGTCAATGATTATAGTAATCTACTGTTTGATAACTCCAAAGACCCCAGCTTCTGGGATAAGAACTCACTATTTGATGAAAACTGCTGGGAAACCTGGAAAATAGAATGGCAGAAACTGGGCATAGACCAATGTCTGACACCATATACCAAAATAAAGTCTAAATGGGTACACAATTTAGACATAAAGGCTAATACTATAAACAATTTAGGGGAGCAAGGAATAGTTTATCTGTCAGATTTATGGAGAATGAAGGAATTTATGACCAAACAAGAGATAGAGAACATTGTGAAATGAGAAATGGATAATTTTGATTACATTAAATTGAAAAGTTTTTGTACAAACAAAGCCAATGCAACCAGGATTAAGAGGGAAGCAGAAAACTGGGAAAGAATTTTTATAACTAGGGTCTCTGATAAAGGTCACATCTCTACAATATATAGAAAACTATGTCAAATTTATAAGAATACAAGTCATTCCCCAATTGCTAAATGATCAAAAGATATGAACAGTTTTCAGAGGAAGAAATTAAAGATATTTATAGTCATAAGAAAAGTGGTCTAAATCATTTTTCATTAGAGAAATGAAAATCAAAACAACTCTTAGGTACCACATCTCTCTTGTCCGATTGCCTGACATGACAAAACAGGAAAATGCTAAATGCTGGAGAGGATGTGGGAAAATTGGAACATTGTTGCATTATTGGTGGAGTTGTGAATGGACCCAGCCATTCTGGAGAACAATTTGTAACTATGCCCAAAGGGCTATAAAATGTGCATACCCTTTGACCCACCAATACCCCTTCTAGGGCTGTATCCCAAAGAGATTATACAAATGGGAAAAGGACCCACATGTAGAAAAATATTTATACCAGCTCTTTTTGTGGTAGCAAAGAACTGGAAATTGAGAGGATGTCCATCAGTTGGGGAATGGCTGAACAAATTGTGGTATATGAATGTGATGGAACACTATTGTGCTATAAGATATGATGAACAGGCGGACTACAGAAAAACCTGGAAAGACTTATATGAATTGATGCTGAGTGAGGGGAGTAGAACCCGGAGAACATTGTACACAGTAACAGCCACATTGTGCAATGACTAACTTTGATGGACTTGGCTCTTCTCAGCAATGCAAGGTTCTAAGGCAACTCCAAAAGGCTCATGATGGAAAATGCCATCCACATACAGAGAAAGAGTTATGGAGTCTGAATGCAGATCAAAGTATACTATTTACTCTCTCTCTTTTTTGTTTTGTTCTGTTTCTTCTTTCTTGTGGTTCATTCCATTGGTTATAATTCTTCTTTGAAACATGACTAATGTGAAAATATGTTTAATGTGAATGTATATGTAGAACCTATATCAGATTGAGTGACTTTTTGGGGAAGGGGGAAGAGAAAGAAGGGAAGAAAATTTGGAACCCAAAAGCTTGTGGAACTGAATGTTGTAAACTAAAGATAAATAAAAGTTTTAAAAATCCTCATTTTTCAAGAAAATGTACTTTATTTCCTAACATGTCCCTTCCCCTTCCTAGAGAACTCTTCCTTGAAACAAAGAATAAAAAAGAGAATAAAGGAAATTAAACAAAACTAAGCAGTACATTAACCAAATCTAATATATGTATATACACACACATATGTATATGCATATTATGTATGGTTTTATGATTGTTGTTTAGTCATTTCAGTCGCACTTGACTCTTCGTGACCCCCTTTGGGGTTTTCTTGGCAAAGATACTGGAGCGGTTTGCCATTTCCTTCTCCATCTCATTTTACGGGTGAGGAAACTGAGGCAAACAAGTTAAGTGACCTGCCCAAAGTCACACAGTTAGTAAGTGTCTGAGGCTGTATTTGAACTCAGGTCTTCCCGATTCCAGTCCAGTGCTCTGTCCATTGCTCCACCTAGCAGTCCCCACGTATGTGTGTATATGTTCATATATGTGTATACATCTACATATATGTTTGTGTGTATCTTCATACTCATAGTCCCCCCACTTCTGCAAAGAAGGGAAAGAGGTATATGTTTTCCTCTCTTCTTCTCAACCAAGTTTGATCACTATAAGTATATGGCTTTAAATTTCTTTGTTGTTCTTTCCACATTTACCTTGTTGTAGCCATGGATTTGCCTGATCCCGCTTACTTCCCTTTGAATTAGTTCATATCATCTTTCCCATACTTTTCGGCATTGTTTATATTCATCATTTCTTACAGTGTTTAGCCATTCCCTGATTGATGGACATCTATTCTATTTCCTATCTTTTGGATCATAGGGTAATATAGGGACCTTGAAAATCACCTGAGAATTCCAATCTCTCATTTTTAAGAAGATAAAACAGGCAGGCAGAGGTCAGATGACTTTTCTAGGGTCATACAGCTAGTAAGCAGCTGAGGCAGAATTAAACCCAGGTTTTCTTGATTCCAGGTTCAACACTTTCCATCATGTCACACTGTCTCTCTTTGCTACTAAGAAAAAAAGTTCTGTTGTAAATATTTGGGTGTCTACACAACCTTATTCTCTCCCTCCCTCTCTTCCTTCCTTCCCTCCTTTCTTCCTTGCTTCTTTTCCTCCTTCCCTCCTGTAATGGCAAGGAGAATGGAACTTTTCACTGTTCTTTGTTTGAAAGTGGGATCTTTTTGTCTTGGAATGTTTCTCAGCACTAAGACAATTGAGAGTCATTGAATTGTATGTGATGTGGTGCTAGGGATTGGAGCTTTCCCACACCCTAAATGCTGAGCCTCAAGCCCCCAGGGCCCTGAGACAGGTATATAAGATCTGAAATTAGCATTTGACTTTTTGGGGATGCACTCATTGAAAGAAGGTGGGTGACAAGACAAACCATTGAACCCATCCCGCCCTGGCTTTGTATCCCAGGCAGATGGTAACTTTGAATTGTGATTTGAATCAGATAAAGTCTGTCTGTTGATGTTTGTAATTTCTGTTTGTATTTGCCCTGAAGCTCAGGAGCCTGGTCGTCGCCCCCCCCCCCAGCTAAGTGAATTATATATGTATGTTTAATTAAACTAAGATAGTTAACCCCTTAAAGTTGCTTTCCTTAGAAAAGCAGATCAAAGAACCTGTGTGGGCAGCCCTTCCTGTGTGCTCTTGTTGTTGGGTCTTTCGCCCCCACAGTAGCTGCTAGCCACATTGTTGCTGCACCTTCTTCCTTCTATCTTTCCTTCTTTTTCTTTCTTTATTCATCTTTCTTTCTTTCTTTCTTTCTTTCTTTCTTTCTTTCTTTCTTTCTTTCTTTCTTTCTTTCTTTCTTTCTTTCTTTCTTCTTTCCTTCCTTCCTTCCTTCCTTCCTTCCTTCCTTCCTTCCTTCCTTCCTTCCTTCCTTCCTTCCTTTCTTTCTTTCCTTCTTTCTTTCTTTCCTTCTTTCTTTCTTCTCTCTCTCTCTTTCTTTCCTTTCCTTTCTTCCTTGCTTCCTTGTCAAGAAGACCTGATTTCTCAGACCTATACTAGGTATGTGACCCTGGGCAATTTAATCTCTGTTTTCTTGGGGATAATAATACCACTGACCTCCCAAGGTTGTTGTAAGGATCAAGTAAGATAATATTTGCAAAGCATTTTGCAAACTTTAAAGTGCTATATAAATGCTAGCTATTATTACTGCTATTGCTGATGTTATCCTTGAGGTATTAGCTTAGCAGTGGACCTCTGTGGCCTCCATTTCACACCAAACCACTGGAAATGAAGAGGACGTGCTTTTTAATGACATCACAAAATAAGTCTGCTCACTGAGGTAGGGGGTTATACTAATTAGGCTCCAAACAACCCTCTTTTCTGATTGTTTTAAATTCTGCCCTTTCTTCAAAGGCTAGCTGACATCTCACCTTCTCCATGAAAGCTCCCCTCACTGCTCTACTCGTCACTCCTTTGAACATTTACACTTACACTTACAGACCATCCCACAGAATCTTGAACAGGAGTAATTGCCGTTTTGTCTGCTTCATAAGTGTGGCTTCCTCCCACTCCATTTCCCCAACTAGACTTGGATTCCCTCTCTGAGAGAAGCCACTATCTCCCATATGTCATCTTTTCCTTGTTCTTCCTAAGTATTTAGAACACTTTAGAAGCACACAGGATGTGGATGATTAATAAGAGAAAACAGCCTTGCCTGGGCTGAGTTAGCAGATCTGGATTTTAGCCTCGGCTCTACCACCGTCCCTAACAGGGCTTAAAATTTGAAAAGGGCTTTTGTCTCAGCAACCCTGGACACTTAGTATTACTGTTCTCATTTTACAGATAAGAAAACTGAGTCTCTGACAGGCAAAATAACTTGCCCATAGTTGCAGAGCTAGGAAGTGTTTGATGCCAGATTCAAGTTCCATACCCCGTCTCCAAGTCAGTCAGTGTCTATGTATTATGCCATACTACTTCTCAGAGTCACCACTCTATACGTGACCTTGCAGAAGTTATGCAACCTCTGAAGGTCTAAAGTTCCCCATAAATATAAAATGAAGTGTAGAATCTCCAAATAACGGACTGGTGAATTGGCAGCAATCTCTGGAAAAATCCTAAAACTTGTCATAGAGAAGGTTTATGAACATTTAGAACAGGAAGTAGCAATTCCCATGAGTCAGCATGAGCTCATCAGCACCAGGTCATGGCAGACTAACCTAATTTCCTCCTTTGACAGGGTTATTCTCCTGCTTCACAGCCATCGTATCACTGGGGAAGAATAGCATTAAAGAGACAGTGTTTTGTTTTTAGGGAGAAGCTTTTGGTCATTAAAGTGAAAGGTATTATTATCATCCTCATTTTATAGATGAGGAAACTGAATCAAAAGTGGCAAAGGTATTGAAGTATTTTGCTATTTCTTTCTCCAGCTCGTTTGACACATGAGGAAACTGAGGCAAACAGGGCTAAGTGATTTGCCCAGGGTCACACAGCTAGTAAGTGTCTGGGACTGGATTTGAATCCAGGTCTTCCTGACTCCACGCCCAGTGTTCTATCCACTGCATCGCCTAACCATATAGCCGCGGCTGGAACGTTTTAGCAGTGAAGAATTGCATAACGGACACAGCATTAAAGATAAAAGGAAGTGGGCTAATTGGAGCGAAGAGTAATAGATGGGCAACACCCAGCTCCAGTAGGACCCATATAATATAATGTCAAGAAATTTATAGGAAGCCTACCAGCAGGTTAGATAGATTCCTATGGATTGTTAACTCAAGGTAATGGACAAGAATAACAGGATAAGGCATCAAAGGCTTATGATCTTCATGGCTAGAGGGAATACTCCCATTAAGGAGAACTCAGATCCACTGAAATAGCCAGGCAATAATCTGACAGTTCAGAAAAACACAGGCATAGTATCAGACTTTCAAAGAATTAAAATACAGAAAGGTGGTTTCAGGTGGTGGAATGATAAAACCCAAAGAGCAGTCTTTCATGGATCAATGTGAGCTTTGTAGGAGGTCTTCAGGCATTTGTCCTTGTCTCTGTGTTCAACATTTTTGTCAATGACTTTGTTCTGGGTAGCATTTTAATTGGCTATTACCTTGTATGATTGCTGTGATCTATTTCATGATTCAAGGTACTATGGATATATGAATTTCTCCCTGTAGTAAGCCTCAAGAATGGAACCAACTCCTGAGTGTATTGGTCCCATTTCTTGCTTATTGTATATTGAGACAACCACAACCCCCTTTAGGGGAATTTCCTCCCTCCGAAGAAGGAATATTTGAATTAAGATTGGTATAGTGGAAAGAAAACTAGATTTAGAGACCGAGGGCCTGTGTCCTAAATAATCTATAGATCGGGGAGTTATCTGTGTATTCAACCTGATGAGATCACCCTCTGAAATACTAGAGAGGAGAAGGCCCAAGACAGAACCTTGGGAGACATTCATGGTTAGTAGACACAACATGGTTAAAAAAAATCAGCAAAAGAGATCAAGTGGGAATTGTTGTAGGGATAAGAGGATAACCAGGAAGACAGTATCATGAAAACCTAAGAAGGAAAGAATGATCAGATCATGGTGATTGACAGTGTCCGAAAGTGCAGAGAAGTCAAGAAAGATGGAGATTGAGAAAAGGCCATCTTTGTTTATGCAAACAAGCAATCCAGCCTCAAATATCCCTGCTGCTGAATATTTATCTTGCAATGAGTATATAGATGCTAGTGCTAGTATCAGCATGCCTATGGTTGGCATGGACCAGGCCCTCTATCGGCTGAGAGGAGCACACCCTTACCTGGAACCATTGAAAAAAGCCCTGGCATCAGTTGCTTTCCCCATGCTTGCTAATCCATTAAAGAGCTAGCTTGCTGTATTATATCTTTCATAAACTCCTTTGGATTATAGATGGGTTAGATGATTGGATTTGATTATTCCTTTAGTGTCACAATAGTAACACTAACCATGTAACTGATTAGAGAGAACTTGTTAAGAGAACTTGAGAAGATGTTAGAATGGGGAGGAGAAGCTGCTTATATCACCAACTTTTGGAATTTGTCTCTTAAATCTAGTACAGACTTGGAGAAAGGCATGTTTATCAAATCTATCAGTGACTCAGATTTGAGATGGAAAGCTGGCGTATTGGTTGATTCAGCCAGGGTCCAAACAGATATTGACACACTAGAATATAGGGGCAAATACAGTAAGATAAAATGGAATAGGAATGACAGTACTGTCCTATAGTTAAGGTTGGGAAATCAACTGTACATGTATGGCAGGGCTGTCCAAAATGCGGCCCGCAGGCCACATGCTGTGCAGTGCGATTTATATGGCCTGCCTACAAGCATAGAAATTTACATAAACGCTTTAGTAAACAAAGCTGAGCTACTGCAGAGCTCTCACTAAAATGGAAAATCAAAATATATTGTCTATTGTTTCAAAAACCTAAGGTTGGAAACCTTTAAAAGTGGTTACTACTCAAAAACCCAACCCATTAAGGTTGGACAGCCCTGATGTATGGGATAGGGTTAGATCACACTTAATGTGAAGAAGATCTCAAGACTAATGGATTGCAAACTTGATATGAGTTAATGGTAGGACATAGCAGCTCTCCCCCTTACCTACCCAGCCCTCAAAAGCCAGCTTTTTTTTGTCTTCATCAAAAAGGCATAGTATATAGATGGAGAAGGGGCAACAATGTGGCACAATGTGCCAGGTCTGGAATCAAGAAGACATCTTCCTGAGTTCAATTTTGGTCTTAGACACTAGCTGTGTGACCCTGGGCAAGTCATTTAACCCTGTTTGCCTCAGTTTTCTCACCTGTCAAATGAGCTGGAGAAGGAAATAGCAAACCACTCCAGTACCTTTGCCAAGAAAACACCAAATAGGGTCATTAAGAGTGGGATACAACAGAAATGAATGAACAACAAAAACAGCCAATATAGAAGTAGACAAGTGAAGTTCCATTCCAGTCTGTTCTGGTCAGATCTCATCTGGAGTATGGTGTTCATCCCCAAGGATCTCGTTTTAGGAAGGATATTGAGAAACTGGAGCACTTCCAGAGGAAATCAACCATGATCCATCAACTGATCAGTCAAAAACTAATAATGAAATGCCTGCTCCTTGCCAGGCTCTATGCCAGGTGCTAGGAATACAAAGACGAAATAATCTCTTTTTGTAAGGACTTTGCATCTAATGGGGGAGACAACAAATGCACATACAACTATATACAGCATAATAATAATGATAGTAATGGCTAGCATTTATTTACCACTTTTGCAAAAACTTTATAAATGTTATCTCATGCTATCCTCACAACAACTCTGGGGAATAGGTGCTATTATTATCCCCATTTTACTAATGAGGAAACTGAGGAATAAAATACATAAATATAATAAATAATACAATGATTATACATATAATATATACATTGTATATTGTGTATACACATAATACATACATAAGTATAATAAATAATGCAATTATTATACAAATTATACAAAAAAAGTCAAATATGAGGAAGTTTTTGAGTGAGGGCACTGACGATTAGGGGAATTCAGAATGGTTTCATACAGATTATACTTAAGCTATGGGGAGTTTTTTTTAAAAATTAAATTACATTTTATCTTTTTTGAATTAACAGGTACTTTTCTTCCTCCCAGTTCCTCTCCTACTCCACCCCCTAAGAAAAACTGGGGAAAAAAGAAGGAAATACCTTCTAATTTTTGTGGTGGCAAAGAACTGGAAGTTAATGGGGTGCTCATTGGAAATGGCTGAACAAATCACAGTATATGTATGTAACCTAATGCCGTTATGTCCTAAGAATGAATAAAATGAAAGCTTTCAGAAAAACCTGGGAAAACTTGTATGAACCGAGGCAGAGTGAAGTGAGTGGAACCAGAGAAATAATTTATACAAGGACATGATGGAAAAAAAAGAACAGCTTAGAATTTTAGCTGCATTTTAAAGGGTGAAAAGGATTCTATGAGGCTGAAATGAGTGGGGAAATGACTTTCAAGCATAGGGGGATGGCCAGCACAAAGACACAGGGATGGGAGTCAGTGCCCTGTTTGAGAAACAAAGGTCAGTTCGCCTACAAAGAAGAATGTTCTAGGGGGAGTATCCTCTGATGTAGCTGAAAAGATAGACTGAGGCCTGGCCATAACGGGTTTTGAAAGCCAAACAGAAAAGTCTACATTTTCTCCTAGAGGGAGTAGATGTAGAGGAGTCACATGGTTGGATCTCTCCTTAAGGAAAATCACTTCAGCAGCTGTGTGGAAAATGGACTAGAGTGCAGAGAGATTTGAGGAAGGGGAGACCCAATTAGGAGGCTGTTGCAATGATCTAGGTGAGAAGTAAAGGGGGCTTGAGGGCTGGGAGCCGTGGGACTGGAGGGAAGGGGGTAGCACGTAAGATGTTATGAAGGTAGGAATGGCAAAATGTAGCAGGTGATGAGATAGGTGGCGTGAGAGAGAGGGAGAAATCCACAATAATAATAATCCTCACCAGGAAGAGGAGCGTACAGCCGATGCTAGATGAGAATCCCTTCAAGAAGTTACTGATATTTAGCCTGAAGGAGTGGAAGCTTGGGGGTATGTGATAGTCATCTTCAAATATTTGAAGGGATGCCATCTGGAAGAGAAATTAGACTTTTTTACTTGACATGAGAAGCTAAAACTAGGCGCGATGGCTAGAAGTTGTAGAAAGGTAGATTTAGATTTGATATAAGGAAAAAATCTTCTGATACCCAAAGTAGAACATGCTGCCTTGGGACATGGAGGATTCACTCTCACTGAAAATCTTCAGACGAAGGCTAGATGCCCACTTTGGGGTGATATTGGAGAGAGTATTTCTATTCAGGTGTGGGCTAGAATCAATGACCTCTGAGGCTCCTTGTAAACTCCAAGATTCTATGATTCTAAGAGTTAACCCCTTCTTTATTTATGAGGTTGTTGAGACAATGAAGCGAGAAAGTGTTTTTAGAAATAAAAGCACTGCCCAAATGCTAAGTCCTGCATAGTTTTTTCAGAGAGGAAGCTTTCCATTCTTTCCAGTCAAATTTTCTATCCCACAAATAAATTTACAGTGGCCTTCCTTATCTTCTTCTAAAGTACCCTACCCTCTAGAGAATCTGGCTTGTTTTCCTGAGTGAGCCATAGATCTGATATGTCTTTTTACAACTGCCTCTGGTTCAGGTACGCACACCTTGGGGCAGATGAGGCTTTGCCCAATCTCATCTTTCTTGCCAACCTTAAAAAAGCCCCAAAGCAGGTCTCACTCAGCTCACAGACTGCATTTCAGGCCTACTCTACCTCAGTATGATTAAATGTACACACAAACCCTCCACATTGGTGTTAAAAGCACATAAACCACTTTGGTTGTTAAGATTCTCTTGGCACGGGATGTGTGGACAATATCACTAAAAGCAGGTATGATGAATAAAAATGAATAATGTCCCTTTCCCAACATAAACCAAGGAGCTCATCCTTCAGTTCTGTTTATAAATAAAGGAGGGTCAATTTGTTTGGGAACCCCAGCCCCGGCACTACTCCATTTAGATAACGGCAACATTTCTAACCTAGCTATCACTTCTGGGGTTGGGAGATGGTGATTAATCAAACACTGTTTGAGTTTTACCCGATATACATCTAGTTCCTCCGGTTTACAGTGGGCTGAAGATGGCTTCAAAAGTTTATAGAATGGCCTGTGCTGATACATTAGAACATCCCTGAAGATGAGAGCAGGGAAGACAACCTATCTAGCTGTTCCATTTGGACTGTTGTAGACTCCTGGAAAGTTGGGCCAAGCTGGACAAGAAGAATGATGTGAATTGTGAATTGATTGGTGGGTTAGGATGACAGTCCAGGAAGGAGCAGATTACCAATAGCAACAGGGATTCAAGTTTGCATAAATAGAAGGAGTGTTTTCTTTTTCTTGATTAAATGACCTGGCTTTAAATCCTAACTTCTGCTTGCTACCTATGTGGCCTTGTTTGGGCAAATCACTTTATTACTCTGTGCCTCCATGTCCTCATCTCAAAAATGAGAGGATTGGACCAGGTCATAGTTTGGAACTAAAAGGTACTTTAGGGATCTTAGAGATGAGAAGGTTAAATGATTGACCCAGGGACATACAAGTAATAAGTAGCAGAGTCAGGATTTCAACATGGGTCCCTGGAGTACAAACCCAGAGCTTACTCTCCTTCACAGCAAGGCATTCTCTAAGATCCCTTCCAATTCCAAATCCTGTGATGCCTGATATATGAACTAACCAGGTGATGCTTAATGGTCTTATTTCAGGAGAAGCAGCCTGATATAGGTGACTGAAGGTTGGTCTTGGAGTTAAGAGGACCTGGGTTCAAGTATTGCCTCTGGCACACAATAGCTGTACAATGGAGGGCATGTCATGAAAATCAAGAAATCATAGATCCAGTCTCATTCCCACTAGAGAATAAAAACTTGAGTTTTAACTCAGACACAATTGAGTATCACAGTAATTGGTATGGACACCAAGTGTAATCATGAGTGGCAATCACACTGCCAGAGTGAAGGTGGGAGGTGCATGGGCTTGAGTAGCCTTGGAAGGCTTCCTACTAGCTTGTGACCTAGGGACCTCTTGTTATGGGGTGTAAGACAGACAAGATCTCAGAATGTGTGATTCATTTTTTCTCTCCTCTCTTCTCCCTTTCTTTTCTCTTCCCTTATCTCCTGTCTTCTCTGCCCTTTTCCTCTCCTTTCTTACCCTCTCCTCTCTTCCCTCCCCTTTCCTTCTTTTGCTCTCCTCTCCTTTTCCTTCTCTTTTCTTCCCTCTCCTTCTCTTCCTTCTCTTAGCCCCTCTTTCCCTTCCTTCCACTCCCTTCTTCCTCTTCCTTTCCTCTCCTCTCTTTTTCTCTCTTCTCTCCTCCCCTTTCCTTGATAATAAGCTTTTGGGAAAAGAAATGCCAGCCAAGCCCTAAAGGCATTGGGCAGGTCCCATCAAAGGGCTTGCTGCACATGTTTTGAGGATTAGTGTCGGCTCTATCTAACAATCTAATTAATGTTTTTATAATTTACCAATTTCATGTGCTCTTCAGAGAGCTTTGGAGAAAACAACACTCCCATATAAAGCCTGAGTTTGCCTTCATTATTAGAAGACTGCCTTTTCTGATCCTGTTAATAAGAAACATCCTTTCAGTCTGTGCCTGACAGCAGTTTTGCTGCTGGTATGGATGGGACAAAGCATTTGGGGGATTGGTTTTAGACTCCATAGTTAGTTTGGGATGCAAGGAGGGTGGAAAGGGGAAGAGTCTGGATGAAAAGGCTGCCAGATACCTTCACTTACCTTCTCTGAACTTCACATATCAAATAAGTCTAATCATGTTTTACCTGGTCCATGGCGGGTAAGGCGAGGGTGAGATGAATCTGGCAAATAAGCCAATGGATGTGAAAGAGCTTTTTGCATAGTATAAAGTTCCATGTAAATAAAAAGTATAATTATTTTCTATATCCTCTATTAGCCTGAGGATTCCTGAAGAGTGAAGGACAGTATCTCTTGACTCTCCCTCTCCTCCCTTCAAGGCCTATGTGCAGATTTGGGAATTTGCTTGGGTTCGGCATCTCGGGCTAGGTGAGGAAGCTAAGCAGTGTGATGAGAAGCTTTGACAGCTGAAAGAAAGCACCTGAATCATGGCTGCTTGCAAAGGACTTGGGGTAAATGCCTGTAACACTTGCTGGTCTTGGCTAGAGGAACCTGAAATCAGGAGATTCTCCAGGACAGAGCTATTCAACCAGAACACCCAACGCAGGACACACTTCCTTTACACAATCAATTGATAGTCACCCTGGCAAATTGTGTTTAATAATCTGGAAAACCAAACCCTTCTCTTAAGCCATACCATAGATAACAAGGAAGGGCCTGGGTCTTATTTTATCACTTTGTCATCAGCAGAATCAAGTATTCAATTCAACTTACTCCCCACCCCAACATTTACTAAGCTACTGTTGTACACACACCACATAGAAAGGTAACTACAGCCATAGTGGCTAGAAAAATGGCCTTGATAATATTAGTAAAGCACGGTTCCTGGCATAGTTAATAAATACTTGCTAAATCTAAATCTAAATTGCATCCCACTTCTGACACAGACCAGCAGTGTCACCCTGAACAAGTCACTTAACTTCTCAGTGACTCAGGCACCTTTCCAGATAGAAGAAAAGGCACAATATTGGCAGGATGACTTTCCTCATCCAGGAGTTCCCTATACCAATGAAATCACAGATCCAGCACCTGTCTAACACAGTCATCACACACAATAAGCACTTAATAAATGCTCTCAGAAAGAAAGGAATTACCTTTCAGATCTATGGATTGGGAATGAATTTATGACTAAGCGTGATAGAAAACCTCGCATAAAATAAAATGCACAATTCTGATTATATAAAATTAAATGGATTTTTCACAAACTAATCTGGTAAAAAATAAAAAGCAAACAGGTAAGTGGGGAAAAATATCTTTAGTGACAACTTTTCTGATAAAGATCTCATTTCCAAGATATTTAAGGAACTAATTCACATTTATGAGGCTAACAGACATTTCCCAGAAGAAAAATGGTCTAAAGATTTGAAGCGACAATTTTCAAAGGAAGAAATCCAAGCTATTGACAATCGTATGAAGAAATGCTTATACTTAGAAAAATGTGAAGCAAGCAACTTTGAGGTTCTGCCCTGTCAGTCTGGCAAAGATGACAATAGAGGAAAATGACAAAGGTGGGAAAATAGATACATTACTGCACTGTTGGTGGACTTCAGATTTGGTCTAGCCATCCCAGAAAGCAATTTTGAACTATGCCCAGGAAGTTACCAAACTGCATACCCTTTGACCCAACTATACCACTGTGAGTCCTATTCCCCAAACAGAACAAAGAGGAAAAAGATACATATATGTGTATATATATATATATATATGTATGGTAGATATATATTTATGGATTTATATATCTATAAAAGGATACTTATATATCTTTTTGTGGTGGCTGAAAATTGGAAACTAACAGACTGCCCTCCCATTGGAGAATGGTTAAACAAATTGTGTTATATGAATTAAAACACTATTACTGTGCCATAAGAGGTGATATCATGGAAGGTTTCAGAGTAAACTGGAAAAGTGTCTGTGGATTAATGCAGAACAAAGTGAATGGAAGTAGGAAAATAATAAAATAATAATTTTATGTGGAGGAGGGAAAAATCTTTGAAAGACTTTAAAACTCTGATCAATGCAATGATAAGCCTTGAATTCAAAAGAATGAACATGAACCATGCCCTTTACCCCTTTCTGGAGAGGAGTGAACTTACAGTGCTGAAAGAGCCATACATGTTCAGATATGGTGAATGTCTGCCTACTCCTCAGCCTCCTTTGGGGGCTCTTTATCCATCTCACTCCTGCTAGTAGTGGCAGCAGGATGGGGGATCCCCCAACATACTTCCCTGAGTCCTTTTCTCTTCTGCCTCTGTATGCTTTCACTTGGTGACTGAATCGGTTCCCATGGTTTCAATAATCTCTCTATATGGCTCAAATCTACCTATTCAGTCCTGACTCTCTCCTGACCTTATCTCACATCTCCAATGGCCTTTCAGACATCTTGAAACGGATGTCCTGTATAGGGTTTTCCTAAAGCCTGAACACAGGCGAAAATGTATATTTTCAAGAAATGAAATGAAAGAAATTTTCAACAACGTTTTATTTAATTGGAATATTAACAAATAACATCTTCAATATGATTTCCATCATTTGTGATACAAAGGTCGAGGCGCTTTGCAAGATTCACGTGAACTCGATGCAATAACTCCACATTTCCTATATGTCCAGACTTTAAGAATACCCTGTAAATATCTTAAACTGAAAATGGTCAAACTGAATCCATCATCCTTTCCTCCCTGCCCCAGCTTTTCCTTCTTTCTAGCTTCCCTATCACTGGCAAGGGTACCACTATCCTCCCAGTCACCCAGCTGTTATCCTTAGCCCCTCACCCTGTCTCACCCCATACTCTACATCCAATCAATCATTAGGTCCTGTCATTTCTATTTTTATCACATCTCTCAGATATGCCCCCTTCTCTCCTCTGATACTGCCACCACTCTGGTACAGGTCCTCATCACTTCAACACTGGACTATTGCAATAGCCTGTCAGGGGATCTGTCTCCCTGCCCCAAGTCTTATGCCATTCCAAGCCATCTTCCTTCTCACCTGTCAAACTGATTTTCTTAAAGGGCAGGTCAGACCGTATCACCTCTCCTACTCAATAAACTCCAATGGCTCCCTATTACCTTCAGGATCAAACATAAAATCTATTTGACTTTCAAAACCCTTCATAACCTGGGCCTTTTGTTATTTTTCATTCTTCTTACACCTTATTCCCCTCCATGTATTCAACCATTCAGTAACATTGTCCCTTTTTCTATTCCTCCCACACAACACTCCATCTCCTGACTGAGTTTTCACTGACTATCCTCCACACCTGGAGCTCCCTCCCTCCTTGTCTTCTCCTACCTTCCCTCAAATCTTACAGAAGAAAAAAAATTTATATGCAAGAGACAATATAAGGTCCCTACCATTTGCAAGAAAACATCCTTTGCCCTGAATTCAATATTTTGTCTCCTACCTTTTTCTATCTGTCCAATAATAATTGCACCTTTAAAATTGGTCCCCCAAACAGACGTGGATTTCTACTTCCCTTTCGAGGATTGCAAATCATCATCTCAGTTCCAGGCTTTCATGTTACCAGGGACCTTCCTGAGAGTACAACCTTTTAGGTCGCTCTGGGTCCCTAACTGAGAAAGAGGGGGGGAGAGACAGAGAGAGAGAGAGAGAGAGAGAGCAAGCTAAAAGGCAGTGGGAATGGGAATGCATTTGGCTGGTTCTCGTGAATCCATTATAAAATATGAAATAGTTTCTTGTACCAAAGACCTAAGTCTTTGAGGGCATGCCTGTACTGGAGCCTATCTGTAAATCTCTGAGGTTAACATACTTTCTTCATGGGCCAGATGGATTAAATACAAAGCCACAGGCATGTTCACTAGTTTTGGCAAATGTTCTACATGTCTAAGAAGGTATCGCATTTGGCATGGACATTGTAGATTCTCCATTGACTTTCCTTCTGTAGAAAGCACCAATAATTTGCTGAAAAGATTTGGACCAAGATGTTCGAACAATGATTCATGACATTTGGGAATATTCCTTCCTCTTAAAAGAAGCTAATAGGGCTAGAGAACAGAAGTCTAAATTAGCTTTGGTTTTCCCTCATTTCACCAATCAATCTCTCTAAACAATCAATTAAATAGGCATTGGCCAACATGTGGCCAAAATGGTGGCAGGTTGTCTTGAGGGATATGTCAAGGACTTGTGATATACTTAGGGTGAGAACTTCCCCCTCTTCGTGACCCTTCCCATTTCCAAGTCCAGCACACTGTACACTACACAATGTTGTTTCTTACGTTAACTATAGGAAATGTAAAAGAGCTATAGGCATGATCCATGCTGTCGAGGAATTTTAGGCAAAAAGCCAACTCACAGACATAAAATAATTAGCAAACAATAAAAGGAGTATATATTTGTATAAGTATGTAATTAATTAATTAATGTTGAAAGTTGCCAAATATGTAACCACCTGTGTAGGAGGGGTAGTTGGCCTCTAACCAGTTGATTCCCACCCCAGCTCCTACCAGCCCATACAACCACAGAAATTAAGCAGCAGATAAAGAGGGTGTTTGACTAGCAAGAATCCTCCTCAGCCCACATTTCCTTATCAAGTATGAAATGTTTCTTCCTATTTGAATTGCCAATGACTTTGACTAGGAATGACTGGTTTTGCCCTTGATAACCCTTTAAAAGGCCAAGCTCCCAGCTCTACACAGAGTCCAGATAGGGAATAGTTTTGTGGAGCATAATTCCTGTGGGCCAGTAATTTTTGTAATACCAGAGGGCATCTGAGGGGAGGGGAGGATTTCTTTATTTTCCACTCCCCCTGCCCTGGTCAATTCAACAAGCTGGAGCCACTAGCCCATGGTATGCAATCCTTTCAGGAGTTAGACAATTTAAGACATTGTGGAGGGAGCAGAACTACATTTTCCAATCATACACAGACACAAAGAGGCAGAAACATGAAGGAAGAAGCAGCCTTTAGGAGCATGACTTCTGGTATCAGGGAAGAGTCAACTATGAATTCAAGAAAGAATTAACCCTGGCAGTCGAGTCCTGTGGAGAGGAACTGACCCAGAGCATCCAGCCATGTGATCTGCCCAGTAGAAGATGCTACATCTAAGGGGAACAGCATAAGGATTCCATAAGGAAAGAAAGCACATTGAGGCCCTATGGTCCAGGAGCCATGAGTTGGCTTGGCCACGTGGATTCTATTAAAAGTGTGTCTCACTACCATGAACTGTAAACTTGTCTTCACTCTTCCTGTGGTTATTGGCACTAGAGCATACCCCAGGTTTATTAGGAGACATTTTTAGCTACAGCTCTTGTTTTCAGTAAATTCTATTGCTCTGAGCTAATTGTGACTCCTGGATGATTGTTAGAGGAAAGTCCATTCCTGGGAGCTTAGGAGCCATAGTTCCATTAGGTCTGGACCCATAAGGTATCTTGAAACCTTTAAAAGTGGTTACTACTCAGAAACCCAACCCATTAATACTAGTACCAGTTGGGGAAGTAGCCCAGAGGGAGTGATACATTTGTATGAATGAGTTTTAAGAACAATAACATATTTGTGGCATGCTCTCTGTCTTACAAAGCACTTTCACATGTACTACTTCATCTAATATTCATGGTAACTTTTGAGCCAAGTAGGGACATAGCCAATTGGTGGTCATCTTTATGGTTTATAGGATCATAGGTTTAAAGCTTAAAAGGACGCTCAAGGTCATTGAGTCTGACTTCCTCATTTCACAGATAAGAAAACTGATATCTGCACAATTAAGTAACTTATTCTAGGTCACTACACAGGTAGCAAGTAGTTGATCTGGCTTTCCAACCTAGGTCCTCTGACTCAAAAAGTAGTGGTCCTTCGTCAGCTCAGTTTGTAGTAGCATTAAGACTCAGCCTGTGGCAATGATTAAAGGCAGGATATGTGACTAGCACTAGAAGATTAAGCATCAATGTGAAGCCATTATTTGGGGTGGAGTAGGTTGGAGAAGGAAACAAGCACTTATTAAACACTTAGTGTATGCCAAGCACTATAGTAAGTGCTAGTGCTGTAAATACTTAGAATGAACTAAGCCAATAAACCCTGCTCTGAAAGAACTTACATTCCAATGGGAGAGATAAGAAATGCATATGCACACATATGTCTCTATATATACTGTATACGCTGTATATACGTATACACACATATGACACCACACATGTATATATGCTTATATGTATGTATATATACATACACATATAAAAATCCTAGCATATAGGCTAAAGACATTTGCTTGGCTAAGGTCCAAGGGCTAGTTATCTGCACCACTTCCTGTTTTGTAACCTAGCCATGTGCTAGTATACTGGATTCATAACTAGGGTAGCCTGACTTCTCAAGAGATTAGGCTCCCTACTCTCACATTCATTAGCTCATCATCCCCATACGAACTTCAATAGGGACACTTCTGTTTTTGACTTTACTCTAGGGCTTCCTCAGAAAGGAGAAAGTAAAAGAAGTGCTCCATGTCCAAACATGAACTGGGTACAGGACAGGAGATTTATTGCTACTCAATGAAAGCCATGCTGAAGGCAAGAGCATCATAGTGTGTGTAACAGAATGACCACCACAGAATTCAGTGGTTCACTTACTACTATTCGTATAGTTAGCTGGAAGGCCAATGTTCAAGTTTTGTTGGAACATAGATGAGTTTTTGCAAGGCCACTAATTATGCACTTTACATTTCACCTCTACCCTGGTAATCATCCCAGTGAAACAACTGAGACAGATTTTTTTGTTGGCCTTTCTCCAATGCCAATTTTTTCCTTATTGAAAGCCTGATTTTGCTACAACTGTAGGCAATCTAGGAGATGATGGCTTTGTCACAGCCAGCTCTTGCCACCACTGAAACTTAGATGCCCTTAAGGAAAGAAAACATGAAGAGGAATGGCAAAGACATCCAGGGCCCCCAATACATGCTTCCTTGCTTACGTCCTCTGGCCCTAGATGCCAGCTGCGCTGAATCATCATGACCCAGCGATAGAGGGACTCTGTTTCTCTGGATCCTCCAAAGGCATCATATCTCATCATCTCAAAACCTGTAGTCAGGAAGATACCAGCTGGAAACTGCTTCTTATTTTCTTAAAGGTCCCTTGGGTCCTCAGTTTTTCTGGCTCAACAGCCAATCAGTGGACTTTCATCAGATGAGTCATATATAGCCAGAAGTCAGCTCATAAATTTCCCTTGCTTTCAATGTTAATGGTGGCTGTATATGTATTGAGGAAGGGGAAAGTGCCTAGCAAATAAAGTATACACGAAATCATCGAGACAGAACAATGGCTAGAGTGATAAGGAAGATCTGAGCTTTTATCCTGCCTCAAACACGTGCTAGCTGTATAACCCTGGACTCTGTGTGACTAGTTCTCTCTCAGCCTCAGTTTCCATATCCATATAACAAAGATAATGACACCATCTACCTTAAAGAGTTCTCGTAAGAATCAAATAAGACAATATAAGTAAAAGGACATTTTAAAACATAAAACATTATATAAATGCTAACTTATTAATAATACTAATCAAAATAATGATAATGATAATAACAATTAATACCAAGTAGTTGAATGCATGGTGGTTTGGGAGGAGAAGGAAAAATAGGGGAACAGTGGGGGGAGATAAATCTTCATGCAAAAGATAATGCTTGAGCTGTATCTTTTTTTAAATTTAATATATTTAGTTTTCAGCATTGATTTTCACAAGAGTTTGAATTACATTCTCACCATTTCTACCCTCTCCCCCACTCCAAGATGGCATATATTCTGGTTGCCCTGTTCCTCAGTCAGCCTTCCCTTCTGTCACCCCACTCCCCTCCCATCCCCTTTTCCCTTCCTTTCTTGTAGAGCAAGATAAATTTCTACGCCCCATTGCCTGTGTATCTTATTTTCTAGTTGCATGCAAAAATTTTTTTGAACATCTGTTTTTAAAACTTTGAGCTTCAAATTCTCTCCCCTCTTCCCTTCCCACCCACCCTCCCTAAGTCAAGCAATTCAACATAGGCCACATGTGTATCATTATGTATAACCCTTCCACAATACTCATGCTGTGAAAGACTAATTATATTTTGCTCCTTCCTAACCTGTCCCCCTTTATCCAATTTTCTCTCTTGACCCTGTACCTTTTCGAAAGTGTTTGTTTTTGATTACCTCTACTCCCATCTGCCCTCCCTTCTATCATCCCCCCTTTTTTATCTTCTTCTTCCTTCTTTCCTGTGGGGTAAGATACCCAATTGAGTATGTATGGTATTCCCTCCTGAGGTCAAATCTGATGAGAGCAAGATTCACTCATTCCCCCTCACCTGCC
>CM053625.1:278255157-278284302 GCA_028646595.1 Phalanger gymnotis | reverse complement strand
AAGGGAAGAGCGGAGAAAAATTTTTTTTTTCTTTATGCAACTAGAAAATAAGATGCACAGGCAATGGGGCACAGAGATTTATCTTGCCCTACAAGAAAGGAAGGGAAAGGGGGATGGGAGGGGAATGGGGTGACGGAGGGGAGGGCAGACTGGGGAGCAGGGCAACCAGAGTGTACGCCATCTTGGAGTGGGGGGGGAGGAAATGGGGAGAAAATTGGTAATTCAAACTCCTGTGAAAATCAATGCTGAAAACCAAACATGTCAAAAATAAATTAAAAAAAAAAGAATCTAAAGGTGATAGTTCCACTGTTATTGATAGAAAAAAATGCAGCATTTTAACAGATCTTTTCCATTTTTCATCTGTTTGCTTTCTTCTTGGAAAAGCTGGGTGGCACAGCTGATATAGTGCTGGGCCTAAAGTCAGGAAGACCTGAGTTCAAATCCCACCCCAGATACTTACTAGCTCCGCCATCTTGGGCAAGTAGTTTAATCTCTTTCCTCCAGTTACCTCAACTGCAAAATGAGGTTAATAATAGCATCTACTTCCCAAGGCTGCTGTGAAGATCAAATGAGATAATATTTGTAAAGTATTTAACACAGTGCCTGGCACGTAGTAGATGCTTAACAAATGCTTGTTTCCTCTCCTTTCCTTCCTTCTTATACTCCCATAGACACTCCAAAAATTCCACTTCTCATCTTTCTCATCAATGATAACATCTTTTGTCATTTTTTGCCAATCATATCCATGTCAAGTTGCACTTTACAGTTTTAATTTGTATTTCACTTGTAACTCACGATTTTGATGATTTTTTTCATATGATTGTTGATAACTTGCATTTCTTCACCTGAAAATTGCCTATTCAAACTATGGAGTCTGAATGCAGATTGAGACAAACTATTTGCTCTCCTTTTTTTCCTCTTTTGTTTTTGTTTTTGTTCTTTTTGGTTTTCTTTCTTCTTTCTCATGATTCATTCCATTGGTCATAATTCTTCTTTACAACTTGACTATTGTGTAAATAAGTTTAATGCAAAGTTACATGTGGAAGATATATCAGATTCCATGCCATCTTGGGGAGGGAGGGCGGAGGAGGAAGAAAATCTGGAACTCAAAATCATGCAGAAATAAGCATTGTAAAATAAAAAATAAAAAATCTTAATTAAAAAAAAGCTTTTCCATCAACTCTTGATATAATCATATGCTTTTATTGTCTTGCTATTAATATGATTTATTCTATTTGTTTTCTTAACATCGAACCCCACATTACTGGCATAAGTCCAACCTGGTCATATAATCTTTTCATTATGTTGCTCTTTAATATTTTATTGATTTGTTTTGTGTGTAAATGTTCATTAGTGATATTGTTCTACAGTTTTATTTCTGTTTTTATTTCCTTTGGTTTAAGTGTAATTGCTGTATTTATATGATAGAAGGAATTTAGTAGGATCCTTTCTTTTACCATTCTTGTATACATTGTGTGGAATATTGAAATTGTTTTTGAATGTTTAATAGAATTTGGTCCATCTGATCCTGGAATCTTTTTTCTCTTTAGGAGTTAATTTATAGCTTTTATATTTCTTTTTCTGAGTTTTAATTACTAAAATTTGCTATTCCTTTTTCTGTTAACTTGATTATTTCATATTTTTTTGCAAATCTAGTCCATTTAGTTTGTCTGTTTTATTGGAGTATAAAGGGGCAATATAATTTCTGATTTGTTTTGTTTCTTTTTATTTTGCTGTAAATTTTTTTTAACTTTTGATGCTGGAAATTTTGTATTTTCTATCTTTTAAAATAGAAATTAGGCAATAAAAAAAAGAAAATTGCCTGTTCAGAAGCAGGACAACATTATACACAGTAACAGCAGCATTGTAAACTTTGATAGACTTAGCTCTTCTCAGCAATACAGTGATTCAAGACAATTCCAAGGGACTCATGATGGAAAATGCTATTCACATCCAGAGAAAGAACTATGGAGTCTAAATGCAGATCAAAGAACACTAGTTTAACTTTTTTGTTTTCTCATTATGGTTTTTCTCTTCTGTTCTGATTCTTTTTTCACAATATGACTAATGAGGAAATATGTTTAGTATGACTGTACATGTATAATCTATATCAGATTGCATGCTGTCTTGTGGGGGAGGAGGGTGGGAAGGGAGAAAAAAATTTGGAACTCAAAATCTTATAAAAGTGAATGTTGAAAACTATCTTTACATATAATTGGAAAAAAATAAAATACTATTAAGTGCAAAAAAAAAGAAAAAAAATTGCCTATTTATGTATCCTTTGACAACTGATCTATGAGAGAATGGCTCTGTTAGCCCCTCATTGGTTCTTTCTTCCCCTGCCTTCCTGTTGTATCTTCCTCCCAGGCTTCCAGAAATCTGTCCAAGGTCAGGGTCAAGAATACAGGAAACTTGCTAACACTGAGTAGCCTGCCCAGTTTCCAGACTTCCCTCCTCCCCCTCACCAAAAAAAAAAAAAAAATCCCTACTCTCATGTTTCCATAGCAACAACTCTGTGGGTGTGGCAAAGCCCAATTATATATGAAATGTGAGTGGTGGGGCTGAAACACCTGGAAGGAGAACTCTCTGCAAGCCCAGGTTCCCCAGTTCTGAACTGGAATCCATGTCTACTTTCCATCCCTGTAATAACCTATCAATTGTACTTCCACATGTCCTTCTGCCCTGAATAAAGGAGCCTTTGTTGCTCTCAAGATCTGATGAACATCTCATGGGTAAAGGGTGCAGATGGAAGCCTGATGCCCCAGGCAAGAGTAACAAGTCCTAGGAGTAGCAACCCACAAGCAGAGAGATTTACTTATTTTACAAAAGCAGAGTAATCTTAATTTTATAAAATGGGGGTTGGGTGTAGGGCTAGACTAGATCACTGAAGTCCCTTCTAGCTTTAAATTCAATGATCTTTACACTTTTTGTATCCCCAGCACTTAGCATAGTGCCTGGTGCATCATAGGTGCTTAATAAATCTTTATTGATAGACTGAGTAGTTGGGACATTGGATCAGAGGAGAAAGAGCAGCACTGGATCCCCACATTTCAGAGTGGAGTTTCCTAGAATTTTAGAACTTAGAGCTGGAAAGAACCCAAGAGAGCATCTAGTCTACCAATCTCTCTCCTGCCCTCAAATTTTATAGATGAGGAAACTGAGGATCCAAGAGGTAATCACAGAGCTAGTAAGGAGTAGACCTGGGATTTGAATCTCAGGGCTTTTGACTCTGAAATCCAGAGTTCAAACCCACTAAACCAGGTTTTGCCCCAAAGAAGAAATAGAAAGGGGAAAGAAACTTGGAAGGCATTACTGTGACCTCAAGAAGGCTCTATCAGACCACAAGGGTGGAAATGTGAAATACCAAGGTTTAGTGTTTATCTTATTTAATCATCAGGTTGCATGACTAAGACATTACTGGAACTTTGCCCTTGGGTGTGTCTGGGGAAGAGAATCACAACCACATTAGGACAATGTTTGTGTCTCTGCTATCCTCTGGAGGTCCATAAATATAGAAAATCAGCATTTGCTTGTCACCCTTGACACTTTGGAAGCAGTCTGTTTTGACCAGGTGGGACAGTAGGACTATAACAGCCCATTTCAGCCTGTCTGGAGAACCAAAGGAAAGGCAATGATTTGCTATAATCCATGACCTTCTTTCTTAAGAAATTAATCCTTATCTCCACTCCAGGAAGGCCACTGGAACAATGAAGACAATGACAATAACAATGACTATGATGATGACAACGACGACGAAGACGACAAAGACGATGACGATGATGGTGATGATAGCTGTGTGATTATGGGCAACACATTTTACTTCTGACCTTGATTTCCTTCATCTGATAGCTCAGGATTCTGAGCCCAAGAGCCTTGGGCTTGAGCAGTTCCCCCTGGACCAACAGATCTGCTTTTAATCCAGCCCCTGCAGCCATCATTGAAGGAAGAAGTCATTGCAGAAGAGGGTCCCCTTTCTCATCACCACCAGCAATAGCTGCTGACCAAATGCCATCAACAGGCAGAAAGGCACAGGAGTCCTATGACTGGCAGTACCTTCCATACCACCGGTCCTGCTTCCAGCCCAGCCATCATCCTGCAAAAGCAACTCTTTTGGAGGATGGGTCAACCATTTTCACCAACTTCCAACCACCTGCCACATGCAGAGCAGGCAAGCCAGCCTAGCTAAAGCAGCCAGGTATCTCATGAGAGAAATGGGAGGCAGTATGTGCAAGAAATTCTGATCACCACCTTGTACACCATCTCCCCTTAGACCCTGATAGAGACAGCTTGAGACCCTGAACTCAAGAGCCTTGGAAATAGCAATGTTTTCAGCCCAGTGCCCTTGGTCATTAACCTGGGCAGAAAACCCTATGAAGATGCAGCCTGGCAACTGCTCCTAAATTCACAGGTACTGAAGACTCAGAAAGAAAAGTTCTTGCCACCCGAGTCCTTGGCATTGTCAAATGGTTCAACATCAGAAATGGATGTAATTTTATCAGTGGAAATGACATTAAAGAGGAGGCATTGACTTACTTTGCCTCTGTACCCTAGGTAAATATGCAACATTCCCATCTGACTTGCAGCTGAAACCTTCCATATGTGTTGTTTCCCCCATTAGAATACAAGCTCCTTGAAAGCAAGACTTGTCTTTATTGTATTTGTATGCCCAGAATTTAGCCCAGTGCTTTGTACATAGAAAGCACTTAATAAATGCTTGTTTCATTCATTCATCTATAAAACAATCGCTGTGGTGTTTCCCTCCAACAGGGTTATTGACAAGATCAAATGAGATAATGTATAACAAATATTTTGTGAATCTTAAGGGTACTAGGTAAATGTAAGTTATTATAATTACTACGATTATTCTATAGCACTTTATAGTTTATAAAGCACTGTCCTCATGACAACCCTGTAAGGGAGGTAATAAAGGGATTGTTGTAATAAAAGTATTACTGGACCTATCTCAAGTGAAACCAAGACTCAGAACAGTTAAATGATATGATCCAATGGCTAGTTAGTGGTGAAGTGGAACTCAAACCCAGATCTTTGGACTCCAAAACCGGAGCTCTTTCTAGAGATGATAAGGGATGCTTGGGGGGAAAGAGAGATGTTAGTTTAATTAGTCAACTCAATTCTATTAGTGGAAAGAGTACTGGATTTGGATTCAGAGAACCTGGATTCAATCTGGGCTCTGAGACTTAATATATGCCCTTCTTTGGGAAAACCAATTATCCCTATATAAGCCTCTATATAAGTTTCTTTGTCTGTAAAAATGAGGAGATTGGAATCAGATGATTTTTAAAAATTCCTTTTTATTGTTATTAATTTGACAAACATCCACAAATATGAAAATTTATTTACACAAAGATGAAAAGAAAAATAGGTCTGCATATGAGAATCTGAATCTCTACTTCATGCAGCCTATTTTCTTTAATATTTTATGTTGGACAGGTTAGTTCCAAAGTGGCCCTGCTTATCTGTGTCCACCTTCTGAATTTTCTTCTGCTCTCGTGTGCTTAGATTTTTAATGATTCATTGACACTTTTAAAAAGTCAAACTATGACTTCCTCTGTGCTTCCCCTATCTATTTGCTCTTTTGTCCCTCCTCACCAAGTAAAAGCCATCTTTTGTAATGTGTGTGTGTGTGTGTGTGTGTATGTGTGTGTGCAGCCATAAAAAAAGACATATTGGCTCTATCTAAAAATGTATGTCTAATTATGTACCACTCTGGGTTAGTAGATGATCCTTTCCTTTAAGGCCCTTTCTGTCTCTAAATCTATGATCTTAATTCAATTCAACTTGATCAATGAGCATTTATTTCATATGGAATCATTTTGTTTCCTAAACAATATTATGAGCTCCATAAATCAAGAACCAAGGATTATCTTTTTCTCTGTTCCTCACAATATCTAGTATAGACCTGGGCTGAATACCAGTGAGCGATTGGTAAGTGAATAAATGAAGTCTATTCCTTGTGTTAGGTGCTATGCCTTGACATAAAAAGCCTTTAAAATCTATGTATCTATCCATCTAAACATCTATCCAACCATCTGTCTATCTATCTATCTATCTATCTATCTATCTATCTATCTATCTATCTATCTATCTATCATCTGTCCATCCATCCATTTATGTATCATTTGTCTCTATCTAATCTTCTATCTCTATGTCTATCATCTATTCATCTATCTTCTAGCATCTATGTATCATGTATTTCTAGCTCTAACATCTATCCATTTATCTATCATCTGTCTATTATCCATCATCTATCTATATCCATACATTTATCCATCTATCACCTATCTCTATCATATATTTGTTATTCTTCTATCTTTTCAACATTTATTAAACATCTACTATGTGTCAGGCACTGTGCTAAGTGCTAGGGATTCAAAAAGAGGCAAAAGACAGGCCCTATCTTCAAAGAACATGCAGTCTCTCTCATCCATCCATCCATCCATCTATTTATCTATCTATCTATCTATCTATCTATCTATCTATCTATCTATCTATCTATCTATCTATCTATCTATCCAATTTTGGGAGATGAGTGGGACTGCATTTAGGTGAAGAATCTCTTCCTCCAGAAATGATTTCTTCATCATTTTCCATGTTGCATATCTAGCTTTCTGGAATTCAGATGTTGGCTTCTGCCAAATTCCCTGAGAGGCATAACACTCAGGAGCATTGTCTAGTCCCTCATAGAGGCACTAAGATTTTCCTAAGGATTTAACCTGTCAAAAGTGCCTGCACTTAAGAAAACTTTGCTTTTGTGACTGATGTTCCAGAAAAGCCAGGTAATGCCAGGGAGATGAGTCCATTGTCTGTTATAAACCAAAACATCAGAGAATGGAAACAAAATTAGCAAAACATCACATTCTTTCTTGCACATATTTTATTTTCATGATGATCAAGATAGAAACTGCTTCCCGTACAATTTCTATGGTCTGAGCAGAGTAATAAGAAATGTTCACTCAGGCTATGTCTGAACACAAAGGCTCAGGTTTGGTTTGATTTTTTGTTTAACAGATACACTGTTGAATTCAGTCAATCCAGTGGTTAATGAGGAATTGCCACTTTCTTAAATTCCATACTTTATCATTTAGTATTTTTTAGTTTTCAGCATTGATTTCCACAAGATTTTGAGTTACAAATTTTCTCCCCCTTTCTACCATTCCCCCCCACTCCAAGATGGCATATATTCTGATTGCCCCATTCCCTAGTCAGTCCTCCCTTCTGTCACCCCACTTCTCCCCCCATCCCTTTTCCCCTTACTTTCTTGTAGGGCAAGATAAATTTCTATGCCCCATTGCCTGTATATCTTATTTCCCAGTTGTATGCAAAAACAACCTTTTTTTTGAGCATCTGCTTTCAAAACTTTGAATTCCAAATTCTCTCCCCTCTTGTAGTAGGAAGGCCGAATTTATGATCTCAAATACAATCATATATATTTGAATGGTTCAAAACTGCAAGGAATGAGAGATTCTCTAAGTAGAAAGCAACAAAACATTTATTTAGGCCCCACAGCAACAGATCCACGAATCAACCTCCCCATTCCAATATCGTGATCATGAGCTTCCGGGCCCAATAAGCCTTCCTCACAAGAGTAACCAGGAGGCCACAGAAAAACAAGATAGTATTTAACCAAATTATATTTACTGGCCTCAAGTCCTTGCTCTCACTCCTGGGTCTACACATGGGACGGCTCTGCTTCTGCAGCTCCTGCTTTGGCTTTTTTTCCGCTTCAGCTGTAGTTGTCTCTTAGCTTGCCTCTCCTCGCAGAGCCGCTGGTGTCCTCAAGCCCCTCCTCAATGACCAGAGACCATTCCTTCCCGAGTTGACCCCTCTCAAGTCATTAATCTACATCCACACAGGTTTCACGGCTGATAGGGCTTTGGGCCTGGGGCTTAGCACTTAACAGCTGAAAGTACTTTCACTCAAAGTAAACAAAAGCCAAACTCCTCAAGTGCTAAGGAGCCCATTTTGCCTTACCGACACACCTCTTCCCTCCCCACCCACTCTCCCTAAGAAGGCAAGGAATTCAACATAGGCTACACATGTATCATTATGCAAAACACTCCCATAAATAGTCATGTTGTGAAAGACTAACTGTATTTCCCTCCATCCTATCCTGTTCTTCTTTATTCATTTTTCTCCCTTGACCCTGTCCCTTTTCAAAAGTATTTGCTTTTGATTATTTCTTCCCCCTATCTGCTCTCCCTTCTGTCATTCCTCCTTTTTTATCCCCTTCCCCCTACTTTCCTGCGGGGTAAGATACCCAATTGAGTGTGTATGTTATTGCCTCCTCAAGTCAAATGTGATGAGAGCAAGATTCACTCATTCCCCCCTCACCTGCCCCCTCTTCTCTTCCAACAGAACTGCTTTTTCTTGACACTTTTATGTGACATAATTTACTCCATTCTACCTCTCCCTGTCTCCTTCTCTCAATATATTCCTCTCTCGCCTCTTAATTTCATTTTTTTTAGATATCATTCCTTCACATTCAACTCATCCTGTGCCCTCTGTCTATATATATGTATATTCCCTTCAACTACCCTAATACTGAGAAATACTGAGAAAGGTCTCATGAATTACAAATGTCATCTTTCCATGTAGGAATGTAAACAAAACAGTTCAACTTTAATAAGTCCCTTATGATTTCTCTTTCTTGTTTACCTTTTCATGCTTCTCTTGATTCTTGTGTTTGAAAGTCAAATTTTATATTCAGCTCTGGTCTTTTCACTGAGAAAGCTTGAAAGTCCTCTATTTTATTGAAAATCCATATTTTGCCTTGGAGCATTATACTCAGTTTTGCTGGTTAGGTGATTCTTGATTTTAATCCTAACTCCTTTGACCTCTGGAATATCATATTCCAAGCCCTTCAATCCCTTGATGTAGAAGCTGCTAGATCTTGTATTATACTGATTGTGTTTCCACAATACTCAAATTATTTCTTTCTGGTTGCTTGCAGTATTTTCTCCTTGACCTAGGAACTCTTCATTTGGTGACAATATTCCTAGGAGTTTTCTTTTTGGGATCTTTTTGAGGAGGCCATCTGTGGATTCTTTCAATTTCGGTTTTGCTCTCCGGCTCTAGAATATCAGGGAAATTTTCCTTGATAATTTCTAGAAAGATGATGTCTAGGCTCTTTTTTTGATCATGGCTTTCAGGTAGTCCAATAATTTCTAAATGATCTCTCCTAAATGATCTATTTTCCAGGTCAGTGGTTTTTTCCAATGAGGTATTTCACATTGTCTTCCATTTTTTCATTCCTTTGGTTCTGTTTTATAATTTCTTGATTTCTCATAAAGTCACTAGCCCCCACTTGTTCCAATCTAATTTTTGAGGTGGTAGTTTCTTCAGTGGTCTTTTGGACCTCCTTTTCCATTTAACTAATTCTGCCTTTTAAGGCATTCTTCTTCTTATTGGCTCTTTGGAGCTCTTTTGCCATTTTAGTTAGTCTGTTTTTTAAGGTGTTATTTTCTTGAGTATATTTTTGGGTCTCCTTTAACAAGTCATTGACTTGTTTTCCATGATTTTCTTGCATCACTCTCATTTCCCTTCCCAATTTTTCCTGTACTTCTCTTACTTGCTTTTCCAAATTCTTTTTGAGTTTTTCCATGGCCTGAGACCAATTCATATTTTTCTTGGAGGCTTTTGTTGTAGACTCTTTGACTTTGTTGACTTCTTCTGGCTGTATATTTTGATCTTCTTTGTCACCAAAAAAGATTCTAAAGTCTGAGTCTGAGTCTGCATCCTTTTTCACTGCCTGTTCATGTTCCCAGCCAACTACTTGATCCTTGAACTTTTTGTCAGGATATGACTTCTTGTAGAGTAGAGAGTACTTTGTCCCAAGCTTTAAGGGCTGCGCTGCTGTTTTCAGAGCTACTTCTGCACAGCAAGCTCTGACACAGCAGCGCTGCTCCTCCCCCAAGAACAGTCAGCCAGGATCACAACCCAGATCCAAGCAGGCTCTGCACTCCCGCTCTGATCTGCTGCTTATTCCCTCCCATTGGGTGGGCCTGGGGCTGAAAGCAACTGCAGCTGGAGCTCTGGAAGCAGCCCCAGAGCTGCACCACTTCTGCTGCTCCTGGGACTAGGGCTGACCACTTTGATCAGCAGTTTTTCCACTAACCTGCTCTGTTGTCTTTGGCATTTGTGGGTTGAGAAGTCTGGTAACTGCCACAGCTCAATGATTCAGTGCCCTACCACCTGTTTTGCCCAGCTCCCAGTCTGGTAGGTCCTGGCGCAGCCCACGCTGGGCTATGCTCCACTCCATTCCCAACTCTGTAAGATAGACCCTTTCTAGTAACCATCCAGGCTTTCCTGGGCTGGAGCCCTGCTTCCCTCTGCTATTTCATGGGTTCTGCAGCTCTAGAATTTGTTTAGAGCCATTTTTTACAGGTGTTTGGAGGGACCTGGGGGAGAGCTTAAGCAAGTCCTTGCTTTCCAGCTGACATCTTGGCTCTGTCCCACCCAAATAGTCACTTTTTTGATGCCAAGTTTCCCAAACTTCAGGCCATGCTGCTGTTTTGCATCTCTTTGCCCTAGCTTCACCCTCCCAACCACACATTTGACATAATGGGTGGAGATTTGGACTTGGACACACAATTGCCTGGGTTTGAATCTTGCCTTAATAAGTACAACTTACTAGCCATGTGACAATGGGCAAAGCATGTAACCTCTCAGAGCCTCAGTTTCTTTCCCTATAAAATTGGGATAATAATACCTATAGTGCCTCAGTTTCCTTCTCTGTAAAATAGGAATAATCATACTTGTATATAAGTATATAACACCTAGAGTTGTTGTGAGATTCAAATAGGTCATTTGTATAAAGTACTTCATAAACTTTAAAGTACTATACAAATTTCAGTCATTATTAGGCTACTAGAATTATTTATAAGATTTGAGAGTTGTTTTTTTAAGATAATGATATATTTGGCTGCATAGAATGTACTCACCATTTATACAATCTTAGTTCAAAACATGTTCAATTTTTCTTCCAAGATTTTTGTATTGTTCTATACATCCCCCAAACTCTACCTATCCCCCCCCACCCCACCCACCTACTTCAAAGTACTTAGAGACTCTTTTATCATCATCTCACCATTCTTTCCTCTGGGGGAAAATACCTCTATCTACCTGCACTGTAAGACTTAGCTGAGGGTCTGATATGAATGGTAGGCTCATCTTGCTCAGCCAGCCCCTTCCAGTATAGCAGAGAGACCCTGCTAGACTTGAGCTAACTGGAGGATGTCTGCAGGTTATGGAAAATGGGGAGCTGTTCTTCATTATATACTATTGTAGGAAGCAAAATATTCTTCTCTCAATCTGGAACTCAAAGTTTTAAAAATAAATGTTAAAAATTGTTTTTACACACAACTGGGAAATAAGATATACAGGCAATGTGGTATAGAAATTTATCTTGCCCTACAAAAAAGTAAGGGGGAAGGGGATGGGAGGTGATAGAGGGGAAGGCAGACTGAAGGAAGGGGTAATCAGAATACATGCCATCTTGGGGTGGGGGTAGGGGAGAGATGGGAAGCAAATTTGGAATTTAGAATCTTACAGAAATGGATGTTGAAAACTAAAAATTAATTAATTTATTTATTTATTAAAAAATATTCTTCTCTCAACTGACATTCCTATTTCTGACATGACATCTACTTGACCAGCTACTGCTTCAGAGGCCATCACACAGATGTCAATTAAGCTTCACCACAACTGAGGCAATGGCGTATTGTAGACGTATACTTAGTGTACAACTGACTCTCCAGGCTGTTATGATGATGATGTATAAACCACAAAGCTGCTGCTTCTGGGGCCACTAGGCCCAAATCCAGCTCAAAAGCCAGGGTTATGGTCTGCCATAGATAGACTCCTGAGGTGGTTCTTCCATCCTTGTCCTTTCCTCCCGGTAACCCAAATCAATAGGCTACATAACCAGTTAGGTTATCTAATCTGAGGAGCAGAGTCCTGTACAGCACAGGTACAAAACAGACTGCAAGTATTGTGGGCCACAACACTCTTGCCTGAACCAGATTAAAATGTAATTGGGGAGCATTTAAGAAAATAAATAAAGATACAATAAAACAAAGATAATGTTAATTTATGGTTTTTTTAAGTCAATATGTAGCCTGTAGGGATCCTCATATATGGTTCAGTGGCCTCCTGTTTCTATTTGAGTTTTAGGTAACTGCTACATAGGAACTTTGGGAGAGAGGATAATGCCCACAGGGAACTCCCACTCCAGTGGAGAAAACAGGATATATTCTACAACAGAAACCTGTGCACAAGGGCATAGCAAGACACATACTGTTCCCTTTATGACAAGATGACAGGCTTGCTGTGAATCAATCTCATGTTTTGCATTAGGGGTGGTTAGCATGAAAGCCTTCAAAAATCTTCTACTACTTCCAATAGCATATATTTATAGGCAGCTGGCCTTGGCTAAGTATGAAGTCTAGGTGTAGAAGACAGAAGTTTTATTTGCATGAAGGCCACCTGTTACCAAATTTGGCCTCACTTGGCATCAATGTCTAATGAATGGAGCTAATCAGTCAGTGGATAAGCATTTATTAAAAGCCTACTGTATGCCAGACACTGTGCTAGGTACCAGAGCTACAAAGAAAGGCAAAAGAGAGGCTTTTTAAAGAACAACTATTTTTATTTCATTAAATATTTCACAATTATGTGTGAAAAATTTGAAGTGTTTTTTAAAATTTGGAGTTCCAAATTCTTTCCCTTCCTCCCACCCCTAAAGATTATATGAGACCATACAAAAAATAATTTCATATTAGCCATTTTGCAAAAGAAAATGCAAACAAAATAAAACAATAAAAATTAAGACAGTAAAAAAAAAGTATGCTTCAATCTGCATTCAGAGTTCATCATCAGTTCTCTCTCAGGAAGTGGATAGTATTTTTCATCATGAGTCCTTTGGCATTGTCTTGGATCATTGCTTTCACTGTGAAGAGCTAAGTTAACCATGGTTGATCCTCAAACAGTGTTACTGTTACTGTGTACAATGTTGTCCTGGTTCTGCTTGCTTCACTCAGCATCAGTTCATCTAAGTCTTTCCAGGTTTTTCTGAAATTCATCTGCTCATCTTTTCTTACAGCACAATAGTATTCCATCACAACCACACACCATAACTTGTTCAGCAATTCCTCAGTTGATGGGAATCCCCTCAATTTCCACTTCTTTCCCACCACAGAAGGAGCTAATGTAAATATACTTGTACAAATAGTCCTTTTCCCTTTTCTGCATCTCTTTGGAATGCAGATCTAATAGTAGTATTGCTGTTTCAAAGGATATGCAGTTTTATAGCCCTTTGGACATAAGTGCGAATTGCTCTCCAGAATGATTAGACTAGTTCACAACTCTACCAACAATGCATTACTGTCCCAAATTTTCCACATGCCCTCCAGCATTTGTTATTTTCCTTTTCTGTCATGTTAGCCAATCTGATAGATGTGAGGTAACATCTCAGGGTTGCTTAATTTGCATTTCTCTAAATCAGTAATAAATTTAGAAGATTTTTTCATGTGGCTATTGATAGCTTTGGTTTCTTCTTTTGAGAACTACCTGTTCATATCCTTTGACCAATTATCAATTGGAGAACGACTTATATTTCTATAAATTTGGCTAAGTTCTCTATGTATTTGAAAAATGAGGCCTTTATCAGAGAAACTTGGCACAATTTTTTTCCCTTTTAATTTTGGCTGCATTGGTTTTGTTTGTGTAAAAGCTTTTTAATTTCATGTAATCAAAATTATATATTTTACTTCCTGTAATCCCCTATGTCTTTTGTTTGGACATAAAATCTTCCCTTAGCCATAGATCTGACAGTTACATTTTTCCATGGTACCCTAATTTATTTATGATATCACCTTTTATGTCTAAATTGTTTATCCTTTTTGATCTGATTTTGGTATGTAGTATAAAATGTGTCTATGCCTAGTTTCTGCCAAACTGCTTTCCAGCTTTCCCAGCAATTTTTATCAAATAGTGACTTTTTACTCCAAAAGCTTGGACCTTTAAGTTTATCAAGTACTAGATTACTATGGTAATTAACTACTGTGTGTGGTGTACCTAGTCTATTCTACTGATCCATCATTCTGTTTCTTAGCTAGTACCAGATTGTTTTGATGATTACTACTTTGTTATATAGTTTGAAATCTGGAACTGCTAGACCACCTTCCTTAACATTTTTTTTCATTGATTCCCTTGTTATTCTTGACATTTTGTTGTTCCAGACAAATTTCGTTACCATTTTTCTAGCTCTATAAAATAAATTTTTGGTAGTTTAATTGGTATGGCACTGATAAAATAAATTAACTTAGGTAGAATTGTCATTTTTATTATATTGGCTTGACCTACCCATAAACAATTAATATTTTCCTAATCGTTTAGTTCTGACTTTATTTGTATCAAAGTGTTTTTATAATTGTGCTCATATAATCTCTAGGTTTGTCTTGGCAGGTATTTTATAATGTCCCAAGTATTTTATAATGTCTGTTTAAATGGAGTTTCTCTTTCTATCTTTTCCTGCTGGGTTTATTGGTAGTATATAGAAATTCTGGTGATTTATGTGGGTTTATTTTATATCCTGCCACTTTGCTGAAGTTGTTAATTCTTTCAACAACTTTTTTGGTCAATTCTCTAGGGTTTTCTAAGTATACAATCATATCACCTGCAAGGAGTGATGGTTTTGTTTCCTCATTGCCTATTTCTATTCCTTCAATTTCTTTTTTTTTTGTCTTATTACTATAGCTAGCATTTCTAGTTAATAGTGGTGATAATGGGCATCCTTACCTCATTCCTGATCTTGCTGGGAAGGCTTCAAGTTTATCCCCATTACAGATAATGGTTGCTCTTAGTTTTAGATAAATACTACTTGTCATTTTGAAAAAGGCTGCACTGATTCTTATGTTTTCTAACATTTTTTAATAGGAATGGATATTGTATTTCATCAAAGGTTTTTCTGCATTTATTGATATAATCACATGATTTGTTGTTATTGTTTTTTATAAGGTTCGTTAGGCTGATAGCTTTCCTAATACTGAACCAGCCTTGTATTACTAGTATAAATCCCACCTGGTCATAGATATGATCTTTGTGATATGTTGCCGTAATCTCCTTGCTAGTATTTTATTTAAAATTCCTTGTTTCTGGAATGAAGTGATTCCTCACCTTTACCACATAGACCACTTTCCCCCCTCAGCTTCCATAAAGGGCATCACAAGTGATGCCTCCTACATGCCTCCTATGCCCTCTGCATCCCTAATTATTAACAGTCTCTCTCTCTCGTAAAGTTATTTTATGATTTTTGTTTGTTGTTCAGTCATTTTTTTCAATAGTGTCCTGACTCTTCATGACCTCATTTGGAGTTTTCTTGGCAAAGATACTTGAGTGGTTTTTCATTTCCTTCTCCAATAATTTATGATACTCTATATTAATTTTTTATTCTATTTACTACTGTGCTTGTTGTATGCCCCAGTAGAATATAAACTCACTGAGGGCAGGGACTACTTATTTTTGTTATTGTATCCCCAGTGCCTAGGACAATGCTTTAAATGTAGTATCATAGATTTGGACCTAAAAGAAAACTCAGAGGCAACCTCGTCTAATCTCTTCATTTTACATATATTCTGTAACTGATGTTTGTTGAATTGAATTGCATTGCATTTTGGGAATAGGCATTTTTTCTTTCCCAAATTGTTCCAATCACTTGATCCAATGAGCACTGGTCACCATTTCCTAGTTTGAGAATTGATGTGATACAATCTAATTTAATTCATATGGTTATCAATTTGGACCTCTGATTTATCTGGTGTTCATTTCACTATATCTCTAACTTATATAGAACATTTTGCTGGGTGATATCTTTTCAATTGGGGTTTGATAAGGATTATCACTAGGGAATTGTTTCTGTGTTACTGAAAGCCTGCTTTGCCCAAGCAGGGATGCTTTGATAGAACAGAGATAAATGGGAGCAGTAGAAAAACCACCAAACTTGGAGTTAGATAACCTGGGTCTAATCCTCTTCTCTGACACTTACTAGCTGTGTGACTCTGGGTAGGCCTCTTAACTTCTCTTCCCTCAATTTCTGCTTCTGTAAAATGGGGATGTTAGTGCCCACTCCTATAAGGTTTATTTAAGGAAAGTGCATTATAAACCTTAAAACACTACAGAAATATGAGTTAGTCCCTCTCCCTATCCCTTTTTTCCTGCAGGGGAGGAGGACTCAGGTATCCCTCCTGATTCTGTCTTGTGAGATTATCAGAACATACTTAGCCTTACCAACCTGAATATGTACTAAGCTTTACCTGAAGAAAATAGGTTTCCCCTTGAGAATATGAATTGAGAATGTTAAGTCACTGGTGGATTCATTTGCCTGGACACTCATTTTTAATTGTGTGGTGACCACTGGTGCGTCCATAGAGTATGGGCCAGGTGTGTCCACTCCACGTGAAGACTTATATTTGTGACATAGACAGATGTACCAAATCACATGCCAAGAAGCCCTTTCTTTGGGATCTTTGCAAATGATCCATCTTTATGTAGTTATATTGCTGAACATGGCTTTCCTGCTTCCAGAGATGGCCTTGGTAATTATATGGAAAGCCACAGCAGTGAATGTTTCTGAGGTTACACCACAGTCATCATGTTCATCTCACAGTTATGGCTCCTTCAATTACAGGATTACCAACCAGAATAACCATAGGAACACCTTGGTATTATGCTCAACTTGCCAATGACTGTGTTTTATTTATTTTATTCCTACCACTCTCTCCTACCCTCACCTACCTTCCCCCCTTTTAATATACCGTCTGCTTATCACTCATTAGCTAGTTAACAATCACCTATTGTATGCTATTAGAAGGATTTAGAAAATGTGCAATAACTACAAAATAATAATAAATTTATTAAGCGCCTACTATGTGCAGTGCCTGGTATTTGATGCTGAGGAGACATGCAAGAGAGAGCTCCAGGAATAGAACTTTGAAAAATATTTGAGGAGGAAGAAATCACTTTCACCTGGGGAGGGTGGTGATGTCAGGGAAGGCTTCAAGAAGGAAGTATCAGCTGAGTTGGGTCTTGAAAGGAGACATCTCAAAAGGCAAAGATGGAGGAAAGTCCCTTCAAAGCAGGAAATGCTCTCTCCTTCCCCGCCCCCAATTTTATTGATTTTTAAAAAACTCACAGTAATTTCTCAATGTACTCCTCCTCACCCCCACCCCGCCTTATCCCACTGAACCTTCCCTTGTAACAGCGAGTCTGATGATGTGTGCTACATTTCCCACCCATAATCCCCCACTGTTCACTGAAAGGAACAATGTCTTCCATTCTGTCTTCCATTACCAAGATTTTTCATTGCAATTAATCTCAGTTCAGCTGCCTTTGAATGATACTTTCATTTATGTTTTTGTAGTCATTCTGTTTATTAGGGGTTTGTCAGGGCTCTCTGCTTTGTATGACTTTATACATCTTGCCATGTTTCTCTGAATTCTTCATATTCTCATCACATTCCCTATGCCACAACATGTTTCAGCCATTTTCTCCCTCACACACACCTTTTTTTTGACTTCCACAAAAATTGCTACTATTTTGTCATGCTTTAGATCTTTCTTTTTGGAATGACTACTATTTCTCCAGTTTGACAGAAATGGAGAATAATATGATAGCTCGAGGAGTGCTGGGGTTGAGGCAAGCTTTTTTTCTTTTAGAATAAAGGAGATCTAAGTCTACTTGGAAGCAGAAGTCTATCAAATGTTTTCAGATTTAGAAGATATAAGCAACTGAGTTTGGGGGTCTGCCCCCTCCCCTTCCTTGCTAGCTGGCTAATGGTCCACATGAGACATTTTAGGGATAAATCATAACAAATGAGTCAGATGGTTTCTTTATTTTATTTCCATGTAAGCAGTTTGCCAATGTGCTTGGGCAAATGCCAGTTTGATGGTCAAAACCAATAATTTTGTAGCTTCCTGTCTGCTTCTTGGTCATTTTTAATGGGTACATTATGCACTTGGTTACAGAATGTACATGCGTAGGCTACAAAATAGGAATTATGGTGCAGTGTTGGCCAGAACTCATGACTTGTGTGGTGTAATAAGCCCCTCTAAAAACAGATTGGTCAGTGTGTCTTGCCAGAAGCATCAGGAAAACCAATGGTTTCACCTCAGGTCCCTAGGGGAGTTTGACTAAGTATGGTCTAGAAAACTATTTCCTAACCTAGACTCTACTAAGAATGGGGAAAATATTTTAATTCTTTACTGCCCTCAGCTCAGACTAGCCAGCCTTCATTCCCCTTCAATTCTGGTCCTGACTTTCTGGACTTTCTTTCTCCTTGTCTCTGCTCTTGACTTTTCTTCAAACATCCCAACCCACTTCCACTTTTCAGGTCCCTTTTGTGTGTTGTCTTCCTATGAGAAAGTAAGCTCCCTGAGGGAAGGGAATATCTTTCTTTTTGCTTGTATTTGTATCCTAGTGTCTAATGTAGTGCTTGGCACATATAACAAATGATTAATGTGTTCGTTTTCTCCTTCCTTCCCTCCCTCCTGCCTTCCTTCCTTCCTTCCTTCCTTCCCTCTCCTACACTGACAGTGAGTTTAGTGAGGAAGGAGCCCAGCTGTCAAGAGACCTGCTTGACATCAGAGATGTCATGCCATGAGCAGAGCCAGCCCAGCTGTACAGCAACAATGCCCTACTCTTCAATGAACTCTGTGAAGACCCTCCAGACCTCAAGGCCCAAATGTGTGCTCACTCTCCCCTCCAAGAAGACCGTGTGCTTTTGCAGGAGATATACTTGGTAACTATGTTCTTGCTGTACCTCTTTAGTAGATACCTTTGCAAAAGAACTATTGAATCTATGATTGGTTGTTAAGGGGAATAATAAAAGTAACTGACATTTATGTAGCACTTACTATGAGCCAGGCATTGTGCTAAGCACATTATGATTATTATCTCATTTGGTCCTCACAACAACCCTGGGAAGTAGATATTATTATCCCCATTTTACAGATGAGGAAACTGAGGCAAACAAGTGTTCAATGACTTACCCAGAGTCACAAGGATGGTAAATGTCTGAGGCTATATTTGAACTCAGGACTCTGTCCTGGTAATTTATCTATCCACTGTGCCACCAGCTGCCCAGGGAAGCAAGTTAGTAAGAGGACACCAGCTTGTATTAGTAAGATAGCAACTCACAAGGTTACACCCAGGATTCTGAACGTAGTAGTAGCCTCCCTTCTAGAGACCCAGTTGGCCAATGTGAGTAAGGGAGGGTAAGTGAGCCCAGATGGATATGTTAAATACTCTTGAGGGTGTTAAACTTATGGACCAAGGTTATGCATATAGCCAGCATTCGATGTTGGATTTTGATTCTAGAGTCTATTTTCTTTATACTGTGCATCCGGTAACCCTGGACCCTCACTCCAGAACAATCATCTTTTCATTTCTCTCTGACTATTGCACCCCCCAAATCCCCTTCAAGACTCCAACATAACTTTTACCTGTCCCTCAGATCACCTGGCCTCCTACTTTAATGAGAAAATTAAGGCCCTCTCTCAGAATCTTCCTCATCTCCCCTGCTCTACAACTCAAAACCTTTCTGTGTATTTCACCCACCCTTTGTTCCAATCCCTGACGACAAGCTGACCCTTCTCCTAGCCAAGGCTAATCTTTCAATTTGTGACTGCTAGGGGGATATGAATCTTCACTCTTGTGGCAGAATCGTGCTACCCTGCTTTGACTCACAGATGCAGGTGCTGGGAATAGTCACCAGCTCCTCCTCCTAGTAGATTTTTGGCTCAGTCACCTGAAGGCAGATAGGAGGTAGAAAGGGAGGCTGAATGCCTTTCTGAATTCTAAAAAAAATAGATTTAGAGGGATGTGCTGGCCAACGATCGGCTTGTCTGTGTTGTGAAGGAGGGAGGAAATAAATGGGCGGGATTCATCCTAATGCTTCCTGGATTGGAAAACAGAGACTAGGTCCAGCAGAGTGGGGAGAAAGTGGTTCCCACAGTGCTCAAATAAACCCTTTGTTTGCAGGGTGATGCTTTGTAAAAGAAGAGAAGGAGGAAATAGCCTGGGGGCATTTTGGCTTGAAAGCACTGTAATATGGCAGGTGGGATTCCAGATAATCCCACCCAATTTGGCTATTCAAGAACTGACACCATTTCTTGGTGAGATGGAGCAATTGCTGGAGCATAGAAAGCAGAGGATTGCTAAAATTAAGGAACCATAATTAAACCAGTAATGCATAACTGAAGCAATAGCATTGGGAAGGACCACTACAATGGGCAGAAATAGCAGCAACGGTGGAAAACACAAAGTGGTAGATGCATGCTGGAAACATGGTGAAAGATGAAAGGCTAAGAAAGCATGTAGGAAGGCACAACTCTTATGTTGTCCCTCACTAGAGATACAGGAACTGTGCATTAACAATAGATAAAGAGAAGAGAAGAGAATCCCCATCCTGCAATTCCATAAGGATTCACTTTTCCATAATACCGAATGCCTAAGATGTGGGCATTATTTAGAGAAAAGTGGGCATGTGCTTCTCTTTAAAAAAGGATCCGATGCTCAGGTACCAATTGAACTAGAGATAAGATTGTTTGGGAGCCAGATGGAGCTGGAAATGGGGAGACTCATGAGAAGTTACAGCTACGGGCAGAAATAGTGTAGGCAGGCAGGACTAGAAGAAGGATGTAGAAATGTCACATAGAGTCAGGGCAAGGGGGCCAAGACCACAGAGGAGGCCATGAGATGAGATGGAGATGGTATTCTTCTGACCCAACCTACATTTGATTGTTGCCTCTCCCACTCCCAATTTGGTGCTGTGAGATTATATATGCAAGGGCTTGGAGCAGGGGTATGGTGGAGTAGGTAGAGCTGACCTTCCTGACCCAAAGCTGACTTTGGGAAAGGAAGAAGAAAATTGCCCTATTTCCTTGCTGCTGGGCTCATAGGTAAATCCTATTGATGACCTATTTGCAGTAAATGTTTCATGTTCAAAGTGCTTATTAGTAGACTCGGTTGTTTGCAGATGATCAGAAACAAGCCCATAACCAGCTAAATTCAAGTTTTATGCCAGAGACAGACAGACAGAGCCAGAGCCAGAGGGACAGATAGAGAGACTGAGACAGAGAGACACATACAGAGACAGAGACAGAAAGAGACAAAGAACGAGACAGAAACAGAAAAACAAACCCTTCCCTCACTCCCTTCGTGGGGACAAACACAATCCGTATCAATGTTGTTAGGAAGAAATCTCCCAAAGCCAAATAGTCCATATGATGAGAGCTTTGTTTCTGAATATTTGAGCTACAAATAAAACATGTTTCAATTCTGATGCCTGGTAAGGCTGAGTACTGATAGAGAAAGCTGGTGTTACTCATGGGAAGGGACAATATTACCAGGTTTCACCTGAATCGGTGCAAATAGCTTATTCATGCTCTCTTTATTGTTAAATTCAATGGCTTTTCCTCACTTGTCATTTCTCTCCCCTTGACCTCTTTGCAACTCAAGCACGGTTCGGTTTGAACATCTCCACCTCTGGGGAACTCTCTTCTTCCTTAGCTTCCATGACAATGATGTCTCCTGATTCTTTTTCTACTTGTCTTATCATTCTTTAATCTCCTTGGTTTGTTCATCAGCCTCTAAATTTTGGGTGTTCCTCAAGGTTCTGTCCTGGACCACCTTCTCTTGGTGATTTCATCTATTCCCCTGGATTTAATTATCATCTCTCATGGATGACTTCAAATTCTCTATCTTGATCTCCATCCTGCCTCTATGTGTCATTGTCTCTCTGTTTCTGTCGGTCTTTATCTACTTCTGTATGTGAACGTAAAGGGTTTTTGGAAATGAATTTCTTCAGGCAGAGAAAATCTTCAGAGACTGGCTATGAGGGTCTCTGAGAAATGAAGTTCCAGATACCATTTTAAATTTCTGTCTTAAGAGGGACTGAGACAATTGTGAGTTCTGAGCTGGGTGTGGTTGTGGGAACAGGAGCAGTGAATTATAAATTCCATTGACTTAGGGGTTTTGGCCTGAGCCTTCAGTTGTGGCAGAGGCAGCTGGTTGCAGCAGCAGAAGCAGCAGAAGCAGCAGTAGCAGCAGCAGCAGCAGTAGCAATAGCAATGACAGAAGCATCTACAATTTCAGTGATTGAGAAGATGGAAAGGCAGTTGGAGTGGAGGACTAAAGACTGAGGAAGTTGAGCATTAAGATGCAAACAGCTGCATGTGGGAGTCAGTGTTGAGCCCTGGATGCTCTACTTTTTGTGGCCAGCATAGGATCATGATTACTGACTTTCCATTTGTGGTTACCTTACTTTCCAGGTACCAGATGGTTACTCCTTTTTTTCCCTTTGAGACAGCAGACATTCACTCCAAGGTTTTACAGCCCTTTAAAGTTACGTTTATATCTTTTCTTTTTATTAGCATCAAATACATCTTTCACTAGGTAAAAATTAGATCTATCTTAATTGCTTTGGAGTTCTTACATTGCTTAATTATGAAAAGGGAGACTGCTAGGAATAATGGAACATTGTTGGCAGTAGCATACAGAGGAGAAGAATAAAGAAGTCTAATCTCTTTGACTAAAATGCTAGAGTTTTACCCTAGATGGGGGCTCTAAGCTAAAAAATAAGAGATAATCTTATGGTTTTGATTTGTTAATAATTTTTAAAAAATAACTTTCCAAAAGTTAAATTAAACTGGGTCCAAGGCATTTCCTTCTTTTACTTTACATGAAAAATGAGTCTGAACACTGTTTTGCTACCTGTGACAAAGCTAGGTTCTTGTCTCTCCATACACATATAGAGAGAGCTCTCTGTGTAGGTAGAGTCAAGGGCGGTGACTTGGGAGTAGGAACTACTTAGTAGGTAGAGGTGTGGCTGTACTTGAGTGGCAACACTCACATTCCAAAGGTGGGGGCCAGGAGAGGGACTGGGCAATTTTTTTTCACTTTCGTCTTTGCCTACTTCTTCAAGCCTATACTCAGATAACTACAAATGAGAGCTTTGTCCATGGGGATTTTTCTCCCTTGAATTTTTGGTTTTATCTTCACTTTTGGAGTTTAGACAATCCTTTACTTCTTTATTTCTGATTCTGTCAAGGCAGAATTTTCTGAATAATTTATGGATAGTTGTACAACAAAAATTATAATTTCTGATTCTTAAATGCTTTGACCATCCTTGCAACCTGTTCAGAGGCATTTAGGAGAATAGAGTCAGTGACAATGAACATCACAAGAATACCAACTTTTCCATTTCTGAAGTGGGTTCAGAGTAATTTTATTTGGGGGATTCTTCCATATCACAAGAATGTAAGAAGCAGTTGTCTCAGAAGCTCATTCCCACTTTGAGTTGAATGTGGGACTACCCTGAGGAAAAACTCACAAGATCCAACTTGCTGACTCCAAAACAGCCTGAGAATGAGCTAGGAAAAATATATATTTTTTGTAATGGATAAGGAAAGACTACTTATTACTAATAAAAGTTGTCTTTGCTCTGACTACAGAACCCTCTTGGACTGCTAAAGGTATTCGGTATTTGAAGGGTGTCTTTTTCTGCTGCCATTGGCTTAAGCTAACACCAGCTATGTTTATCTCACTATTAGTACCAATCATTTGTGCCCTAGTTCCATTTAATGGTTCAGCAGCAATTATCTTTCAAAAAGGGACATGTTCTTCAAAAATATAGCATGAACAAAAATACAAACATCTCCCTAACCCTGTGGCACCTCAGAGAGCACACTCTACACCTCTGTCTTTGAAGGGAGTATGCTCAAATATAACTTGGTTCCTAAATAGCATTAGACTGACCAGGTTCAAATCAAAAGTGACATCACTTTCAACATGAGTCCTTATTTTAGATACTGAATGACCTGAAGGTCATTCCCAAAGACTACTCCTTGCTTTGATATTGTGGGGGTTTCTAAACCCAGCGCCTGAAATTTTGGGATGCTGGGATACTCATTTGGCCCTTCCAAACTAACAAGACTTTTTTTTTACTTATAATGGAAAACAGCAAATCCAGAGACCAATAGAACCATATAATCATAGAGGGCAGATAGCACTGGTGTCTCACCAGACACCATAAACCAAAGGGCCAAATCACCAAAGCAGAGCTGAAGAGAAAATGGCCAAAGGGAGATGGTAGAGGCAAATGAAGGTCTTCCTTTTGAATGCATTCACCACGTGGTTAGTGGATCAGTTAAAGAATGTCTATGCAAGCTCCAATTTCTCTCTAAGGTATCTTCATTACATGTCATCACAACTCTTCTAGAAGTGGGTTCCCCAGGCTTCTCACATGCATAGATGCTGTTTGTGCCAGATTCCTATTATAATTAATTTTGTGGTTGTTTATGAACCTTACCTCCCCACCTAGACAATGAACTTTGTGAGGTAAGAGACTATCTCCTTTTGTACCCGTCATTCCTCTCTCAAACACATCGCTGGGCACTTGTAAGCACTCTGCATACATTTATAAAATAAAATTGACTCGTCAAGGGTATAGCATCTTTCCTTGTAGAACTAAAGGAGTCAAATGATGTGTCTTTCCCCAGTCTATAGCAAGAAGAGAAAGCCTTGATGTATTGCTAGAAGCTGCCAATGCTGTGAAAAGAGATTCAAGCAATTGGCTAACATGTGTTCTTCTTTCTAGCCAGGGTAGTCTACTCGCTGGCACTGAATTGTAGAAGATAGATAGACAGATGGATAGATAGATAGGGAAAAAAGAAAAAAGGAAGGAAGAGAAAAAGAAAAAAGAAGAAGAGAGGGGAAGAAAAAGGAAAGGAAGGAAGGAGGGAAGGAAGGAAAGAAGGAAAAAAAGAAAGAAAAATGGATGAATGGATGGATAGAACATACAACCAAGTTGTTTTTGTCATTGATGTAATTAATCATGCTAATTGATTTCCCAGTATTGAACCACCTTAGTATCCCTACTATAAATCCAACTTACCCATAGGAATAGTTTTTTGATATATTACTATAATCTAATTGCTCAATTTTGTTTACACTTTTTGTATTAATAATATTGGCAATTTTAGTTTATAATTCTTTTTCTCTGCTATAGTTCTCCTTGATTTGAGCATAAAGACCATATTTGTCTTTTTATATGTATATACATATACACATACATATACATATATATTATTTTCCCCCAATTACATGTTAAAACAATTTTTTAACATTTGGATTTTTTTAAAGTTTTGAGTTCCAAATTCTATCCCTTCCTCTCTCCTTCCCCTCCCCCCTCCCTGAGACAGTAAGCAATCAGATACAGGTTATACATGTGAAATCATGTAAAACATTTCCATATTAGTCATTTTGTAATAGAAGACTAGAATAAAAGAAAAAGAATGAGAGAAAAAATGAAAAATAGCATGCTTCAGTCTGTATTCAAGCAATATCAATTCTTTCTCTAGAGGCAGAGAGTATGCTTCATCATTAGCCCTTTAGGATTGTCTTGGATCATTGTATCGATGAGAATAGCTAAGACATTCACAGTTCATAGAACAATATTATTGTTACTATGTATAATGTTCTCCTGGTTTTGTTCACTTCACTTTGAATCAGTTCATGTAAATCTTTCTGGACTTTTCTGAAATCATCTTCCTTGTTGTTTCTTATAGCACAATAATATTCCATTACAATCATATACCACAGCTTGTTTAGCCATTTCCCAATTGATGGACCTCCCTTTGATTTACAATTCTTAGAAGCCACAAAAAGAGTTGCTATAAATATCTTTGTACAAATAAGTCCTTCCCCTACCCGTGCCACTTTTTTTGGATGTCTCTGGGATATAGACTCAGAAGTAGTATTGCTGGATCCAAGAGTATGCAAAGTTTTATAGCTCTTTGGTCGTGGATCCAAATTGCTCTCCAGAATGGTTGGTTCAGTTCACAACTCCACCAACAGTGTGTTAGCATATTTGTCTTAAAGAATTAATTTGGTAGTGTACCTTCTTTTTATTTTTGATAAGTTTGTATAGAATAAGGATTAGTTGATATTTAATTTTTTATAATAATAATAGCTCATACTTATATAGTAATTTAAGATTTTATGAAGTATTTTACACACATTACCTCATCAGAGCCTTAAAAGAAACCTAATGAAGTAAATGCTGTTATTTACCCTAGTAGGAAAACTCATCATCTAGGAAGTATCTGAGACAAGATTTTATCCCAAGTCCTCCTGACTCCAGCTCTAGCACTCTTTTTTTGCTGGGCTTTTTGCTTTGGCAATATATTTATAGCTTGTTCAATTTCTCTCTCTGAGACTGGGTTGTTTGGAATGTCTATTTCCTGTTTTGTTAATTTAGGTGTTTATATTTTTGTTGATATTCATCTACTTAAGTTCCCAGCTCTGTTGGAAATATTCGTATATAATAGTTTCTGATAATTTTCATTATTTCCTCTCCATTTGTTGTAATTTTTTTTTAATTTAGGAAATCTGGTTTTCTCTTTCTTTTTAAAAAATCAGATTAATAGTTTGTCAATTTTAAAAGTTTTTTTAAAATGATTTATTTGTTTTATGGTCTTTCTGTTTTAAATTTTCTTTCTCCTTTGACTTTCAAAGTCTCTTTTGTGTTTAAGTTCTAATTTGTTGATGTCTTAGTTTTACTAATTGTACATTAAATTCATTAATTCTCTTTTTATCTCTTTTGTTAATATATGTGCTCAGAGATATAAACTTTACTTTAAAGACTGCTTTAACTGCATCCCATGAATTTTATGTTGTCTCAGTGTTAAAAGCCTCTTCATTTTAAAAAGTTTTATTGATGCCTTTTGTTTTCATATAATTCTCTTTATAGAAACATTTACTATTTTCTCATTTGTTCTTTGACCTACTCACTGTTTAGGCTATCTTTATTTGGTCTCCATTTAGATCTATATCTTTCATAGGATCATAAGGTTAGAGTTGTAAGAGATCTTGGATGTCCAACATTCTCATTTTATAGATGATAGAAGCCCGGAGAGGTTAAATGATTTATCTTAGGTCACACATTTAGTAAGTAGCAAACCAAGATTTAAACCTAGATCCCTTGACCTCAACTCCAAATCCAAAAATTTTTCTACTACATCCACAGTTCTTTTGTAGCTGATCTTTTAAAATATGTTATAGTCTGAAAAAAATGCCTTTCTGCATTTATGTTCCTTATGTACTAGGAAGTAATCAACACGCTAACAATTATAGTTGTCTATGGGACATCTGATGGGATCTCTGTATCTCCTTAACTCACCAGGTAGCCTGGGAACTCCCATATCAGAATACACATGAAACTAAGATCAAGAAAGAATAAATACACAAAACCCCAGAGGTTCCAAGTGTTCAAAGACACATAGTGACTGGTTGGGGGAAATCATCCAGATGCTTCCTCCTTCTCCTGGCAGCTAAGTATCGGCTCAAAGTAGCTTTCCTCACTCAAATCCAATAAGCAAAGAAATTGAGAGAGGAGCAGGGTAGCACCTGTTGTAGACATACTTAGTTCTGGCTTAGCAACTCCTGAGTCATTGTTCTGGCTCTTAATCCAATTAGCAGACTTCTTTCATCACGTGATACCAAACCCTGAGTCACTAATGGCAGGAAACTGTCTCCCCAAAATTTCCACATGATTGGATTGAAAACAAGACAGAACATCTGAGCATTCTTCAAGGGCTGAAACTAGGCAGGGCATCAAGGAATACCTGTCCCTGCATCAAAGACTGACCTTCTCTCATAGGCCAGCCCTACCCAAGCCATACTTCCTTATGAGGAATTCTTTCCTCCCTCATCTTTTGTTTTTATGTTCTTTTATTTTATTTGGAACATTCCTTGATATTTCAAGGTGATTAAAGGCTGCGTGCTCAGTCCATCATTTTGCTGGAAGTTCCCAGGTTCATCTTTTTTTTTTTTTTGGAAGCCTGGAATTAATTCATTTGCCTAGAGTAATGCCCTCAGCTTTAGCCCAAGTGTCTTCCACACAGACATCTTGGTTTGTCTGAGGGAAGACACAGTGGAATGTAGTGTGAGGAAATGTGGATACCAGGCAAGAAAAGAGACTTCCATGCTCAATACCCATGCAAGTTTTCTTCCGTTTCTACTCTTGCTTATCTCCTAATCTATTGTGGCAAAAGGGGACATGGCACCACAAACAGGAATGGAAAAATGGAGGGTACTGAGGTTGTTGCAGAACCAGAAAGACATCTTTTCCTCTTGTGGGTGGAAATCTCAAAATTCCTTTTAGAAATGTGCACCAGAATAAGGGGGTACTGAGGCCAATTAAGACCCTGACTTAGATATACGAAGACATCCCAAGATAGGATGCTGGTTTTTTTTTTCTGATATAGATCTTTGATTTCACCAGTGTATAGAACTCCCAGCATGGAAATTCCTTTCACAGATACATATGAGTAGTATGTCTATAACATAGACTTACAGAAATATCAAAAATTTACAGTCTTTTTTAAGCTTGTATTTAGTATTTTATTTTTCCCCAGTTACATGTAAAAACAATTTTTAACATTTGTTTTTAAAACTTTGAGGTCCAAATTCTCTCCCTTCTTCCTCTCTATCCCCCTCATTGAGAAGGCAAACAATTCAATATAGGTTATACATGTGAAAAGACTTACAGTCATAAAGAGTTGCTTGGGGACACTGAGGAGTTAAGTCACTTGTCCAAGGGTCATATAGCCAGTATGTATTAGAGGGAAGATGTCATTCCAGGTCTTCCTGACTCCATTTCTCTTCCAGCTCTCCAGGCTACTTTCTCTACCACTGCCAACAGCCTTTTTAGTCTAGATCAGGGCTTCTTAAACTTTTTACACTCACATGAATCCTTTTTGTGCTTTGGTTCATTGGTATTGCATGGCCTGAGGGCATGCACAGTCTAAAGTGTGCATATGCTGTGCTCAGAATGAAGGCTGCAGTGAAGTGGCTTGGTGCAACCCAGGCAAGTGCTGCCAGAAACACCTTGGAATCATTACACATTTGATTTTTTAGTAATTTTTGGTCCCTCCAAAAACCTATAAAACAATGGCTCTGAACCAATTCTAGAGCTGCAGAACCCACAAAGTGGCAGAGGGAAGCGGGGCCCCAGCCCAGGACAGCCTGGATGGTCTCTGGGTAAGGTCTGTCCCACACGGACCTCCC